>JAAFCE010001963.1:20627577-20645575 GCA_013389805.1 Trigoniulus corallinus | reverse complement strand
TGTTAGGCCCCTAGACCCCCAAACTATTTGTTAGGCCCCTAGACCCCCAAACTATTTGTTAGGCCCCTAAACCCCCCAAATAATAAAATTGCAACCTTACCTGCAAATATTGCATGTCCACATTCAGCCTACCATACATCTGCAAAAAGAAAACAAACATCAAACAATTAAAACTTAAAAAAACAATGAATAAAGAAAGAATTAAAATCCAAGCAAACAATGCATTTATTCTTTACCAATCCACCCTATATCCTAAACAAAAGGTTCTCCAATAAAATACCCCAAATGTACTGAAGACCAAACACATAACAATGTAGGCAAATAGGACTACCAGCTTTGAAAAATAGAAAAACATACCTCATGCACATACATATTAGACAAATACCAACCCTGGGTTGGGTTACCTATGTATTTGGAATATTGCTTTAAACTCTAGCAAGATTATAAATAAATCTCACAAGTGCAAGGAAGAGCAGAAAACGACAACACCTGCCAGTGGATTGACCACAACACCTGATTGACGACAACACCTGCCACAATTTGGACTTACCATCAAGTGTATACTATATTGGAATATTGTGAAGTGCATGGAAGTGCAGTGTACACCATCATCAGAAAAATTTATACATACTTCAACAAAACAGTGAATAGAATAGAACAGTAAAAAGAACTTACCAGCCTTATTGTAGTGAAAGTTAGCATCGTGTGGTGAAACACCACAAACCCAAAACAATCACCAAAATCCTAAATTTCTACACAACAAAAAAGACAGTGATCGTGCAAGTTAACTTGAATTTTTTTAATGATTAACCCTTTAATGCTACACAGGGGTACTGGTATCATCATCATCACACCCTTATCTAGCCTGTGGCAGGGTTGGATCCATGGGTCCATTGAACATGCTATGACTGTGAACACCCCAGCCGGGCATATAGAACTTGCAGGAATGTTGGCTGGTTGTCTGTGTGGGGATGCCGGCCTACCTCACTGTTCCAACACCACATTTTACAACCAAAATATAAATTTTGGCAGGTAAATTAATGCTTTGTCAGTTTTAATATTGCATGGTGTCTGACCTATTGCACAACAACTATACTGCAATAAGGAATCAGGCTCATGCCTCAACAGAGGTACTGGTGTACCCCAGGGTTTTTCTTTCTCCTCTCTGTTCTGTGGTTGACCCTGGTGCAATGCAATTCACAGTATTTTCACATGCTAAGTTGAACTTCCTAATAAGCTAAACTAAGCTGTAGTGCAGATATTGTTGAAAGAAAAGTTTCAAAGAGAAAGTATTCTTTATCATTTAAATTGTTGGCAATTTCTGCAGTTGAGAATGATAGTTATTGTCCTGTGGCTAAACCTCTACAGTTATCTGAATCTAGGGTAAGGATTTAAATTTTAAATGAACCATTGATTATTTTTCTCAATTTCATTTTGCCAATAAATTCAGATGCGAGAGTGGCATCAGCAAAACTCAAAATTAATGAAATCAACTTGTCCGGGTAAAAAGTTTCCATTTATACATTGAAAAAAAAATAATAAATGGCGCCCTCCAATGAATGGTATGACAAAAAGGCCTTTGGAAAAGTAAATGGCATGCCATTTATTAGAATAATTATGGTAAGACAGTACTTCAAAGGACTTCAAATAAGAAAGCCAAGGACAAGGAACAATTCAAAATTCACTTACCGGAGGAAGAAATCATTGGGAGACAGCAGCAATCTTGTGCCAACAATCTGTGCCAGATGACAATTACCAACAATAGCACCAATGAGGTAGGGGAATTCATTTCCTTTTCTCTTATTCTCTTTCCCTATAAAGAAGATTACAATGAGGATTCCTCCAATGACCCAAAGATGGAAGAAGAAAAGCACCTGCCCTTCATTTAAATGTTCCAATGCTTAAATTTGTTTTTTTGCTTTTGAAATAAAAACTCCTGATATGTTTAAACTTTTTTCTTTTATCAGCTATAGAAGATTAAAAATACTAAAACAGACCCTAGATAACTATGTAATTGTTAATTTTGTTGATCATTATTTTACAGCTAATTATTTTGATTTTCTTGAGTAGAAGCGATGTCACCTTTCTTTGTTGTTAGGTTGTTGAAATTGTGATTGTCACAATATTGTATTATTTCTCAGAACCTTAGCTAAGGTGGGGGTTAAAAAGGATTTGTTTATTTTCTTATTATTTTATGATAGTAACATATATTGTAATTGTTATATTAATAAAATTAATTGATTTCTGTTCTTAGAAATACATGCATAGGTATTTGTTATGCTTTAAAGGGATAAATTGCCACGGGAATTAGAAAGATGGGAAAGGAAAACATACACTGGGGCAGCCACCAATTCTAAGGAGAAGCTAACCAAATTATTACTATACTGTGTACATCTGTGAAGGAACCTAAAAACTTTTGTGCAGGGGTAACAATTTCAGGACAAACATAATTATTCACAGGAACCCCTGAGGACCCAACATATCTATCAGATACATTGCACCTGACAGAGGGTTAAACAGTGGCACACTACACAAATATATAAAACAAAGTGCCCTTTAGATAAATGTCACTCTCCTAAAAAAAAGTTATCAGGAGATAACTTTAATTCAACACCAAATTACTTAATAAAAGAAAACAAACAACTAAATATGGAAATTCCTTCAGATTGTGCCACACCTACTGTAAATGCCACCATTTGGTAGGACAATGACGCTTAACACTAGTCCCCTAGAGCATGCATGAATTTCATATTCAATCTTGAGGAATCCCTTAATAGTAAGTGTAATCAGTAGAAAACTTTTAAGTCAGTTCAAAAGATTATATAACAATAGAAACCTACAAAACCCCCACCAAAAATAACCAAAATAAACCAAATATCTGTCTTACCAAGCTGGAGGTTTAAAACATGTCCACACTCCAATGCTACCAGATAACCATGTTTGCTGCCCTTATTCAGATCCTTCCAATTTCCCAAGACAAGACACCTGTTATGGCTGCTTGGCTTACTACCCAACTGATGAAATTAATCCAGTAATCATAAAGGAAAATAAATTTGACTACAATATTCCATAATAGGTTGTACCATTGAAATATATGCTGATTTTTCCTCCTTGTGCTGTCCTCAAGGACTCAACTAATCAGATCGAGGATTTGATTAGCCCTCCCAATCAAGTTACCAATATGATCCCTTCAATTACCTTGGCTATATAAAATAATTCCAAGGTGTTTATGAGTCACAACCCTCTCAACCAACACACACCCTAAGTAGTAATCAAAATCAACTACACTGGTCAAACACATTAGGGGATGTTGTGAAGTGACCTAAGAATGCAGTAATTCATGCAAACACTTTCTTGTAGTCTAATAGAATTTAAAACACGTTGGATGCCATTATGAAACCTGTGTGGCAATAGGCATTATTAGTTTCTCAGAAGGCAATTCCATAATTTAAAATAGTCAAAAGTAAAATGTCCACAATAATTTCTTATATGCACATCTTGAATATTTCCATTTTTGTCCTACCAAATGCACAGACCACATTTTTAATTTGGTCATACTGGTCATGGTTTAGGTCTGAACAACATCTACTACAGCAACTAATCAAACTTGTTTGGGCCCCACTAAAACGCTTTATTATAAATCAATGTGACCACAATGGACCACATCAATTGCCAAAAAGCATCTATAGTTATTAGATTCGTTAGTGATGTCTTTTTGGTTGCAAAACAGCTGTTCTTTCCTCTTGTTTTTATTGCACTTTTCTGTTCTTCCATTGTTCATAAGTTCCTTTTAACTTCAATGTTTTGCTTTCATCATAGATTGGAGTAATTAGGATGTCTTTGTAGGGAGAAGCAATCTGATGTCCAGTATAATTGGAACAATCTGATGTTCTTGTAGACTTGGAGCAATCTAATGTTCTTTTAGACTTCGAACAATTTAATTTTCTTGTAGACTTGGAGCAATCAGATATTCTTGTTGACAGTAATGATTCCTGTTGGCAAGAGGAGTCTGATGTTCTTGTTGACAGGAGTGATCTGCCCCTCTATGTCAGCAGGAGTAATCAGAAGTTTACTTAGTCTGTCTGCTACTTTTCAGTTTTTTCAAGGTTAAAGAAATTCACGATGCAATTGAGAGCTCTCTGATGTATTCTGGATTTACTTCGACATCATAGGGTTTGATGGCTCTTTCATGTCATTGGTTAAATTGATGTTCTTAAATAAATATGCATTTTTGGCTTATAGATAGCTTTTTCAATTAATGCAAAGTTAAATTTTGGTTATTATCTTTTCCAAGTTTGTTGTTGTTTGAAATTTGTTTAAACGGTTCTTGTTGAAGTCATGAGGATGAATGTATTTTTTAGATTGAGTCGTTATACTGTGGATGGTAACATAGGGGAAATTGCTTATTAAAAAATTATGTATTTGCCTTGTCATCATCATACACTTATCCATGCTGCGGCAAGGCCGGCTCAGTGAGTTCTAGCCCTCCAACCACACCTATCTTCCACACTACCAAATCCTTACCTAGAACCTGCTGAAAAGTCCAATTTGGTTTGCCCTTGCACCAGCTACTTCTGACACCCTGCATCCCTGAAATGGAAATAATGAACTGCTCTTTTCCTTTTATCATTAAGTGCCCATACAACCTAAACCTATTCTCCCTTAATTTCTTGGTGATGTCCACCACCCCAAGGCTACCTACCCATGTGTGCCTGGGGTAGAATAGGCACACTGCATACCTGCATGTCGTAAGAGGCGACAATTGGATCTGGCAGCATTGGAGTGTGGACGTGTTGTTTTGAGCTCCTGCTTGGTAAGAGAATTTTTTTGGTTAATTTTGGTTAATTTTGATCATTTTCAGTGGGGTCTTTTGTAGAGAGATATTAGGAATATCATTATTTGGATAGATTTAAAAATTTTCTTTAGATTTCATTTGTCATAACGGGATTCCCGGGATTCGGGATTGTTTTTGTACTCGTCCTAGGGGGTCGCCATGTAGCCCTAACCTAACGTTACGTTAGGTTAACCTAACCTTACATTAGGTTAACGCCCGTGGCGTTAACCTAACGAATTTTTTTTATTTAGTTTTCCTTATTGTGTTTTTAATATATTTAAAGTGTCTGGGTTTATAATATTATATTGACTAAGATCTTATATTGATTAAGATCCTATTTATACAAAATATAAGTTTGGGTTGTCTGTCTTTGTTGTTGCTATTGAATTTTAGGGATTGTGGTGATTGTGAGTTTGTGTGTTAGGGTTACTTACCAGTGTTAGTCACGTGAGGTGACTCATTACACTTTTCTGACGGACTTGTCCATGTAACAGGGAGCGGTTCTTGTATCGTTTTGAGTGTTCTTATAAAATTGTTGGGCATTTTCAATTGTTTAAGGGACCCCATTTTGATATTTATATCACTTATTTAGTTAAGTTGGGCAATACTTTGAGAGCTCAGCATATTAAAATGCCTCCAAAGAAAGCTGCAGAGTGTGGGGGTTGTAAGCTCTTAAGATTAGAGCTGGCTCAGATGAAAGCTGAGATATGTATGTTGAAGAATGCCATCTTGAACCCAAGTTCCCCAGTAGCTGGGAAACCCAAGGGTAGTGCAGGTTCTATAACTCCATCACCTAGTTCACCTAGTACATTGGTGATGGCATCAGGTGGCAAAACGGTCTTAAAAACAGATAGGGCATCCCTGAGGGTAACACCTAAGGCTCTCAAGGGCAAGAGGGAAATAATGCAGCAGGATGGTATAAAAGTTACCCCTGAATTGCATGGTAAGCTGGCTAAAGAAAAGGAAGCAGGGAATTTCAATATGCATGTCTCTATGCCAAAGGATTTTACTTTGGAGGGGTTAGCTCAGGTCAGTGATGGGGGTGCTGTGGTGGTGCAACACCCTTTACCTGGTAAATCTGTTGTTATTATTGGGGACACAGATTTAAGGGGTGTTGATACTTGGGCACTACAAGAAGGGCAAGATAGAGCATGTGTTAGTGTTGCATCTCTCCCTGATGCCAGATTAATGGACATAAAGGATAGGATTGGCAGTATATTGAAAGGGGAAAAGGAAGATTGTATGACAGTTCTACAACTAGGGTCAAATGACGTAACCCAGGATAAACCTGCTATTGAAGTTCTTCAGGGAATTATTGATATAGCTAAGGAGGTTAGGAGATTCAGACCTAAGGCTAGAGTAATGTTGTGTCCTATTATTGAGAGAATGGATAAAGGATAGGTTATTCTCAGAAAGTAGAGCTATTGGGGCAAAACTACTTGATTATAGGGCTTGTCTCTCAGATCTCCAGCAGAGGTTTGCTATGGATGGATTTCATTTCAATGCAAAGGCTGCTTTGAGGATAGGTACAAAATTTAATGAGTTTATTGCTGATTTTTTAGGAAAGGTACCAGGTCATCTCATTCCAGGCTAAAACACAATTCTCATAGGAAAGGGCTACTAGGTAGTAATAAGGAAGGGATAGGTATGCTTCCAGCAGTAACTAACCCATTGACTTTGCTTGTGGTTAACTGCAGAAGCATAGTAAATAAAGTGGTTGAGTTCAATGCCCTAGCTGTAACATCAGATGCCGATATCATAATTGGTACTGAATCCTGGTTGAGGGGAGATGTTAAATCAGCAGAGATTTTTGCAGATAAGTATATAGTTTACAGAAAAGATAGGGAAACAGGTAGAGGGGGTGGAGTCTTTTTGGCCATAGATAAATCCCTGGAAAGCTCTAGGGAATTGAGTTATGAAGAAGATTGAGAAATGCTATGTTGTCATGTTGCTGACTCTTGTGGTGGGGGGATTTATGTTGTCGGGTTCTATCGCCCTCCTGGTGATGATCCTCAACCACTAATCAGACTATCACAATCGCTGGAGCTTCTGCATCAAAGAAAAAAGGTCCCAATGATAATTCTTGGTGGGGACTTCAATTTACCAGGGTTGGATTGGGGTAGTATGCAGCCCAATACAAATTCAAATTTATCAGGGGCTCTAAATTTCTTTTTTGATCAAATGTACTGTAATGGATTGGAACAGATTGTGACCATGCCTACACACGAGAAAGGGGGAATTTTAGATTTAGTGTTCACAAATGTGCCCACCTCTATAAATAATGTAGAGTGTATTGAAGGAATTAGTGATCATGCAGTGGTTAAGGTGGAGATATTGAAAAGGTTACCTAGACAGGTGGCAGGAAGGAGGGTGGCATACCAATATAATAAGGCTAATTGGTAGTATTTCAAGACTTATCTGGAATGTGAATTAAATGATTTTTACACCATTGCTAATACCTGTGGCATTGAGGAATCTTGGAATAAATTCCTAGCCCTATTAGAAGAGGGTACACAACTAGCTGTCCCCATGAAGATTATAAGGAAAAACTCTGTTCCAGAATGGTATACTAAAGAGGTGAAGGTAACTTTGCGAAACCAGCAAAAGGCTAAGAATGCACTTAGGAGAGGGAGGGACGTCAATAGTGAGGCGGTCTATAAGGGGGCCCGCAAAATGGTTAAAGGGTACATGAAGGAAGCTTACAAGAACTTTCATGAGAACATTTTGGGAGATAGGCTTAGGAAAAATCCAAAGGCATTCTGGGGATATATAAAGAGGTGTAGGAAGGAAAGAGATAGGGATACAGTGGTTAAGGATGGGTCAGGAAATTTAGTCAAAGATAGTCTCATGATTGCCAACGTTTTTAATAATACATTTGCAAAATGCTTTGCAACCAGTAGAAACAACTCCCAGCCAGAATTTGTTAGGGATTTGCCAGGAGGAATGGATGAAGTTATTATCACTAGCGCAGGAATTGAGCAGCTACTGAGTAAATTACCAGTATATAAGGCCATGGGCCCTGATGGTGTTTCACCATTTATTCTGCAACGGCTTTCTGGGATTATTAGCTGTTACTTGGTAGAAATTTTTCAAAAGTCATTAGCCACAAGCATTGTTCCATCATCATGGAAACTGGCAAATGTGGTGCCCATTTTCAAGTCTGGGGACATGACAGACCCTAAGTGCTATAGACCAGTTTCCTTAACAAGTGCTGTATCCAAGAAAGGCAGGTCATGTGACACCCAAATGGCTTGCTTGATGAATCATGTTCAAAAGGCTTTAGATAGCAGAAAGCAGGTTAATATTGTATTCTTGGACTTTGAACAGGCTTTTGTCATGGTGCCCCATGATAAGCTGGTCTCTAAAATGTCCCACTTAGGGATACATAGAAATGTTGTTCAATGGGTAAGGTGCTATCTGCTTGATAGAAAACAGAGAGTCATTTTCAAGGGTTTTGCATCTCAGTGGAAACCAGTCACATCAGGGGTCCCTCAAGGAAGTGTATTGGGTCCTTTGTTGTACATTCTCTATGTGAACGACATGGGGCTTGATATTGATTCCTTCCTTGAACTATTTGCAGATGACACAAGTGCTGCTCGGGTACTAGATGATGGGTTATCATCCTGTGTGCAATTACAACAGGATCTAGACAGGATTTACAATTGGTGTGTAAAATGGGAATTGCCATTAAACCTGAGGAAGTGTAGGATCCTAACAACATCCAGATGTAGAAAGCAACTTGATTTTGATTATCACGTAGGTGAAGTTAGGGTTGATAGCGTTGTAACCCATAAACATCTGGGTATTGTCTTAAATAGAGAGGGTAATTGGAAGGACCACATTGGTAAAGTGATTGGGAGGGCTGGTCAATTCCTCCGTCTGATTAATAGGGTCCTTAGAGATAGCACAAAAGAGGTAAAGGAAACAGCATATATTTCTATGGTACGCCCGATTTTGGAGTATGGCAGTCCAATTTGGTTCCCCTTCAGGCAGGACTTATCTTGGGAGGGTGAAAGGATCCAAAGGAGGGCAGCAAGAATAGTACTTAATAGGTTTTCTCACTCAGAGAGTGTATCTGCCATGATTAAGGAACTAGGGTGGGATACATTAAGGCAGAGGCGTATATCTCACAGCATTAGCCTTTTTATAAGACTGCTGCTGCTAGGATGTAATGGACCGTTGGCTGGAAGGGTGTCCCCAGCTGAGTATAAAGGCCAAAAGGATCATCCATATAAATTGAAAGAGGTTAGGGCACAGACAGACTCATACTACTGGTCATTTTTGCCAAGAGTCATTCGAGAATGGAATAGCCTTGGTGAGGATAGGGTGGAGGGCTTCATCCAAGGAAATCCAACAATAGCTGGTATTGTATTAGGGGAGGCTCCTGAATTATAGCTTAGGATTTTAGGAGTATTATGTTATCATAAGTAGGATTGAGAGTTAGTCTCTCCACTGCCATATTGGCCAATAAGGCTGCTTGCAGTGTATAATATTAGAATTAGACAAAAAGGGGTGACCTTTTCTTGCCCCTGACTGGACAACACCACTATTGTCTTTGCCCATGACTAGTGTTCTGGATGGCACGATACCATCATTGTGGTTGTTTGTGTCCTATCTGGGTCAGTTACTTGATAACTGTCTGACTTGTTCGTGGTCGATGTAGGTTCCTTAATGAGGTGACCATAAAAAAACGCCTACCCATGTGTTTGCCGTGCGTGGCGACCCACACCCCTGGGAAAAGCGGATCCTGGTGGTTAAGGAGGCGTATGCCCTGTGAAGTCTCTTGGCCTGTCCACACTGGTGAGGTGGCTGACAGACATCGGGGATAAGGGTTGCGACCCACAGTCTCCAAAACATCACTTTGGCCACAGCTTCCAGGGAAAACGGGAGGCCAAGGCAGTAGCTCGGTCTTGGTCAATGGGCTGGGGGCGCATAAGTGGTTATGCCTCCTAGGGTGACTGTAAGTGGACAGGCAGTCAACCCTGATGCCAATGGTCCAGTACTCGGGGATGCCAATGGTCCAGTACACGGTATACTGCCCAAGGAATCTCAGCGACCCGAATCGGCGTCCCCTCATTGGGCTCCGTGTGGTGGGTAAGACCTGCGGACAGTGAACACATAAATATTAAAAATTATGGCAACCCTAAAACCGAGGCTGGGGGCCTCATCAAATAACCCCACCCCTCCCCCTTCTTCTTTACTGACTTGTGTTGAGCCAGAAGATGGCGAGCTCGGTCCCACCCAATTGAGTCGGCCAGCTGCCACTGAGCTGATGGAGACCTGTACTGCTCCAGCAAAGAGGCTGCATTCCCTCAGTAAGCCAAATGGATCAGGGAACGAACCTCTGGCATCTACGGCATCGCCACCCACCCTTAACAAGAGGCAACGACCTCTAAGCCTTAAGGTGCAGGGTTCCAAAGCCGATGCACAGCATGTTCCTGCATCTAAGAATTTTGGTGCAGTCCAACCACCATCCATACCTTCTTCCTATCCTCCCCAGTTTATTTCCATCTCTGGGGAGGATGGTGCAGCCTTGGGGAAGGCGTCGCCTTTCCTTATCACCAAAGCCATTAAGGGCATTGCCGGCAACGTGACTTCGGTCAAGAAACTGCAGAATGGTACCTTGTTGGTGGAGGCATCTGCCCCTCACCAGATAGAGGCATTACTGAAACTGCAGAAGCTCGGTGATATCCCCATTGTGGTCGAACCACATCGCACCTTAAACACCATTAGAGGTGTGGTTCAGTGCCCTGACCTACGTGGGGAATCAGAAGAGCAGATAGTGGAGGAGCTCAGGGACCAGGGTGTGGTGGCTGTCCGCCACACCTTGGTCCGACGGGATGGATTATCCTGCCCATCTGACACCTTGGTGCTGACATTTGGTAGGCCCACCTCACGCTGACATTTGGTAGGCTCACCCACCACCCCTTCCTTTCCGGAAGGGGTGGTGGGTGAGACAGCTGGAAAGAAACTAGGGACACCTCCCACTACTGCCATGGGACGTGTGTCCTTGGTTCGTCCACCCAAGCTCTCTGGCCAACGGCAGAGAGAACGGGGTGATTTCATGCCCAAACTGGGGCACGATGGGGATTCCTCCTTCGAGATGGAGGAGTGCGAACCAATAGAAGGCGTCCCTCCCTTTTCTGCAGCGGGACAGAGAAATGGGAGGAATAGAAACAAGCCACCTAAGTCCACGTGATGGTGAATTTCCTACAATGGAGTTGTTGTTGTTTGTTGGAGTCTAAGATCCCGTCAACTACAAGGTCATTAGAGACCCATCCACTGTATAGTTCTAATGCATATACTGCACAGACACTACACTAATGCGACGATTATTGAGTATTAGCAGTACCCAGCTTTCCTGAGCGACGACCCATGTCAGTACTAACTGGGCTTGCATTGCTTAACTTCAGTGATCAGATGAGAACTGGTGTGTCCAACGCAACTCGCTGCTCGCCCGCCCTACAATGGAACTGTCAGGGGTTTTCCGACAAGAGGGACGAGATCAAACTTCTGATCTCTAGGCACCACCCTGTGTGCATTTCCCTCCAGGAGATCCTGTGTCGCAGTGATACCCCATTTCGTTACAGGGGTACACTGTATATGCAGACACCCGGCAGCAAGGAAATCACCCTGTGGGAGCGGTGGCTATCCTTATCCAGAATGGGTGCATGCATGTGCCAGTGGCTTTGCAGACGCCTCTGCAAGCAGTGGCGGTCTCATTGCGACTGGCTGTGCCTACCACTCTATGTTCCCTCTACATGCCTCCTGGGATTGATATCCCATGGGCAGACCTCGACTCCCTCAGTGCCCAGCTTCCAAGATCATTCTTGATTATGGGTAATTATAATTCCCATAATCTGCAATGGGGCTCGGACAGCCACAACCCCCGAGGGCGACTTGTGGAACAATGGGTGTTACACAATGGCTTCATTATTCTTAACACAGGTGCCCCCATGCATATGATGACTGCTCCTGGTGGTCTCTCGTGTATAGACCTATCCATCTGCTCTCTGGGTTGGCACCAGGTTTGCAGTGAGAGGTCTTGTCAGACCCTTGTGGAAGTGATCACCAGAGCTCGTGTAACCCACCATAAGCACGGGTGCCATGGTGGATGGAGGATTGTTGGAGTGCGATTCAGCTCGCCGCCGAGCCCTTCACTGCTTCCAATCTCATCCTACCGAGGCCAATCGTATCGACTATCTCCGAGCCTGGGCATTTGCATGACGGGTGATCATGGAGGCCAAACGCTCCTCATGGAGTCAGTAAGTCTCCTCACTTACCCATCACATGCCTTCCAAGAAAGTCTGGGAAAAGCTGAGGAAGATCCAAGGCAGATATTTAACATCATGTGGCTCAGGTCTACTTGTACAAGGCCGACTGATGTGTGAAGTGTCTGAGAAACTGGTAAGGACGTTTGCAGCCATCTCCAGTTCCCAGCACTACACGACAGCATTTATGCAGTCCAAACAAGCTGCTGAACGCCACCTTCTGAACTTCACTGGTGGTGTCGCCGAGGAGTATAACAATCCATTTAAACCTTGGGAGCTGTGGGCAGCTCTACAAGAACCAGGGACACTGCCCCTGGACCAGATAGCATCCACTATCAAATGCTATGACACCTACCAGAGACAGTCGTTAGTTACCTCCTCAAGGTACTCAATTACAGATGGCAGCAGCATGAAGTCCCTGCAGGTTGGCGAGGCGCTACTATAATCCAATTGCAAAAACCTGGGAAGGATAGTAGCCTTCCAACAAATTATAGACCCATTTCATTGACGAGCTGTCTTTGCAAAACCATGGAACACATGGTCAACTGGCGTCTGGTGTGGTATCTAGAATGGCACCACCTTCTTGCCAATGCCCAATGTGGCTTCTGTGCTGGCAGGTCCCCAGTGGAGACTGGTGATCTCACTGGAGACTGCAGTATGTGAGGCCTTTCTCCTCAGACAGCATTTGGTGGCTGTCTACTTTAATGTAGAGAAGACATATGATACCACATAGCACCATGGTATATTTGAGACCTTGCAGCAGTGGGGGCTCAGGGGTAATTTACCCCTCTTCCTTCATAGCTTTTTGTCCAACCAGACTTTCAGAGTGCATGTGGGTAACACCTACTCCTCTGCATTTCTGCAGGAGATTGGTAACGCTCTTTGCTGTTGCAGTGAACGGTTTTCCCTCCTCCATTCACCCCTGGTACAGTCGTCCCTATTTGTGGACGACTTTTCCATCTGGTGCCGGGCTGCCACAATGCATGGCATTGAGCGTCAGCTGCAACTGGCACTTGATAGTGCCAATGAGTTCGCCAACTCACGTGGCTATAAGTTCTCACCTGAGAAATCAACAGTCATGCACTTCTGTCACAAGCGAGGGCTCCACCCTGAGCCTCAGCTTACCCTGAATGGCCGCCTCCTCCCAGTTGTAGAGTCAGCCCGGTTTCTTTATCTCCATTTTGACAGCCGTCTGACGTGGGTCCCACACTTGAAGGAGCTGAAGGCTAAGTGCCTGTGCGCCCTTAATGTTGCGCGGTGCATGCAGGGAACTGGTTTTGGGGCAGATCGAACAGTGATGCTTCGAAATATACCGATCACTCGTTCAATCGTGACTAGACTATGGGTATGGTCCCTGCAGGCTTATCGAGGTAATCCTCCTCCCAAAACCTGGAAGGATAGTACCCGCTGAACGAATGACATACCCATTTCTTTGACGACCTTTCTGCATAAAACTGGTTAAAAATGCATAAAAATGGTTAACTAGCGCCTGGTGAACTTACACCTGGCGTGGTATCTGGAAAGGCACAACCTTCTCGCCAATGCCTAGTGTTGCTTCCGTGCTGGCAGGTCTCCAGTGGATCACTTGATCTCCCTGGAGACTGCAGTACGTGAGGCCTTTCTCCACAGACAGCACTTAGTGGCTGTCTTCTTTGATGTGAAGAAGGCATATGATACCACATGGCGCCATGGTATACTGGAGACCTTGCACCAGTGGGGGCTCAGGGGTAATCTGCCCCTTATCCTCCATAGCTTTCTGTCCGAACGGACCTTCAGAGTGCATGTGGGTAACACCTACTACGTAACACCGCCTTCCTGCAGGAGAATGATGTCCCACAGGGGAGCGTCTTGAGTGTGACGCTCTTTGCTGTTGCAGTGAATGGCCTACCATCTATTGTTCACTCCCCGGTAAAGTCGTCCCTATTCGTCAACGACTTCTCTATTAGGTACCGGGCTGCCACGATGCACAGCATTGAGCATCAGCTGCAACTGACAAGTTTGCCACCTCTCGTGGCTATAAGTTCTCCCCTGACAAAACAATTGTCATGCACTTCTGTCATAAGCGAGGGCTTCACCCTGAGCCTCAGCTTTCCCTTGAGGGCCGTCTCCTCCCAGTTGTAGAGGCAGCCCAATTTCTTGGTCTCCGTTTTGACAGCCGTCTGACTAAGTGCCTTCGCTCCCTGAATATTCTGCAGTGCCTGCAGGGAGCTGGTTTTGGGGCAGATCGAACGGTGATGCTTCACCTCTACAGATCAAGCATTCGATCACGTCTGGATTATGGCTGCGGCGTGTATGGCCTGGCCGCTCCATAAACTCTCTGGATGCTGGACAGTGTTCATCACGCTGGCAGCGGGTTGTCTATTGGGGCGTTCCACACCAGTCCAGTACTCAGCCTTTATGCTGAGACTGGTGAACCACCACTGGCTGTGTGGCGGCACGTTCCACACCAGTCCAGTACTCAGCCTTTATGCTGATGCTGGTGAACCACCACTGGCTGTGTGGCGGCAGTGCCTGGCAGCGGCATACATTTTGCAACTGAAAGGTCAGCCGCAGCACCCTACACACCCAGTCGTCTTTAGTAACACTATGAGACGGCCATATGACCGCCGCCCAGGGGTTCCCCCTCCATTTGGTGTGCAGTGGATGGACGTTCTTACTGGCCGAGGGTGTCTCAGCCTAGGGTGGAGCCTGTACTGCCAGCCTCTGTGCCACCCTGGACAGTGCCAGAGCCAAGATTAGATTTATTGCTTGCAGCCTTACCCAAAACCAGTACCAAAAGGGTACCAACAAGAATTTGGATGCCTCTCTTGGAACTATCGAGGCCACTATTTTTACTTACACGGATGTGTCGAAGGATGGCTCCTCAGTGGGTTGGTCAGTCTTTACAACTGGTCATCTCCTAGGGGGCCGCCTTTCAGGCTCCCCGTGTGTGCCCGGGGTAGAATAGGCACACTGCGTACCTGCATGTCGTAAGAGGCGACTAAAAGGGGTGACTTTTTCTTGCCCCAGTTTGGACAACACCACTGTCGTGTTTGTCTATGCCGTGGTCTGGACAGGACGATACCATCATTGTGGTTGGTTGTATCTTTCTTTTCTCCTTTAATGGATGAGTGTTTGACTTGTTCGCGGTCGACGTAGGTTCCTCACTGAGGTGACCGTAAAAAACGCCTACCCACGTGTTTGCCGTGCGTGGAGACCCGTACCCTGGGAAAAGCGGATCCTGGTGATTGAGGAGGGTCTAGGGCTGCAGCCCTACACATCCAACACATCACTTTGGCCACAGCTTCCGGGGCAAACGGGAGGCCAAGGCAGTAGCCCGGTCTTGGTCAATCGGCCGGGGGCGCATAAGTTGTTATGCCTCCTAGGGTGACTGTAAGTGGACCGGCAGTCAACCCCGATGCCAATGGTCCGGTACTCGGGGATTATGCCACCCTAACGGTATCCTGTCCGAGCACTCTCGACGACCCGAATGGGCGTCCCCTCGTTGGGCTCGGTGGTGGGTGAGAACTGCGGGCAGCGAAATCATAATTAACAACAATTATGGCAACTATAACCCAGAGGCTGGGGGCCTCTTCAAAAAACCCCACCCCTCCCCCTTCTTTAGTTTCAATGACTTGTGTTGAGCCGGAAGATGGCAGGCTCGGTCCCACTCAACTGAGTGGGCCAGCTGCCAGTGAGTTAATGGAGACGAGCACTGCTCCAACTAAAAGGCCGCGTTCCCCCAGTCACCCAACTGGATCAGGGAATGCCCCTGTGTTGTCAAATACATCAGCACCTGCCCTTAACAAGAGGCAACGGCCTCTTAGCCTTAAGGTGCAGGGCTCCACCGCTGATGCAAAGCGTGTTCCTGCATCTAAGGAAGCCTCAGGTGCAGTCAAAAGCACTTCTATTCCTTCTTCCTACCCTCCCCGGTTTCTTTCCATATCCGGGGAGGATGGTGCATCCTTGGGAAAGGCGTCGCCCTTCCTTATCGCCAAAGCCATTAAGGGCATTGCCGGTGATGTGACCTCGGTCAAGAAACTGCGCAATGGCACCTTGTTGGTGGAGGCATCTGCCAATCACCAGACCGAAGCGTTATTGAAAATGCGGAAACTCGGTGACATCCCCGTTGTGGTCGAACCGCATCGCACTTTAAACACCAGCAGAGGTGTGGTGCGGTGCCCCGATCTGCGTGGGGAGTCAGAAGAGGAAATAGCGGAGGAGCTCAGGGACCAGGGTGTGGTGGCTGTCCGCCGCACCTCTGTCCAACGGGATGGAGAATCCCGGCCATCTGACACCTTGGTGCTGACCTTTGGTAGGCCCAAGGTGCCAGAGTACATCATGGCTGGCTACCTCCGCTTGCCTGTGCGTCCTTTCATACCGAGCCCGCTTCGGTGTTTCAAGTGCCAACGTTATGGCCATGGCCAGAATTCCTGTTCTGCCAAGGCCATGTGTGGCACTTGTGGGCAGGGAGACCACTCCCCAGAGTCTTGTAAGACTGCACCTTTTTGTGTGAACTGTAAGGGCAACCACCCCGCGTCTTCTCGGGACTGCCCTACTTGGTTGCAGGAGCGCGCAATCCAGGAGTTGTGTGTCCAGAAGGGTATCAGCTTTCCGGATGCGCGGCGGCTGCTAGCCTTGCCAGGGACCCCCAGTCGTGCGGTGTCCTATGCAGGTGCTGCCAAGGCAGCTGCTGTGTCGTCTGTCTGCACCCAGACGGACACACTACCTCAACTCCCCCCTCTCATCCGTTTGACGCCCTCTCGGGCCCGTGGGGTCCATGGAGTGCCAGTCTGTGCAAGCATTGGCTGCCAGACGGACCCCGACCCCGTTTCCACGGCTATTTCCGGCTCCACCACCGCCTCTGGCCCATGCATGGGCCCCCCAATAATGGCGGTGCCAGTTTCTTTGGAGGCCCCAGATGCTGCTCATGAAAGAGAGGCATCTCCTGTGAAGGCCTCCCTCCCTGTCTCAGTCCAGCCAGCCCCCTCCACGGAGAGGGTGGTGGGTGAGACAGGTGGAAAGAAAGCAGGGACACCTACCACTTCCACAGTGGGGCGGGTGTCCTTGGTTCGTCCACCCAAACTCTCTAGCCAACGGCAGAGAGCAAGGGGTGGTTTCATGCCCCAACTGGGGAAAGATGGGGATTCCTCCTTCGAGATGGAGGAGGATGAACCAATTGAAGGCATCCCTCCCTTTTCTGCAGTGGGACGGAGAAAAGGGAGGAATAAAAATAAGCCACCAAAGAACACTTGATGGTAAATTTCCTACAATGGAACTGTCGAGGATTTTCCCACAAGAGGGACGAGATCAAACTTCTGATCTCTCGGCACAACCCTGTCTGCATCTCCCTCCAGGAGATTCTTTGTCAGAGTGATACCCCCATTTCACTACGGGGGTACACAACATTTGCAGACACCCGGCAGCAAGGAAGCCACCCTGTGGGAGGGGTGGCTATCCTTATCCGGAATGGGTGCATGCATGTGCCGGTTGCTTTGCAGACGCCTCTTCAAGCAGTGGCGGTCTCATTGCAACTGGATGTGCCTACCACTCTATGTTCCCTCTACATGCCTCCTGGGATCGATATCCCATGGGCAGACCTCGACTCCCTCAGTGCCCAGCTTCCAAGACCCTTCTTGATTATGGGTGACTTCAATGCCCATAATCCACAATGGGGCTCGGACAGTCACAACCCCCGAGGGCGACTTGTGGAACAATGGGTGTCACACAATGGCCTCATTGTTCTCAACACAGGTGCCCCATGCATGTGATGACTGCCACCGGTGGTCTTTCGTGTATAGACCTTTCCATCTGCTCTCCTGGGTTGGCACCAGGTTTGCAGTGGGAGGTTCTGTCAGACCCTTGTGGAAGTGACCACTTCCCTATCAAGATTAGCAGTGGAGATGGGGCATTG
>JAAFCE010001963.1:20553127-20627477 GCA_013389805.1 Trigoniulus corallinus | reverse complement strand
ATCAGAAAAAGAGAGCGTGCATGGAACATTCCATGGAACACGCTACAGTACCCCCCTGGTTAGACTTTTAGTTGGCAAACCGAACATGTAAAGTATGCGATTTAGAACGTGTAATAATTGATGAAGGAGGAACTGCAGGAGCTGAGGCTGGATGTGGAATGGCAGGTATAGTAGGAGGAAACATAGGATCATTGATCGATAAATCCGATGAAAAAGATGGCTTCAGACGTTCAATAGCAACGTTGTCTTTGCGGCCATGAATGTCGAGTGTGAAAAATTTTTCATAACGATGAAGAATTCGAAATGGGCCATCATATGGTTGAGCAAGAGAATGTGTTGACGCTCCTCTTCGTACAAAAACATGAGTTGCCCTGTCCATATCTTTGAAAAGGAATACAGGCCTAGCAGAAGCATTACGAGGCTTGAGGTAACGCAGTGAACGCATCTGCACCCGTAATCTGTCAACGAAATCATCAATGGGCTCGATGCTTGTCTCTGGAGCGAAAAAGTCGTTGGGTAGACGAAGAGTTGTCCCATAAACTAATTCAGCTGGCGTGGCCTGCAAATCTTCTTTGAAAGAACAACGAAGACCTAACAGAATGACAGGAAGGTAGGCAACCCAATTGTTAGGATCATCAACTGCCTTTAGTGATGACTTGAGCTGGCGATGAAATCTCTCAATCAAGCCATTGGCTGATGGATGATATGCTGTCGTTCGGATATGGTGCACCCCTAGGAGATCGCAGAGACGTGAGAACAGCAGAGAGTCGAACTGACGACCACGGTCAGTTGTGATGGATGAAGGAACACCGAAACGAGCTATCCAATTTGAAACGAGGGAAACGGCAACTGTTGGTGCTGTCGCGTCCCGAATTGGAATAGCTTCTGGCCAACGAGTAAAGCGATCGATACATGTTAAAATGTACCGATAATCATGTGATGGAGGCAATGGACCCACGATGTCCAGATGTATACGATCGAACCTGGTTGCGGGTGGTGTGCATGTGCCAATGGGTGGCACCACATGACGAAGGACTTTACTTCGTTGGCATGGAATGCAGGCACGAGTCCAAGCTGCCACATCCCTATTCATGGAAGGCCAAACATACCGCTCTGCAATGAGACGACGTGTTGCTGCAACCCCTGGGTGAGCAACGTCATGCAAGGTGTGAAAAATGGCCCGACGAAGCAAATGTGGAACAAAAGGACGAGGGCGAGATGTCGTAAGGTCACAATATAAGCTGAGTTGTGAACCTGGAAGTGGAACTAACTGAAGACTCATAGACCCTGGTTGGTCCCGTAACCGCAGCAATTCCTGATCATCTTCTTGCCCTTCATGCAACTGCTGTTGAGAAACCGGATTGGCTATCACCTTTATTGTATTTATTTCAGCACGTGAAAGAGCATCAGCAACGTTGTTTTTCGCACCGTCAACATGCTGAATATCAGTAGTAAACACTGAGACGAATTCAAGGTGACGTGCTTCTCGAGGTGAATGTCGCTCCAATCGCATAGACATAGCATGAGTTAACGGCTTATGATCGGTGAAAACTGTAAAAAACCGACCTTCCAGGAAATACCGGAAGTGCTTAATGGCCAAATATATTGCCAGAAGTTCCCGGCCAAAGGTGCTGTATCGAGTCTCTGGTGGCTTAAGCTTCTTCGAATAGAAAGCCAGAGGTCTCCAAACCTTATTAACGAGTTCCTGTAAAACAGCCCCCACAGCAACATCTGACGCATCTGTAAAAAGAGCTAAGATGGTGTCAGGATTAGGATCAGGATGCACCAACATTGTTGACTCTGCTAATATGCTTTTGGCATGGGTGAAAGCATCATCTGCAAGTAATGACCATTCCAAAGTAGCATTCTTCGTTGAAGGACCAGAGAGCATATCATTCAAAGGCTTGAGTAACGTTGCACAATTGGCTACAAACCGATGATAAAAATTAATCATCCCCAAGAAACGTCGAAGAGAACGTCGGGAGGTAGGCCTCGGGAACTCTTGAATTGCCTTTACTTTGTCCGGTAAAGGAGAAATACCAAGGGGAGTAATATTATGTCCGAGAAAATCCATCGACGATTCACCAAAAACACATTTGGTAAGATTGATGGTTAACCCGTACTCTCTTAGCCGATTAAAAACCTTACGTAAGTGAACCTGATGAGTGGCATCATCCTTGCTGGCAATGAGAATGTCATCGATATAAACAAACACAAAAGGCAAATCACCCAGGACGGAATCAATAAAGCGTTGAAAAGTCTGGGCAGCATTACGAAGTCCGAAAGGCATACGCGTAAATTCAAATAAACCAAAAGGGGTTATGATTGCCGTTTTAGCAACATCTTCTGGGGCGATTGGGATTTGGTGGTAGGCCTTTACCAGATCTAATTTTGTGAAGACATGGGCTCCATGGAGTTGAGAATTAAACTCCATGAGGTGGGGAATTGGGTACCGATCTGGAATGGTACGTGCATTCAAGGCACGGAAATCACCTACCAAACGCCATGTATCCTCCTTAGGCACCATATGTAAGGCACTAGCCCAAGGACTAGATGATGGCCGAATATACCCCTTATCTAATAATGCCTGAAACTCTTGCTTGGCCACCTTCATCCTTGTAGGATGTAAGCGTCTTGCTCGAGTAAAGACAGGTGGGCCTTCAGACGTCACAATGTGATGGTAGACATTGTGAGATGTTGGAATAGAAGCTGGGCGTGGGATTGTAATATCCCGAAACTCTTCTATCAAGGCCTTGTATGGGGTTTTAATATCAGGGGTAATATTTGATAGGCGATGGTAGGGCTTAAATTTAGTAGCTGACACACCAAAAATTTCGAAACCCGTAACCCTATCAAATAACCGGCGTCTCCCAATATCGACTACAAGATTAAAATGAGTGAGGAAATCGGCCCCCAAGATTGCATGCGAAATATCTGCTACCACAAAATCCCATGCCAAGGCACGACGTAGACCTAGGTCCAGAGTAAGACGTTGTGTGCCAAAAGTATCAATAACGGATTTGTTAGCGGCATACAATTTGAAGTCACTAGGATGTAAATGTCGAGCATCAACTAGTGACCGAGGCAATAAACTTAAATCGGCCCCTGTGTCTATTAAGAATTTTATATTGGTCGATGTATCCTTAATGAAGAACAGACGATAAGGTCTACGGCCATCACCACTTCTCGTCTCTAGAAGTGATGGCCTTAGCCGTTTCCCGCCTCACAAGGTGCACGGCACTTCTTGGCATTATCACCAAACGTCCGGTGATACCAACAAAAATTACCTTCTTGAGAGGCAGGAGTTGAACTTGCCCTATTTCGATACCGTGAATTTGATCGGGTGCGAGAGCGCTTTCTTTCTCCGTAAACTGCCCGACGAGGGTGTCTTTGCTCTAAACATATTGAATTGACTTTGGCTGTAAGCTCATCAATCCTAGCCAAAATCAATGACATCTCACGATCCTGAAGAGAGAACTTCGTTGGCACATCATTGGAGACAGTCAAAGGATCAATACTAGAAGTGGTTGTAGTAGCAGCATTTACTAGAAGGTCAGAAGCAGGACCAGGTTGCAAAACTGTAGGATCCAACACCTCGACAATCTTATCAGCCATTTCTGCCAATTTGTCGAGAGTTGTTGTTGAATCGGCCGTGGCTAATACTACACGCACCTGACGAGGTAATCGGGTTAAAAATAACTCCTTGATGATCGATGCATCTCCTGGGGTATTACTTGTATCCCCAGCCAGCTGCTGCATACGTCGTAGGAGTTGAGAGGGTTTCAGATTTTGCTGCACTGCATTTATATTGTCCTCCTGAGAACCAGCCAACTCTGGCTGTAATATGGGTGGTTGTTCACTTGCCATAATTCTATCAACTAATAAATTTAAGTAGAATCTACCTTACCAGAAGAAAAAAAAATTTTTTGTTGGATGAATTTGGTAACTAGCACTTAATAATTACTCCTCACTAATGCAAATTCCACTTATTCCTCTTATTCAAATGTGTGTAAGGTAGAATCACGTCCGGGTCACCAGTTATGGCGGTTGTCCTGGCTGGTTCACGTTTGGTATTTGACGGAAAATCGTTATACCAATAAAGTTTATTGTAAAGATGATAAAAATAAAATAATCACTAATTTACCATTAACGGAATTAAAATGAATCACTTGAGATAACACACAACAGATATTCAATATTTAAATGTAAGTGAAAAGGATCGTCTCCAAACGAGTGCCGTTTTTCAACTCAAAACTGTCTGACTGGAACTCTAAACAGAAAATCTGTTATTTTAAATGACAGAACGAAGAAACAGTTTAAATTAGCCAATAAACAGCAAGCTGCACAGAACGTGCAACAATCAGAAAAAGAGAGCGTGCATGGAACATTCCATGGAACACGCTACACCACCTTTATTGTTATGTCTTTTTTAGCTTTTGTCTGCATTTATTTTCCATATTTATTTGGCTATTGCCATTTTATTCTTTTTAGTCTTAGTGAGCTTTTGCCATTATTTATTACCATCTTGGCGGGATGGCCACTTACACCCCCACCACGATGTTTGTCTTTCTGGGTCCTAATGACCATTGTTGTGAATGGGCCCTAAAACTCAAACAATCAATCATTAGTGTAGTGTCTGTGCAGTCTATGCATTAGAACTATACAATAGACAGGTCTCTAATGACCTTGTAGTTGACGGGACCTTAAACACCAACAAACAAAGAACCTTAATCAAATGTTTACACTTTATAAACCAATTATTTTCAGTTATTAAATTGTTTCAATTTATAAACTAGTCAATTTCTGTTATCAATTCTTTACACGTTATAAACTAATCAATTTCTGTTATCAAATCTTTACACTTTAAAAACTGATCAATTTCTGTTATTAAAACGTTGCAATTTATAAACCAATCAATTTCAGTTATTAAATCATTGCACTTTATAAAATAATCAATTTCAATTATTAGATCATTATAATTTATGAACTATTCAATTTTCCTTTTCAAATAGCAACTCTTTGCATTGGACACACCAGTTCTTGTCTGATCACTGAAGTTAAGCAATGTAAGCCCTGTTAGTACTGACATGTGTGGTCGCTTGGGAAGCTGGGTACTACTAATTCCAAATAATCATCACATTAGTGTAGTGTATGTGCAGTCTATGCATTAGAAGTATGCAATGGAGAGGTCTCTAATGACCTTGTAGTTGACGGGACCTTAAAGACCAACAAACAAAGAACCTTAATCAAATGTTTACACTCTATAAACCAATCAATTTAAGTTATTAAATTGTTTCAATTTATAAACTAGTCAATTTCAGTTATTAAATCATTACAATTTATAAACTAACCAATTTCTGTTATCAAATCCTTACTTGGAGTAAACTAATCAATTGCTTTTGTGAAAAAGAAATTCTAAACTTATTTCTATATTTGTATATATAGTTATAGCATTTTTGGTTTTCTTATCTTATGTTGTTTGTTGGAGTTTAAGGTCCCATCAACTGCGAGGTCATTAGAGACCCGTCCACTGTGTAGGTCTGATGCATATACTGCACAGACACTACACTAATGCGACGATTAATGGGTATTAGCAGTACCCAGCTTTCCCGAACAACTACCCATGTCAGTACTAACTGGGCTTGCGTTGCTTAACTTCAGTGATCAGACGAGAACTGGTGTGTCCAACTCAACTTGCCGCTCCCCCTCTTATCTTATGATGATGCATATATTCCTGTAGTGGAAAGACACTTTCATTCCAACAGTGTTATTCTTAAAGTCCTGGTGAGGCTTCTTAAACCTGGTTCCTAGTTGGGATGCTTCCAGTGATGATTCGGCAATGGCAGCATCCCCTCTGGAGGATCTCTTTTCTCCTTAACTTCTTCTTGGTATGTCCATGATCTTCTCTCTTAATCTTCTTTTATGCCTTACGCCTTCAAGGAAAAATGGAAGTTCGGGTTTTGAGATGGGATGTGGCTGCTGTCTTCCACATGAGGTCATTACTATTTCATTAAGATGTATTCCTTCTGCAATAAAAGCTCTGTTTCATAACTAATTCTAATTCTCTGCAAGCAGCCTCTATGGCCAATTTGGCAGTGGAGAGACTAACTCTCAATGATGCATTAGAACCCAGAAAACTTCTGAGACCCTAAGCTACAGTCGCTGTGTCCCTCTACAATACTTGCAATGGTGGCCTTGCCTTTCAGTAAGCCCTCCACTCTATTTTTCCCCAAGGGTATTCCATTGTGAAATGGTCCGTGAAACAAAAGATCAGTAGTATGAGTCTGTCTTTGCCCTTAGTTCCTTCAATTTATATGAATGATCCCTTCTTCCCTTATACCAGCCAGGGACACACTTCCAGCAAGAGGTCCATTACACCCCATCAGCAAAAGTCTTGTGAAAAGACCAATGCTGTGAGATAAACGCCTCTGGGTCAGTGTGTCCCATAATTCCCTAATCATTTCATTCACACTTTCTCTGCATAAAAACCTGCAGAGCGCAATTCTTGCTGTGCTTCTTTGGATTCTTTCAATTTCCCATAAGTCCTGCCTGATGGGAGACCAAATAGGGCTACAATACTCCAAAATTGGTCACACCATTGAAATATAAGCTGTTTCTTTAATCTCTCTTGTGCTGTCCCCAAGAACCCTACTAATGAGATGGAGGAATTGCCCAGCCCTCCCAATCAATTTGCCAATATGATCCTTCCAGTTACCTTTACTATTTGAAACAAGTCCTAGATGTTTATGGGTCACCACCTTCTCTGCCAACACACCACCAATGTAGTAATCAAAATGAACAGGGTTACCTGATCTGGATATCCTAAGAAATCTACACTTTTGGAGGTATAAAGGGAATTCCCATCTAATGCACTAGTCATAAATTTTATCTCATTCCTGCTATAATTGTGCACAGGATGATATCCCCTCATCCAATACCCAAGCAATACATGTGTCATCTGCAAATCGCTGAAGGAAGGAGTTAATATCATGTCCTATGTCATTCACATAGAGAATGTACAACAAAGGACCGAATACACTTCCCTGATTGGACCCCAGATGTGCCTGGTTTCCATTCAGATGCACTACCCTTGAACAGCACCCTCTGTTGTCTACCCAGGAGATTGACCTTATCCATTGAGTAACCTTAAAAAGTATCCCTAAGTTGAACATTTCAGCAATCTGTTTATCATGGGCTACCATTACAAAAGCCTGTTCGAAGTTCAAGAATACAACATCAAGTCCAAGAATACATCATTAATAAAATTTAGGTCAGAATTAGATTGAAGTATGTAGATACTCAATTAAGGATTCCCTTTTTGCTGAGGGCAACATTTAAGATGTAAATCTTCCAGATGCCTTTTTAAATTAAGATCATTCCTTTTTGATAGGAATAATGTTTTTTTGTGGAGGTTCACTGATGTCAAAAAATGAAATTAAAAATCGGCAGATGTCCTTTATCTGAAATAAAGAAATAAATTTGAAATAAATTTCTTTTTTTTTGTTTGGGCATTTTTGTGACACTTTGGGCCCTTCTTCTTAGGGCCATTTGCATGAAGTAATTTGTGAGGGTCTTTTTAAATGGTATCCATGTGAAGCAGTTGACAATCCTCCCCTTAAGAATCTTTTAGTACCAAGGGATTCTTCTTTTACTGAAAAATACTTAATTTTTTATTTTTAATGAGGTGGAAAGACAAATTGATATGATAAAAAAACAATGATATACAACCAATTATAATGCAAATCACAAAGGTAAGTGATAAGCTAAACAATGACCCAAAGGGATTCATAAGTATTGACCAGAAGCTGATTCCAGAAGATGGGGATGATATTCCAGAAGTACTGGTAACATATGATTTGGCATATTTGTATTTCAAGGAAAAGAATTCCCTAACACACTTAACATTTGCTTTAAACTGAATTGAGATTTCTCTCTCTTTGGTTTCTAAATTTACTGTTGGTGTGAATAGTATTATATTTGGTAATTCTACCATTCCTGATTCACATGAACTCAGAGCTGTCAAGTATAGTCATGAAGGTGTAAAGCAAGTGTAACTACCTTTCACTTCTTGAATTTTTATGATAGATGGACAAACCATTTTGGTAGTTATCTTGAATTTATAATTGTGTAGAGATAAGTGCACTACAAGGGTACTGGCTAAAGCGTTAGACATTAATTGTGCATCAGAGCATATAAAAAATTCTGAAAATGGTAACTTTTTGGTAAGTGTTGATTGTATTTTGCTATTAAGGTATCCATATAGCTTTTAACATGAATACAATGTAGGACTTCTTCATAAAATCTACTGGTTACCATTTCTTCATCAAAAATGAATTCTTTTGACCATTGTGATGAAGCTTGCATGTCACCTATTTATCCATACAGTAGAACTCCAATTATCCGAATCAATCAGAACTGGACCCCATCCAAATAACCAAAAATTCAGATAATTGGAATTTTCTGAAAAAGGGGTCTAATTTAATTTATCACTGTTTGTATGTTGAAAATGGGAGAAAAAACTATTTTTAAATGAAAGGAGCTTTTAATTAATTAAGTGAAAAGACAACACTTTTACATATTAAGCATACTTAAAAGAGCTGTACATTAGTACAATATGTATGTGTACCATACTGTAAATGAAAGTATCCATTTTTGGGCAGCCAAATCACGTGTTATTTTGCAAATCGCAGTACGTTCCCTCTTAATCTGCAATTTGGATAGCCGGAGTTCGGAAAATTAGAGTTCTACTGAAATTGGGTCTTCCTTCATGACACACTTTATCAAGATATGCTATATATTTAGCTGCTGAATTTTTATATTACTACATGGGACTGTAACTCTACTGATTGGGCATAATTTCCTTTGATTGCAATTTCCATAGTATTATCAGATAGGAACATGCTGTCTTGAGATTTTAAGGAAGTAATGGTATTGTATTTGTCTATGATTTTTATTGATAGGGTCAGTTTGCAGGAATATCCTCAATGATTTTTACTTTTTATGTATGTTTAGATAGGTTTAAATACCATCTATAGAATAAACAAGCTTGGCTATCTATTATATAACAGCTTGTAGATCTAGAGTCTAACATATATAATCTGTTATTCCTGGACATTCTGTTGATTCCTCAGTAATTGAACTAAAAGCATATCCTTGATAGCAGTGACTTCCCCATCCACAATATTGATTTTGGGGGTATGCTGTGACAGCTAGTTTCTGCATTTGAACTGGGAATGAGAGAGATAAAGCAATTTAGTTTTCCAAAATCAAGGCAAGGGTGTATACTAATTCTATAGTAATTTCCTTCTTTATCTTGTATTGTGAGACATGTTCCATATTGCAGGTTTTGAAGTATTAATTTAGCTTGGGTAATAATAGAACAAACTTTGTTTTCATCTGTCTGGACACAGGTGGTCATGCTGCCTCAGCTTCCCCATCTCATCCATTTGTTGCCCACTCAGGCCAGCAGAGTCCATGGGGTGCCAGTCAGTGGGAGCCTTTATCTGCCAGACAGACCCCGACCCCCATTTCCATGCCTTCTTCTGGCTCCACCACCACCTCTGGCCCATGCATGGGTCCCCCATTAATGGTGGTGCCAGCCTCTTTGGAGGCCCCAGATGCCTCTCATCACAGAGAGGCGTCTCTCATAAAGGCCTCTCTAGGGAAACTGGGACCTGGAAACTAGAGACACCTCCCACTCCAGCAGTTGGGTGCACGTTTTTGGTTCATCCATGAAGGCTCTGGCTGAAAGCACTGGGTGGAGATTCGGCCTTTCCAGCTGGAGGAGGAAGGCTCAATTATAGGCACCCCTACCTTTTCTGCAGTTGGACAGAGAAAAGGGAGGAAGAACTGAGCTGATGGGTATAACAACCCACTTACCCCTTGGAAACTGTGGGCAGCTCTAGCAAGGGTACTTATCAAATGCTATGACATCTACCAGAGGTTTCCTACTTGAGGTTTTCCACTACATTTGGTGGCAGTGTGGAGTTTTTGATCTCCACTTATTCATGTTCATGTTTTGCTATTTTTACTATTAACTTTTGTTGACATAACAAATGACGTCATAGTCATTCTTAGTTTGAGAATTGTATATTTTGCATTCAGCATTCTGAATTTTGAATTCTGTAATTTGAGTTTAAAAAAAAGAAAAAAACAACAACATTTATTTATTATATAGTATAATTTTGAATTTTTAGAAAAAGAAGTTCTATCTCTAATTCAACACTGAAAGGGCGCATAATTTCTTAGCTCCTCTATCTTCACTTTAATGGTTATATTAACAATTATTACTTAATATTCAATATTGATTTAAATACTTTAAACAGTTTTGCAGAATATCAATTTTATTGTCACATAGTTTATTTTCAAATATTGTAAATCATTAAACTGTTTCACTACATTTTAAATACACGAATGATCTTTATATCCAGAAGATTATCTTAGAAAATTACATCAACTTTATGAACGTGCAATTCAAGAAAAACGTACACAAACCTTCCTTAATTTTGTTTTACAAATTACAATAAATTTTAAAGGCTTCGCTACAAAATTGGTGACCCGGACATGATTTAAAATGGATAATAAGATTACATGATCAGAAGATTACGTGATTCAGGTGGATTTTTCTCAATTTTTCTTTTTTTTCTTCTTCAATATGATTCTTCAAGCAACGGAATTACACAGCTAAGTGATTCTACCTGACACCTAATATTACAACATATTCAGAATATAACATCACCAGTTGGTTACACAGTTATGTGATATTTTGTGTGTGTGTGTTGGATACATTTTCACATCAGCACTCATCCAGTCCTAAGCACCTTACATGTTTAATTATAAACCTACAATACTTATACACCTACAATAATTCTTAGTAACGACTTCAGCGTTTTAAAAGTACTGATTAGTGACACTGGATATACACCTACAATAATTATTAGTAACGACTTCAGCAATTTAAAAGATAAGTTAACCTGAGATATGGTAGGACAATTCTTTAAGATTTATTTATAATAAAATAGC
The DNA here is from genome assembly GCA_013389805.1 of Trigoniulus corallinus. Taxonomy (NCBI): domain Eukaryota; kingdom Metazoa; phylum Arthropoda; class Diplopoda; order Spirobolida; family Trigoniulidae; genus Trigoniulus; species Trigoniulus corallinus. Next base: position 20,616,455 of record JAAFCE010001963.1, on the reverse strand, counting down.
TGTGGGATGGAAGGACATAGTCAGTTTTTAGACCTAGGTCCTACAGGCAATGTGCAAAATAATGTCCAAGAGGAAACAAGTTTGAATGCTATACAACAGCATGGAATTAAGTGCTTTAAATTGCCGGTCTTTTGGTCGCATGACCCCGAAACCTGGCTTGCGACCATTGAGCATATGTTCAGGGCTTACCAGATTAGGAACGACAGCTGAAAATTCAATTTAATGGTGGATGCGTTGCCACCAGAAATTATTGCTGAGGTTCGCGAACTAATATTGCAACCTCCAATCTCTGATGCATACAAAGCATTAAAAATTACTGTTATGCAGCAAAGCTCTCCTACTCTATGGGAGAGACTACAACAGCTGCTCCATAATCTTCAACTAGGGTATAAAAAACCGACACACCTGTTGCGACACATGCAGCAGCTGGCCGGAAATGTCGTTTCTGCCCCAGAAAACATACTCCTACTATGGGAACTTTTTGTATCTTGACTGCCTAGGCAGATTCGAGTAATCCTGGCGACAGTAGATCAAACAGTAACTTTGGAAGCACTTGCCGATATGGCAGACAAAATTCTGGAGGTGATGGATCCTGGTATCCATCAACTTAATACTGTCTCTGGACCTACAGACTTTGGACAACCCCATCAAGCTAATCCTTCATCAGAACAAATATCCAGTTATCAACATCTGAATGAAAAAATAACTGAACTAGCCAAACATGTTGACCAACCAAGCCTCAAGATCCATCAGCTGTCGAGAGGAAGCCAACGTTTTTCGCATCCTAGGTGAAGTTCGACGTCCAGAACAAGACCACAACAGAACAACAGAAATACCAGCATGTCGGGACTCTGTTGGTACCACCATACCTTTGGAGACAAAGCCTGAAAATGTTTTCCTCCCTGTGTTTCAAGCCAGGGAAACGTTTAGGCCTGTCATTCTTAAAGGTGGAGAATGAAAAAGGCAGAAAATATAGTCACCTTTTCTTTTTATTTGATAGCAGCAATCGTTGTAATTTCTTGGTAGACATGGGTGCGGAATTTAGCGTCCTGCCCAAAAACAATGTACACCCTAACCTGTTATCCCACAGTGAATTGAAATTGTATGCTGCTAACCATACAATCATTAATACATATGGTGTGCATCAAATCAGCATGGACCTTGGTTTGAGGCACACATTCCCATGGACCTTCGTTATAGCAGATTGTGCACACGTGATCCTAGGAGCGGATTTCCTAGCCCACTGTAGTTTGGTAGTGGATGTTGGTCGACATAGACTACATGATCGCATCACCGAACTAGAGGTCTCTGGTAAGGAAATACTGAACACAGTAACATATCATAGATTAACAAGCATATGCCCAGATACACATGTTAGGTACAAGGACATTCTGCAGGAATTCGTTTATATTTTAGCATGCTTTGTTGATTACATGAGAAGTAAAATCATATAACAACACTAATAAATTATATTATAATCCCTCAGGAAAATGATTTAGCAATGCAATACAACGGAACTTGGAACTTATGTGAACTTGCTACTGTGACTTGCAAAATCCGACCGTCGACACTAACATCCGACTATCGACTGACTTAAAGAATTTCCAAAATTTTAAATTCAAAGCCAAACAAAGAAAATTCAAACTCTGGAATTCTGGAACGTGAGTATTGCATGACGTCAAGCCATGGTGTACTGCCAGCTGACATATGCTGACGTTCCAAAATTCTAGGACCAAGAATTTTCATGACGTCACCTCATGGCGGCTCCAAATGAGCCGCTACATTACCCCCCTGTTAGAAGTTTTCCAGAGGCAAACTAAAACGAACGTGCTGTCTTGCTGTGCATGAATGGGTTAAAACAGGTGAAGGTGGAGGTGATGTGGTTCCATCCAGAGGAGATGCAGTTGCTGGTGATATGGTTGCAGTTGAGGATGGTGTAGCTGCTGGTAAAGTGGTGTTGGCTGAAGATGGTGTAGCTGTTGGAAATGTGGTGTTGGCTGAAGATGGTGTAGCTGTTTTTGCCAGTGAAGGTGCGAGAGGGAATGAGTAGAGTGGGTCATCGAGGGTAAATGATGATCGGAAAGCAGGTTTAAGTCTTTCGAGAGACACGTTATCTTTTCGACCATTAATGTCAAGCGTAAAATACCTATCATGCCACTGAAGCACACGGAATGGACCTTCAAATGGTAGCTGCAAAGGATGTGCATGTGCACCTCATCGGATGAATACATGAGTGGCTTCACTCATGTCTGGAAACTGAAAGATAGGACGTGCATGGGGCTTCCGTGGTAGCTGATGCTGGAGAGAACACATGGATGAGCGCAATCGGTCGATGTAGTCACCGACAGCCACTAGATCGCTCCACTAGACCATTTGAAGATGGATGATAGGATGTCGTACGGATATGATGGACACCAAAAACGTTACAAAACTGTGTAAACAATGCCGAGTCAAACTGCCTTCCACGATCGGTGGTGATGGTCAATGGAACTCCGAAGCGTGAGATCCAGTGTGTCACCAAGGGATGTGGCCACCGAGAAAAACAGTCAATACACGACATGTCAGAAGGTAGCTATTGCCCTGCGAAGGTGGGAATGGGCCAACCAGATCAATATGCACTCGATCGAAGCATGTTGCTGGTGGTACGCAGGTGCCTACTGGCAGAGATGTATGCCGATGGATCTTGCTGCTCTGGATACAAGAGCGAGTCCATTGTGCAATGTCCTTATTCATTCGGGGCCACACATAGCACTCTGCAATCAGACGTCGGGTAGCTCGGACTCCTGGATGAGAAATATCGTGGATAGAATGAAATACCGATTGTCGCAAAGCTTGTGGAAGGAGTGGTGGTGGTCGAGGTAATGACACGTCACAGATGATGCTGGTCGTTGAACCAGGGACTGGCACATATTGCAATACCAGTGTCCCAGGGTTTTCTTGAGCTGTTCATAGTTGCTCAAGAATAAAGGAACTCGGCCTGGTCTCGAAAGAGTTGAGATATGCACGAGAGAGTGCATCTGCAACAACGTTCTGAGATCCCTTCACATGACGCACATCTGTTGTGAATGCAGAAATAAATTCTAGGTGTCGTGCCTCACATGGCGAGTGCCGATCCAGATGTGTAGAAAAAGCAAACGTGAGTGGTTTGTGGTCTGTGAAGACTATAAAGTGGCGACCTTCTACAAAGAAACGGAAATGCTTTATCGCCAAATAAACTGCCAAATGTTCACGGCCGAATGCACTATATCGGTTTCGGGTGGTCGAAGCTTTCTAGAAAAGAAGCTGAGGGGTTGCCAATGTTTGTCACAAAACTGCTGCAGAACTGCCCCGACAGCATGATTGGAGGCATCTGTGAACAGGGCAATAGGCGTACCAGGATCAGAGTCTGGGTGCCTCAGCAACACTGCCTCTGTGACAATGCATCTTTAGCTTGACAAAAGGCATGCTCTTCCAACTCCGACCATGTCAATAAGGCATTCTTAGGCGCCTTTCCAGTGAGCATGTTGTTCAGTGGATGTAACAGGGTGGCACAGTTAGGTACAAAACGGTGGAAGAAGTTTATGAGCCCCAAGAATCTTCTGAGAGATCAACGGGATTCTGGCCTTGGAAAATCCTTCACTGCTTGTACCTTTTGAGGCAGAGGTGCAATCCCTTGCGGAGTGACTCGATGTCCAAGGAAGTCCAAGGACTCCACTCCAAAAACACATTTGGCAATATTTATCGTTAAACCGTACTGGCGGAGGCGATCAAAACCTTGGCGAAGGTGTCCTTGATGTGCCTGATCATCCGGACTGGCGACAAGAGTGTCATCTATATAGGTAAAAACGAAGGGCAAATCCCCGAGGACAGAGTCGATAAACCTCTGGAATGTTTGAGCTGCGTTGTGAAGTCCGAAGGGCATCCGCATATACTCAAACAGCCCAAAAGGTGTTATCACAGCCGTCTTTGGGATATCCTCGGCAGCAATTGGAATTTGGTGATAAGCCTTCACCAAATCCAGCTTTGAAAACACGTGCTTTCCAGAAAGTTGAGAATTAAATTCCATCAAGTGTGGAATAGGATAGCGATCAGGAATGCTGCGGGCATTCAGAGCACGAAAATCGCCCACCACTCTCCATGAGGTGTCCTTCGGGACCATGTGCAATGGGCTGGCCCAAGGGCTTGAAGATGCACGAATGAATCCCATCTTGTGGAGGTGTTGAAATTCCGTTTTTGCTATCTGGTATCTTTCTGAATGTAGTCGTCTTACACATGCATGCACTGGAGGACCCTCCATAGTCACTATATGATGGCAGATGCTGTGTGCAACGGGTATTGTGGCTGGGCAAGGGATAGTAATGTCCTGATATTCCACCAGAAGTGACTTATACTGTGGCCTGATATCCGGGGTAATGTTGGAAAGTCGAACATAAGAAATTGAATGATGGACAGTAACACCATAGACTTCAAAGCCTGTGATCCGGTCAAAGAGTTTTCACCTCTTCATGTTCACCACCAAGCCGAAATTGGAGAGGAAATCGGCTCCCAAAATAGCATTAGGCACTTCTGCTACCACAAAATTCCAAATTAAGGAACGACGTAGCCCAAGGTTCGACACATAATCGATGTGTACCAAAGGTATCGATGGTCGTCCCATTTGCCGCAAAAAGTCTAAAATCCGTTGGTTTGGGAACTGAGCGACTAAGACAGGCACAAGGAGAGATGCTCACTTCAGCTCCGGTGTCCACTAAAAATTTTTGACATGTTGTCTTATCATAGACAAAGAACAGGCGGGTTGAAATGGGTCTGTCACCTTATGGCACCTCATCAACAGATGATTCTACTCGATTCCCCAAGAGCAGGGTGTTCGGCACTTCCTGGCATCCCTGCCGAATTGGTGGTGATCCCAACACAGCCCATCACCTGCTGAAGTAGTGGGCGTTCCCCTCGGTAATCGTCGCCAGGAGTGAGAAGATGAACGTCCCCGTCAGCTGTAGTGCACCAATCTTGTTGCTAAGTTCTGTGATTTGAGCCCGTAACTGTGACAGCTCTGACTCTTGTGCTGCGAGGGTGCTCCCTACTATGCCATTTGAGACTGAGCAGACGATTGGCCCTGAAAAATCCAACACCTCCAACATCTTATTGGCCATTTCAGCAATTTTGTCAATGCCCATATCTATATCTGCCATAGCTAAGACTACCTGAACTTGTTGTGGCAGGCGGGACAGAAATAATTCACGGATTATCGACGCGTCCCCCGCAGCACTGTAACTATCCCCAGCTAGCTGCTGCATTTGCCTCAGCAATTGCGAAGGTCTTCTGTCCCCTAACTGAAGGGCTGTCAGAAGTTGCTGCAGTTTTTGTCGCTGGGACAAGGAGCTTCGCTGCATGATGGCATGCTTCAGGGCATCGTATGCGTTTGCCGCAGGCGGATGTAAAATCAGATCCCAAATATCTGATATGGTCTCGGGAGGGAGGGCATCAATAACATAATCGAACTTTCGGGCATCGGATCTAATGTTATTTATTCAAAAACGCTGCTCACTAGCAGCGAACCACATCTCGGTGTCATGGATCCAAAAGGGTGGTAATTTAAAGGATTTTGGGTTCTGTTGATTGACGTTTACTAAAACGTCACCATTCATCTCCTCCGCATCTGGATTAGAGGATGGCCGATTGCTTTCCATTATTTTCCTATGCTAACTAGTGTTTCTAAATTAAACTCCCGAAAATAGAAAAATTAAGGCGTTCTCCTATGGTACTGGCTCCTCAATTTTACATGATGCAGCGAAGAATCCTCTCCTCCTATAGTTCAGCCAACGGTGAAGGCTTTGCTGTAATGCAGTGAAGTACCACGTCGTCCGATGGGGCAGCCAAAATATCACAAATTGCAATAATATATTCTTGTGATGTATTCCTGTTATGTAATTGAGATGTATTCGTCTGATAACGTTTTCCAAAGGATCACGTCCATGTCACCAGTTTTTAGCATGTTTTGTTGATTACATGAGAAGTAAAATCATATAACAACACTAATAAATTATTTTATAATCCCTCAGGAAAATGATTTAGCAATGCAATACAACGGAACTTGGAACTTATGTGAACTTGCTACTGTGACTTGCAAATTCCGACCGTCGACACTAACATCCGACTATCGACTGACTTACAGAATTTCCAAAATTTTAAATTCAAAACCAAACAAAGAAAATTCAAACTCTGGAATTCTGGAACGTGAGTATTGCATGACGTCAAGCCATGGTGTACTGCCAGCTGACATATGCTGACGTTCCAAAATTCCAGGACCAAGAATTTTCATGACGTCACCTCATGGTGGCTCCAAATGAGCCGCTACAATATCACTATTCCACGACTGAAATCTGCCAAAGTGACACACTCAGTGGTCCATCACATTATCACCACTGAGGGGCCACCGGTACATGCCAAGACTAGACGCATGGACCCAACAAAGCTCAGGGTAGCCAAGGAGGAATTTAGACACCTCCATGAACTCTGCTACCTTCCACCCTCATCCAGTCCTTGGTCTAGTCCTTTACACTTAGTGAATAAGAACGACAAATGGCGAATAGTGGGAGATTTTTGTGCACTCAAAGCATGTACGATTCCTGACAGATATCCAATTCCACATATCAAAGATTTTACGTCACAGCTACATGGCATGCACATATTTTCCAAAATTGATCTGGTCAAAGCGTATCACCAGATCCCAGTAGCAACAGAGGATATCTCCAAGACACCCATAACGACTCCATTCGGACTTTTTGAGTACACCAGGATGCCGTTTGGACTTAAGAATGCTGCACAGGCCTTCCAAAGCTTCATGGACTTTGTTCTCGTGAACTTACCGTTAGTGTTTACATACATCGACGACACCCTTGTTGGAAGCACCGATGACATCGAACACCAGCATCACCTACGCAAAGTGTTTGAGCATTTACGTCAGTTCAGTCTCGTCATTAATGTTTTCGAAATGCGTATTCGGAGTATCTTCTCTTGAATTTCTCGGCCACACTGTGACTTCTGAAGGAATAGCTCCTTTATCAAGAAACATACAGAACATACAAGATTTCCCGAGACCCAAAACTAAACGATCATTATGTTGCTTTCTTGGACTTATTAACTTTTATCATCAATTCATACCCCACTGTGCAGAACTCTTAAAGCAATTAAATGCTTTACTGGTCGGAAAATCTGGCAAGACAGCTCCAATACACTGGAATGAATTAGCAAATACTGTGTTCCAAGAAGCTAAGAGTGCACTTTCTCCTGCTGTGCTGCTCAGACATCCAGATACATCACCTGACGTCAAAATTGCTCTTTTCACTGACGCCTCAAATGTAGCTGCAGGTGCAGTATTACAGCAGTTCATGAACAATGCGTGGCAACCATTAGGATTCCTTTCACGCAAATTTCAATCAGCCGAAAGGAATTATAGTGTATTTGGAAGAGAACTACTAGCTATCTATCTAGCCATTAAGCACTTCCACTACTTCCTTGAGGGACGTCATTTTTCAATATTCACAGCCCCAAACTTCTTACCTACACAATGAATACAAGTCTAGATAAGCACTCTCCAAGGGAGGCTCGACATCTAGATTTCATCTCAGCATTCACCACTGACATCCAACATGTCGCTGGCTCTGCAAATGTTGCTGACGTCTTATCCAGAACAACGTTAAATCATCTTTCCTCATCAGAAAGTTTTCTGGACCCTAGGCGGCTATATGAAGAACAACTAGTGGATGCAGACATACAAAATCTTTTACAAAATCCGCAGTCTCTCAAAATTTCACTTATACCAGTGCCAGGCTCCAATGCCAGCCAGCACTTGATACGACATTGCTAAGACCACGACCATTAATCCACCTCTGTGAAATCCTGGGTACTAAACATATACGAACCACCTCTTATCATCCCGCATCTAACGGTATGGTGGAAAGGTTTCACCACCATCTTAAGTCAGCTCTCAAGGCCACCGATGATCCTCTACATTGGAGCATCCATCTACCGATTGTACTCCTCGCACTCCATTGTGCAATTAAAGAAGATCTACAGGCATCACCTGCCGAGCTCGTTTATGGCACAACACTATGTCTGCCTGGAGATATCTTTGCTTCTGAGTACAACGCTTTGACCAGGAGTGACTTCCTGCAAAATTTGAAGTTTAGCATGCGGGCACTCTTACATAAACTGCCACGCACCCTGTCAGTATGGCCCCTATTTCACAACCCAGATTTTGACACTCCAACACATGGTTTTGTCTGCAGTGGCATAACCAAACACCCACTTTCTACACCATATCAGGGACCTTACAAAATTCTCAGTAGGCATGATAAATATTTCAAGCTTGATCTAAATGGACATCCAGATAATGTGGCAATTGACAGACTCAAACCTGCATTCCTAGCTGATTTTGAAATAGCTGATACAACACCCTCCATTACATCAAGCACATCACCCTCTTTCACAGATGATCTGTCTGAGCCCCACACAGATGCTACTTATGTTCCACCATCCGCCACTCCTCCTTTACCTACTTCGCAAATTCGTGCTTCAGCACCAGGTATGCTTACACGGTCCCACGCTCATGCTACTACTGTACGTTTTATTGACAATCTTCCCTAGTTCATTTCTTCCAGGGGGTATTGTGGAGTTTTTGATCTCCACTTATTCATGTTCATGTTTTGCTATTTTAACTATTAACTTTTGTTGACATAACGAATGACATCATAGCCATTCTTAGTTTGAGAATTCTATATTTTGCATTCAGCATTCTGAATTTTGAATTCTGAAATTTGAGTTTAGAAAAACAAAGGAAAAAAACAACATTTATTTATTATATAGTATAATTTTGAATTTTTAGAAAAAGAAGTTCTATCTCTAATTCAATGCTGAAAGGATGCATAATTTCTTAGCTCCTCTATCTTCACAATAATGGTTATATTAACAATTATTACTTAATATTCAATATTGATTTAAATACTTTAAACCGTTTTGTGGAATATCAATTTTATTGTCACATAGTTTATTTTCAAATATTGTAGATCATTAAACTGTTTCAGTACATTTTAAATACACGAAGATTATCTTGGAAAATTACATCAACTTTATGAATGCGCAATTCAAGAAAAATGTACACAAAACTTCCTTAATTTTGTTTTACAAATTACAATAAATTTTAAAGCCTTCGCTACAGCAGCATAAAGTCCCTACAACCTGGTGGGAGGCTACTATAATCCCACTCCAAACACCAGGGAAGGACAGTAGCCTTCCAACGAATTGTAGACCCATTTCATTGATGAGCTGTCTCTGTAAAACTATGGAATGCATGGTTAATTGGTGACTGGTGTGGTATTTGGAATGGCAATGTCTTCTTGCCAATGCCCAACATGGCTTCCATGATGGCTGGTGTCTGGTGGATCATTTGATCTGACTGGAGACTGCAGTATGTGAGGCATTTCTCCACAGACAGCACATTGGGGCTGTCTTCTTTGATGTGGAGAAGGCATATGATACCATATGGCGCCATGACATACTGGAGACCTTGCACTGGTGGAGGCTCAGGGGTAACTTGTCCCTCTTCCACAATAGCTTTTTCTCCGACTGGACCTTCAGAGTGCATTTGGGTAACACCTATTCCTTGGCCTTCATCCAGCAGAGTGGTGTCCCACAGGGGAGCGTCTTGAGTGTGACACTCTTTGCTGTTGCGGTGAACAGCTTACCATCCTCTGTTCACCCCCAGTACAGTCGTCTTGAGATTCTATCAGGTACTGGGCTGCCATGATGCACAGCATTGAGTGTCAGCTACAACTGGAACTCAATAGTGCCAATGAACTTGTCACCTCATATGGCTATAAGTTCTCCCCTGACAAAATATTAGTCATGCACTTCTGTCATAAGCAAACGCCCCACCCGGAGCCTCAGCTTAACCTGAATGGCACCTCCTCCCAGTTGTAGAGGCAACCCAGGTTTCTTGGTCTCTGTTTCAACAGTCCTCTGACATGGGTCCAACACTTGAATAAGCTGAAGACTAAGTGCCTTTGCTCCCCAAATATTCTGCAGTGCCTGCAGGGAACTGGTTTTTGGGCAGATCGAAATGTGATGCTTTGGCTTTATAGATCACTCATTCAATCATGTCGTTATTATGGCTGCACATGTACGGCCAGGCCTCTCCATGTAGTCTCCAGATGCTGGATAGTGTACATAATGCCAGCATCCGGTTGTCCATTGGGGCCTTTTGCACAAGTCCGGTGCTCATCCTTTATGCTGAGACTGGTGAGCTGCCACTGACTGTGTGGCAGCAGTACTTGGCAGCTGCATACATTTTGTGGCCACAGCACCCTACATACCCAGCCATTTTTAATCACACTCTGTGACAGCCATTTCAACACTGCTCAGGGGTTCCCCCACCATTTGGCATGCAGTGGATGGATAGTCTTACTGGTTATGGATGGGTAGTCTTATGGGTGTGACTCTTCCTATGGTGCAGCCTGTGCTGCCAGTTTCTGTGCAGCCCTGGACAGTGCCAGAGTCAAGTTTTAATTTTGTGCTCGTAGCCTTCCCCAAAGCCAGTACCAACAAGTGTTTGGACGCCCCTGTCTGATCTATCGAGGCCACGGATGGGTCAAAGGATGGCACCTCTGTGGGCTGGTCAGTCTTTACAACTGGTAATCTCATAGGGGCCACCTTCCAGGCATTGCCTGTGTCCTAAATGCTGGGCTCACAGCTCTGTACAGGACACTGGAACTCATCCAATTGTTGGATGAGAGACACTTCATTGTTGTGACTGCCTCCCTATCCTCCCTTCAGCTGTTGCACACCTTGTATGGTGGACATGCTATCATCCAGGGTGTGCACCAGTCGTTGCTACCTGTGTGTGCCTGGGGTAGAATAGGCACACTGCATACCTGCATGTCGTAAGAGGTGACAAAACGGGGTGACTTTTCTTGCCCCTGACTGGACAACACCACTATCGTCTTTGTCTACGACGTGTTCTGGACAGGACGATACCAACATCGTGGTTGTTCCAGTGTTCGGTCTGACTTGTTCTCGGTCAATGTAGGCTCCCCGCGTATTTGCCGTGCATGGAGACCCGCGCCCCTGGGAAAAGCGGATCCTGGTGGTTGAATAGGCGCATGCCCTTCAATGTCTCTTGGCCACTCCACACTGGTGAGGTGGCTGACAGACATTGGGGACTAGGGTTGCGACCCACAGCCTCCAAAACACAACTTTGGTCACAGCTTCCAGGGAAAACGGGAGGCCAAGGCAGTAGCCCGGTCTTGGTCAATCGGCTGGGGGCGCATAAGTGGTTATGCCTCCTAGGGTGACTGTAAGTGGACCCGCAGTCAACCCCGATGCCAATGGTCCGGTACTCAGGGATTATGCCACCCTAACGGTATCCTGTCCGAGTAGTCTCGGGCCTGTAGTAAGACCTGTGGGCAGCGAAAACATAATTACTTCAAATTATGGCAAATATAAACCAGAGGCGGGGGGGCCTCTACAAATAACCCCACCCCTCCCCCTTCTTTAGTTTCATTGACTTGTGTTGAGCCAGAAGATGGCGGGCTCGGTCCCACCCAACTGAGTGGGCCACCTGCCACTGAGCTGATGGAGTCATGTACTGCTCCAACAAAGAGGCCGCGTTCCCCCAGTAAGCCAACTGGATCAGGGAACGAACCTGTGGCGTCTATGGCATCGGCACCTGCCCTTAACAAGAGACAACGACCTCTAAGCCTTAAGGTGCAGGGTTCCACCACCGATGCACAGCATGTTCCTGCATCTAAGACTTTAGGTGCAGTCAAACACCCATCCATACCCTCTTCCTATCCTTCCCGGTTTATTTCCATCTCTGGGGATGATGGTGTAGCCTTGGGGAAGGCGTCGCCCTTCCTTATAGCCAAAGCCATCAAGGGCATTGCCGGCGATGTGACTTTGGTCAAGAAACTACGCAATGGCACCTTGTTGGTGGAGGTATCTGCCCCCCACCAGACCGAAGCATTATTAAAAATGCGAAAGCTCGGTGATATCCCCGTTGTGGTCGAACCCCATCGCACCTTAGACACCAGTAGAGGTGTGGTGCAGTGCCCAGAGGAGCAGATAGGGGAGTAGCTCACGGACCAGGGTGTGGTGGCTGTTTGCCACACCTCGGCCCGACGGGATGGAGAATCACGCCATGGCTGGCTACCTCAGCTTGCCTGTACGTGCCTTCATCCCGAGTCCGCTTTGATGCTTCAAGTGCCAGCGATATGGCCATGAACAGAATTCGTGTTCTCCCAAGGCCCAAGGTGTTTCCCCCTCCATTCGGTGTGCGTTGGATGGACTGTCTTGCCGGCCTGGGTGTGACTCTACCTAGGGTGCAGCCTGTACTGCCGGCCTCTGTGCCGCCCTGGACAGTGCCAGAGCCAAGTTTAAATTTAATGCTTGCAGCCTTACCCAAAACCAGTACCGATAGGTCATTGTACCAACAAGAGTTCGGACGCCTCTCTTGGACCTATCGAGGCCATGTTTTTATTTACACGGATGGGTCGAAGGATGGTTCCTATGTGGGTTGGTCAGTCTTTACAACTGGTCATCTCATAGGGGGCCGCCTTCCAGGCGTTGCCAGTGTCTTAACTGCAGAACTAACAGCTCTGCACAGGGCACTGGAACTCATCCTAGTATTGCATAACAGACACTTTGTTGTTGTGACTGACTCCCTATGCTCCCTTCAGCTGTTGCACACCCTGTATGGCAGACATGCCATCGTCCAGGGTGTGCACAGATTGCTGCTTGTGATTCGTAAGCAGGGCAAGACAGTGTTGTTTATGTGGGTCCCGGGGCATGTTGGCATCGTGGGCAACGAGATGGCAGATGCTCATGCCCGTCAGGTGGCCCACATGCCAGAAATTCCTGACACTGCTGTCTTCTCCTCCGACGCTCTCCCGATGGTGCGGCGGGCCGTCCATGACCAATGGCGGGCCCAGTGGTTTGCGGAGACCATGAACAAACTCCGCACACTGAAGGACACTCCAGTGCACTGGGTGTCCTCGTGCCGCCAATCGCGGAGGGAGGAGGTTGTGCTTGCTCGGCTGCGAATCGGTCACACCTTCCTCACCCACTCCTACATTCTACAGGGTGAGGATCAGCCATGGTGTGACTTCTGTTGGGAGCCTCTCACAGTGGCGCACATCTTTAGTCACTGTGAGAGATACCAAGAACTTAGGTGGCGACTGGGAGTCAGTGCAGAGCTCTCCACATCACTTGGGGATAACCCTCAGGCAGTGGAGAGCTCGCTAGTATTTGTGAAAGAGGCTGGCCTCTTTCACAAAATTTGAATTATGTGCCATTTCTTTTAGGCCCTTTTTGTAACTATTTTTGAATTATATGGCTTTTGCCTTTTTGTTTCTGTATTCGTTTTGGCTTTTGCCACATTTATTGTACTGTCTGTTTTGGCTTTTGCCACAATTATTATTCTGTCTGTTTTGGCTTTTGCCTTTTTATTTCCGTGTTTGTCTTGGCTTTTGCCACATTTATTATTCTCTCTGTTTTGGCTTTTGCCACTTTTATTGTTATGTATGTTTTGGCTTTTGCCTTTATATGTCTGTTTTGGCTTTTGCCTTTATTTATATGTCTGTTTTGGCTTTTGCCTTTTTATTGTTATTACTTTTACTGGCCTTTTGCCCTTTTTATTGCCATCATGGTGGGATGACCATTTACACCCCCACCATGGTGATGTGTCTTTCTGGGCCCTAATGACCTTTGTAGTTGATGGGCCCTAAAGCAGCAACAAACTTACAAACAACAACAAGGCCATGTGTGGCACTTGTGGACAGGGTGACCAGTCCCCCGAGCCTTTGTAAGACTGCAGCTGTCTGCTTAAACTGTAAGGGCAACCACACCGCCTCTTCTCGGGATTGCCCTACTTGGCTGCAGGAACGCACGATCCAGGGGCTGCGTTTCCAGAAGGGTATCAGTTTTCCGGATTCACGGTGGCTGCTAGCCTTGCCAGGGACCTCCACTCGTGGAGTGTCCTATGCAGGTGCTGCAAAGGCAGCCGCTGTGTCCTCTGTCTGTACACAGACAGCGTGGAGACCCGCAACCCTGGGAAAAGCTGATCCTGGTGGTTGAGGAGGCGTATGCCCTGCGATGTCTCTGAGCCACCTCACACTTGTGGCTTGGCTGACAGACACCGGGGACTATGGTTGCGACTCACAGTCTCCAAAACATCACTTTGGCCACAGCTTCCAGGGAAAACGGGAGGCCAAGGCAGTAGCCCTGTCTTGGTCAATCGGCCGGGGGCATATAAGTTGTTATGCCTCCTAGGGTGACTGTCAGTGGACCGGCAGTTAACCCCGATGCCAATGGTCTGGTACTTGGGGATTATGCCACCCTAACGGTATACTGCCCGAGGAATCTCGGCGACCCGAATGGGCGTCCCCTCATAGGGCTCCGTGTGGTGGGTAAGACCTGCGGGCAGTGAACACATAATTCTCTCAAATTATGGCAACTTTAAACCCGAGGCTGGGGGCCTCATCAAATAACCCCACCCCTCCCCCTTCTTCTTTAGTGACTTGTGTTGAGCCGGAAGATGGCGGGCTCGGGAGGAGGGTGGTGCAGCCTTGGGGAAGGCATCGCCCTTCCTTATCACCAAAGCCATCAAGGGCATTGCCGGTGATGTGACCTCGGTCAATAAACTGCGCAATGGCACGTTGTTGGTGGAGGCATCTGCCCCCCACCAGACCGAAGCATTGTTAAAAATGCGACAGCTTGGTGACATCCCCACTGTGGTGGAACCCCATCGCACCTTAAACACCAGTCGAGGTGTGGTGCAGTGCCCTGACCTACGTGGGGAATCAGAAGAGCAAATAGTGGAGGAGCTAAGGTACCAGGGTGTGGTGGGTGTCAGCTGCACCTTGGTCCGACGGGATGGAGAATCCTGCCCATCTGACACCTTGGTGCTGACCTTTGGTAGGCCCAAGGTGCCAGAGTACATCATGGCTGGATACCTCCGCTTGATTGTCCGTGCCTTTATCCCGAGCCCGCTTCAGTGCTTCAAGTGCCAGCGATATGGCCATGGACAGAATTCGTGTTCTGCCAAGGCCATGTGTGGCACTTGTGGACTGGGTGACCACTCCCCTGAGCCATGTAAGACTGCACCTCTCTGCATAAACTGTAAGGGCAACCACCCCGCCTATTCTCGGGATTGCCCCACTTAGCTGCAGGAACGTGCGATCCAGGAGCTGCGTGTCCAGAAGGGTATCAGTTTTCTGGATGCACGGCAGCTGCTAGCCTTGCCAGGGACCCCCAGTCGTGGGGTGTCCTATGCAGGTGCTGCCAAGGCAGCTGCTGTGACATCTGTCTGCACCCAGACGGACACACTACCTCAGCTCCCCCCTCTCATCCGTTTGACGCCCTCTCGGGCCCGCGGGGTCCATGGGGTGCCGGTCTGTGCAAGCATTGGCTGCCAGACGGACCCCGACCCCATTTCCATGGCTTAGTCTGGCTCCACTGCCGCCTCTGGCCCATGCATGGGCCCCCCAATAATGGCGGTGCCAGCTTCTTTGGAGGCCCTAGATGCCAGTCATCAAAGAGAGGCATCTCCCTTAAAGGCCTCCCTCCCTGTCGCAGCCCAGCCAACCTCCTCCACGGAGGGGGCGGTGGGTGTGACAGGAGGAAAGATGGTAGGGACACCCCCCACTACTGCCGTGGGCCGTGTGTCCTTGGTTCGTCCACCCAAGCTCTCTGGCCAACGGCAGAGAGCATGAGGTGGTTTCATGCCCAAAGTGGGGCACAATGGGGATTCCTCCTTCGAGATGGAGGAGGACGACCAATTGAAGGCGTCCCTCCCTTTTCTGCAGTTGGATGGAGAAAAGGGAGGAATGGAAACAAGCCACCTAAGTCCACTTGATGGTAAATTTCCTACAATGGAGCTGTCGAGGGTTTTCCCACAAGAGGGACAAGATCAAACTGATCTCAAGGCACAACCCCGTCTGCATCTCCCTCCAGGAGATCCTGTGTCGAAGTGATACCCCCATGTCGTTACATAGGGAAAATTTTTATGCAGACACCCGGCAGCAAGGAAGCCACCCTGTGGGAGGGGTGGCTATCCTTATCCGGAATGGGTGCATGCATGTGCCAGTGGCTCTGCAGACGCCTCTGCAAGCAGTGGCTGTCTCATTGCAACTGGCTGTGCCCACCACTCTATGTTCCCTCTAGATGCCACCTGGGATTGAAATCCCATGGGCAGACCTCGACTCCCTCAGCGCCCAGCTTCCAAGACCCTTCTTGATTATGGGTGATTTTAATGCCCATAATCCCCAATGGGGCTCGGACAGTCACATCCCCGAGGGCGCCTTGTGGAACAATGAGTGTCACACAATGGCCTCATTGTTCTCAACACAGGTGCCCCCACACATATGATGACTGCCACTGGTGGCCTGTCATGCATAGACCTTTCCATCTGCTCTTCTAGGTTGGCACCAGGTTTGCAGTGGGAGATCTTGTCAGACCCTTGTGGAAGTGATCACTTCCCCATCAAGATTAGCAGTGGAGATGGGGCATTACCCCAGCACCCACCACGGTGGTGTCTGCATCGGGCAGACTGGGAGGAATTTGCCCGCCATATCTACTTTTGCCCACTGTGTGATTTTGATGGGGTAAACGACCTAGTGAGTCACTTCACAGAAGTGGTGGTCGGGGCGGCATTGGCATTGATCCCCCAGAGCTCGTGTAACCCACCATGAGCACGGGTGCCATGGTGGACGTGGGATTGTCGGAGTGAGATTCGGGCTCGCCGACAAGCCCTTCGCTGCTTCCAATCTCGTCCTACTGAGGCCAACCATATCAACTATCTCCGAGCCAGGGCATATGCCCGACGGGTGATCACAGAGGCCAAATGCTCCTCATGGAGTCAGTACGTCTCCTCACTTACCAGTTACACACCCTCCAAGAAAGTCTGGGAAAAGCTGAGGAAGATCCAAGGCAGATATTTACCATCATGTGGCTCCGGTCTCCTTGTACAAGGGAGACATTGCCTTCTGCCGTGTGAAGCGGCTGAGGAACTGGGAAGGACGTTTGCAGCCGTCTCCAGTTCCCAGCACTACACGGCAGCATTTATGCTGTCCAAACTAGCTGCAGAACGCCACCCACTTAATTTTGCTGGGGGTGCCGATGAGGGTTATAACAACCCATTTACCCCTTGGGAGCTCCAGGCAGCTCTAGCAAGAGCCAGGGATACTGCCCCTGGACCAGATGGCATCCACTATCAAATGCTATGACACCTACCAGAGAAAGGCATTAGATACCTCCTTCAGGTATTAAATTATATCTGGCAGCAGCATGAAATCCCTGCAGGTTGGCGAGAGGCTACTATAATCCCACTGCAAAAACCCGGGAAGGATAATAGCCTTCCAACAAATTATAGACCCATCTCATTGACAAGCTGTCTTTGCAAAACCATGGAACGAATGGTTAACTGGCGCCTGGTGTTGTATCTGGAACGGCACCACCTTCTTGCCGATGCCCAATGTGGCTTCCGTGCTGGCAGGTCTTCGGTGGATCATCTGATCTCACTGGAAACTGCAGTACGTGAGGCCTTTCTCCACAGACAGCACTTAGTGGCTGTCTTCTTTGATGTGGAGAAGGCATATGATACCACATGGCACCATGGTATACTGGAGACCTTGCACCAGTGGGGGCTCAGGGGTAATCTGCCCCTCTTCCTCCATAGCTTTTTGTCCAAACGGACCTTCAGAGTGCGTGTGGGTAACACCTACTCCTCGGCCTTCCTGCAGGAGAATGGTGTCCCACAGGGGAGCGTCTTGAGTTTGACGCTCTTTGCTGTTGCAGTGAATGGCCTACCATCCTCCATTCACCCCCTGGTAAAGTCATCCCTCTTTGTGGACGACTTTTCTATCAGGTACCGGGCTGCCACGATGCACAGCATTGAGCGTCATCTGCAACTGGCATTCAATAGTGCCAACGAGTTTGCCACTTCACGTGGCTATAAGTTCTCCCCTGACAAAACAAAACTTCTGTCGTCAGCGAGGGCTCCACCCTGAGCCTCAGCTTTCCTTGAATGGCCACCTCCTCCCAGTTGTAGAGGCGGCCCGGTTTTTGGTCTCCGTTTTGACAAGCCAAGCGTTCTGACATGGATTACGCACTTGAAGGAGCTGAAGGGTAAGTGCCTTTGGTCCCTGAATATTCTGCGGTGCCTGCAGGGAACTGGTTTTGGGGCAGATCGAATGGTGATGCTACGACTCTATGGTCACTCGTTCGATCCCGTCTCGTTTATGGCTGCAACGTATATGGCCTGGCCGCTCCATCTACTCTCCGGATGCTGGACAGTGTTCATCACGCTGGCATCTGGGTGTCCATTTGGGCGTTCCGCATAAGTCCAGTACTCAGCCTTTATGCTGAGACTGGTGAACCACCACTGACTGTGCGGTAGCAGTACCTGGCAGCTGCATATATTTTTCGGCTGAAAGGTCAGCGACAGCACCCTACACACCCGGCCGTCTTGAGTAACAGTATGAGACGGCCATTCGACCGCCACCCTGGGTTCCCCCTCCATTCAGTGTGCGGTGGATGGACGGTCTTACCGGCCTGGGTGTGACTCTGCCTAGGGTGCAGCCGGTACTGCCGGCCTCTGTGCCACCCAGGACAGTGCCACAGCCAAGTTTAGATTTGTTGCTTGCAGCCTTACCCAAAACCAGTACCGATAGGTCAGTGTACCAACAAGAGTTTGGATGCCTCTCTTGGACCTATCGAGGCCATGTTTTTATTTACACGGATGGGTCGAAGGATGGCTCCTCGGTGGGTTTGTCAGTCTTTACAAGTGGTCATCTCATGGGGGGGCCGCCTTCCAGGAGTCACCAGTGTCTTAACTGCAGAACTCACAGCTCTGCACAGGGCACTGGAGCTCATCCAAGTGTTGAATGACAGACACTTTGTTGTTGCGACTGACTCCTGATGCTCCCTTCAGCTGTTGCACACCCTATATGGCAGACATGCCATCGTCCAGGGTGTGCACAGATTGCTGCTTGTGATTCATAAGCAGGGCAAGACAGTGTTGTTCATTTGGGTCCCGGGGCATGTTGGCATCATGGGCAATAAGAGGGCGGATGCCCATGCCCGTCAGGTGGCCCACTTGCCTGATATACCTAACACTGCTGTCCCCTCCTCCGATGCTCTCTCGATGGTGCGGCGGGCCATCCATGAACAATGGCGGGCCCAGTGGTTTGCGGAGACCACCAACAAACTCCGCACACTGAAGGACACCCCAGAGCACTAGGGGTCCTCGTGCCACCAGTCATGGAGGGAGGAGGTTGTGCTTGCTTGGCTTCGGATCGGTCACACGTTCCTCACCCACTCCTTCATTTTACGGGGTGAGGACCAACCATGGTGTGACTTCTGTTGGGAGCCTCTCACAGTGGCACACATCTTTAGTCACTGTGAGATACCGTGAAATGCGATACTGTCTGGGAGTCAGTCGTGAGCTCTCCACCTCACTTGGGGATAACCCTCAGGGGGTGTAGAGCTCGCTTGTATTTGTGAAAGAGGCTGGCCTCTTTCACCACATCTGAATTATACACTTTTCCTTTAAAGCAGCATGCATTTATTCTTGGATCGTTTTGGCTTTTGCCTTTTTATATTTATGTCTGTTTTGGCTTTTGCCTTTTTATATTTGTGTCTGTTTTGGCTTTTGCCATTTTTATTGTTATGTCTGTTTAGGCTTTTGCCACCCTTATTGTTATGCCTGTTTTGGCTTTTGCCACTTTTATTGTTATGTCCGGTTTGGCCTTTGCCACCTTTTCTGTTATATCTGTTTTGGCTTTTGCCGTGTTTATTGTTCTGTTTGTTTGGCTTTTGCTGCTTTTATTTTTAACGTCTGTTTTGGCTTTTGCTGCGTTTATTGTTCTGTTTGTTTGGCTTTTGCTGCTTTTATTTTTAACGTCTGTTTTGGCTTTTGCCTGTAGTTATTTACCATATTTATTCGGCTATTGCCTTGTTATTTCTTTTCGTTTTAGTTGGCTTTTGCCCTTATTTATTGACATCATGGTGGGATGGCGATTTACACCCCCACCATGATTGTCTTTCCGGGCCATAATGACCATAGTAGTCGATGGGCCCTAAAACACAAACAAACAAACCAATCGTTGCTTGTGATTGGTAAGCAGGGCAAGACAGTGTTGCTTTTGTGGGTGCCAGGGCATGTTGGCATCATGGACAATGAGAGGGTAGATGCCCATGCCCGTCAGGTGGCAAACTTGCCAGATGTATCTGACACTACTGTCCCATTTTCCGATGGTCTCTTGCTGCTGTGGTTGGTCATCCATGAACAATGGTTGTCCCTTGGCTTGCTTAGACCACCAACAAACTCCACACACTGAAGGACACTCCAGTGCACTGTGTCCTTGTGCCACTAGTTGCAGAGGGAGGAGGTTGTGCTTGCTCAGCTGTAAATCACTCCCACGTTCCTCACCCACTCCTACATTCTACAGGGTGAGGATCAACCTTGGTGTGACTCTTGTTGGGAGCCTCTCACAGTGGCACACATCTTTAGTCACTGTGAGAGATACTATGAACTGGGCTTGTAGATGATGTCAAAATCAAAGGTTTTAAGTTGTAGAGCCTATCTTGCTACCATTGCATTATGATGTCTTGTCATCATCAGGTACCTTAAGCATGGATGATCAGTAATGAAAGTGAAACGTCTTCCAGTTAGATAACACTTGAAATGCATAATTTCAAAAAAAACAGGCAAGAGCTTCTTTTTGTGTTGTAGAGTATTTTACTTCTGAAGGTTTCAGTTTTCCACTAGCAAAGGCTACAGGTAAACATTGTTCTTTCTCTGGTTGTTCTAGCATAGCACCTATGGCATATCCACTGGCATCTGTGGTTAGGAAAAATGACTTTTTCCAGTCAACTAAGTGAAGCACAGCATATATTGTTAGTTTGTTTTCTAGTTCTTTGAAGGCTTGCTGGCTACCTGGTGTCCATATGAATTTGGCATCTTTTCTGGTCAGATCAGATATTGGTTTTGCAATTTTGGCATAGTTCTGTATATGTCATCTGTAGTGTCCTGCCATCCCAAGAAAGGATTGAATTTGCATCACAGTTTCAGGAATTGGAAATCTAATAACTGCCTCTATTTTGTCAGTAACTACCTATAACTGCCTACATAACTACCTATAACTGCCTTTATAACTGCCTACATAACTACCTATAACTGCCTTTATAACTGCCTACATGACCTAAGTAATTTATTTGGGGTTTAATGAGATTACATTTAGAGGGTTTTACTTTCAAGCTTGCCTTTTGCATCTCCTGCAGGACAATTTCAAGGTGGTTCATGTGTTCTTCTATCATTTTACATTTTACTAGCAAATCATCAATGAAAACCATACGTATCTTCCCTAAATATCCTTCAAAGGCTTTATTAGCAACTCTTCAAAAAATTTTGGGGGAGGGTTTTAAACCCATGGGGGATCTTTTAAATTACTATTGACCATTATGAGTTGAGAATGCAGTTTTGTATCTGTCTTCTTCTCTAAGTTGAATTTCATAAATAGAGCTGTAGAAGTCAAAGAGTGAGAAAATTTCTGCATCTTCTGTATTTTCTAGGCGATTCTCTATATTGGGTAGGGGTTATCTATCTCCTTTTACAATTTTATTTAGGGCTGGAAAATCAATGTCTAATCATGGGGGCTTGGTTTAGGTAAAGACTAACAGACAAGGGCTAGAATCGGGGCTGCTTGATGGCAGTATGGTGACAGCTTCTAATAATTCTTCTATAATTTTCTCCAGAATGAGTTGATTAGCTCAGGGTACTTGATAAGGTCGTTTGTATTAGGTTGTCCAATAAGTCTGTATCGCTTTAGAGTAGCGATATTTGAGCGTCGTGTACGAACAAGTCTGGACACATTCGCTCTGGCAGTGCATATCGTTTTATGCAGAATTTTATCCTCTTTCTCATCAGTGTACATTTGTCGCCCATCAGATACATATGTGTCACTCATGGCTCAAAAACAAGGAGCATGATAACGTGCATTTTCGAAATCTGATGTTGTTCTTTTACAACAAAGGTGTAGTTCAATTTGTGAAGTCTATGGACATGATGCCGTTTCGGTTGTGACAGTTGGCAAGTGGGTCAAGCAGTTCAAGTCCAGAAACTTTAACCTGAAAGATCAACGTTGAAGAACATCATCAAAGCACGGTGCGAGAGATTGCAGATGCATTGGGGATTTCTCGATCAACCGTAATCCCTCATCTAAAGAAGTTTGGATATGTGAGCCACTTCGACGTGTGGGTGCCCTACCAACTGATGGACCAACACAAGCAGAACCAGATCTTCATCTGCAATTTGCTCTTGATTCGGAACTCCATGGACCCCTTCCTGAAAAGATTGGTCACTGGGGATGAGTAACGAGCTGCAGACAGTGGCAAAACCAGGTCTGCACCCCAAGAAGGTCCTCCTGTCGGTGTGGTGGGACTGGAAAGGTGTGCTGCACTATGAGCTCCTGCCAACGAACCAGACCATCGACTCCAACAAGTACTGCGCTCAACTCAAGGATCTAAAGGTGGCCATTACAGAGAACCAGCCAGAACTGCAAAATCGACAGGGAGTTCTCTTCCATGATGACAATGTGTGCCCACACACATCTTGGGCCACCCAGAACAAGTTGTTGCAGTTTGGTTGGGACGTCCTACCGCACCCTGCATATTCCTCGATAGTGCTCCCTCAGATTACCACCTCTTACTGTCCCTGAAGAATTCCATGTCTGGGAAAAAATTTAATTCCCTGGCAGATGTCAAAATCCACTTTAATCACTATTTTACCTCCCGGCCCACTGAGTTTTGTCTCTGCCATCCAGATGGGAGAAGGTCTGCGAACAGAATGGATCACATTTGATATAATAAATGCATAACGTGTGTGGAAAATGGTCCATGTTCTTTTCCATCAAAAAGTGATACGGACTTATTGGACAACCTAATATATTGGAGTATTGTCAGTTAACTCAATGGAATGAATAAAAGGGTAGGTGTAGGCTGAAATTCTGTAAGGGACAAGACAAAACAATTATGATATTTTTTGATTAACTGTTGTAATTTCGGTTGGTATTCTGGGTTCATGTGATCAATTTGCAAAGAGTTCATCTTCTTTTGAAAAGAGTTCATCTTCTTTTGAATCTTTCCTCATGATTAGAATAGGATTATGATTGAGGACTGCTTCCAAATCTACATCACCCCAATCATATTATCTCCATGCTGAATTTTTGATATATTGAATACAGGTTGAGATTCAATGGTGAAGCCAAATCTTTTTGATGAGACTTTCTTCTCTGTTGCATGGTACATTAACTTCAAGGGTCTCCTTAGATCATTTCATATTAACAGTCCACATGCATATGGTGGAAAGTGACTGTGTAGATAAGTGGTAAGGGTCTGCCCTCCCATTTTTAATTTCGTGTTTATTTTCATTTAGGTTTTCTTTTTTCCTTAAATATTGAGCACACCTTAGGTTCTTCTGGTTCAGAATACAAAATTTCACCTTTCTCTTCCAAAAGATGAAGCATGTCTGGGCACAACAAACTATTAGCTGCAACAGTGTTTGTAATGGCAAAGGTGTCCCCTGATCCAAGTTGTATTGGAAAATATAAAACGTCACTGTTCATATGGTCCTGATCTTCCCTTAAATTAATTTCACAATTTATCAGATGAAGTTTTACAATTTTGGATCCTTGACCTATCTCTTCTGTTTCACTCAATTGCCCATGTAGTTTGGGGGTCTATATCCTTTCTAAGGCTGGGAATATCAAAGGGGAAGTGTAACTCATTGCTGTCTTAATGTGGTTTCTAAGGAGAAAACCTTGTCAGTGTTTGCTTTTATTAAGGCTTCCATAGTGGCTTGTTATGTATCTGCCATAAGATGCATTCACTTTGGCTGATCCTGTGACCTCAAAAGTGTATCATTGATCTCTTCCAGTTCAGCATACTGGATTGCTTCATTTAAGTCCTTGGAATCCTTGATAAAGACAGCTCTTCTGTATTGGGGTGAAAACCCCTTAAGGAATTGGGCCTGTACTTCTCAGCAGAACTGGTGTCTGTCCCACAGATCGCCAGTGCTTCCTTTTTAATCCTACTTGCATACTGGGTTACCTTTTCCTGAGGATTTTGAATTATTTCACCGAGTTTGACCATTAAGACTGCTGTGTGCTACTTTGGTTTGAAGTGGTGTAATATCTTTGCTCTTAATTCATCATAATTTACAATGTTTCTAAAATTGAGGGACTCTTGCCACACTTGAGAGGTAGATCCTTGAGAGATGAAATCAGCAATTGAGAGAAAATAATCTTTTTATTTATTTATTCCTGTTGAATTACCATTTCAGAATAACTCAAATCCTTCTGTCACTGCTTGAACCTTTTGCACTTTATTTAAATTTATTTTATCAACTATAACTTAAAATTAAAAACTTATCAACTATAACTTAAAATTCACAAAAGCAATTAATTTTTATAAAACGACATAAAAAGAAAGGACATATAATTGTGTTCTTATAAGGTTATTAATTGGGCATTATAGGCCCTATATATGGCTTAGAACCTTAAGTAGGGACGATTGCATAATATATACTGTAAATAATATATATATATATATATTTTAAAAGGTGTAAATATTGTAAAACCAATTTTTTTTGCATATTAATTTATCTTAATCAATTTTCAACAGTCATATTTATTTTTATTTCAATTTAGAGTATTTATTCAAAAGCATTTTATCCTTATGAATTCCTTTACTTAGTAAGTATTAATATACTTTCATAAGCAAATAGTTCCATTATTAACTAATTTCCATTATCAAATCATTATAATTTATAAACTAATCAATTTCTGTTATCAAATCTTTACACTTTATAAACTAATGAATTTCAGTTATTAAATCGTTACAATTTATAAACTAACCATTTTCTGTTATCAATTCTTTACACTTTATAAACTAATCAATTTCAGTTATTAAATGATTACAATTTATAAACTGACCAATTTCTGTTATCAAATCTTTACACTCAATAAACTAATCAATTGATTTTGTGAAAAAGAAATTCTAAACTTATTTATGTATATATATATATATATATATATATATAGCATTTTTTGTTTTCTCATCTTATGATGATGCATGAGTTCCAGTTTTGAGATGGGATGTGGCAGCTGTCTTCCATCTGAGGTTATGATTTTTTCATTAAGATGTATTCCTTCTGCAATAAAAGTTCTCTTTCATAGCATTTATTAATAAAATTTTGGTCAGAATTAGATTGAAGTATGTAGATTTGGAATTGAGGATTCCCTTGTTGTTAAAGACAACATTTAAGATGGAAATCGTCCAGATGCCTTTTTAAATTCAGATCTTTTTTGATAGTAATAATTTTTTTTTGTGGAGGTTTATTGATGTCAAAAAATAAAACTGAAAGTTTTCAGATGTCCTTTATCTCGAATAAAGCTTCCTTTGATGGTTTTTTTATTTTCTTTTTTAGTTTGGCCATTTTTGGGACACTTTGGGCCCTTCTTCTTAGGACCACACCAGTCACACCATTGTTGATCCTCACCCCATAGTATGTTGGAATGGGTGAGGTACATCTGACCAATTAGCAGCTGAGCAAGCATGACCTACACTGGGGTGTCCTTCAGTGTGTGGAGTTTTTTAGTGGTCTCCACAACCCACTGGGACCTCTTTTCATCATGGACAGCTACTGCACCATCAGGAAAGCGTCAGAGGAGGGGACAGCAGTGTTGGGTACATCTGGCAGGTGGGCTACCTGACGGGCAGGGGCATCCACCCTCTCATTGCCCAAGATGCCAACATGCCCTGGGACCCACATAAACAACACTGTTTTGCCCTGCTTATGAATCGTGAGCAGCAATTTATGCACACCCTGGACGATGGCACGTCTGCCATTAAGGATGTGGAACAGCTGAAGGGAAAATAGTCACTCCCTACAACATAGTGTCTGTCATTCAAACATTGGACGAGTTCCAGTGCCCTGGGCAGAGGTGCAAGCTCTGCAGTTAAGACAATAGTGAAGCCTGGAAGGTGGCCTCCTATGAGATGACCAGTTGTAAAGACTGACCAACCCACAGAGGTGACATCCTTAACCAATTCGTATAGATAAATACATGGATCTGATAGGTCAGAGAGAGGCGTCCAAACTCTTGTTGGTACACTGAACTACTGAAACAGGATTTGGAAAAGGCTGCTAGTATAAAATTAAAACTTGGCTCTGGCACTGTCCAGGGCAGCACAGATACAATCAGTACAGACTGCACCCTAGGCAGAGTCACACCCAGGCCAGTGAGACAATCCATCCACCACATGCCAAACAGAGGGGGATCCCCTGGGTGGTGGTCGGAGGGCCATTGCAGAATGTAACTAAAAACGGCCTGGTGTGTAGGGGGCTGCAAATGACCTTTCAGTTGAAAACGTATGCAGCTACAAAGTACTGCAAATGCACACTCAGTGGCAGTTCACCAGTCTCAGCGATCTGGTGGAGCACTTGACTTGTGCTGAAGGCCTCAATGGACAACCTGATGCCAGCATGGTCTACACTGTCTACCATCCAGAGAGTAGACAGAGCTGCCAGGCCATACATGCTGCAGCCATAGTCAAGACAGGATCGAATGAGTGATCTGGAAAGCCAAAGCATCACCATTCAATCTTCCCCAAAACCAGTTCCCTGCAGGCACCACAGAATATTCAGGGAGTGAAGGCACATAGCCTTCAGCGCCTTCCTAGTGCAGGACCCATGTCAGATTGCTGACGAAATGGAGACCAAGAAACCAGGCTGCCTCTACAACTGGGAGGAGGCCACCATTTAGGGTAAGCTGAGGCTTGGGGTGGAGCCCTCACTTACAACAGAAGTGCATGACTATTGTTTTGTTGGGGGAGAACATATAGTCATGTGAGGTGGCAAACTCATTGGCACTATTGAGTGTCAGTTGCACCTGATGCTGTTTTGCAAAGACAGCTCATCAATGAAATGGGCCTATAATTCGTTCGAAGGCTACTATCCTTTCCGACTTTGAAGTGGGATTATAGTATTCCAGCCTGCAGGCACTTCATGCTGCTGCCAAATGTAGTTAAAATCCTCAAGGAGGTAATGTCATAGCCTGTCATAGCCTTTAAAGTGCTCCAAAAAGCCCTGGGGCCCTGTAGCAGGATTTTCGGGGCTGGTCCCACTATCAGAGGCCGACTATAAGGGCCCCAGTATCAGGGTCAGAATAGCAGGGTTCAAGCATCAAGGTCCTGGTATCTGGGTCCAAGACTCAGGGTCGGGGTCTCATGGTCCAAGTATCACCAACTATAATGGTCCTAGAATCAGGGTCCCAGTATCAGGGTCCGAGTATCAGGGTCCAGGTATCAGAGTCCAGGTATAAGGTTCCAACTATCATGGTCCCAGAATCAGAGTCCAAGTATCAGGGTTAAAGTATCAGGGTCCAAGTTTCAGGATCCCAGTGTCAGGTTCCCAGTATTAGGGTCCCATAATCAGGCCCCCACTATCAGGTTCCCAGTATTAGGATCCCATAATCAGGCCTCCACTATCAGGTTCCAAAAATTGGGATCTGACAGTTAGGGTCAGACTATCAGGGCCATCAGATGCCAGTCATCTATATCTATAGCTCAAGTTGTGGTTTGATTAAGAAAATCCAAACGGGTAAGAACTGCTGTGTTTGGTTATTTTGATTTTTAATTTTTATACATCTACAGAGTGATTAGCAGATTAATCTCCATGCCTGCCCACATCTTTTTAGCTGCCATGTTTTCCCTCTGTCACACTTACTCACAAAAAAATTGAGAGGAGTCGGAAATGTTATGATAATTTGTGCAACTACTCCAACATGCGTTTACACTTGCAAGTGAAATGGTGCACAGAAACTTCTGAAAATTTCCAGAAGTACACTCATAACACTGTTACACACAGGATGTTAATGTCTGACAGCAACTTGTGCAAAATTTCTTCCTAGTGTAAACTGGCCTTGAGAAGTCGTACTGATGCCATGTGGATTGTTTGGCCTCCTTGATTACACCCCATGCATATGCCTGGGCTCAGAGATAGTCAACATGATTGGTGTCAGTAGGACGAGACTGGAAGATTGCTAAGACCTGGCCTGGGTTCCATGAGCTCTTGGTGATTGATACCAATGCCACCCCAACCACCACCTCTGCAAAGTGACTCTCTAGATCATTGACCTCATCAAAATCAAACAGTGGGCAAAAGTAGATATGGTGGGTGAACTTCTCCCCGTCCACCCAATGCAGACCCCACTGTGGTGGTTGTTGGAGCAGTCCCCCATCTCCACTGCTAATCCTGATGTTGAAGTAGTCACTTCCACAAGGGTCTGACAAAACTTCCCATTGTAAACCTGGTGCCAACCCAGGAGAACAGATGGATAGGTTAGAACAATGAGGCCATTGTGTGACACCCATTGTTCCACAAGGAGCCCTGGGGGGGGGTTGTGACTGTCCAAGCCTCATTGAGGGTTATGGGCATTAAATGTGGCCCAGAGACATCACAGGGCATATGCCTCCTGAATCACCAGGATCTGCTTTTCCCAGTGGTATGGGTCTCCATGCATGGCTAACAAGCAGGTGGGCGCTTTTTTTATGGTCACCTCAGTGAGGATCCTACATTGACAGAACAAGTCAAAGTGTAATAGAGGTGTCGTCCAGTAAATCAAATAAGAAGGTCACCAACAACCATGATGATGGTTTCGTCCATTCCATGACACAAGTCCCAGGCAACAATCATGGTGGTTTTGGCCAGTCAGGGCCATGAGAAAAACCCCCTTTTAGTTGCCTTTTACAACATGCAGGTATGCAATGTGCCTATTCTACCCCAGGCACACATGGGGATGTGTCGAAGGTGGCATTCCATTACTCTCTCTGAGCTTCACAGAATGACTCATTAGCTTAATATCTCTGTAGTTACCAGAGCAGCAATTTGCATTGGACTCACCAGTACCCGTCTGATCACTGACGTTAGGCGTCTCTAGGGGTATGGCCCACACTGGATGACACCACTCGAACCATGAGAAATGGGGTGACAACAAGGCAGAAGAAGCTGCTTTTTTGGGAGAGGGGGTGACACCATGGTGTCAATGCACTGGTTGACGACAACCCTAGCAAGTGACCTCAGCAAGTGACCTAGCAAGTGACCTCTGTATAAGAACTATGCTGTGGATGGGGCTCTAATGACCTTGTAGCTGAAGGATCCTAAATCACCAACAAACAACAACCACAATCTTGGACAGTCCCAGTGCCCTTGAAGAGTTGTAGTATCCATCTCTCAAGCCATGCAGATGGCATTACATCTCCCTTAGCTATCCTATTAAAAAGTTTCCCTAGCCACCTGATTCCTGTTATTCATTGACTACACACTTCAATTGGGATTCTGTCTGGGCCCATGGCTTTTCTACCTTTCATCCCTTGTAATAGCCCTGATAACTTCCCCCTCTGTTATGCTATCCAAGAGGTTGTGGAAATATTCTTCCCACCTCCTCTTTACAACAGACAGGGGAAACAGGACCTTACCTTTGTTATCCTGTAGTGGGTTGAGAGTATTTATTAATAATGTTGATTTTTTTGAATAAAAAAAAGATGAAATAATGTTGTAGTATCAGAAGGCTTAATATTTTCTGGACGCTGTGATTTTGGTTACAACACTCGATTTAATCCCACAGATTTCTAATGTCTTATTAACTGGATTACCTTTTATAAAAGTTTGAATATTTATAATAAATTTGGAATTCACAAAACTGGGAGACGATGACAGATTAGCAAAACTATTTAATAATTGATAAACGAATAACTAATATATAATAATGATTGTTAATGACACTGTTGTGAAACGGAAAAACTACTGAAGAAGAAACACGTCTGTCTGTCTTTGTATCCAAATCCCTTTCTGTTGTTGTTTTTCTGATTATTTTTAAACTTTTAAAAACTAACTGTCAAAAAGAACTTACATTATTTTTAACGCATGCGCAACAATTCAAAATTTAAAAAAAAAAATTTTCCGTTATAATTTTAAATTTTGAATTTTAAATGCTAGAACAATTTGTATATAAAGGAATGCCTGTTCCATCTCTTCATTCTCTTGTGTTGCTATGGCAACGCTGAGAATGAAAGTAAACCATGTAGTGAAGCCCAAGTTATAATGCAGTGAAACATCAGTAAAGGGGCTGTACAAAAAAAAAAGGCGAGATGCAACAATCCTTTACTATTATGGCTTGGGGTATATCTTTGGCTGCCCTATCTCTAGCCTTGGTCAGTTTAAAAGACTTCTCTCTGACATTTGTGGGTCTCTACACTGGTCATAGATGGCTTCATACTTCTGGTGTTTTGCCAGGGCAATCATTCTCCTAGCTGTGCTTTTGGCCTGTCTATATTGTACTTTAGATTCCTGGTCTCATACCTCCTTCCATCATTTCTTTTCTTAATGGCTCCTTCTACCTCATCATTCTACCACCATGTCAGCCTGCCATGGAAAGTACCCCCTATGATAGCCTGCACTAAAATGGCTTTTACACATTTTCTAATATTTCTGGCAAGTCTGTCTCAAATGACATCAGTCATCCATTCTTATACGAATACCTCTGTTTTGGTAATTTCCACCCCCTGATGACCTGCTCGCCATTCTGATAATGTGCCTTGCCTGCTGCTCTTATTAGGATTTCTAACATAAGTAACCTATGACCATATTCTTTTTGAAAATCTTCTCTGGGGAGTGCCCAGCAGTCACCGACCTCTGGTCTATGCTGTCCTATGATCATAAAGAATTCTCTCTGTGGCATCCCTTGTAGTGACTGGAATGTGATCAGGTGCTTGTCCCTCTTCCTGAACCACATATTCACCAATGCAAGGTCGTGTGCTTTTCCTGTATCAAGAATTTGCTGATTTATATGCTAACTGTTCCATACCCCATCCCCCATGAACCTTCCCATATCCCTGATTATCCTCACCTTTGTGGTCAATAAAGTACCCACCAATAATGAAGTGTTCATTCCCTTTACACCACCCTACCTCAGCCTCTAGTGAGTGAACCAAGGGCACCCATGAAGTCCCAGCATAAGAGCTGATGAGGAGGAGCAGTAATCCTCAATAAACCACTGTAGCTAACAGTAGCTTGTATTGATACGTTTCACCAGGGTGACCCCCTGCTGCAGCTATGTCATAATATACCCATCCGATTTTTTCCTCCTTCACTAGTTGTAAAGGTAAGTGTGTATCGTTCATCAATGGCCCTTCATCTATCCCCTTTCCACCTCTTTTCATGGAAAAGCACAACATTAATCCTCCTTCACTTTAGGATATTAATTAATTGAAACTGTTTTGCCAGTAGGGGTCACCACATTCCACATTACTAACCTAAGATTTGCCTCTATTCTTTCTGAACATGCTCTGACTGTGGGCAACCCAGCCAGGCGTCTGCAACCCACAAGGGTATTGGAGCCAATGGCTGTGGGGGGATGTCAGCCTACCCATGCTGACCCTGATATATGCCATGGACCCTGATGGACCCCATGGGACTCAAGGTCCCTACCCCCGTGACATTGCAGACTACTGATGACGGCATCATGGAATCCACTCATGCACCCCTGACGACCATGTGGAATCCACTCATGCACCCCTGATGGCCGCTGGCACTGTGGGTTTAATCCCCTGCTCTATGGCTTTGATGACTTCTGAATTTTGCATTATATATTTGAAAATTTTGAATTCCCTGTTCCCAGTCCCAGCCAAACAATGGAGCCCAACAAGGGGACGCCCATGCGAGTAGCCACAGTTGCTTGGACATGTTACCGTCAGTGAGCCATTACCCTCGAGTACCAGGACCAATAGGCAGCGACGGCTGACTGCGACATCTTCAAAAATAACTCAAAGGGACAAGAAGTGCACCCTTTAGCAGATTGATCAAATCGAGTATTCTTCTGACCTCCCGTTTTCCACTGGAAGCCATGGCCAAAGTGGTGTATTGGAGACTATGGGTCATAACATTCCGCCTTTCCCAGGCATTCGGGTCTCCATGCATGGAAAGAACACGTCGGTAGGAGTACAGTATTCTTATGGTCATCTCCCAAAGGAGACTACGTCAACCAGTGCCAATTTTTATGTTCCAGGCAGGCATCCCTTTGCAGTTTGTTCCAACACCACATTCAAAATCATCATCATACCCTTATCCCCCCTGTGGGAGGGTGGGGTCCGCGGGTTCATTGAACACGCTGTGACTGGAGACATCCCAGTCAGACGTCTGGAACCCACAGGAATATTGGCTAGTTGTCTGTGGGGGGATGCCGGCCTACCCCACTGTTCCAACACCGAATTAAAGATCCAAAATATAAATTTTGGCAAGTAAATTAATGCTTTGTCGGTTATATTATTGCATGGTGTCTGACCTGTCGCACAATAAGTATAATACAACAGGAGGCAGACTCATGCCGGTTCCAACACCACATCATACAACCAAAATATAAGTTTTCGGCTTTAAATTACTGCTTTGATGGGTATAATAATATTGCGTGGTGTCTGGCCTATTGCTCAATAGTTATAAACAAATGTTTGAGACAGCCATGCTGAAAATTATGCACTTGCCTCAAAAAATGTGAGAACTTCTAGGCTACTCTTTGTGCAAAGTTATTTTCACTTATTGCATAATTAAAAGACACTTTTAAAGAATGGATTCAGTTGATTATTTCTCTACAGGCTTTGCATTTGCTAATAATAGCTATGAAGTTTAGCTTAAAGGTGATTGTGAATAACGATTGACATAGATGCAAAAAAACAGAATTTGATATAACACTGAACACCCGTTATACCGGTATATCTAATTGAACTGTTTGTGGGTAGCCATTATATTTTTCACCCCATCGTCAGTATCACAAAGGCAAATGAAATTCAAAGCACCGATAATAATGTGACTGTCTGAGCATTGTGGTGGTCATTCAAGCCAAGTGTCAATGACAACTATTGAACATGTGAAATCCCCAGATACCTTTCTGCCCCTATTACTAATAATGTATGAGCTCTGAATGTGAAATACTGTAACTATTGTGAATAGTTTGGTAATATATGGTGGGTTACATACTTCTTTATGATACCAAAGGGAGACCATAGAAGTCGACTGCCACGATTGATGCGGCCCAGGGAGCCAGGGAGATGTTCCTTCTATGTGCATCAACTACAAATGAAAAGCGATTTTCTTGCCTACTTAATGTCTTAAAAGTTTAAATTATAAACCCAAAATAGTTGTGTTTTGATCCAGCAAAAAGATTGTTTTTTAATGCATCTAAAACAGTATAAGGTGCAAAACAGTATAAGGTTCTCCATATTATTAGTATTACTTTTGTTTTATACAGGATAGGCGTGCTAAATAGGGTTTTCAACACAGACGCAGACACTACTGGAACGCCACTGTTCACTCAGGCAAATAGTGCACTTATAAAGTAAATTTCTATGATTTATAAAATTATTTTAAACGTATTTTGAGTTTATACCAATAGTTTTCTGCTGACAACTCACAGAGCCCATATCCAACTCTGCTAAGGAGATTTACTAGAGCTTGCATGTGATTTGCAACTGCAGGTGCCATAGCACATGACACGCAAGTCACATTATTTTCAAACTCAACATCTGAATCAATATCTCAAATGTATGTGATAAATGATGTGATGAAGGTATATTCCAAACATTTTACTGGCTTTTCAACACCTCCCCCACACTTGACAAATGCTTCTCATTGACAAATTGAAAATCCTGTTGATGTTGGCAACAAGAACAGTATGCACAATGCAACATGCAATGTATCTACACTCCATAGCATATAATCACAAATACCAACCAGTACTGCTGTCAATGTTAGATTCCAAGGGCAAGAAGGGCAAAGAACTCCATTTGTATCTCACAAAGGTATAGGTTCTATGCAGCTGGTCACCAAACAAATACTTGAAACTCAATCCTTATTTGCTATTGATCTATTTTTCTTTATTGGATCATTTGTCCTCCATTGGCTGAAGGAGAGTGAGCTAATACACTTCGAAAATTAGCCAATCATCTCGTTTACAAAGCAGTAAGGGATTTTTTTTACTTGCAATTAACATAGTGCACAAAAACATCGGGCCATGCTTTAACATTCGATCTGATGGAAGGTGCACCCGGGGCATCTTTCACATCGCAGATGTTAACCCAACTCAGTCCTGTGTCAAAACTGGAGCTAGTGACACAGAAAATGAGAATGCTACCTTGCACACCTATGGCGAAAATGATGACTCTGATGTCTATTTTCTGGAATAAACAAAACAGCTTAATTGCTTTGGACACACCCGTTCTCGTCTGATCATTAAAGTTAAGCAACGCAACCTGAGATAATACTAGTATGGGTGACCGCTTGAGAACTCTGAGTACTGTTAATACCGAAATTATCATAACAACATAGTGTCTGAGCAGGCTCTACATTAGAACTATGCAGTGAACGGTGCTCTAACGCAGAGTGCTCTAACGGCCATTGTAGTTGAAGGGCCCTAAAACACCAACGAAACGAAACTGGATAACTCTGATGCAACCCATAAAATCAATGGGGGATGGTTGAAGTGGTGACAGGCAAGCCGACTCCTGTATAATAGAAGTTCCCAATCTAGTTGAAAGGGAAGTTTTACAGGACAGTGGTTAGACCAGCTATGATATATGGATAAGAGTGTTGGGCAACGAGGACGAGCCACGTCAATAGAATATACATAGCCGAGTAGCGAATGCTGCGGTACATGAGTAGGATGTAGAGAGCCGATGAGTAGCCTGGAGGTGGTGGACATCGCCGAAAAAGTGAGGGAGACTACTGTAGGTTCAGCGGCCGAGTTGCATTGGACCCAACAATTCTGGTCAGATCACTGAAGTTAAGCAACGCAAGCCCAAGTTAGTTCCATGGGTGGTTGGTAGCTGCAAATTTCCCCTTTCCTCCATCCCTAGACCTACGTCCTCCTCACCCGCGAGCAGCCTCCTTAGGGTGCAGTCTGTTATGGCTGCTTGGCTTACTCCCCAAACCATTAAAAAAGTAAAATAAAATAATGAGAAGAGGGGTGAAGGAGCTCGTTAGGTCCATTTCGGGAATGCAAGTGATCGGAAGCACCCGGGGCATAGGGAGGCCGGAACAAACGTGGGATCAGTTTGTCAATAAGGATATGGTAGTATGCCGGGTGGACGGGGACCTGGAATGAGAAAGACGAGTGGAGGGCTAGAACACGCAGGCGGGATAGGGTTATTATTATTCTTACTTTACGATAAGTGATCATTGTTACTCAACAAGTATTAATAACACAGGCCTGCAAAAAAATACTTTTTAAAAATTGTTTTACATCTGATAACTGATTTTTATATTATTAGGTGTGCTGATTCTAAAAGCCAAATTTATTTTTTTCTATCACGTAAGGTTTTCTCTCAAAACATTTTCATAGTTTGGAAGAAATAAAGGAAATTGCAATATTTTGATGTTTCAATTTTCATTTTATCACTCCACAAATACATACTTTACATTTATGTTATAGGTCTAGTAATGATTGAATACATAACGATTTAATTTTCCTCTTGTGGAGTTACTTGAGATCACTTTTTTAACCCTTATGTCAATACCCAGATAGTTCCACATTGTTCAATAACAAGCGTACCCATATTGAATGAAATGGAATTGAGGCACAC
This sequence comes from Trigoniulus corallinus, assembly GCA_013389805.1. Classification (NCBI taxonomy): domain Eukaryota; kingdom Metazoa; phylum Arthropoda; class Diplopoda; order Spirobolida; family Trigoniulidae; genus Trigoniulus; species Trigoniulus corallinus. Next base: position 20,580,734 of record JAAFCE010001963.1, on the reverse strand, counting down.
ACATGTTTTGACATGCAGGTATTTCTGAAGCTATCATATTTCTTGATGCATGATGGCCCATGGATGGTCTTTATCTATTGTTTTATTATAATCTTTCAACAATAGGCAGCCAGCTTTATCAACCCAAAAATCCATTGTGTAGAACATTTGAAGACGCCTGTCTCATGCATTTGCTGTCCCACACAACAATAATCTCTTATGCTTTATCATCATATCCTTATCCGACCTATGGCAGGAGTGGGTCAGTGGGTTCCAGACAGTGGTGGATCCAGGAGAGGGAGCAATGCAGCAATTTCTACCTCCTCAGTGCCTTAATGGAGCACATATTTCAACTGAAGCATGATTCACCTTTGTATCTGATGAGGCATTTTCACACTGCTATCCCCATTTCTATACTGCCAGTTCAACAGTTGCAGTGCAGTCCACAGTTGGCTAAACCACTGAAGAGAAAGCACTGCCTGAGGGACAGTAGAGCACCTGTTGAATTCCTAGCTAGATTTGTAACAATGGATTCTGAATATTTAAAAATATTTGGAGTGCACTTATTTGATGCGCTTCCCCTGATCAACCCTTACCACTACAACCTACCTTCACACTAATTCCAAGTTTATTTGCTTTTCCCCCATGCTTCTTCTTTCCTCTTCACATTACATGAACATACCACATGCATCCATCCATTCATCATCATACCCTTTCCCTGCCTGTGGTTGGGTCATGTCTGAGTTGCATCTCTCCCCTCCCAAATATCTCCCACCACGTCCCCATCCACCCCACACACCACCATTTCCTTATGTACAACCTCCACCAACCAGTGCAATAGTGTTTTGTCTGATCTGCCCAACACCAGCTGCCTAGACAGTGGCAAATGCCTTTTTCCAGGGGCGGATCCAAAGTGGGGAGCAATGCAGGAATTGCTACCCCTCAGCGCCTCAATGGGGTTCAACCACTGAAGTAGTTGGCTAAACCACTGAAGATAGGACATTTTGTAAGGGGCAGCAGATGACCTATTGTACTTGCTAGCTAGATTTGTAGTAAGGGATTCTGAATATTTAAAAATGCTGTATTTTGGGTTCACTTTTTTGAAGTGTTCCCCTTCGATCTGCTGCTGGATCCATCACTGCCCCTTTCCTTTATGAATGACCAACAACCCTATCATCCTTCAGCCACCTATTTCAAGGACCAAACTATCCTGTCCAAGGGACATTTAGACAATAGTCCACCATAAATAATAGTGTACTATTTCTTGGCTTGTATTTACCATATATAGACCATCTAACATTAATAAGTTCATGAATACATATGAATACATGATGACATGAATAATTTCTAAAAATTGATTTTTTTATTAAACTGTATATCATGTCATTATTAAACTGTATATAAACATCATAAAGGAAAGGGGCAGTTATGGATCCAGCAGCAGATCAAGGGGAATACTTAAAAAAAGTGCACCCCAAATACAGTATTTTTAAATATTCAGAATCCCTTACTATAATTCTAGCTAGCAAGTACAATAGGTCATCTGCTGCCCCTTACAGCCAACTACAGATTTAGCCAACTACAGATTTGATTGCAACTGTTGGACTTGCAGTATAGAAATGTGGATAGCAATATAAAAAATCCTCATCAGTTGCACCCCATTGACGCGCTGAGGGGTACCAATTGCTGCATTGCTCCCCACTTTGGATCCGCCCCTGGAAAGAGGCATTTGTCACTGTCTAGGCAGTTGGTGTTGCACAAATCAGACAAAACACTATTGCACTGGTTGGTGGAGGTTGTACATAAGGAAATGGTGGTGTGTGGGGTGGATGGGTACCTGGTGGGAGATAATTGGGAGTGGAGAGATGCAACTCAGACAGGACCCAGCCACAGGCAGGGAAAGGGTATGATGATGAATTGGATGCATGTGGTATGGTCATGTAATGTGAAGAGGAAAGAAGCATGGCGGGGAAACCAAAACAAACTTAGGATTAGTTTGGAGGTAAGGGTGGATCACGGGAAGCACTTCAAATAAGTGCACTCCAAATATTTTTAAATATTCAGAATCCATTGTTACAAATCTAGCTAGCAATTCAACAGGTGCTCTACTGCCCCTCGGGCAGCGCCCTCTCTTCAGTGATTTAGCCAACTGTGGACTGCACTGCAACTGTTGAACTGGCAGTATAGAAATGGGGATAGCAGTGCGAAAATGCCTCATCAGATACAAAGGTGAATCATGCATCAGTTGAAATATGTGCCTCATTCAGGCACTCAGGGGGGAGAAATTGATGCATTACTCCCTCTCCTGGATCCGCCACTGTCTTGAACCCACTGACCCACCCCTGCCACAGGTGGGAAAAGGATATGATGATAAAGCATAAGAGATTACTGTTGTGTGGGACAGAAAATGCATGAAACAGGCGTCTTCAAATGTTCTACACAATGGATTTTTGGGTTGATATTGAATCGAAAGGCTGGCTGCCTATGGTTGAAAGATTATAATAAAACAATAGATAAAGACCATCCATGGGCCGTCATGCATCACGAAATATGATAGCTTCAGAAATACCTGCATGTCAAAACATGTGTGTGCCTCAATTCCATTTCATTCAATATGGGTACCCTTGTTATTGAACAGTGTGGAACTTTCTGGGTATTTACGTAAGGGTTAAAAAGTGATCTCAAGTAACTCCATGAGGAAAATTAAATCATTATGTATTCAATCATTACTAGACCTATAACATAAATGTAAAGTATGTATTTGTGGAGAGATAAAATGAAAATCGAAACATCAAAATACTGCAATTTCCTTTATTTCTTCCAAACTATGAAAATGTTTTGAGAGATAACCTTACGTGATAGAAAAAAATGAATTGTGTTTTTTTGGAATCAGCACTCCTATTAATATAAAAATCAGTTATCAAAAGTCGTGCTGAAAGTTTTCGTGCTGAAACAGAAAAGGGCCATTGCCAAAGTGCTGCCGGAGAGATGGGAGTGCTGCATTGTCCAGAATGTCCAGGTAACGCTCTGCGTTTAGATGTCCATCCACAGAAACGATTGCACCCAACCCATACCATCTAACATGCGAAAATGTTAAATCGACCGGGACAAATGACTGTCGGACAGGGACACAGACCTCAAAACCAGTACAAGCCCTGGTGTAGCGGGATATATTATATATATGTGTGTGATAATATGTGAATATATATGTGATAAATGTGATATACATATAGCGAGACCCATATAGCGGGAAACTATTAGGGTTACTACACGGGTTACTGTCTATGTCCGGCTACACCAGTCCTGGATTGTGTGTGTTGTAAAGCTACTTGTAGTAGCGCAGCTCCGCATGACAGCTGTGCTTTGCGGTGTAGTAGGATTACATGGGGCAAAAAGCAAATTAAAAATACATGTTTTTCACCCAATTGTCGCATTCACCCAATTGTCGCATTCACCCAATTGTCGTATACACCCAATTGTCGTTCACCCAACTGTCGTTCACCCAATTGTCGTATTCACCGAATTGTCCCATTCACCGAATTGTCGCATTCACCCAATTGTCGTTCACTCAATTGTCATTCACCCAACTGTCGTTCACCCAATTGTCTTTCACTCAATTGTCGTAGACCCGGTTTTGGGTGGGGTGGACGGACCTGTTGGGAGATAGGCAGGAATGGAGGACTAGCACCCGCATACCCGACCCTGTCACAGGTGGGAGAAGATTGGGATAATAATCATGATCTTGATGGATTTGTAGATGACACTTTCATGAAAACGCCTACTCATTGTGCCAGTTGTGCTACAGCACCTACAGCAATGAAAATTTTACGCAAGGAGGAAAATCTGAAAAAAGGTTTGTTCAATACACTAAAATATTATTATACAGCATTTCATTTGTACTTGCTGATGCCTTTTTGTGAAGTGACATTTTATATTGAATGGGGGTTCCGCACACACGTCTCCCCGTGACTTATTCATTTCAATTACTGTACAACTGAACCAGGATTTTGAATGGCCTATGGTCCAATGTTGGTTTATACAACACATTTACAGTCGGCCATCTGGTTGTTCTTCTCTCTTTATTTCATTACAGACTTCAGAACCAGCAATCAACAGATTTTCTGATGAATGTCACTAATATCGTACTGAATGAAATCATTCAACTAATTGGACGATGGTTCCATGGTTAACTTACAGCTTGGGGCGACCTTCAGAAAATGTAAACCACGTGTATACTTTGTTGACATGAAATGAACCATTCAACACCAGACCATGACCTTCATTATGTCTCTAAATACATCTGCCTCTATATATTTAGTGAGATGATTAAAGCCTGCGCCATATAGGTGGGTTAACTAAAAGAATCGCTTCCTAGTTCACTTTATTCATTTTCATTTCCAAATTTCAGATTCAACCCAAGAAAAGTATTGCTTTGGGTAAGTAGCTATGCAATATTTTTGTTAATATTTAGGTGTATTTTACACTATTCCTAGTAATAGGATTTGGGAAACATTAGTTCATTAAATTTTCTGTAGATTTAACAGTTGTTCTCCGGTTTATTGCAAAATTTTACATCTACCACTATTACAACTGGCCGTTAAACCGCACCCCTTAGTGTTAAATGTGCACACTACACAGGGTGTAATTTTTGAATTAACCAATGCCTTTATTTCGAAAACTATAAGATATAAGAAACAGTGATAAAGAAAAAGGTATAGTTGCGGGGACATGTCTTAGGCGATTTTCTAGAACCACTAATATCAATCATTATTGTCAAGTTAGAGGAGTTCAGTTGGCCAATATTTAAGGACGAGTTCAAACATGCTACCGACTTTGGTAACTATTCCATTCTTGGCAACGTTGATAGTTGGACTCGGAAATATCTCAGATCCAACAGACATTAATCTGCTGGACTCGGGCAACAATCCCGAAGACTCAATGACAACAGTATGTATTGCAGTCTCAAAGTTGTTTTCAAAGAAATGTGCAAGCTCGAAAAGAATTGAAAGAAATAAATATCACTTAAAATAACAGATTGAGATCATCCAGTATTACGGATATCCAGCTGAAAATCACACTGTCATAACAGCGGATGGCTACATTCTTGAATTACATCGTATACCACAAGGAACCAAAAACGCCACAGGACCACGTACTCCAGTGATGCTTCAGCATGGAGTTTTAGGGTCAACCGCTGATTGGGCGCTTAATCCACCCTCTCAGAGTTTAGGTAAATGTACTACTTGCATCTTATCAGGGGTAGTTTATCGCATTTATTTGTATGAACGCCACCCTCGAATTTACGCCACACCAATTTGCTCCATGTTCTCTCTATGCTTCTGAAAATATCCTTAGAATGCTACCGTTAATCGTCATAAAACGCTTATCCCGCCTTTGGCAGGGTCGGATCTGTGGATCGTAGCCCTCAATTCCCGCCTATCTCCCACCAGGTCCCCGTCCACCCCCCCCACACACTACCATATCCTGATGGACAACTTGCTTCCACGTCCGCTTCTGTCTCCTCCTGCCCCGGGTGCTTCCAAGAACCGGCATTTCGATAATGGGCCTAACGAGCTTTCGTAATTCTATCAGCTCTTATCACCCCTCGTCTCATTACACTAAGGCCTTAATTACACGTCCATACCTTCTGCGTGGGAGAAGGCATTAGATCTCTACCTTTTATCCTATTGAAACTTTCCCTAGCGGCTTGATTTCTATGATGCCCAGGCTATGCCACACTTCCGTGGGCACTCTGTCTCCGCTTACAGGTATTTGATATTTCATTTTCCTAAGGGAGCCGACTACTTCCTACCCTGAACCCTGTCCACCACCCCACAAGTGGTAGGATTGGTGTTCCCATCGCCCTCTCCCCCTGTAGCATTACTGGATTAGTTTTCATGGGTTGGAGAGTAAGCCAAGAAGCCATAACAGGACGAACCCTCAGGAGGCTGCTTGCGGGAGATGAGGAGGTTGGAGAAGAGAACGAAGAAGAGGGGAAATTTGCAGCACCCAACGTTCTTTACCAACCACCCATGTTGGTTTTGACGTGTGCTTGCGCTGCTCAACTTCAGTGATCTCACGGGAACTGGAGTGTCCCCAACCCAACTTGGCAGGGGGTCATGAAATGCTTTTTCCACCTCGTCTTTATCTCAGAAGGGGGAAAGAGGACGCCACTTTTGCTGTACTTCACTGATATGGCTCAGGGTATATCTTTAGTCACCCTATCTCTATCCATGGCCAATTTGAAATCTTCTCTCTTCTCTCCCTTCGTCTCTAACTGATCATCAACGGCCTCATACTTCTGATGTTTGGCAATGGCAACGATCCTCCTAACTGAGGTCTTGGCCAGTCGATATTATACATTTAGTCTCCTGGTCCACGATCTCCATTCAGTTGTGGAATGCAGTCTTCTTTGTATGACCCCTGCCTTTCCTGGAATGTATTTCCTCCTCTAGCCTGACCTTACATCGCAATCTACCCTCCTGTGTGAGTTCCTCTGTTTTGGCTGGCAATTTCTGCGACCTGATGACCTGTTCTCCTATCCATGACTGTTTGCTTTGGCTGTTTGGTGTTTTAGGGCCCTTCAACTACAAGGTCAGTACAGCCCCGTCCACTGCATAGTTCTAATGCAGAGTTTGCGCAGGCACTACAATAATTTGGATGCTATTCGGGTATTAGCAATGCCCAGTTTTCCCGAGCGACCACCCATGTAAGTACTAACTGGAATTGAGCTGCTTAACTTCATTGATCAGACGAGAACTGGTGTGTCCAACTCAAAATGCCGCTCTATCCATTACTGTGTCTTGCCTGCTACATTCACTAGGATTTCTAATTTAACTAGTCTTTGGCGACGTTCCTTTTTAAAATTTTCACTGGAAAGTGCACAGCAATCACGAACCTATGCTTTATTTTGCCGTCTGCCCATTTAGAAATCAATCCGTGACTTCCCTTGTGTGACAGGAATGTGATGAGATGCTTGTCCCTCTTCATGATCCACATATTTGAAAATACAAGGTCATGCACTCTTGCTGCATCAAAAATTTACTGCTCTTCTATACTGACTTCCATTCCCCATTCCCCATGATCGTCTTCAATTCCTGCATATCCTGTCCAACATGACAGTTATGATCCCCATCAATAAATAAACGTTCATTCCCTTCACATTGCCTTACCTGAAAATCTAGTGAGTGCACAAATCATCAAAGTCCCTTCTGATACCCAGCCTTAGTGGATTCATCAAGACCAGCTTGAGGGGCATGCACATTGATGAGGTGGATCACTACTCCTGCCCAAATTACTGTAACTAATATTAGCCTACAATTTATTCTTTTAACTATCCTCACTGTTAAATACTATACTGTTAAATACTGTGGGGGATGCCGGTGTCACGCGTCAAAGTGTCCGGGGTCTACCTCAAAGTGTCCAGCCAAGGCAGCCAGACACTTTGAGACAATTTTTGAGTACCTCAAAGTGTCCACCATTTCGATCCGAATGCTGATGCCCGAATTAGTCTCTTTTCTGCATAGCACATATGCACTGCAGAGAAGATATGCAACGTGAATCAAGGCGTAATTTATATCAAATGTTAACTTACCATCTCGTAGATCAGTGATTCTCAATCCTTTTGAATCCAGGGAACTCTACACTGTGACATTTTACTTGCACGGAACATTTACAATTCTACATAAACTTTAAGTCAGCTTCTACACTTGGTACTTACTACCACTTCATATACAATAAAACAAACAACTATGTCGTTTGCTGATTACAATTCCATCCAAAAATTATTTTAAATTCTATCGAATTTTTTCCAACGCCTTTATTTCTGCGTTTAATTTGTTTGCAGAACACGCATTGAGAACCACTGTCGTAGATGATGCAATGCTCTTCCATTTTTGATGTACGCTTTCCATTTTACCTGGTTATTAATAGGGGAAGTCTGCCTATTATCACTCCTTAGCGTAATATCGCACCCCTCATTATCTCGCCAATTAGATGCTGCTGCCAGGTGAAAACCGGCTCAATTGGTGTCTGACAACATGCTACCAGTCCTGTGAGACCATTGTTTAAATTAGCAGTTGCATTTAGCTTGCATTAATAATTTTTGAAAGTTTTGAGAAAGCCAAAAGTTTTTGATAACTACATTATAACCTGGTCAATCTTCTTAAAGGTCAGTGATATTCTTAATCATTATAACGTAAATACAACGACATGATTATGTAGCATAAGTAGATATAGCTGTAACGTTTTGTCTATTCTTAGTTTAGCCTATAGAGTAAGCCATATTGGAAAGTCGTGTTGTTCCTAATATCACACCCCTACTGAAATTCTAATATCACTCTGTGCAATATTATGCACACTGTTTCATTTCATGAAACACTTATGCACACTGTTTCATTTCATGAAACACTTATGCACACTGTTTCATTTCATGAAACACTTATGCACACTGTTCCACTGATTATAAAACTTATATTTTTGATTTCTATTTGAACAGCTAATTCCTATTAACATGTAAACTATGGCAATATATAGCCTCTCTACTTTGTAATATCAAAATGGCGATAATGATAAAAAACTATGATAAGTAATTAATGATAAAAAACTATGATAAGTAATTAATGATAAACAACTATCTTTAAATTATTTTGCCTTCCATATTCTCTTTTATGGTTATTGGAAATAGCATTCATAATATTACACAGGGAGATAGTAGGAACACCCCTGGTGCGATATTAGGAATACACTTCTTGTAACTACAAAAATGTACTGATTGTGGTTTTACATGTTTAAAATATTTCATTCTTTGAGGTATTAGATTTATTTTTTTAGGTATGAAACGGCAATAATAAGTCTTCTAAAATCACGTGAAAGTAATTTGTTAACTGACAAATAACAGAAATATATAAAATTTTAAAAAGGGTTGCGATATTAGGCACATTACCCCTATTACCTAGCGATGGAGGAGAAAGATGAAGGTGATGGTACTATATACCACTACAATGATCTCTATTTTCGGTCCCCCGCCCTTCTCCCCGCGAACAAGATACATATCGATTCTGTGAATGATAATTTATCCCTAAGACACCAACGAACCAAAAAAACCAACCGGGTAAAATGGAAAACGGCCGGGACACTTTGACGTAAATGTGGACACTTTGAGGTATGTGCTTAATTACCTCAAAGTGTCCCCCGGAGACATTGAGGTACGCCAAAGTGTCCCGCCGGACACTTTGACATGTGACACCGGCCTACCCAACAGAATACAATCGATTCTCTATTCGCCATTGGAGCCAAGGTCTGCACTTCATGACATTCCGGATGCGTGATAATGATGGCTGGGGGCCTGCTTGCCCACCACTGACGGCCGCTGGCGCTGGAGTTTTAATGTCCTGCACCGTAAGTTAAAGATTTCTGAATGTTGCATCATGTGTGTGCAAATGTTGACATTTTTTGGCTGCAGTCCCCACTCACCATGGAGATGAGCAAAGGAACGTCCATTCTGGTCGCCAGGTTTGCTTGGATAGGTAACCACGAAAGAGCCCCCGAGCACCAGGACTAATGGGCATTGGTGCTAACCATATCACCTTCCTTCCTGCCGATTAGTCAAGTCTGATATCCGTCTGGAGGCCGTGGCCAACGTGGCATGTTGGCGATTTAGGATGGCAACCCCACCCCTCGACGTGTGACATCTATGTAATAAGTGCAGTGTCGTGAAGAGAAGTTGTAGGCAATGCGCCACCTTAGTGGCGTCGCTAGGGTTGGTGTCACCTGGTGCAGTGACGCCATGGTGTCACCGCCATCTCCCGAAAGAAAGCCGCTTCTACTGCTTTGGTGTCACCCCCATTTGTCATGGTTTGAGTGGTGTCACCCTGTGCGGCCTGCACCCCCTAGTGACGCCACTGCACGACCTAAACTACAAGGATCCGCTTCCGCTAAGAATTCGGGACTCCACGAACGGCAAACACGTAGGTAGGCGTCTACTTACTGTCACTTCCTAGAGGAGCCTACATCGACCAGGGCTAGGGTGACCACTCATCCCGGATTTCATCTCCGCGTCCTGCATTGATATCCGTCCCGGGATTAACAATTCGTTTAGTGATTCGTCAAAATAAATTTAGCTTCCATAGAATTTCCATGTATAGATGACTAAAGTGGAAATGGGCAAGTGGAGTCATATTTAACCATCAGGTACCAATAAATTGAGAGACAAAGTTTACAGAGGGAGCGGCTATATTGCGTTGGAGGGTGTGGAGGATGAGAACTCACAGACTCCACCCTGCCAGAGGTGGGATAACGGTGAGATGGCGCCTTGCATGGGCGGCACTGGGCATATAATGATATGCCTTATGAAGCATTTTTTATGAGAAGCATAGATATAACTATTCATTTGTGCAAATTATTTTTATGATAAAACGGGGTAATACGCCCCATATTTCGAAAAAATCGCTATAACTAGAAATAATGAAATGTGAATCTCAAAGTTATTTTATAATTTATATAAGGTGACATTAGTCGTCCATAAAACCTATAAATGAAATGTTACAATTTAACTACAACTAGGAAATAAAACAAAGTTTTGACATATGTGAACTGGGGCGTTATACCCAGTACTGGGGGTAAAACGCCCCACCTCCAAATATTACTTAATTATGCCTCTCTTATGTGGCACATTCATTGCAAATGTCTTTGTGGCTGTTGCATGTCTAATGAAGTCAACCAAAACATTCACTGCATTGTATCCAGTCAACTTTTGACTTAGTGGAATAGTAATACTCATGACATTCATAACAAAAATTTTCATTTTCCATCTAACAAGCTTCTGCTAAAGCATAGGTCTCCAACATTTGTGATTGATGGGCTGGATTAGGAATTTTTTCAAAGGCTGGTTGGCCTCAACCTGATTTATGGTGTTATTTTAAAAAAAATCCACAAATGGTAAAAATTGTAAATAATAAATCACATGCAGGCTTCTCCACCCTTTAGTCAATTAAAATGGAATACAGAATTAATTCTGTATGTTTAATTCGGTATTGTGTGTGCTTAATTCTGTATTCCATTGTATTGGAAGAAGTTATGACAAACTGTATACTTACCTTGATAAGAAAAATATTTGATTGTTCTTTCTCTATGGCTCAACACTGTTTTATGGAATCCTTCCGCATGCCAGAAAAAATCGACTGGTGGGCCACATCCGGCCACTGGCTATATGTTGGAGACCCCTGTGCTAAAGCGTTATGACTGAAACTAGCTCTAGTTTATTTTAAAATATAGGTTTTACCCATTTTCTGAAGCAAAACACGTAAATGTTAGTGGGGCGTATTACCCGAAATGTTGTGGGGCGTTTTTCCCCAAAACAGGTGCAATGTGCTCCACCATCGTAATATTTATGGACATCGTACAGAGTTGAAAACTTGGCCAAATTTTAGATTAAGGATCTTAATACACCATTTTCAAATTTGAAATTTAGTGTTTTTAATTTTTAAAGTGTTTTTAAAGTTTATGAGCATTTACTTTTACCAGATGCATTCCAATAAATTGTGGAGATTTACTTTTACAGCTGACTGCAGTATTTACTTATTTTCATCAAACCAAATGACAACAATTCTTCTAGAAACGCATGCACGATGTGCCATACACATAATCTATTGCCTCATAGTACTTTTAACACAATCATGTCAAAGATGGCTGTCCTGTTACAACTGGGGCGTATTACCTGCTGGGGCGTATTACCCCGTTTTACCATACCTTAAATATAGTTTTACTGTATTTGTTTATTTCGTTTTAATTTCTTTATTTCTTTTAAATGCTTTTTTTTAAAAATTTGTTGATGGGGGGCGTCAATGTCCTGGACTGGGCCATGGAAAAAAGTGGTTACCCTAGCTAATTAGGATGATCCAGGTTAGCCACTCCTAGGTTTGCCCAATTTAGCCGCCTTGGGTAAATCTGCCTATTATATCTCGGGCGCACAAGGGGGATTACGTCACCGTTTACAAATGATGATATTATTGAAAAGGAAAAGGACACAGGATTGAGAGCACAGGGAGTCATGTGCATAGTCATGTTAATATCCATCCAATGATACTGATGACCTGCTTCTGATCATTAAAATTATTGCATTACCATATCTATTTCATTGCGGAAGTGGCTTATTGCATTGGACACACCAGTTAACATCTGACCACTGAAGTTAAGCGATACAACCCCAGCTAGTACTATCGTAGGTGGCAGCTTGGGAAAACTGGGTACTGCTAATATACAAAAATCGTAGCAATAGCGTAGTGTCTGTGCAGTCTCAGAATAATGCCTAGTTTCGATCACCGCAGTTAAGCATTAATCACGTCAATGCTGTCGACATTTTGATGACGTTTTGTGCAAGCACTTTGGAAAGGAGCATCAGTGCAATTCCTTATATATAGTGCTTTCTTTTTTGGAGTAAGGTCACGCACATCATGCACAACGTAACCGAAGCAGACAGCTCAACCGTCAGCCAATCAGAATGCAGCATGACTTGTGGGACGCTATTTAACTGCATAATCTGTTATGCTACGTAACGCGCTACGTAGTGAAAAATACAAAAATTGCTGTTCATAAATGCTACATAGCAACTTCGTAGCTTAGGGAACGAATGCTTTTAAAACTGTAGCCAAAACTTTGTAGTGCTACAAACGCTACACCTTTTCGAGTAGGATTCTTTCCGTAGTGCAACATGGCGTACCAGACAGAAGATATTGCAATTGAATATCGTGGACTGCAATACTTATTGACAGTACCCAAAAATGAAGCGGAAAAATTAAAAAAAATTGTATAGTTTTCAATTAAGGAGGTAATTTCATTTTAAGAACATTAAGAATATCTCCATCATACCCTTATCCCGCCTGTGGCATGGTCGGGTCTGAGGGTCCACTGAACATACGATGACTGGGGTCACCCCAGCCAGGTGTCTGAAACCCGTAGGATTTGTTGTTGTTTAAGGTCCCGTCAACTACAAGGTCATTAGAGAACCGTCCACTGCATAGTTCTAATGCATTGACTGCACAGACACTACACTAATGCGACGATTATTGGGTATTAGCAGTACCCAGCTTTCCCCAGCGACCCCCATGACAGTACTAACTGGGCTTGCGTTGTTTAACTTCAGTGATCAGACGAGAACTGGTGTGTCCAACGCAACTCGCCGCTCACCAAACCCATAGGAGTATTGGCAAAGTTTGTCTGTGGGGGTGCCAACATTAACCTTAGAGAGGTAATGCTATCTTTGCTGTTACATGAAAGGTAAAGGGTAGTCTGTGAGACTACCAAAGTATATTGTAAAATCTTATTGAAATACCATGCTATAACTTTAAAACTTGATTGCATATTTATTAATCAATACGTTGGAATGCAAAATACACAATTTATTTTAAATTTCCACATTGAATACAAATGTGCCCACGATAGAAGGAACAAATTCGACGATTTCATGTAGCAGATGTGTTTGCACACTCAATAGCTTAACTTTTGGTTGTGTGGGGGCTTTGGTCTCACCCTGCGCAGGGTGCTTCTGACCACCTGCATTCCTGATCATTTACTTAACGTGGGAGCAAGCAGTCTGCAAAAATATGATAGTGTGTGGGGTGGACGGGGACCTGGTAGGAGATAGGGGTGATTTGAGGACTAGAACCCACAGACCTTACCCTGCCATAGGCAGGATACGGGTATGGCTACCAATTGCTAGGCTGCCCCTTAGTCATACTGCACCGCGCGGCACAGTTGTCATGCAGAGCTGCTCCTACAATTGGACTGCCCCTATAGTCATACTGCAGCGGGCTACAAAGATGTCATGCAGAGCTGCGCAGCTACACGAAGTTTTACAAATGTGGATGGTAAAGGTAGTCTGTCAGACTACCGGCTATCAAAACAATATAGATTGGAATTAATTTATAAGAAAATTATTGCTTGGATCGTTATTAATCAGAAAAAAAATGAAGGTACTGAAAATTTCAGGGACATTGCATGCTTAGAAACCAATGATCTGATACTTAGGGATACTTAGCTATTACCTGGTGGAAATATTTAGAAAGTCATTAGACATGGGTATTGTTCCATCATCATGGAAACTGGCTAATGTGGTACCAATTTTCAAGTCAGGAGACACAGCAGACCCTAAGTGCTATAGACCAGTTTCATTAACGAGTGCTGTATCCAAGGTTTTTGAACACATCCTATTCTCCTCTACTATGGGATATCTGGAAAAGAATCGCATCCTTAGCAACAATCAGAATGGATTTAGGAAAGGGAGGTCATGTGACACCCAAATGGCTTCCTTGATGGATTATAGTCAAAGGGCTTTAGACAACAGAAAGCAGGTTGATGTATTCTTAGACTTTCAACAGGCTTTTGTCATGGTGCCCCATGAAAAGCTGATTTTAAAAATGTCAAGTCTAGGGATACATAGTAAGGTTACTCAGTGGGTAAGGTCCTATCTGCTTGGGTAATGTACAGGGGTAGTGCATCTGAATGGAAACCATCCACATCAGGGGTCCCTCAGGGAAGTGTTTTGGGTCCTTTGTTGTACATTCTCTATGTGAATGACATAGGATTTGACATTAGTTCCTTCCTTGAACTATTTGCAGATGACACATGTACTGCCCGGTTATTAGATGAGGGGTTATCATCCGGTACACAATTACAACAGGATCTCGATAAGATTTACAATTGGTATGTAAAATGGGAATTGCCATTGAATCTGAAAAAGTGTAGGATTCTTACAATATCCAGACCTAGGGAGCTACTTGATTTTGATTACTATATAGGTGGAGTTAGGGTTGAGAGAGTTGGGACCCATAAGCATCTTGGAATAATTTTAAATAACCAAGGTACCTGGAAGGATCATATTAGTAGATTGGTTGGGAGGGCTGGTCAATTCCTCCGTCTGATTAGTAGGGTCCTTCGGGACAGCACAAGGGAGGTGAGGGAAACAGCATATATTTCAATGGTGTGACCAATTTTGGAGCATGGTAGTCCAATTTGGTTTCCCTTCAGGCAGGAATTATCTTGGGAGATTGAAAGGATACAGAGGAGGGCAGCAAGAATTGTATTCAACAGGTTTTCTCACAGGGATAGTGTGTCTGACATGATCAAGGAATTAGGTTGGGAAACACTAAGCCAGCGGCAAACATCTCACAGCATAAGTCTGTTTATCAGACTGCTGCTGGTGTGTGATGGACCTCTGGTGGGATGTGTGTCCCCTGCTAAGTACAAAAGGAGAAAGGATCATTCGTATAAATTGAAGGAGATTAGGGCACAGACAGACCCATATTACTGGTCTTTCTTACCAAGGACCATTCGACAATGGAATAGCCTTGGAAAGGATAAGGTTGAGGGCCTAATAAAAAGCCACCCTACCATTACTAGTGTTGTAGAGGGATCACAGGAATTTAAACCTAGAGTTTTGGGAGCTTTTTAGTAATGTATGTAAGAATGAGAGTTTGTCTCTCCACTGCGATATTGGCCAAATAAGGCTGCTTGCAGTGTCATGAATTAGAATTAGAATCTGTGATTTTTGTTAGATGATGGTAGTCTATCAGACTACCCTTTACCTTTCTAGGGTTAAAGGAATTAAAGTAGTTTAGTCATCTAAGTAGCATATATGGCAACAGGAAGCCTCCATCTTTTTAGTGCTACACATGTTGCAATAGCTGCTACAGGTAGGGCACTACATGAATTTTCATGACATACGACATGATATGCGACACTACAAGTATTTCCGTAGCATAAAACAGTATGCGGTTAGTTGACCAACTGTCAACTCAAATTGCGTCATGCATTGCTACTCTGCAGAGCCGAAATTAGCGTTGTGACGTCATTCCCGGTTTGAAATCAAAAACTCCATTGCTTATGTTTCTAATAAAAACAAATTTTGATCAAAAACTATAAATGCCCTATTTTAACTACAGGCGGATAGAGGTTATCCGACGTTCCGTATTAAACGTTAAACATGTATGGATGTGTAATTATAGGATAGGAACAACAAATGCTTGTTTTGCTATCGTTTTTAATATATGCATTTATGAAATAACAATTATTTTATGCTTTTCGGATTATGCGACTTTCTTACTTATTTGGCATAACGCCTGTCCCAGTTAGGTCAGATAAGCGGGACTCTGCTGTATTGGAGATGTAGTGCAACCATTTTAGGCCTGAATTTCTCGACTGCTTATTCTGTTTTTTTTCCCTTTCCAGCATTCATTTTGGCTGATGCCGGATACGACGTTTGGTTAACCAGCTTACGTGGTGATACATATGGACGAAAACATGTTACTTTAAATCCAGACAGAGACGTGACATTTTGGAAATTTACGTTAGTAATCTACAAAACATCCAGCCTTATGGCTATTTCGGAGCAGGAAATATAAATAGAATGAAAATCAGTCAGCACTGAAACATGGGCGGATCCAGAAGTGAATCAAGGAGGGAGCATTTCAAAAAAAGTGTGCTCCAAATATCTTTAAATATTCCGAATTCCTTAGTATATGTCTAGCTATTAATTACTCTAGGTCCTCTACTGCCCCTTAGACAATGTCTCATCTACAGTGATGGATCTTACACGTTCAATCTGGCATCAGTTCAATCCATTACATCAATCCGTCAATATGGTCATTACACGTTCAATCTTTTGTCAATCTGAATCACAGAATTGGATTGAACTGATGTCAGATTGAACGTGTAAGGTCAGTCAGTGGTTTCGCCAACTGCAGATTTGACTGGCAGTATAGAATTGAGGATAGCATCATCATCATCATCATACCCTTATCCCGCCTGTGGCAGGGTCGGGTCTGCGGGTTCTAGCCCTCCACTCCCGTCTATTTCCCACCATGTCCCCGTCCACCCCACACACTGCCATGTCCTTGCGGACCACATGTTCCCCCGTTTGCTTTGGTCTCCCCCTACCTCGGGTGCTACCAACCACCTGCATTCCTGAGATACACCTGACTAGCTCCTCTTCCCCTCTTCTCATGACGTGTCCATACCACCTCAGCCTATTCTCCCTCATTTTTCAGTGATGTCTACTACCCCCAAACTACCTCTAATATGTGTATTCCTGATTCTATCAGCTCTAGACACTGTTGAAAGCCTTCTCCAGATCGATAAAGATGGCATGGAGGTCTTTCTTTGCTGCCCTATACTTTTGTACGATCTGCCTCAGAATGAAGATTGGCACCATTGTGGACCTACCTGGCATAGACCCTAACTGATTTCCATGGACACTAGTTCTATCCTGAAGGCGACGTTCCATTACTCTATCCCAGAGCTTCATGGAATGGCTTATTATCTTTATACCTCTGTAGTTGCTACAGTCTTGGACATCTCCTTTTCCTTTGAAGAGTGGTACTATCCAGCTCTCCTGCCAAATAGATGGCATTTTATCTCCACTCGCTATTTTATTGAAAAGTTTCCCTAACCACCTGGTACCTGTCGTCCCTATGCTACCCATGCTTGGATGGGGATTCTGTCTGGGCCTACCGCTTTTCAACTTTTCGTCTTCCTAAGTGCCCTGGCTATTTCCTCCTCTGTTACACAGTCCACAACCCCTGCTGTTGGAGGACAGGTAATGATGTCCTCATCTCCCCCCACTGCATCCAAGAGTTTTTGGAAGTACTCCCCCCACCGCCTCTTCACCTCTGGCAGGGAGAGCAGTACCCTACCATTGCTATCCTTAACTGTTATAGCTTGGGGTATATCTTTGCCTGCCCTATCTCTAGCCTTGGCCAGTTTGAAAACCTCTTGCTCCCCTTCCCTTGTCCCTAACTGCTCATAGAGTGCCTCATATTTCTCATGCTTGGCCAGGGCAATGATCCTCCTAGCAGTGGACCTGGCCTGCCTATATTGAGTCTTTGAATCCTGGTCCCCTAACTCCTGCCACCTATGAAAAGCAGCCTTCTTTTGCTTGATAGTGGCTTCTACCTCCTCATTCCATTACAATGTCTGCCTTTTTCCCTGATCTGTGCCTCCTACTCGACCCTGCACCAAAAAGGCTTTCCCACATGATCTAATTTTTTTGGCGACCCTGTCCCACATAGCATCTGCTGTCCCTTCCCAATCCCAGTCTACCTGCCTGTGCACCTCTTGTATGAATTCCTCTGTTTTGGTGGGTAGTTTCCACCACCTGATGACCTGCTCACCTTTCCAAGAATGTGCTTTGCCTGATGTTTTCACTAGTATTTCTAACATAAGTAGCCTATGGCCACTTTCATTTTGGAAATTCTCACTGGGGAGTGCCCAGCAATCATGAACCTCTATCTGTGACATCTCTTGTGGTGACTTATATGTGGTTAGGTGCTTGTCCCTCTTTCTAAACCACGTATTTACCAGAGCAAGGGCTTGAGCATTTGCTGTGTCGGGTATGTGCTGCCCTTCATTGCTAACTGTTATATACCCCAATCCGCCATGGACATCCACCTAAACCTTGGTGATCTTTGCCTACATTCCCATGGCACTGCCCCACCTCAGCTGCCAGTGAGTGCACCAAGTCTTCAAATTCTGTCCAGAAACCCACCTTTGTGGGTTCATCGAGACCTGCCAGGGGTGCATATGTACTGATGAGGTGGAGCACTACCCCTTGCCAGATCACTGTAACTAATAGTAGCCTGGTGTTGAAGCGTATCAGGTGGGTGACCCCTTGCTGCAGCTCACCATTCAATACTATCCTCACCCCGTTCTGTCCCCCTTCACTAGCTGCATATATTAGTTTGTATCCCTCCCCAAGGGCCCTTCACCTATTCCCCTTCCATCTCGTTTCCTGGAGGAATGCCACTTCAATCCTCCTTCTCTTTATAATGTTAACTAATTCCCCTGTTTTTCCTGTAAGGGTCACCACATTCCATGTCCCTAATCTAAGGCTTGCCCCTATACCCTTTGCATGTTCCCTGGCTGGGGTCACCCCAGCCAGGCGTCTGGAACCCACCGGAACGTTGGTGCTGCTTTCTGTGGGGGATGCTGGCCTACCCCACAGAGGACACTCGTCATGCTTTCTGCCACAGGGAACAAGGTCCCAACCCCTGTGACATTGAAGGCCATGGATGGCAGTGGCCCCTGGCCTGCGTGCATACCCCTGACAACCATTGGCACTGGGGTGTTAATCCCCTGTGTCATTGGTATAATGGCCTCTGAAGTTTGCATCAAATATGTGCAAACTTTGAAATCGCTATATGAATAACTACTACAAATAATGCTTAACTAATGAATATTTACATACTACTATACCCTATTATTCATACATTAATACCCTAAAAAGTGCTGAAAATTTGCTGTGGGTGGTTGGCACACCAGCTTCACTGCAACATGGCGTCTGTCACTGCAGACAATACACGCACTGCAGCAAAGCACGATGAGATGCAAGGTTAATCTTAGACAGCCAAACCCTACAACCACTTCCCAAGTTGAAAATGACCCACCAACACCCACAGCCCTACCTTAATCTGGACCTTGAAGGGTTGGCGCCTCTACCCAGGCGATAATCGTCAGGGTTTTTTTTAATCTGGTTTTGCCAGCAAATGATTTGTGGAGCACAAGACACACTGCATGCACACCACAACGCCACCTAGCAGTCTCCAGAATTGAGGATAGCAATGCAAAAATAATTCATTATTTGGAAAGTTTAATCATGCATCACTTGAAATATTCACCCCATTGAGGCACTGAAGGGGAGCAATCTGCCTTGAGGCACTAGGAGGAGCAAAACGCACCAGGCACGGATGTTAAAATCCCCCGTTAGAGAGGAGCTACGATTCCATGAGGTAAAGCAGTTGGATAATGCTTCTGCTAGCTGTTCCATACAAGATTTTGTTTGAAATTTATTATTCAACAGTAATTTAAACATTTTTGAACTTCCTACTTCCCCAAAACTTGAAACTACATAAACGAAATGACCTAACCTAGTCTTCCATAACCAAGGCGAATTTAAGCCATTCCGTCAAACAGAAAATGTGCCATATATACCCCTCTATCCCTCCACCCCAGTGGCGTCACTAGGGGAGTGCGGGGGGGGGGGGGTGCGGGCCGCACCGGGTGACACCACTCGCACCATGAGAAATGGGGTGACACCAAAGCATATGCGTCTTTTTTCAGGAGAGGGGTGACACCATGGTGTCACCACACTGGGTGGCGCCAACCCTAGCCACGCCACTGCTCTACCCCCATCTTCCACCAGGTCCCCGTCCACCCCACACACTACCATATCCTTAGGCCTTGTTCACATGGCAATGTTTTTCCCACATACCCTATACAAGTTTTTCCCGAATAAAGAAGTGACAATTACAGTGACAAACTTAGTTCACCATACACAAAATTTCATTAAATAAACCTATTAAACATGGACCAAATCTAGTTCCTTTCTAGGTACCTTTAATTAGATTCATTTTCGAGGTCCCAGCTTAATTTCAAGTTTCTACCTTCAGCCATCTTTTTGTTTTGGGGGTTCAAAATCAATCTGGTCATAGATTGTGAATGAAGTTCACCATTGTGTGTGGCGAAGAACAGTCAGAGTAGTCCAAAAACTACATCTTTCAGCATCAATAATTCTGTTCTGTATATCATATATTTAGCATAATTTTCACATTTTAATGCCATTTCTATACTTGTCAAACATTTATGTACCACAAAAATTCATTTTGAAGAAATTCTGGTGGGTGAATGAAGGTATAACATGCTATATATCAAGTGGTGAACTAAGTTCACCTATGCGCCCGCTGGTGTAACTGTCTTTGACGTGCCCGCTCAAGGGTTAAAACCATATGGGATTGTTCAGATGGAGGCCACGCAGAGAAATCTCGAATATGAGGAAAAAATTTTCCCGTATACTGACCGAACTTGTCACTGAGATGCGAAATTCTCGAATGCGATATTCTCGAATACGAGAAGCAGTGGCACTTATTTTGCTATTGTGCTGTTCCCACAAACAAACTTTTTCCCCCCTACTAAGCCAGAAAAGAAATTTTAGCAAAAATTTTTCCAGATTTTGAAATGTGGGATGCTTGTGCACCTGCCTTATCATCTACCCCTTATTCCGCCTTTGGCAGGGTGGAGTCTGTGGGTTCTAGCCCTCCACTCCTATCTATCTCCCATGAGTTCCACCCCTCAGACTGCTATATCCTTATGGACAACCTGCTCCCTGCACCTGCAACCGCAACCTGCATTCCTCAAATGAACGTAATGAGCTCCTCATCTCCTCACATTATGTGCCGATAGCACTGCAATCTATTCTCTCACTTTTTCAGCAATGTCCACCACCCCCACGCTACCTCTATTATACTCATTCCAAATCCTATCTACTCTCTACACCCCACTCATGTACTGCAGCAGTCGAATCTCAGCTACCTGCATTCTGTTGACCTGAGTCTTTCTCACTGCCCAACACTGATCCATATAGCATAGTTGGCTCAACCACTGCCCTGTAATTGTTTGTTTGTTGCTGTTTTAGGGCCATTCAACTACAAAGGTCATTAGAGCCCCGTTTACTGCGTAGTTCTAATGCAGAGATGGCACAGGACTACCCTAATGTGACAATTGTTGGGTACTAGCAGTACCCAGTTTTCCCAAACGGCCACTCCTCTTAGTACTAGCTGGGCATGCGTTGCTTAACTTCAGTGATCAGAATAGAGCTGGTGTGTCCAATGCAATAAGCCGCTCCCAGGCCTGTAATAAGTGGGCCCCTGGAATGCGTGCATTCGTGATGATGACTGTTAGTTCACTTACTATCTGTGCTTCCCTGCAGTGTCCCTCTATACGTGAAAACTCGAATTGAATAGTCGCCATGTGAAACTCTGTCTCGTATTCGATAAAATCGTGTACGAGAAATATCGTATCGAATAGGTTGCCGTGTGAACCAGGCCTTACGGACATCCTGCTCCCACGTCTGCTTTGGTCCAACCATGTCCCGGGTGCTTCCGGCCACTTGCATTTCTGAACTGGGCCTAACGAGCTCCTTCTCCCCTCCTTTCATTATGTATCCATACCACTCTAATCGATTCTCCCTCGTTTTTTTGGCGACATCCACCTCCCCCAGGCTACCTCTAATATACTCATTCCTAATAAAAGAGAGTTTTCTGGCTGCGGTCCTATTCGACGTACGCTATGCAGTGCAGACGAATTGTCAACTGCGCAAACTCAGATATGGCCTACGTCTGTGCAGTTCACTATTCCTCTGCATTGCGTAGCATACCTCGGATAGAACCGCAACCAGAAAAGTCTCTACTATCTGGTCTCGATGCATCACTCATGTACCGCAGCATTCGCATCTTGGCTACTTTGACTCTATTGACGTAGCTCTTCATCACTGCCCAACACTCCGATCCATATAGCATAGCTGGCCTAACCACTACCCTACAAAAATGCCCTTTCAACGTCATTGGGACCAACCTATCACACAGGACTCCACTTGACTGTCTCCATTTCAATCATCCCCCATTCATTCTACAAGCCACATCAGAGACTCTCTCCCCGTTCCTTTGGAACGTTAATCCAAAGTATTTTACCTCTTCCATTTTTTTTACCAGTTCGCCCCTAGAATGCGCGCCACTGTTATTCTTCTGCCCTTCCCAATTGAAAGCTACCAGTGAAGAAAGTTCTAATTTCAAAATTACATTCGCAGATGGGACCAAATGGCAGAATTTGATTTACCAGCACACATTGATTATATATTAAATTACACTTGTTATACTGAACTCTATTATGTTGGTCATTCGATGGGCACTACAGTGGCTTTTGCATTGCTGGCTTCAAAACCTTATTATAATACAAAAGTTGGTAAATTTTAAAATTTTTCGAAAATCTTTTTATTAACTTCTGTACAAAAAACTGATTTTTTAAAATGTATCACCAATTATATTTTTTAGATAAAGCTCTTTCAAGCTTTAGCACCTATTACAACTGTGGAAAATGCGAAATCTCCCGTTATGATATTTTCACCTCTTGCTTTTGAGTTGAATGTATGGTGAATTGAATTGAAGCAGAATTCATATAGCTGATTCTAACGGAGGGAAATCTGACATTGCACTAGCTAAACTTTTCTTCTTTTTTAAAGGCTGCAGCCCAGCTCCTTGGAGTAGGAGAATTGCTACCATCAAATGAGGCTATTTCTGAGCTCAGTGAACACTGTGATAACGTTGTTGCGATTGCATGTTCAAGTTTACTGTTTATCGTAATGGGGTATGATCAGCAGCAATTAAATCAGGTAAATTGCAATGTTTGTAATGTTCACAAACTATCAACAGCGGACATTATTTTTCGGCCTCAACCATACATTATTGAGAGCACTCCGATGCGATGAGAGAATTCCTTTAGAAACTCAGCTTTGAATCACTCCATAAACAGGTATGAGGTTTGCAATGAAATGAGGGAGCAGCGAATTGCAATACTGGGTACCGCTAATACCCAAAAACCGATGCAATTGTGTAGTGTCCATGCAGTCTATGCTTTAGAACTACTCAGTGGATGGAGCTCTAATGACCTTGTAGTTGAAGAGCCACCAACGAAAAAATAAACAACAAAAATAAATACAACGAAATTTCGTTGTATTTATTTTTGTTGTTTATAAAGATCATTAAAGCTCAGTGCAAAATGAGATGCAGTCTCCACAGGTGACGCAGGGTGACTCACTACAAATTTCTGTAACTCATATGATAGTAGGTGGTTGCGCATGTTACGATGCAGCGTGACGTGTCGCAGTCAGTGCTGTAATGGGGGTATGACGGACCTGTGGCAAGTGTCTAATGCCAAGTTCCGTATCACCACACTTCAATGCTAATCACGTCACCACTGATGACATTTTGATGACGTTTTGTGCTAGTGCTTTATGAAGAAGCACCAGCGCAATTCCTTATGTGTCATGCTTTATTTGGAGCCAAGTCCACCACCGTCATGTATCAGTTTATCGTCCTCCATTTTTCAAACAGACAGCTCAACCGCCAGCCAATCAGAACGCAGCATGACTTGCAGGACGCTATGTGAGTTGACCACCTGTCAACCCAACTACCGTCATGCAAAGCTTCTCTGCAGCGGCCAGAAAGTAGCAGTGTGACGTCACCATTTTTGGTGCTGTGTCGTCTGATTCAATGGTAATAGTGTTAGCGCGTGGGTATATGGAACCAGGCATAATGTCTAGTTCCATATCACAACACTTCAATGCTAATCACGTCGCCACTGGTGACATTTTGATGACGTTTTATGCTGGTGCATTATGAAGGAGCACCAGCACAATTCCTTATGTGTAGCAACTTTTGCCACCATCATGTCTTATGCCTAGTTCCATATCACCACAGTTCAATGCTAATCACGTTGCCACTGATGACATATTGATGACGTTTGTGCTAGTGCGTTATGAAGGATTGCCAGCACAATTCCTTAAGAGCAGCGCTTTATTTGGAGTCACTGCACGACGCCATCATATCTTAGTATATCCTCCGCCATTTTTCAAGCAGACAGCTCAACCGCCAGCCAATCAATGCACAGTGTGACTTGCGGGATAGCTGCTCTGCAGCGCCCAAAGTAGCAGTGTGACGTCACCATTATTTGTGCTGTGTCGTCTGTTACAATGGTAATAGCATTAGCACGTGGGTATACGGAACCAGGCATTAGTTCATCCGCCACCATTTTTCAAGCAGACAGCTCAACCGCTAGCCAATCAGAACACAGCATGACTTGTGGGATGCTATGTGAGTGACCACCTGTCTAAACTTAAACATTTTGCAATCCAAACCCAGTTTCATGGCCCTTGTCAGTCCCTATGCCACGTGACCCTGTGGCCAACAGTGCTCATGCCACAGTTTCCTGCATTAAGTTGGCATGACAATGAAAAAGAAAAAAAAAGCTAACTGAAGTGGTGCAAAGCAGAGAATTTCTCTTCAATATATGTGATC
Source organism: Trigoniulus corallinus (assembly GCA_013389805.1). Taxonomy (NCBI): domain Eukaryota; kingdom Metazoa; phylum Arthropoda; class Diplopoda; order Spirobolida; family Trigoniulidae; genus Trigoniulus; species Trigoniulus corallinus. The sequence goes on along the minus strand of JAAFCE010001963.1, from coordinate 20,555,859 downwards.
AAAATTAAAGTCGGAGAAGTGGGAAGAAGTAGCCAAGGAAATTGAAATAAACAATGGTAACATTTATTAATTTAATACCGTATTTCATTCATTATTAATTTTATGCTGCTAATTATCAATAAATAAAAAATCGTTGGCTGTGAGAAGCATTGTGGCAATGTAAGCAATGTTAGCTTTTCAGTATTTCCCACTTAAAATGCTTTCCCTTTGCAAAGGCACCTTTCCTGCAGTCTAGAAATATTTAGTAAAGCTCTGTCAAACTGGTGTTATGTTGAAAGCCATTTTAGTTGATGCAAATTGCAAACCAGTATGTTAAAAAAAACTGCTAATAAATGTGCATTGATTGCCTGCTAGCAGAATTTCGTAGGGCTGCGTCACCTTCGTCACCTGCGTCACCCTGCAGCCTCATTTTGCCCCTTGCCTTAGATTTGTCCTCACAATGATGAAAGGAGTGTATTACATTTTCAGAGTCGAATGGATGTATATCTGTCTCATTATCCTTCTGGTACTTCCTCATGGACATTAATTCATTATTTGCAAGTAGGTTTCTTTGAATGTCGATTATCAATTTCAATATTTTATAACGTCCCAAATAACTACTTGTATAGGTGCGAAATGTCCATAAATTCCAACGATTCAACTGGGGCCCTCTTCAAAATCAAGAACTATATGGACAGGTAGTATATAAAAGCCTTGAATTTCAAAATAATAATATAGTCGCCTTTTGGAGACTGACCTGGTTCATTGTGGTCACATTGTTTTAAATTTAAAACATATCTTTATAATGGTGCCCAAATTAGTTGGTAAGTCGCTGTGTTTAATGTTGTTCAGAACAAAAGGGTTATCTGCATAATCAAATTAAATCCGAGGTCCATGCAGTTGGTCAGAGGACCAACCAGTTTTAGCAGATGATGGAATACAATTCAATTCTGAAGGTACCAGTAATTAATTTAAATCAATATAAAAAAGATCTTTTTTAGTTTATTGAATTCATTTTTTAGTTTAGTTTAGTGAATTCGGTTTTTTTCGTTTAGTGGATTGATTTTCTTTTACTTTAGAAAATTATTGCTTTATTGTAGTGAATTCGTGTTTTAGTTAAGTGATTTCCGTGTCATGGGTCCCAAAATGTCTGACATAAGCGTTTTAGTGCAGAGCCGTAATGAGGGTGTGGCAAAGAAGGCGGCCGCCATGGGTGCAACTGGGTTTGGGGTGCCAATTTTTTTTGTCATTATTGGGGTACGGGCAAGCGAAAGTTGGACACTTGCCACAGGCGCTTCATACCCCCGTTACGGCACTGTTTTAGTGATCACTTTTCGTCACACAAAACATGTGATCATGGTCAAACCACAATTGACCAGGTCAATTGCCAAAACGTGCCTTATATGAAATCTTGATCATCAACTCAATATATGTGCATTTTGTAGCTATTTCCTCCAGAATATGACTTGGATTTTATAACAGCTCCTACTATACTTTACTGGGGAGAAAATGATTTGTTGTCAGATCCCAATGATGTGCAGAAGATGTCAGGACAACTTCCTAATGTCAAGAAAACCGTTCAAGTTGGAGATGAATATTGGGCACACCAAGATTTTGTACTTGCAATAAATGCCTCCAGTCTTCTGTACACCCAAGTAATCCAGGAAATGCCCAGATTCTGAAACTTAATGTCAATGAAATTTAACAATTTCAATAAATTTGATAGCATCTACTTGCGCTAAATAATGATTATGAGAACAGAGGGACAACTTTCTGATCACAGTACAGTGGAACCCTGTTATGTTGATGGCATAGGGGTTTGCTAAAAAGCATTGAGATAACCAAACACCAATATGGCGGCAATGGTGTGGGTAAATAAAGGAGAATGTGCAATGTAGGGGAGACCGGGGCTAGTTGTGAACTGGGGCAAGTTGTGATTTAATATTAAAAATAACTTCCACTAGAGGTCAGCTGCTTAAAGTAAAATATGATGTGCTTTGGGCAGTTGTGTATTCGCTCAGAAAGTTTGGCATCAGTACAGGTTGTTGTTTGTGCAAAAATGGCTGCTCTTTGTTTTTGTCGATTACAAAAAAATTTTTCACACGTGAATTAATATTTTCTCTTCTCTACATTTATTAAGGTAAGCTTAATTTTGCAGACCCTTAAATACCTATCATCTTGAGCTTTTATGGTCTACAATATTTAGTTTAAATAAATAAGGTATTCTGGGGTATATATTAATTGAAATAAATAGCTGCAGTTTGGAGGTGGTTGTGACAACAGCAATGGGGCATGTGGTGACACTTCTCCATTTACCCTATTTGGTTAATACTTGTTTCTGATTATTCTTGATAGAACGATGGTGTGAACATATAGAAAGAAAACAGAGAGAGGTGATATTTCTTCAGTCCCATATAAGGAAGCAGCTAAAGATGTTATAAACAATAAATACTCTCTCAGGAAAGCAGCTGAAATTTGAGTAATTAATTACATGACTTTGAAACGCTTCATTGATAGAAACAAGAATGGTACAAAAATTAATGAATGTGTTGGATATAAGAAGCATCATAAAATCTTTTCAACTGACCAAGAAAAGGCCTTAGCTGATTATGTACTCAGATGTTCACAGATATATTATGGAATGACTCCAAAAGATGTGAAATCCCTTTGCCATTGCCAACAATGTGAAACACCCTCAAAATTGGGCAGATGCACAAGGAGCATCTGGAGACTGGTTTAGTGGATTTTTAAGA
>JAAFCE010001963.1:20513197-20553117 GCA_013389805.1 Trigoniulus corallinus | reverse complement strand
ATTGATCCTTTTTTCTCATGTAGGCATTGCAAAACTGATGATTCTAATTGACAGTCAACTTATATTTCAACTATTTCTTAGTCTATGTAAAATTGTTTATGTTCTTGTAACCTATTATTGTTAATGCTTTATTGTGACAATTTGCCCCAATAAAGTCACAACTTGTCCCAAGCTGGGGCAAGTTGTTATATTTGACATGCAGGAATAAAAGTTTTTTTTTGGGCAAAATATTTATACCATTGAACTTTATTTTACAGTCAATTTCGAAGAGAAAATAGTGACGTATATGAATACATTTTTAGTGATTTTAAAAAACATTTACATTTTTTTTAAAAAATTGTTAAAGTGAAACTGCCACAACTAGCCCCGGTCTCCCCTACATGAGTTTATACTACATACAACACATCTGCAGTGAACTACTACATCCCCTATGAAGGTCATCATCATCATCTCACCCTTCTCCCACCTGTGGCAGGGTCGGGTCTGTGGGTTCTAGTCCTCCACTCCCGCCTATCTCCCACCAACTCCCCCTCCACCCTGCATGCCACCATGTCCCTATGCACCACCTGCTCCCACACACCCCCTATTGTAGGTGCAATGATGCTAATTGCTAATTTCTGGCACCCACTACAAGGTGGGGGTATGCAATGACCCCAAAAACACTGTTTGATTTTCAAGGCTTAAATATTCAGATTAAGGGCATCATTATGGATATTAAATTAAATACCATCCATATAAAGCTTTAGCAATGAAAATAATTTGGAAACATGGTGTAAAAATTTTATATTACCCAAGAAGACAAGACATCATCATCACCATACCCTTATCCCACCTATGATAGGGTCGGATCTGCAGGGTCTAGTCCTCCACTCCTGCCTATCTCCCACCAGGTCCCCATCTACACCGGACATTACCATATCCTTATGGACATCCTGCTCCCATTTCTGCCTTAGTAACCAGTGTTTCTGATCAGCCAACCATCTTGGTACTAACTTGGGTTGCATTGCTTAACCTGAAATAAAATATGCTAATTACTTAGGAGACCTGCCAACTTCCCTAGATTGGTAAAGAAAACATCAAAGAACAGGTACTCAAAGGTTGGTTAAGATTGGAGAAAGTGGTACATGTGTAGACACAATTTTGTAGGTCTGGGGTCTGCCGAGACCCCACGTTGTGGACGGAAGGTTAATGCTGCACAGTATTCGAAAGCCAGTAGTCAAGGGGATTCCAGGATCGACATAACCAAAGTTGAGTGGCAAATTTGACCTTATTTGTTGTGGCGAGATATTAGGGGCCATCGACATAAAAGGATTGACATAAGCAACCAGACACTATTAGGACAAAGGGAGAATTTGGTGGTTCCACTTTAAAAACGTCAACTTAAAAGGGTTGTCGAGTTAACAGAGGTCGAGATAATTGGGTTTCACTGTACTTTCACGTGTTCGCTAGTCTGGTGTCAAAATGGTGGTCCATGGCCACATGTTATGTTACACTAATGGGTTAGGGAGTAAGCCAAGCTGCCATAGGCTGCACCTTCCGGAAGGTGCTAATGGGTGAGGAGGGGATAGGTGTGGAGGATATAGGGAATGGTGAATTGCATTGGACACACCAGTTCTTGTCTGATCACTGAAGTTAAGCAGCCCAACCCCAGCTAGTACTGACATGGGTGGCCTCTTGGGAAACTGGGTAGTGCTAATATCCAAAAATCGTTGCATTTGTGTAGTGTCTGTGCAGTCTCTGCATAAAAACTATGCTGTGGATGGGACTCTAATGACCTTGTAGTTAAAGGGCCCTAAAACACCAACAAACAACAAAGTGGAGGATATAGGGGAGGGTAAATTTCCAACTCTCAACGTTTCCTATCAACCACCCATGTTGAATTAAACGTGGGTTTGCGTTGCTTAACTTCAGTGATCTCACAAGAACTGGTGTACCCAACACAACTTGGCCACACATTCAACTTGGCCGCCCTTGTAGAATAGTGTTGTGGCCAGCACAATTGCTACCACTGAGAGGTACAATGAGAGGGGACAGTAACCCCTGAGCACAGCTGCAAATGGGAGCCATAAGCCCACATGACAATGCATATATTAGCAATGTGGTCCTCAGGGAACCCTCAGTTTAACATGCCTGGCCTAGTCAATAGACCCTTTTCATCATGTTGAGTTCATATTTCGATAGCACTCCAAAATTTAATTTCTGGGATTTGCATTAATGATGCTGTAATGTACATGAGGTGGGTGATGAGAGTTGGTTGATTTAGGAATGAGTACATTAGAATTAGCCATGTGGTGTTGGACATTGCAGACAAAATGAGGAAGAGTACATTAAAGTGGTATTGGGGCATAGTGAGAACAGGGGAGGAGGAGATCATAATTATTATTATTATTATTTTTTTCAACGTACAAACTGTACAAACAAAACGTCCAAAGCATGACAACAATAAAGACTGACAGTCCAGTTAGCTAGTTTTGTAATAAGTAGACAGATAAAGCATGCTTGAAATGAAAACAATACCGCTTACATTTAAATGCACAACAGGAAAAAACAGAAGACCTAAGTGAGTTCTGCAATGAGTTCCAGGAGCCAAGAACTGCACAAGGGAAAAGGCGACTCTGAAAGTCACTAAACAAAGGTGCGGGCTGGAAGAAGAAGCGTCGAGAAAACACAAACCTCAACAGAGGCCAAGAAATGGTAAGCAATAGAATGACATGGGTGCTCTGAATTCCTAAGAGCAGCTGCAATAGTGGATAGATGGCATAACCGAAGGAAGCCATGAAAAGGCAAAATAGCAAAACGTTTGCAGGTGGCAGAAACTGAATGGGTATATGGGATAGAAAGGATAACACAAAGGATGCGATTGTATGCCACAACTAAAGGCTGGCTCTGGGCGCTCGTAAGGCCATCAAGATAAGGAGATGCAAAACTTATAATTAAAAGAACCTTAGCTTTAAATATTGAGAGTAGCTTGGCCCAGGTAAGATCAGGTTTTAATCACTAATCGCAAGGACCACAGAGGATCCAGGATGGGAGCTAAATTGAGAGTCAGGGATGGCCTTAAGAAGGTCATCCCAAATGAGGTCATGCAGCCACCACTCAAGGACCTTAGCCAGAGGAGAAACTAGTGCTATGGGCCTATACCTTGTAGCATCAAGGACAGACCCACGTTTATGCATAGGGACAATAAATAAAATCTTCCACAATGGGGGAACACCCCCAGAGGCATGCATGAGTTGTATAAATCCAACAGCAGCACAGCCCCGAAAGGATCCAGTTGCCGGACCAGGGAGATGGAAAGACCATCAGAACAAACTGAGTTCGATGGTTTAAGCTTGGCTATATAGTAAGCTAGTCTGTCAACAGCCAGAATAGGAGGGGCACAGCCGGCAACACGACTGTTCGGCACATACAGTCCCCTCATGTGCAAGGGAAGAAGGCATAGAGACATGGGCGAGTGCCCAGAGAGAGCATATAGGAGCATCAGGACTAAGGAGAGCCATTGTGGCATGCTTTATAGCATGCTTGAATCTACAGCAGAAACCATTGAATTGATCATAATATGCTGGGTCCATGGACAACATCCACTTGCGATGGGCAGCAGAGCAGGCATCATGGAGCTTAGACAGGGATGGGTTCCACCAGTACTTGGCTTTAAAGTGCGAATGTTGAGCCGGACATGGCAGGAGTAAAGGAATTGCCTCGGCACCAGCCTTCAAGAAGTCCTGGGACAGAGTAGCAGGGTCATTGCAATCCCAGAAGGCCCTACAATCAAGCCTGTGGAGACACAAGTTCCAGAGGGCAGGGTTGGCATTATTGCATTTGGAGGGAGACCAGGTGGAAAGGGAGCACCCACGAACAGCAGTGTTGGCAGAGAGGGAAAAGTGCTGCAGCACCAGAGAATGATCGAGATGGTAATCATTAAGGATGATAGTGGAATTACAAAGTATAGAAGATGAGATAAAAAAACACCTGATCTAAAAGAGGTGCTCTGGTAGGAGTAACCCGGGTAGGAGCTACAACTGATGAAGTCAAACACAGAGAGCTAGTAAATTCAAGCAGCAGACGTGTCACCGACAAACACATGCAGAAATTGGTATTAAAGTCACCAGACAGTACATTATGGGGAGTAGGATCAACACAAGAGTGTGGTGGGTGGTAGATAGACCAGATTGCCACACCTCTGGTGCCCAGGACTACCCTAATTAAAGAGATGTCCTGTTCAGAGTACCTAGAAATCATCAGGATGGAAAAGCAATTTTTAACATAAATAACCACACCCCCCTCTGGAGGGGCAGTCAGATCTACAAACAGTGTATCCCTGAATGCAAATCAAGGAATGAGGAATAGCAGAAGTGAGCCAGGTTTCAGTGATGGCAATGTAATCAGGAGAATGGTCACTAGTGTAAGAGATAAGCAGGTCCACCTTGTGCAGAAGGCAGTGGATGTTGCAAGTTAGGATAGAAAACCCCTTGACCGACAAGGGTACGGCATCAGGCAACTGCCAGACTTACACTGGAAGAGATAAAAGAGTCTGCAAGAAGTGGAGGATTAGGACCATGGAAGATGCCCGCATAGACTCCAACAGGCCACAGAGAGGTGTTCAGCACATCGACGGCCTCATTCTTCAACACACGAACAAAAACTGCCCGAGATGTGTTGCCAGACTTTTTGGTCCACCTGCCACATTCACGAACTTGATGACCACACTTTTCAAGGGAGTTCACAATATAAGAGATGGTAGTAGATGATGAAATATTCAAAAGCATTATCCGCTCTTTATCAGCATGATACGTATTATGCAAGGGCACACAACATGACTGGGCCAAACCCAGTGCACCAAGAGGCCTGACAACAACCCCCCCCGCTTTCTGGGAATAAGAGGCAGGCTGAGGAGATGCTGACTGCCCATCACCTAAACACACAACACTTGCATAGCATTTGGGCAAGCTGACGTCATCAACAGGCACCTGTGATGTGGCTGCAATCAGAGATGGTGGTGGGATGAGCTTGGATTTTCCTGCAGTCCTCCACTTTTTTTCTGACAGTCACACGCTTGAAGGCTGATCTATCAGCTGAAGGGAACTGGTCATCGACAACATCAGCACTGGTATCAAAGGTATTACCAGGCTTTTTGATAAATGAAAGATCATTAGCCTGGACCACATGGCAGACCTTATTAAAGCCATGAGTCAAAGTGGAATTAAGCGTTACAAAATTCTCAGAAAGACTTTCGTTTATGGCAGAAATGATATTATTGAGAGCAAGATGGCCGCCGCCACGTGGTGAGCAAATATCAGAGAAATTTGGTACACAAGGAACACACACACTTCTGAGATTTGCTATAGACGCTTGAGATGCTTCTTTGCTAGAGACTCTTGAACCACAGCACAATTAAATCCTATATCATCTAAATCAGCAGGCAAAGCACTGGTAATTCCCTTAGACTGGGCTTTTTCAGCAATTATACTGATAGCCACCGAGATTACATCTAGCTCACTTCCAACCAACCAGACAAGTAAACGTGCACCCTCCTCCGACAGCGCCATCTGACGAATGACATCCATTTCAGGAATACATGTGGTTGGAAGAACCCAGGGGAGGTGGAGACTGAAGCAGACATGGGAGGAGGTTGTCCATAAGGAAATGGCAGTGTGTGGGTGGTCGTGGGCCTGGTGGGAGATAGGCAGTAGTGGAATGCAGGAGTGGATAATGCAACGATACACAAAGTGAGGTGCAAAACAAAATTAACAGTTGAATTCAGCATACAACGCTTGACATTAATCATGGAATTCAGCATGGCATTTGCTTGTTGGGGCCCATTCTCCTGCTCCTGTCAGCAGGTCATCCATAACCAGAATGAACAGGTATGGACTTAGTGGTGAACCTTGGTGTACGCCAACCCTGACTATGGAATGGAACAATGATACATATCCTAAGCCATACGAATAAACCCATCTTCTACCCCCCCATTTTGCATAATACCTCCCAAACTACCTTTCATGGAACACTGTCATAAGCCTTCTCCAAGACAATAAAGATGGGATGGAGATCTTTCTTTGCTGCCCTAAACTTTTCTATCATCTGCCTCAAAATTTTGGACCTACCTGGCATGTGCCCAAACTGATTTCCATGGACACTCATTCTATCCCAGTTTTGACATTCTATTACAACATCTTTCAGAACTTCATGGAATAGCTCATTTGCTTAATACCTGTATGATTACTACAATTTAGGACATCCTATCAGTGTCAGATTTAGATATTGAAAGGCCCATGGTTAATTCAATTTTGAGGCCCTTTTAAAGCCCTTTGAGGCCCCTTTCTTAAGTTTGAAGCCCTCTAAATGTTGAGGCTCTAGACTTTAGCCTACTCAGCCTAATGGTAAATCTGGCACTGCATCATAGTCAGTTCACTTTATATATTGGTCAAGCATTTGTTACGTGAAAGGAGTTCATTATGCAATACTCCAGTGCTTTCTTGAGAGTGTTCATTATAGGGAACATTTGTTATACAAGGCATTTGTTAAGTGGGGGTACCACTGTATATCGCTTATTTATTGAGAGAATTATAAAATGCAATGACTGCAATTCCTCAGCAAGCATACGACCATCAATATCCATATTTTCACCATGTGTAAGCACTGCTTCAAGATTCATACAATAATTTAGCATGTCAGTGGTTTTCAACTTGTGAAATTTGTAAAGAAATCAAAATATTTCATGATGAATTTGCAGTTGTTTAAACTGGGTATTCATTGACCTGATTGCCTTATCAACTATCTGGTTAAAATTATTTCTCAAAAATTGTTTTTGTGCTTCTACAAATCCTTCATCATCACCTTCTTATGTAAATTGCTTTTTTTTCTTTTCTGCACTCTTGCCTCCTTGAAAACAGGATCTATTTCTAATTCCACTGCAATTTCTTTTCAGTAATTACTGTTGTTTCATACCCAGTCTCTCTATAAGATCTCACCTATTCACAAGCTTTCTCCATGCTGCTGATGGCAGTTGACAGATCAACACAAATATTTTGTAATTCTTGGTTAATAAAGTTAAATTGGAACAAGTGCTATGATAAATTTGAAGTTCTTAATTTTTTTGTGCAGCAACTCTGCTTCACTTCGACTTTGATTTTCTGTGCAACGTCGAAAAGTGTGTCATATATTTCACCTCCTTGATATTGCACTGACTTTACACTTTCAATGTGACTTTCCCATCTTGATTCATAGTTTGGTTTGACTGAAATAGATGAAAAGAAAAATATGAAAAGATAGCGTAGAAATGATAGCTTGTTTCACTGCTTTGTAATGAAAATAAGGTATATATTCATTGAAGTACACCAAAAACGTAATTGCTGTGACAAGCACAAGGTGTAAAACGATGCCTTTGGATTTAGTTGTAAAAGATGAACATGCCCCTCCAAAGGGTTCGGCCTGTTATGGCTGCTTTGCTTAGAAATGTATTGCTCACCTTGCCATTGGACTACTAGGGTAGTTTACTGTACTTTTCCAGTAAAAATATATCACATTTCTGGACTAGCTTTTCCTCAAAGTAAGTATTGTGAATGGGGAACGAATTGTCACCATGATTATAAATTTGAAACCCTAACCAAAGAATCTCTTTCTTCACCAGGAATAAAGGATTGTATCGCAGGTGATTCAGGATGTATTTGTTATATCACAGACTGTCAATCTTCTCTATTTTATTGATGGTATCTAGAACCTTTCTTTGCTCATAATTACATAATTAAGGCTTTGATGGATACAGATGTTCCCCTGTATAATATATAAAAGTGATGTCAGAATGATACAGTAATAGCCACAAAATCTAAAGCAACTAAGGTATTATTTGACAATTCCTTAGGGATCACTGTGGAAGGAACTTTTGCACAAACCCATTGAATTGCAAACAAAGTATTTAATTCAAAATCTTGCAAATCCTGAAGAAGCTTACCTAGACCATGTAGCTGTAGCAAAGTTGTCGAAAACCCCAAAATTAATTTAAATATCAGAAGGGTTAGTTTGTTAAAAGTATGAGTTGATGGATTCTGCACTACTCCACTTGTGTTGTTAAATCCCTTTTCGTTATTATATTCATACAGATATCACTATTTTTTACTTCGAAAAATTGTAGTATGACTCAGGCAGGTGTAACAACTAACTATTTAATAAACTGTTATAGTAATAACGATCACTTTTGGATATAACATTTGAATGTTACAGACTGCATAAAAACACATCCATCCTGATCTCTGACAAAAAACGAACTCTCATTTTTTAAAATCTATAACGGCCCCCTCACTGTTAACACGTGGCATTCTAAAATATGAATAAAAAGAACTAATGCAAAATTTCAATTATTTAAACTTTCTCAGATCCAACTTTACCATTTAATCGAATGCTACATTGTTACATGCTTATGCTCTGCTCTGTTGCCATGACAATGTCACAGGATGTCGCTAAAAGTGATGCACTTTGTTGTTTGTTTGTTAGTGTTTTAGGGCCTGTTAACAACAAAGGTCATTAGGGCCCAGAAGGAAAATCACCATAGTGGGGGTGTAAATGGCCATCCCACCATGATGGCAATAAATAACAGCAATCCCATAACAATAAAAAGGAACAAGCGAAATAAATATAGGCAAAACGTAAAACACACAGAAAAGTAAAAGCAGCAAAAGCCAAAAACAAACATAACAATAATAGTGGCAAAAGCCAAAACAGACTTTCCAATAAATGTGGCAAAAGCCAAAACAGACACAGAAATCAAAAGGCAAAAGCCAAAATAATACAAAAATAAATGCAAAGATATCTAAAAGTAAACTGTGTATAATTCAAATTCAAATTTTGTAAAAGAGGCCAGCCTCTTTCACAAAATACCAGCAAGCTCTCCACTGTGTGTGGGTTATCCCCAAGTGATGTGGAGAGCTCTGGACTGACTCCCAGTTGGCATCTAAGTTCACAGTATCTCTCACAGTGACTAAAGATGTGTGGCACTGTGAGTGGCTCTCAACAGCAGTCACACCATGGTTGATCCTCACCCCTTATAATGTAGGAGTGGGTGAGGAACGTGTGACTGATTCGCAGCCAAGCAAGCACACCCTCCTCTCTCCACGACTGGCAGCACGAGGACACCCAGTGCACTGGAGTGTCCTTCAGTGTGTGGAGTTTGTTGGTGGTCTTCGCCAACCACTTGGACCACCATTGTTCATGGACGGCCCGTCACACCATTGGGAGAGCATCGGAGGCGGTGACAGTAGTGTCAGGGATATCTGGCAAGTGGGCCACCTGACGAGCATCAGCATCCGCCCTCTCATTGCCCATGATGACAACATGCCCTGGGACCCACATAAACAACACTGTCTTGCCATGCTTACAATTCATGAGCAGCAATCTGTGAACACCCTGGACGATGGCATGTCTGGCATAAAGGGTGTGCAACAGCTGAAGGGGGGATAGGGGGTCAGTCACAATAACAAAGTGTTTGTCATTCAATAATTGGATGAGTTCCAGTGCCCTGTGCAGAGCTGTGAGCTCTGCAGTTAAGACACTGGTGATGCCTGGAAGGCGGCCCCCTATGAGATTACCAGTTGTAAAGACTGACCAACCTCCTTTGACCCATCTGTGTAAATAAAAACATCACCCTGATAGGTCAGAGAGAGGTGTGCAAACTCTTGTTGGTACACTGACCTATTGGTACTGGTTTTGGGAAAGGCTGAAAGCACAAACTCAAAACTGGGGTCTGGCACTGAGCTCTGGCATGGTCGAATGGCCATCTCATAGTGCAACTAAAGATGGCTGGGTGTGTAGCATGCTGTGGGTGACCTTTCAGCTGCAAAATGTATGCATACTACCACTGCAGTCAGTACTGGTTCACCAGTATAAGCATAAAGGCTGAGTCCTGGACTTGTGTGGAACGCCCCAAGGGACACCCAGATGCCAGCATGATGAACACTGTCCCACATCTGGAGAGTAGACAGAGCAGCCAGGCCATACACGCCACAGCCACAATCGAGACGTGATCGAACGAGTGATCTGGAGAGCCAAAGCATCACCGTCCGACCTGCCGCAAAACCAGTTCCCTCCAGGGACCGCTGAATATTCAGGGAGAGAAGGCACTTAGCCTTCAGTGTACAGGGTTGTGCCTGGAGATCAGCAGTGTGATCTCGTCCCTGTTGTGGGAAAATCCTCAACAGTTACATTGTAGGTAATTGACCATCATGTGGGCTTAGTTGGCTTATTTCTATTCCTCCCTTTTCTTCATCCCACTGCAGAAAAGGGAGGGGTGCCTTCAATGGGATCGTCCTCCTCCATCTCAAAGGAGGAATCCCCATCGTGCCCCAGTTGGGACATGAAACCACCCCATGCTCTCTGCCATTGGCTAGAGAGCCTGGGTGGATGAACTAAGGACATGCAACTCACTGTGGAAGTGGCAGGTGTCCCTACTTTCTTTCCTTTTGTCTCACCCACCACCCCCTCCATGGATGGGGTGGCTGGGCTGAGACATGGAGGGAGGCCTTCAAGGAAGATGCCTTATTGTGATGAGAGGCATCCAGGGCCTCCAAGGAAGCTGGCACTGCAATTATTGGGGGCCCATGCATGGGCAAGAGGCGGTGGTGGAGCCAGAAGAAGCCATGGAAATGGGGTCGGGGACCGTCTGGCAGCCAATGCTAGCACAGACCGGCACCTCCCTTAACCCTGTGGGCCCGAGTGGGCATCAAATGGATGAGAGGGGGAGCTGAGATAGGGTGTCCGTTGGGGTACAGACAGAGGACACAGCAGCTGCCTTTGCAGCACCTGCATAGGACACTCCATGACTGGAGGTCCCTGGCAAGGCTAGCAGCCACCGTTCATCCTGAAAACTGATACCCTTTTGACATGCAACTCCTGAATCACACGTTCCTGCAGCCAAGTGGGGCAATCCCGAGAAGAGGCGGGGTGGTTATACAGAAGGTGCAGTCTTACAAGACTCTGCAGAGTGGTCTCCCTGCCCACCTGTGCCAATTCTGGCCATGGCCATATCGTTGGCACTTGAAACCCTGAAGCGGGCTCGGTATAAATGGACACACAGGCAAGTGGAGGTAGCCAGCCATGATGTACTCTGGCACCTTTGGCCTACCAAAGGTGTCAGATGGGTGGGATTCTCCATCCTGTCAGACTGAGGCGCGGTGAACAGCCACCACACCCTGGTCCCTAAGCTCCTCCACTATTTGTTCCTCTGACTCCCCACGTAGATTGGGGCACCACACCTCAACTGATGTTTAGAGTGTGACGGGGTTTTACCACAGTGGGGATGTCACCGAGCTTCTGCATTTTTAATAATGCTTCGGTCTTTTGGGGGGGGGGCAGATGCCTCCGACAACATTGCACAGTTTCTTCCCCGAGGTCACATAACCGGCAATGCCCTTGATGGCTTTGGCGATAAGGAGGGGCAACGCCTTCCCAAAGGCTGCACCATCCTCCCCAGAGATGGAAATAAACTGGGGAGGATAGGAAAAAGGTAGGGATGGTGGTTTGATGCAGGAACATGCTTTGCATCAGCGATGGAACCCTGCACCTTAAGGCTAAGAGGTCGTTGCCTCTTGTTAAGGGCAGGTGCCGATGCCATGGACGCCACAGGTGCGTTGCCTGATCCAGATGGTTTACTGGGGGAACGTGGCCTCTTTGTTGGAGCAGTACATGTCTCCATCAGCTCAATGGCAGCTGGCCAACTCAGTTGGGTGGGACCGAGCCCACCATCTTCTGGCTTTACACAAGTCAGTAAAGGAGAAGAAGGAGGAGGGGTGGGGTTATTTGAAGAGGCCCCCAGCCTCTGTTTATATGTTGCCATAATTTAATTAATTACACCGAAGAACAAATTTTTACTTTGAAAAAAATACATTTCTCACTTAGTGCTAGATTTATTGGATAAGTTATGCTGATTATTTATCTGTTCTCCATTTTGCCTTAGGACGTCAGGTTCTCTGGTAATTCATGGGCTGCAGTTCCATGAAAACATTAATTGCGAATGGACATCATACATCAGATATCATACTCTATATAATTTATGTTAATAATATAGGTAGGACTTGACATGATATAGGGCATTTATGTTAATGACATACGGCTATCAGTAGATGGCACCTGCATTGCAAGGGTGGTGGATGAAGGGTTATCTTCCTGCACAGAATTGCAACAGGACCTAAACAAGATGTATACCTAGAGCATAAAGTGGGAGTCATTGCCATTAAACCTGCACAAATGTAGCTTTCTTATGATAAGCAGGTCTTGAAGGCGATTTGATCTTGCTGATTGCATACGTGGTGTGAGGGTTAAGAGGGTTGACATCCAGAAGTTCTTTGGAATTATTCTAAATACTATGGTCACCTGGAGGGAGCACACTGACAAATTGATTGGGAATACTGGGCATGCCCTCCATTTGGACAGCACAAAGGAAAGTTTTTCACTGGTATGGCCAATTGTAGAGTATTGTAGTCTAATTTGGTATCCCTTTTAGGCAGGGTTTATTTTGGGAAATTGAAATGATTCGAAGGAGGGCAGCAAGAATTGTGTTACATCACTTCTCTTAAAGATTGTGTCTCACACATGATCACAGAAAGTCTTTGGCAGCTTATCCCTTGCAGAGTATAGAGGGAGAAATGATCATCCATTCCAAATTGAAGGGAATCAGGGCACAAACAGACTTGCATTCCTGGTCTTCTTCCATGGGTCGTTTGGCAATGGAATGCTCGCAGTGAGGATAATGTGGCGAACTTTCTGCAAGAAAGTGCCATTACAGCAGGTAGGCAATGCATGACAATAGATGCTCTGCTGCTTCAGGTGGGTTACAAATTAGGAATGAGAGTCATTCTCTCCACTGCCAATTTCACCTAGAAGGGCTGCTTGCAGTGTAATCAATTAAATTAGAACACAATCATGTTCCCAGTGGCTCACTAATCTGTCAGGGAAACAAAACTCTACTATCAACTGGTCACTAGCTGTATCCTAGTAGGCCTACATAGGACTAATAGCTGGCCAGTGACAATAGGTAGACTAAAGTACAGCCAGATTTCTTTCATACTGTATGTCATTTACCTTCTTTATTGACAACTGTCACTAAAATTTTAAAATGAGGGTCACACAGTAAAATGAAATTCATTTTCGTGAACAGCATACAAAAATACATAAAATAGCTCTATTGCCACCATGGAACCAATCTTTATTCTAAGACAGATGATAGAGAAGCATAGAGTAGCAAAGAAGGACCTTCATGCAGTATTTGTTGACCTGGAGAAGGCCTATGATAGTGTCCCTAGACAGGTACTGTGGAGCGTTTTAAGGAAGAAAGGGGTTGATGAGGGCCTTATTAGGGTAGTGCAGGATATGTATGAAGGTTGCATCACTAGGGTGAGGACAGCATGGGGAAACACTGCAGGTTTCAACGTGCTGGTTGGGGTGCATCAAGGGTCAGCACTTAGCCCATATCTATTTACGCTAGTAATGGATGAGCTGCTGACGGGAGTAGGGGAATGGGCTCCTCAGTGCCTGGTATTTGCTGATGATGTGGGACGGCTAGAGGAGTCCAAAGAGGATGCACAAAAGGGCCTACAGGACATTAAGACAGAAGTGGAAAGTGGGGGTCTCAAGGTGAACATGAAGAAGACAGAGTACCTAGCTTTCAATTTTAGTGACCAGGGGCAAGGGGGTGAGCTTCACTGTGGGGGAGACAGGATTCCAGTGGTCCATTATGGGACTGCAGGTGGTTGGAGGCACCAGAGGTAGAGGAAGACCAAAGCGGACATGGGAGCAGGTGGTGCAAAGGGACATGGAGGGTGCGGGGTGGAGGGGGACTTGGTGGGAAATAGGCAGGAATGGAGGATTAGAACCCACAGACCCGACCCTGCCTCAGGCGGGAGAAGGGTGAGATGATGATGATGATGATGATGATTTCTTTTTTTTTTTTGAGGGTAACATTTAAGATAGAAATCTTCCAGATGTCTTTGATAGGAATAATGTTTTTTGTGGAGGTTTATTGATGTCAAAAAATAAAATTGAAAATTTGCAGATGTCCTTCATCTGAAAAAAAGCTTCCTTTGATGATTTTTGTTTTCTTTTTTTGTTTGGGCATTTTTGGGACACTTTGGGCTCTTTTTCTTAGGTCCATTTGTGTGATTTGATATGTGAGGGTCTTTTTCAATGGTATCCATGAGAAGCAGTTGACAATCCTCCCCTTAAGAATCCTTTTGGTACTAAAGGGATTCTTGTTTTACTGAAAAATAAACTTATTTTTTAATTTTTAATGAGGTGGAAAGACAACATGATATGATAAAAAACAATGAGATACAACCAATTATAATGTAAATCACAAAGGTAAGTGAAAAGCTAAACAATGACCCAAAAGGATTCATAAGCATTGATCAGAAGCTGTTTCCAGGAGATGGGGATGATATTCCAGATGTACTGGTAACATTTGGTTGGAATAATTTGATTATAGGCAGATCCACATTTTCACATGATTTGGCATATTTGTATTTCAAACACAATAATACCCTAACACACCTAACATTTGCTTTAAACTGAATTGAGATTTCTCTTTCTTTGGTTTCTAAATTTACTGTTGGAGAAAATAGTATTATATTTGGAAATTCTACTTGGGCCATTCCTGATTCACATGAACTCAGAGCAGTCAAGTATAGTACTGCAGGTGGTAAGTAAGTGTAAAAGCTTTTTACTTCCTGAAATTTTATGATAGATGGAGGAAACATTTTTGTAGTTATACTGAATTTTGTAATTGTGTAGTGATAAGTGCACTACAAGAGAACTACCCTCTAAAGCATTTGACATTAATTGCACACCATGACCTGTAAAAAATTTCTGAAAATGGCAAATTTTTGGTAAGCATCGATTGTACTTTTCTATTAAGGTATCCATATAACTTTTAACGTGATTACAATGTAGGATTTCTTCATAAAATCTACAGGTTACCATTTTCCATCAAAAATGAATTCCATTGACAATTCGGATTAAGCTTGCACATCACCTATTTCTCCATACTTTGGTCTTCCTTCATGAGACACTTTATCAAGATAGGCTATATATGGATCTGCTACATTTTGTAATACTGCATGGAACTGTAACTCTACTGATTGGGCATAATTTCCTTTGATTGCAATTTCAATAGTATTATCAGATAGGAACATGCTGTCTTGAGTTTTTAAGGAAGTAATGGAATTGTTTTTGTCTATGATTATTTATTGATGAGGTGTGTTTGCAGAAATATCCTTCAATGCCTTTTACTATGTATGTATGTTGGTAGATAGGCTTTAAATACCATCTATAGAATAAACAATCTTGGCTATCTATTATATAGCAGCTTGTTGATCCAGAGTCACCAGATATGCACTCTGTTATTCCTGGCCATTCTCTTGATTCCTCAGCAATGACTTCCCCATCCACAAGATTGATTTTGAGGGCATGCTGTGATAGCTAGTTTCTGCATTTTAACTGGGAATGTGAGGTAAAGCAATTTAGTTGTCCAAAAGCAAGGTAAGGCTGTGTATACTAATTCTATATTAAAAATGTAATTTCCTTCTTTATTTTGTATTGTGAGACATGCTCCATATTGCAGGTTTTCAAGTGTTAATGTAGCTTGTGTGGTAATAGAACAGTTTTCCTTCCCCTTTCCAGGTTAATACTTCAGATTGAATGATAAAGTTCAAATTACATTGGAGATCTATGGTATTGGTGGTAGTCATGAAAATGCACATTAGGCTGAGAAGTATAACAACTGTATTTATAGGTTGAACCCTCTCATTCTTTTCATTGATTGTTCGTTGAAGGTGATTTTAATTTTTCCAACGAAGTCTTTTGTTATGACTCCTAAAGCCATGTAAAATTTTAAGGTACCTGTCCTTATTGGTATGTTATATAAAGTATAGAGATAAGAGTTTTAAGGATATACACTAAAGCTTTTATAATAACTTTCAAAACTACAATTATAAGACCTAAGAAGATAATGATGTATTGTACTTTACTAGGTAAGCAATGTATATAATTAACGATGTCTATGCAATGTAAACAATTTACAATGGGACAGAATGATTTCCCATCTATCTCAAACATTCCTTCAGTTACTTGACCACCTTTTTCAATTACTATGACTTGTAGTTTTCCTTTGTTTAGTAAATATTCATCAGGAACTATTAGGAAGACTCTACTCCACCTTTACGAAGGATTACATTCCAGCCATTTGAAACATAAGAACAGGCTTGTGGATCTTTATTCTGTCTAAGTTACTTATATCACCTTGGATTTCTATTCTGAATAGTCTATGGGGATGGAGCATAGGTTTCACATAAGAATCTTCCTTTTTATAGTAGCAGACAGGGTAAGATGTGATATAAGGGTTGATATAAGATCTTCCCTTGAATTCAGCATGCATAGAGGTAAGGGCTTTATATACAGTACATGAGCATGAGCATTTTTGGTTGCAACTCATTACTGAGCAATGTTGTGCATCTCCAGCAAATGGTTTATCATTGGAACAGCCACATTCCTTTTTAGAACTGCTATGTTGACATTCAAATATCAAGTCATTTCCTTCATGTGAAGTTATTTGTTCCAGCTGAAACTGCAGAGGCTCAATGATGCAACTTTCCCCAAAGTCCACTATTCTAGATTCATAAGCTATGACACAGTCTTGACATGAGGTTTCATTCTCAGTGCATAGAGTTGATGGGAATGAAAAATTTAATGATTGTTGTGGAAGATGTTTTGTGCAATTAATAGTGTTTATTTCCCATCTGCATATGGGGATATCTCTTCTAGTTACTTTTTGAGTGGCCAGGGCTAGAGTTATTAAGGGCAGAATCTTGGTGGCTAACACCATGAACCTGCAAGAGAGAGAGAAGAGGTTGATAATTCTCTTTCCAGTAGTGATAACAATCAGAACATCTTATCTAAAATAGCTTGTTCTGTTGGAGTCAAAGTGGGTGTTTCTGTTGGGGAATTTGTGGTGGTTTTTGTAGATCTTGTTCTTCATTTTCATTTGCTTCCTGACACTCTCTATTCAATTCTTGTTTTTCTTTTGTTGATTCTTTTTCTTTTCATTCTTCCTTCTCCATCAGTTCTCTCTTTGATTCTTTTTTGTGAGAGGAATCCTTTGCCCAGTTTTACTAAACATCTATAATCAATTCTTTCCTGGGGCTTTGTTCTCTGGGACAAATATTGCTCATTCTCCTTCACAATCACCTGACTTTGAGTTCCTTTAGCACTTTCACTAGGGATACAGCCACTTCCATTTTCTGAATGGGTGCTTCCAGATGCCTCCAAAGCCGATGCTGGGGGTGGGGGTGTAAATGCCCATCCCACCATGATGGCAATAAATCAGGGCAAAACCCACTAAATGTTATAAGAATAAAAAGGCAATACCTAAATAAATATTGAAGAATAAATAAAGGCAAAAGCCAAAACAGACATAACAATAAAAGTGGCCAAAGGCATAACAGACATAACAATAAAAGAGGTAAAAGCAAAAACAGACATAACAGTAATAGTGACAAAAGCCAAAATGATACATGAACAAATGCAAAACTGCTGGGAAGTAAAACGTGTATAAATCAAATTTGGTGAAAAAGGCTGTAGCGTGTTGTACATTCTTTAATTGTTGCACATCATCAACTGGTGTTCTGTAGAAGTTAGGCACAAGTGGTGACATATTTGATTCTTCTTTTTGAATTTAAAAAAATAGGAAATTCGATTTTGAGGAGAAGAACTTAAGAACAGAACTGTTAGAGTACTGATCGCTCTAGCATGCTACTTGCTTGCTTGCTCATTACATTTTCTCTGCATTTCAATTTTATTCATTATTTATATATTTGCATACAATTAAAACACTGCACTTTTCATACAAGAGAGTAACTAATATTGGTGACCCGGACGTGATCCTCTTTAAACCTAGAGAAAAAGAGAAGTGATCCTCCTTGAATTCGGAGGAACCTGGACACAACAACAACAAAACAAAATACACTATACAATTGCTGACCTATCTGGTCAGGTAAGCACAGATTTTTTTGGGATATTTGATTATTGAAGATGTCCATCACATCTAACAGTGAATTACCCCTGCCTACACCCACCCATCCTGAGGAGGATTCTGAAGGACTTAGTGTTAATGCTGCTGTATCTCACCTGAAGTCCTTTAAACTTCCCCTTTTTTGGGCCCATGATCCGGAAATGTGGTTTGCCACAGTGGAATATCATTTCCAGATCCATCAAGTTAAGACAGATTCGTGCAAGTTCGACTAAATAGTGGATGCTTTACCTCATGAGATTGTGGCAGATATTAGACATTTAATCCTGAGACCTCCTAATACCAATGCATATGAGGTAATTAAAAATACAATCATCCAGGGCAGTATGCTATCGCAGCAGCAACGATTGCATCAGCTACTCAACAATCAGCAACTGGGGGACAAGAAGCCCTCCCAACTTCTCCAACGGATGCAGCAATTATCAGGAGACATGAGTAATTCCATAGGAGACAACTTGATTATAAAGGAATTATTCATGTACTGGTTGCCTTGCCAAGTGAGGGCAGTGTTGGCCACAGCAGACCCTGGCACTACTCTGGACAAACTTGTGGAAATGGCCGACAAGATCATTGAAGTGATTGACACGTCTACCATTCAATTGAATGCAGTAGTGGACCACCCTACCCTGGACATTCCTGCTGCCTCAAGTGGTGATTTCAGCAGACTTGTGCAGCAAGTTGAAAACCTCTCTGTAAGGGTGGAATCATTGTTTGCCAAACAACATTGGCAGTTTTGGCAACAACCAGCTACTCGAACATGATCACATTCTCGGCACAACAAGCCTAAGTCTGAAGCAGGTGGTTAGTCAGCCCGGGTTCTGTGTTGGTATCACCATTGCTTTGGAGAACGGGCCATCACTTTTAGAGATGCAGGTTGATGGCAGCCATCATCCCAGTCATCTTTTCTTTGTGAAGCACATGACAACTCAACACAAGTTTTTGGTGGAAACTGGTGCAGAGTTCAGCATCATCCCACACTCTTTTATCACCCGATTCTGCTCCAAGCCCACTTCACTTCAACTCTTTGCTGCCAACCAGTCTGTCATCTCCACGTTTGGGACCCATCGTCTTACTTTGCTTACTTATGTCTTACGATGCTCCTTCCACTGGGACTTCATAGTTCCTGATGTCACCCATGCTATTATTGGAGCACATTTTCGACTTCTGGTGGACATCGGTAACCACAAGCTCTATGACCAGTTCACTGGTTTGGCAGTTTGTGGCATTGCAATGGACTACGTTATTCCATATTACTGGTTGTCAGCTATCTCACTGGTAGTTGATGCCAAGTACAAGGCCATTGTTCGGGAGTATAGTGACATCACTATTCCACAACCAGCTTCCACTCCTTTAGCTCATGGTATCTTCCACCACATCATCGTTTCTCCTGGTCCTCCTGTGCATTCCCGGGCCAGACGCTTGCATCCAAGCAAGTTGGTTGCAGCCAAGCAAGAATTCTGACTTCTGCAAAAAAGTGGCTACATCCACACATCATCCAGCCCTTGGTCGAGTCCCTTGCATTTGGTGCCAAAAGGCGATGCTTGGCGCCTGGTTGGTGACTTTCGAGCATTAAATGCTCATACTGTCCCAGATCACTATCCGATACCTCATATCATGGAGTTTAACTCTCAACTCCATGGTATGCATGTCTTCTCTAAATTGGACTTGGTCAAGGCATACCACCAGATTCCAATTGCACCGGAGGATGTCGCCAAAACAGCAGTAATCACCCCATTTGGACTGTTCGAGTATGTTACGGAATGCAGCCCAAACCTTCCAACGTTTTATTGACCTGGTGTTGGGAGATTTGCTTTTCGTATTCACATACATCGATGACATCCTTTGCACCAGTCCAGCTGATGCAGTTCACCCAGCACATTTGCGCCAAGTTTTTGACCATCTCCGGCAATTTGGTTTGACTATCAATCTTCCTAAGTGCGTCTTTGGCAGCCAATCTATTGATTTACTGGGACATCAACTTTCATCACAAGGAATCCGCCCTTTACCGACTGTGGTGGAAGCCATACGAAGTTTTCCCAGACCTACTTCTTGACGTTCACTTTGACGTTTCTTGGGTCTTGTGAACTTTTTCTGCCACTTTGTCCCTAACTGTGTGACCTACTTGCAACCCCTAACTGATATGTTAGGTGGAAAAGCATCACAAAACGCATCTCTCTCATGGTCTGCTGTTGCAAACGACTCCTTTCTCTCAATTAAGGAAGCTTTGGCACAATCAACACTGTTGGTACATCCTAACCCGAATCCTGATATTGTTCTGGCTCTTTTCACTGACGCTTCAGATGTGGCTGTGGGGGCAGTTCTTCAGCAACTGGCTGATGGTATCTGACAACCATTAAGTTTTTTTTCCAAAAAGTTTACTGCTACCGAAACACAATACAGTGCTTTTGGACGTGAGCTCCTGGCTGTGTATCTTGCTGTTCGGCACTTTCGGTATTTCATCGAAGGTCGCCATTTCACAGTATACATGGATCACAGGCCACTCACGTATGCTATGTCGACTCATCTGGACCGCCATTCACCTCGAGAAGCTCGGCACCTCGATTTCATCTCTGCGTTCACTACCGATATCTGGCACATCGAGGGGCCCAAAAACACAGTTGCTGACACTGTCACGATCTCATATCCATTCTTTGGAGTTTGTGCCAGGTATAGTTCCTGCTAAACAGTTCTACGAAGAGCAAGACAACGATCAGGAAGTGCACCATCTCTGATAGAATACTGGTTCCTTGCAGGTTAATCTCATTCCAGTTCCTGGGACTGATGTGAGCTTGTTTTGTGACCTCTCTACATCACAACCTCGACCGGTTGTGCCTTGTTCATTGCATCAATCAGTTTTTCAATCTATTCATGGAATTGACCATCCAGGGATTGCAGCCACATGCCGACTCATTGTGAAACGTTATGTGTGGCCCTCTGTCAACAAAATGTTGAAACTTGGACTAGGGCATGTATCCCATGCCAATGGAGCAAAGTGCAATGACATGCCTCAGTCCCAGTTGGCACATGCATGCCACCTTCCACTCACTTTGACAGGGTCCACATTGACCTTGTTGGCCCACTGCCACCATCAAAAGACTGTCATTACTTGCTAACATGCATCGACTGCTTCACCTGGTGGCCAGAAGCCATTCCGACTGCTGATGCTACTGCCCAACTGTTGCCAATGCATTTGTCACGCATTGGATTTCACGATTTGGAGTGCCATCTACTGTTACAATGGACCATGGGAAACAGTTTGACTCTCTTCTTTTCTCACAGTTATGTGAGGCATTGGGAGTCCATCACATTCGAACTACGGCATATCACCCATCATTTAATGGACTTATCGAAAGGTTTCATCACCCACTCAAAGCAGCACTCAAGGCCCTTGATGACCCCCACCACTTGGTATCTCATTTGCCAATGGTTCTGCTTGGTTTGCGGTGTTCCTTCAAAGAAGATCTGAAGTCGACACCAGCTGAGCTCATTTATGGGACTACACTTTGCCTTCCTAGTGATTTCTTCCCTTCGGAATTCAGCAAGTTGACTCCTGTCGATTTTGTTGAACATCTGTGTTCCAGCTTGCACCTTCTTTGTTATCGACCACCACGTCAACCATCTTCTAAACCTATTTTCCTCTTCCCCGAGATGTCGGATGCTAAACACGTCTTCATACGCCGTGTTAACCATGCAAATTCTCTTCCTCAACCATATGAAGGTCCATATAAGATCATCCGTCGTTACGATAACTTCTACTCTGTCAACATCAATGGACGGGTGGACACCATCACTCTGGAATGTCTAAAAACCAGCGTTTCTATCTGATGTCTTAGTGGGTGATTCGGCACTCGCTCCTGCACCTGCATTGCCTCCCTTGCTGCTACAATCTGAATCACCTCCAGCACCTGCACCACATGTAGTTACACCTTCCTCAACATCTTCTACTCTACCAGAGCAATCACACACTACACCTATGCACACACGCTCTAGGGCTCGGCAATTACATGTTCGGTTTCATGTTCCTCCTGATTTTTGATCCATCAGTTTTCTTTTTCAGATGATCGTAATTAGTTTACCAAGTTAATTCCTGGCCAGGGGGTATTGTAGCACGTTGTACATTCTTTAATTGTTGCACATCATCCACTGGTGTTCTGTAGAACTCAGGCACAAGTGGTGACGTATTTGATTCTTCTTTTTGAATTTAAAAAAATAGGAGATTCGATTTTGAGGAGAAGAACTTAAGAATCTTTTTTATATATTTTTATATAGTTTATTCTCATTATTTATATATTTGGATACAATTAAAACACTGCACTTTTAATACAAGAGAGTCACTAATATATACATAAACGGGCATCAAGGCCAGCATCTTTCACAAATACCAGCGAGCTCTCAACCCCCTGAGGGTTATCCCCAAATGAGGTGGAGAGCTCGCAACTGACTCCCAGTCGGCATGGAAGTTCACATTATCTCTCACAGTGACTAAAGATGTGTGCCACTGTGAGAGGCTCTCAACAGCAGTCACACCACAGTTGATCATCACCCCATAGAATGTAGAAGTGGGTGAGGAACGTGTGACTGATTTGAAGCTGAGCAAGCTCAACCCCCCTCCCTCTGTGACTGGCGGCAAAAGGACACCCAATACACTGGAGTGTCCTTCAGTCTTTGGAGTTTCTTGGTGGTCTCTGCAAACCACTGGAACCACCATTGTTCATGGACAGCCCACTGCACCATCGGGAGAGCATTGGAGGAGGGGACAACAGTGTTGGGCACATCTGGCAAGTGGGCCACCTAATAGGCATGGGCATCCACCCTCTCGTTGCCCATAATGCCAACATGCCCTGGGACCCTCATTAACAACACTATCTTGCCCTGCTTATGAATCACGAGCAGCAATCTGTCCACACCCTGGATGATGGCATGTCTGCAATAAAGGGTGTGCAACAGCTGAAGGGAGGATATGGAGTCAATTACAACAACAAAGTGCCTGTCATTCAATAACTGGATGAGTTCCAGTGCCCTGTGCAGAGTTGTGAGCTCTGCAGTTCAGACACTGGCTATGCCTGGAAGGTGGCCCCCCCCCTATGAGATGACCAGTTATAAACACTGACCAACCCCTGAGGTGCCATCCTTTGACCCATCTGTATAAATAAAAACATGACCCTGATAGGCCTGAAAGAGGGTCCAATCTCTAGTTGGTACAGTGACCTATCGGTACTGGTGTTGGCGAAGGCTGAAGCCACAAAATCAAAACTTGGTTCTGGCACTGTCCAGGGAGGCACAGAGACCGGCAACACAGGCTGCACTTTAGGCAGAGTCACACCCAGGCCAGTAAGGCTATCCATTCACTACATGCCAAATGGTGGGGGAACCCCTGGGCGATGGTCGAATGGCCATCTCAGAGTACAACTGAAAACTGCTGGGTGCATAGGGTGCTGCAGCTGACCTTTCAGCCACAAAATGTATGCAACTGCCAAGTACTGCTCCTGCAGTACAGTCCACCAGTCTCAGCATAAAGGATGAGTACTGGACTCGTGTGGAAGGCCACAATGAACACCCAGATGCCAGCATGATGTACACAGTCAAGCATCTGGAGGGTAGATGGAGTGGCCGGACTATACACGCCACAGCCATAATCAAGATGGGATCAAACGAGTGATCTGTAGAGCCTAAGCATCATCGTTCGATCTCCCCCAAAACCAGTTCCCTGCAGGCACCACCTAATATTAAGGGAGCGAAGGCACTTAGCCTTCAGCTCCTTCAAGTGCAAGAGCCATGTCAGACGGCTTTCAAAATGGAGACCAAGAAACCGAGCCGCCTCTACAACTGGGAGGAGGCGGCCATTCAGGGTAAGCTGACGCTCAGGGTGAAGCCCTCGCTTATGACAGAAGTGCATGACTGTTTTTTTTTCGGGGAAGAACATATAGCCACAAGAGGTGGCAAACTCGTTTGCACTATTTAGTGCCAGTTGCAGCTGACGCTCAATGGGATGAGGCCAATGTGTGACACCCTTTGTTCCACAAGGAGCCCTAGGGGGTTGCCACTGTCTGAGCCCCATTGAGGATTATGGGCATTAAAATCACCCATAATCAGGAAGGGTATTGGAAGCTGGGCTGTGAGGGAGTCAAGGACCGCCCATGGGATATCAATCCCAGGAGGCAGGTAGAGGGAACATATAAAGGTGGGCACATCCATTTGCAATGAGGCCGCCACTGCCTGCAGAGGCGTCTGTAAGGCCACTGGCAAGTGCATGCACCCATTCTGGATAAGGATTGGCACTCCTCCCACAGGGTGGCTACCTTGCTGCTCCTAGTTTCTAGTTTCTTTCCACCTTTCTCATCCACCACCCCTTCCATGGTGGAGGTTGGCTGGGCTGAGACAGTGAGGGAGGCCTTCAAGGGAGATTCCCTTCTGTGGTGATAGGAATCTGGGGTCTCCAAAGAGGTTGGCACCGCCATTATTGGTGGGCCCATGCATGGGCCAGAGGCGGTGGTGGAGTCAGAAGAAGCTATGGAACTGGGGTTAGGGTCTGTCTGGCAGCCAATGCTAGCACAGACTGGCACCCCATTCACCCTGCAGGCCCGAGTGGGCATCAAACGAATGAGAGGGGGGAGATGAGGTAACATGTCCGTCCGGGTGCAGACACACGACACAGCAGCTGCCTTTGCAGCACTTGCATAGGACACCCCTTGACTGGGGAGTCCCTGGCATCACAGCACAATGCATCCTTAAGCTGATACTCTTCTGGACACGCAACTCCTGCATTGCACGTTCCTGCAGCCAAGTGGGGCAATCCTGAGAAGAGGCTGGGTGGTTGCCCTTACAGTTTATACAAAAAGGTGCAGTCTTACAAGACTCAGGGGAGTGGTCTCCCTGCCCACAAGTGCCATACATGGTCTTGGTAGAACAGCAATTCTGGCGATGGCCATATCACTGGTGCTTGAAACCCCAAAGTAGGCTCGGAATGAAGGCATGTATGGTGGCGGAACGCCACCACACCCTGGTCCCTGAGCTCCTCCACAATTTGCTCTTCTGACTCCCCACACAGACCGGGGCACCGCACCACACCTCGACTGGTGTTTAAGGTGCGATGGGGTTCGACCACAATGGTGAAGTCACCGAGCTTCCGCATTTGCAGTAATGCCTCGATCTGGTGTGGGGGAGATGCTTTACGATAAGGAAGGGCTTTAGCGGTGATGGCTTTAGCGATAAGGAAGGGCGACGCCTTCCCCAAGGCTGCACCATCCTCCCCAGAGATGGAAAGAAACCGGGGAAGATAGTAAGGTGCGGTAATTGTTTTGACTGCACCTAAGATGTTAGATGCAGGAACATGCTTTGCATCAGCGGTGGAGCCCTACACCTTAAGGCTAAGAGGTCGTTTCCTCTTGTTAAGTGCAGGTGCCAATGCCATAGACGCCACAGGTGCGTTCCCTGATCCAGTTGGCCTCTTAGTTGGAGCTGTGTTTGTCTCCATCAGTTCAATGGCAGCAGGCTTACTCAGTTGGGTGGCACTGAGCCTGCCATCTTCTGGCTCAACACAAGATAGTAAAGAAGAAGGTAATGGGGTGGGATTATTTGATTAGACCCACCACGAAGCCCAACACGGGGACGCCCATTCGGGTGGCATAATCCCTGAGTACTGGACTTGACTGCCGGACCGGGGTTGACTGCCGGTCCACTCACAGCAACCCTAGGGGGCATAACAACTTATGTGCCCCTGGCCGGTTGACAAAGACCGGGTATCCGCCTTGGCCGCCCGTTTTTGCTGGAAGCTGTGGCTGAGGTGATGTGTTGGGGCTGTAGGTCACAGCCTTAATCCTCGATGTTTGTCAGCCACCTCACCAGTGTGGGGTGGCCCAGAGACATCGCAGGACACGCATCTCTTCAATCACCAGGATCCACATCACCTGAGAACAATTCAAACAGTCATCCAGTAAAGGACACAACAAGGACACTAACAACCACGATGATGGTATCGTCCCATCCCAAACACAACTCACGGGCAAGGGCGATAGTGGTGTTGACCAATCAGGGGCAAGAAAATATCACCCCTTTTAGTCGCCTCTTATGACATGCAGGTATGCAGAGTGCCTATTCTATCCTGGGCGCACACGGGGGACTGGCTTTACAAACTCCTCACCAAGCAGTGGTGGTCTCACTGCAACTGGATGTGCCCACCACTCTATGTTCCCTCTACCTTACGGTTGCCATAATTGTTGGACGACCGACCGGGACGTCCCCCTCTTAAAAATATTTTTTTAACAAAACTGCAAGAGTTCATACTATACACATTCATAGCTTTATTAAAAAATAATTCCATAATCCTTTCACTAACTCATTAAAATATAATATAATGTAGAGGATCCAAAAAACTTTGTGATCAATCAATGGCCGATCCTGAAGTGCAACGGGGGGGAGGAAGAGCACTTCAAAAAAGTGCCCTCCAAATATTTTAAATATTCATAATCCCTTAGTATACATCTAGCTAGCAATTACAATAGGTCCTCTCCTGCCCCTTTGACAATGACCTATCATCAGTGGTTTTGCCAAATGCAGATTGGGCTGCACTGTTGGACTGGCAGTATAGAAATAGGGAGAGCAATGCAAAATTGCCTCATCAGTTGCACCCCATTTTTAAGGCAGTGGAGGGGGGCATTGCCCCTAGTCTGGATTCGCCCCTGATTCCCGTCCAGTCAGTTTCACTGGCAAAATGTAATGTGCTTTCATGGACGAGTCTGCACCAAATCTCTAGATTAACATCCGAAAATTTTAAATCGACTGGGACAAATGACTGTCGGACCGGGACACTGGGACACGGACCTCAAAACCGGGACATGTCCCTGGTAACGGGACGTGTGGCAACCCTCCTCTACCTGCCTCTTGGGACTCCCTCACAGCCCAGCTTCCCAAACCCTTTCTGATTTTGGGCGATTTTAATGCCCATAATCCCCAACGGGGTTCAGATCATTTGATCTCACTAGCGACTGCAGTACGTGAGGCCTTTCTCCACAGACAGCACTTGGTGGTTGTGTTCTTTGATGTGGAGAAGGCATATGACACCACAAGGCGCCATGGTATATTTGAGACCTTGCACCAGTGGAGGCTCAGGGGTAATTTGTCCATCTTCCTCCATAGCATTTTGACCAACTGGACCTTCAGAGTGTGTGTGGGTAACACCTACTCCTCAGCCTTTCTGCAGGAGAATGGTGTCCCAAAGGGGAGCATCCTTAGTGTGACATTATTTGCCATTGTAGTGAATGGCTTTCCCTCCTCCGTTCACCCCTGATACAGTCGTCCCAATTTGTGGATGACTTTTCCATCTGGTACTGCGCTGCCACAGTGCCATGGCATTGTGCATCAGTGGCAACTGGCACTCAATAGTGCCAATGAGTTTGCTAACTCACGCGGCTATAAGTTCTACCCTGAGAAAACAGCAGTCATGCACTTCTGTCGTAAGCAAGGGCTTCACCCTGAGTCTGAGCTCACCCTGAATGGTCGCCTCCACCCAGTTGTAGGGGCAACCCAGTTTCTTGGTCTCGGTTTTTACAGCCTTCTGACGTGGGTCCCACACTTGAAGGAGCTGAAGGTAAGTGCCTTCACTCCCCAAATATTCTGCGGTGCCTGCAGGGAACTGGTTTTGGGGCAGATCAAGTGGTGATCCTTCGGCTCTACTGATCACTAGTTCAATAGCGTCTCGACTATGGCTGTGGTGTGCATGGCCTGGCCTCTCCATCTACTCTCCAAATGCTGGACTGTGTACATCACGCTGGCATCCAGCTGTCTATTGGGTCCTTCTGCAAAAGTTCAGTGCTCAGCCTTTCTGCTGACACCGGGGAACCACCACGGACTGTGCAGCAGCAGTGCTTGGCAGCTGCATACATTTTGTGGCTGAAAGGTCAGCTGCAGCACCCTACACACTCTGCCGATTTTAGTCACACTCTTTGATAGCCATTCGACCGCTGGCCAGGGGTTCCTCCTCCATTTGGCATGCGGTGGATGGATGGTCTCGCTGGCCTGGGTGTGACTCTGCCTATGGTGCAGCCTGTACTGCCGGCCTCTGTGCAGCCCTCGACAGTCTCAGAGCCAGGTTTTAATAGGATGCTCACAGCCTTCCCCAAAGCCAGTAAGGATAGGTCAGTGTATCAATATGAGTTTGGACACCTCGCCTCTCTCTGACCTATCATGACCATGTTTTAGTTTACACAGATGGGTTGAAGGATAGCACCTCTGTGGGTTAGTCAGTCATTACAACTGGTCATCTCATAGGAAGCCACCTTCCAGGCGTCACCAGTGTTTTAACTGCAGACCTAACAGCTCTGCACAAGGCACTGGAACTCATCCAATCGTTGAATGACAGACACTTCGTTATTGTGACTGACTCCCTATCTTCCCTTCAGCTGTCGCAAGCCATTTATGGCAGACATGCCATCGTCCAGGGAGTGCACAAATTGCTGCTCATGATTCTTAAGCAGGGCAAGACAGTGTTGTTAATGTGGGTCCCGGGGCATGTTGCCATCATGCTCAATGAGAGAATCGATGCCCATGCCCATCTGGTGGCCCACCTGCCAGATTTACCCAACACTGCTGTCTCCTCCTCTGATGCTCTCCCAATGGTGTGGTAGGCCATCCATTAACAATGGCGGTCCCAGTGGTTTGCAGAGACCGCCAAAAACCTCAACACACTGAAGGACACTAGTGCTCTGGATGTCCTCATTCCGCCGGTTGTGGAGGGAGGAGGTTGAGCTTGCTCGGCTGTGAATCGGTCACACGTTCCTCACCCGCTCCTACATACTATGAGGTGAGGATCAACCATGGTGTGACTGCTGTTGGAAGCTTCTTACAGCGTTAAAGATGTGTGCCACTGTGAGAGGCTCCCAACAGGAACTTCGATGCCAACTGGGAGTCAGTCCAGATCTCTCCACCTCACTTGGGGATAACCCACAGGGGGTTGAGAGCTCGCTTGCATTTGTGGAAGAGGCGGGCCTCTTTCACAAAATTTAATCTAGATGCTCTTTTATTTCTGGCCTCAAGGCCTATTTGCTCGGTGGCAGTCGGCCCACTCAGTTCGGTGGGACCGACCCTGCCATCTTCCAGCTGAACACAACATGTCAATGAAAGAGAAGAAGGCAAAGGGGTGGGGTTATTGGTTGAGGCCCCCAGCCTCTGATTTGCCGCCATATTTTGAGGTATTTAATATTCGCTGCCTGCAGGCCTCATCCACCACACAGCCCAACAAGGGGGCGCCCATTTGTGTCACCAAGGTTGCTAGGGCAGGATGCTGTAAGGGTGGCATAATCCCCAAGTATCGGACCAATGGCATTAGGGTTGACTTCCGGTCCACTCACAGTAACCCTAGGGGGCATAAACCTATGTGCCCCTTGCTGGTTGACCAAGACTGGGTATCTGTCTTGGCCGCCTGTTTTTCCTGGAAGCTGTGGCCAAAGTTATGTATTGGGACTGCAGGTCGCAACCTTAGCCCTCAATGTCTGTGAGCCACCTCACCAGTGTGTGGTGGCCAAGAGAAATTGCAGTGCATATACCTTCTCAATCACAGGGTTCTGCTTTTGCCAGGGGTATAGGTCTCCATGCATGGCTAATACACAGGTAGGCGTTTTTTCAGTCACCTCAATGAGGAGCCTACATCAATGAAGAACAACTCAAAGTGTAGTAGAGGTGTCGTCCAGTAAAAGACACAAGAAGGTCACCAACAATCACAATGATGGTTCCGTCCAGTCTGTGACAAAAGTCACAGGCAATGTTGATGGTGGTTTTGGCCAGTCAGGTGCATGAGAAAGTCACCTCATTTAGTGGCCTTTTATTAAAAGACATGTGTTGGATTTAGTTTATTATTTCTCTACAGGCTTTGCATTTGCTAATACTGGATATGAAGTTTAGCTTAATGGTGTTCGTGAATAACGACTGAGATAGATATAACACTGAACACCCGTCATATATCAAATTGAACTGTTTGTAGGTAGCCATTATATTTTTCACCCCATGGTCAATATTACAAAGGTAAATGAAATTCAAAGCACCAATAATAATATGACTGTGTGAGCACTGTGTTGGTCATTCAGGCCAAGTGTCAAGGACAAATCCCCGGATATCTTTTCTCCCCTATTACTAATAATGCATGAGCTCTGAATGTGAAATACTGTAACTCTCGTGAATAGTTTGGTAATATGTGGTGGATTGCACACTCCTTCATGATACATAAAGGCGTGTTCACATGATTTAACTACCGTTGACCAACTGCCAGTTTAAGGTCAATTGAGGACACATTGAATCATGTGAACAATTGGCGTTCAACGTGTTGTTCAACTAGCGTCACCAATGCTGAGTCATGAGTTGATTTCAACTAGTTGAAATGTGCGAACGACTTATCATCAACTTGGTTTCAACATCCGGTAGTTGTTCAACAGCTATTGTTCAACGATAGTTGAATAGTGTGAACATGGAAGTCGACTGCCACGATTGATGCAGCTGAGGGATCCCGGGAGCTGTTCCTTCTTGCATAAACTACAAATGAAGAGCGAAGTTTTCTGGCTGCAGTTCTATCAGACGCGACGTATGCTAATCAATGCAGACGAATCGTGAACTGCACAGGCGCACGCCGTATCTGAGTTTGCGCAGTTGACAATTCGTCTGCATTGCGTAACGTACGTCAGATAGAACCGCAGCCAGAAAAATCTCTACTGTGTTAACAGTTTAAATTATAACCAAAAATAGTTGTGATTTTAGCAGACAAAGAGATTATTTTTAATGCATCTAAAACAGTATAAGATGAATTTCACAATCACTTCCTACCAAATTGCATAAATTACTTTTCTCCATATTACTTTTGCTTCGGGATCCGGAACGTTCGCCCCAGACATTTCGCCCCTGAGTACTTTTCGCCCCCGACATTTCGCCCCGCAGTACTTTTCGCAACCGGAGCTTTCGCCCTCACACATTTCGCTCCTCGGACGTTTCGCCCCCGAACATTTCGCCCCTCGGATGTTTCGCCCCTGTGAGGGCAAATGGCCTTTTTTGTTATTTTGTTTTAGGTAAGATAAAAATCGAGTCAATGCCATCTCTTGATTTTTACCTTATTTTGGCCGTTTTTTTTTTTTTTGGTTATTCTGTTTCTACCTAGAAAAACAGCATTGTTCGTTCGGACCTTTTTCCGAGTGTTTCAAGGAATAGGTAAGGTAAAATTTCAGCAATCTCGGCAAGAATTCTACGCGTTGTGGAGGACATCAACGATAGAATTTTAATAGATTTTCTGAATTTTTGAATTTAATACTGTAGATTTTCGAAATTTAGCCTACAATTTCGAATTTTAGTTTATGTTTACATTTTTTTTATGTGGGTCAAGCTTAATGTTTGTGTTTTTTTATTTTATTAAAATTATTAATACAGTAAACAGAACAACAAAAAAACCGGCCATTTACCCTCCCAGGGGCGAAACATCCGAGGGGCGACATGTTGGGGGCAAAACGTCCGACGGGCGAAAGCTCCAGGTGCAAAAAGTACTCAGGGGCGAAACGTCTGTAAACCTTTGCTTCATATAGGATAGTTGTGCCAAATTGGGTTTTGAACACAGGTGCAGACAGTATTGGAATGCCACTGTTCACACAGGCAAATAGTGCACTTATAAAGTAGTTTTCTATGATTTACAAAATTATTTTAAACGTATTTTGAGTTTATACCAATAGTTTTCTGCTGACATCTCCAGAGCTCATAGCCAAGTCTGCTAAGGAGCTTTACTAGAGCATGTTTGTGATTTGCAACTGCAGGTGCCATAGCACATGAAATGCAAGTCACATTATTTTCAAACTCAACATCTGAATCAATATCTGAAATGTATGAGATAAATGATGTGATGAAGGTATATTCCAAACATTTTATTAGCTTTGCACCACCTCCCCCACACTTGACAAATGCTTCTCATTGACAAATTGGAAATCATGTTGATGTTGGCAACAAGAACGCACGCAAAATGCAACATGCAATATATCCACATTTCATAGCATATAATCACAAATAGCAACCAGTACTGCGTGCCAATGTTAGATTCAAGGGCAAGAAGGGCAAAGAACTCCATTTGTGTCTCACAAATGTAGAGGTTCTATGCAGCTGGTCACCAAACAAATACTTGAAGCCCAATCCTTATTTGCTATTGATCTATTTTTCTCTATTGGATCATTTGTCGTCCACTGGCTCAAGGAGAGTGAGCTTGTACACTTCGAAAGTTTGCCAATCAACTCGTTTACAAAGCAGTAAGGTTTTTTTTTAGCATTCAATTAACATCGTGCACAAAAATATGGCGCCATGGTTTACATTCGATTTGATGGAAGGTGCACCCGTGGCATCTTTCATCTCACAGAATTTAGCCCAACTCAGTTCTGTGTCAAAACTGTAACTAGTGACACAGAACATGGGATGCTACATTGCACACCCATGGCGAGAATGATAACTCTGATGTCTATTTTCTGGAATAAAACGAACAGTTTAATTGCGTTGTACACACCCGTTCTCGTCTGATCATTAATTTTAAGCAATGCAACCCGAGATAATACTAGTGTGGGTGACCGCTTGAGAAGACTGAGTACTACTAATACCAAAATTATCAGAACAGCATAGTGTCTGAGCAGGGCCTACATTAGAACTATGCAGTGGACGGTGCTCCAACGGCCATTGTAGTTGAAGGGACCTAAAACACCAACGAAACGAAACTGGAATAACTCTGATGTAATCCATTAAATCAATGGGGGATGGTTGAAGTGGTGACAGGCAAGCGGAGTCTTGTGTAACAGGAGGTAAAGGGAAGTTTTACAGGATAGTGGTTAGACCAGCTATGATATGTGAATCAGAGTGTTGGGCAGTGAGGACGCGCCATGTAAATAGAATGCACATAGCCGAGATGTCGAGAGCTGATGCAATTCGGAATGAGAATATTAGAGGCAACCCCCATTTGCACATATAAACTTATATTCGCATAATATGTGAGGTTTAGCTCAACCCCCCCCTGACGAAAATCCTGGATCCGCCACTGATTGGAGGTAACCTGGGGGTGGTGGACATCGCCGAAAAAGTGAGGGAGAATACTATAGATTGAGCAGCTGAGTTGCGTTGGACACACCAGTTCTTGTCAGATCACTGAAGTTAAGCAACGTAAGCCCAAGTTAGTACCATGGGTGGTTCGTAGCGGGATCCGGAACGTTAGCCCCTGAGTACTTTTCGCCCCCAGAGCTTTTGCACCGACACATTTCGCCCCTCAGATGTTTCGCCCCCGGGAGGGCAAATGGCCGTTTTTCTTTTGTTATTCTGTTTTAGGTAAGTTCAATGTAAGCCCTTGATTTTTACCTTAATTTGGCCGGGTTTTTTTTTTTTTTTTTTTTTTTTTTGTTATTCTGTTTTTCCCTGGAAAAACAGCATTGTTCGTTCCAATCTTTTTCTGAGTGTTTCAAGGAACTTTGGTAAGAATTCTACGCTTTGTGGAGGATATCAATGATAGAAATTTAATAGACTTTCTGAAAGGCATAGTTTACAATTTCGAATTTTGCATTTATTTTTATGTGACGATATTGCTTAATGTTTGTGTTTTGTTTTTTTATTTTATTTTATTAAAATTCTTATTACAGTAAACAGAGCAACAAAATAACCGACCATTTACCCTCCCAGGGGCGAAAGCTCCCGAGGCGAACAGTACTCAGGGGCGAAATGCCGGGGGCGAAACTTTCGTAAACCATTCGTAGTTGCAAATTTCCCCTTTCCTCCATCCCCTCCTCATCACCCGCGAGCAGCCTCCTTAGGGTGCAGGCTGTTATGGCTGCTTGGCTTAATCCCCACACCATTAAAAAAGCAACCCGGGGCACAGGGAGGCCGGAACAAACGTGGGGCCAGTTTGTCAATAAGGATATGGTAGTATGTTGGGTGGATGGGGACCTGGGATGAGATAGACTGGAGTGGAGGGTTAGAACCTGCATACGCGACCCTGCCACAGCCCGGATAGGGGTATTATTAGGATGTTTTAAAACCATCATAGATATGAAATAACAATATCCGAGTTATTTAAATAAGTTTTCATTTCAAAGGGTAAATGAAAAATTATTATTTCAAAAATAGCACTTTTGTACAGCGGCAGAATCAGCATTTGTAAGGCCCCACGAGCATTTTAATTTTGAGGCCCCTTAATATTTTTACTAGTCCTACAATGACTAGTGACTGCCAGGTTGCATTGGACACACCAGTTCTCGTGAGATCACTGAAGTTAAGCAATGCAAACCCAAGTTAGTACCAACACAGGTGGTTGGTAGGGAACGTTTGGTACTGCAAATATCCTCTCTCCTACATCTCCTACACCTAACTCCTCTGAGCCCACGAGCAGCCACCTAGGGTTCCGCCTGATATGGCTCCTTAGCTTTCTGCTCAACCCAATAGTATAATGTAACGTTCACCCTAGAATGTGCATGCACGTTTTTTACTCTGGTCGGCGTTATTTACTTGTCAAATTAATTTAGGGAATACTGCTAAATATAATAATTACTTTTATTATGAAAAAAATAATAATTAGATAAAATAATTCTTGAGGCCCCAGGCGTGCGCCTCATGTGCCTGTGCGGAAATCCGCCTCTGCTTTTGTAATTAGGGGAGATTGGGTATAGTTGTTAGGATTTTGATTTCATATTTGAACTAGATTGTAGTGGTTGACATATGTCACATGCACATCTGCATGACGTGTGTCACGTGATACTTGTCATGAATTCCATGACTTTGAATTTTAATATTCAAAATCATTCGTATTCATATTGTTCTTATTTTTTTGATTTTTCAGAATCTTAGTTTCTAGAGTTGATCAGTTGTTTTCTTGATACAGTGCAGTGCAGACGTGTTTTAATTCAGTCCTATTCAGATCCATGTCAATTTCACTTAAAAAGTTAAATTTTATTCTTTCAACATACTTAGTTATCTCCAAGTGTTTTATGTGCAATAAAATTTATTCCTGTTTCCTACATTTGCAACGGAAATCTGCAATCACACGCAATAACAAAAGTGGTGGAACACAACGGATTATCCATCCACCACAAGATCACTACTATTTAGTGGCATAGCTAGGGGTTTCAGCACTCGGGGACAACGGCAGTCCGCTTTCTGGGCCCTTAACGACAATTTGTGAACCATAAGGGGGTCCATCATGCTTTACGTGGCATATTTTGAAATCCATTCGTCATTATCAACTTACTATTAATTTGGCGCCACCAGATGTTGCATCTGTGAGCAGATATCCTCCTTGCTCTCCTATAGTTATACAGACTCATTGGCGTAGTGGGGGCGGCCCGCCATAGGGGGGAAACATTTCCCAATAAATAATATTATCTTGTTATTTGAACTCAACATCTGAACTATTTATTTTCATATTTTTCTCACACCTGCAATTTGCACCGATTAAAATAAAAGAAGAGCTAAGGAATTAAATACCTATAGGAGGGAGCGGCGAATTTTTCTTGTGCCCCGGGCTGCCGATACCCACGCTATGCCACTGCACCGACTACTATTAACACATGGGCTAAAGTTAAAACCGTCATGGCATAGTATTTCTGATGGTCTGCCAGTTTCTGTTGTTAAGGCTTTTGACCTCCCTAGTCTTCATGTGCTTCTCCACCTCCTCAACACATGTATGACTGCTGGCATATTCCCCAAAGCTTGAAAAACAGCCTTTATGGTTCCTATGCACAAGTTGGGGTCATACTTTGATCCAAAACACTTCTGACCAATTTCCATTCTCTCCACCCTGGCTCAGGTATTTGAGAGGTGGATCTATGACTTGTCCACAGATGACCTGTTACCAGTAATACCTCCCTTGCAGAGGGTTTTGCGTTTCTTCTTCTTCACACCAATGTCACTAAGGAATTCGACTTGGTTGACCATTCTCATCTTATTCATATGCTTTCCAGTGCCTTTTCGAATATGCGCGTGCTTAACCTGCTTAAGTCATATTTATTCCATCGTTCTGTATGTCTTGAGTCTTCCTCGATTTCCCTTTATTGTGGGGTCCCATAGGGTTCTGACCTCAGCCCTAATCTTTATTAATGTTCTACATCTGCTTGGACTGGCTTCCCTGGCCCTTTGCTGATGACAACTTTTTTGGTCACTCAATTTCCAATGCTCAGGGTGTTATAGGCAGCCTTATTATCTGACTTACCCAATGGTATGCAGCCATGCACATGAAACGTCACTCACAGGAAACGAAACTAATTTCCCCGTGTGTGCCCGGGGTAGAATAGGCACACTGCATACTTGCATGTCATAAGAGGCGACTAAAAGGGGTGACTTTTTCTTGCCCCAGATAGGACAACACCACTGTCGTCTTTGTCTATGACGTGTTCTGGACAGGACGATACTACCATCGTGGTCGTTCATGTGTTTGGTCCAACTTGTTCTCGATCGATGTAGGCCCCTCTCTGAGGTGACTGTAAATAAACGCCTACCCACGTGTTTGCCATGCGTGGAGACCCGCACCCCTGGGAAAAGCGGATCCTGGTGATTGAGGAGGCGCATATCCTGCGATGTCTCTGAGCCACCTCACACTTGTGGTCTGGCTGACAGACATCGGGGATTAGGGCTGCGGCCCAAAGCCCCAACACATCACTTTGGCCACAGCTTCCAGGGAAAACGGGAGGCCAAGGCGGATACCCGGTCTTGGTCAATCGGCCAGGGGCGCATAAGTGTTTATGCCCCCTAGGGTTACTGTGAGTGGACTGGCAGTCAACCCCGATGCCTTTGGTCTGGTACTTGGTGATTATGCCACCCTTATGGTATCCTGTCCGAGCATCCTTGGCGACCCAAATGGGCGTCCCATTGTTGGGCTCCGTGGTGGGTGAGGCCTGCGGACAGCAAACTTCATAATTTAATCAAATTATGGCAACTTTAAAACAGAGGCTGGGGGCCTCATCAAATATCCCCACCCCTTTGTCTTCTTCTTCTTCTTCTTTTCTTTCTGTGACTTGTTCTTGTGTTGAGTCTGAAGACAATGGCCTCGGTTCCACCCAACTCAGTGGGCTGACTGCCGCTAAGCCTGTGGAGACGAGTAGTGCTCCAAACAAGAGGCCACGTTCCCCCAGTAAGCCGTCTGGACCCCGGAACGATTCTGTGCCTCCTACTGCATCAACACCTGCCCTTAACAAGAGGCAACGACCTCTCAGTATTAAGGTGCAGGGCTCCACCGCCAATGTGAAGCATGTCCCTGCATCTAAGGAGGCCTTAGGTGCAGTTAAATCCCCTTCCACCCCTTCTTCCTATCCTATCCAGTTTCTTTCCATATCTGGGGAGAATGGTGCAGCTTTGGGGAAGGCGTCACCCTTCCTTATTGCCAAAGCCATTAAGGGCGTTGCAGGTGACGTGACTTCGGTCAAGAAGCTTCGCAATGGCACCTTGTTGGTGGAGGCATCTGCCCCTCACCAGATTGAGGCATTGCTTAAAATGCAGAAACTCGGTGATTTCCCCATTGTGGTAGAACCCCATCGCACCCTTAACACCAGTAGAGGTGTGGTGCGGTGCCCCGACCTACGTGGGGAGTCACAGGAGAACATAGTGGAGGAGCTCAAGTACCAGGGTTTTAGTGGCTGTCTGCCGCACCTTGGTTCAAAGGGATGGAGAATCCCACCCCTCTGACACCTTGGTGCTCACCTTTGCTAGGCCCAAGTTGCCAGAATACATCAGGGCTGGCTACCTCCGCTTGCCAGTATGACCTTTCATTCCAAGCCCCCTTCGCTGCTTCAAGTGCCAAAGGTATGGTCATGGCCAGAATTCCTGTTCTGCCAGGGCCATGTGAGGCACTTGTGAGCAGGGAGACCATTCCCCTGAGCCTTGTAAGACTGCACCCTATTGCACCAACTGTAAGGGAAACCACCCCGCTTCTTCTCGAGATTGCCCCACCTGGTTGCAGGAACGTGCCATCCAGGAATTGCGCATCAAGAAGGGTATCAGTTTTCAAGATGCGTGGCGGCTGCTAGCCTTGCCAGGGACGCCAAGTCGTAACTTGTCCTATGCAGGTGCTGCAAAGGTGGCTGCTGTGTCATCTGTCTGCACCCAGACGGACATACTTCCACAACTCCCCCCACTCATCCGTTTATTGCCCACTCAGGCCCACAGGGTCCATGGGATACCGGTCTGTGCTAGCATTGGCTGCCAGACAGATCCCGATCCCATGCCAGAGGTATATTCTGGCTCCATCACAGCCTGTGGCCCAGCCTCCTTAGAGGCCACAGATGCCTCTCATCAAACAGAGGCATCTGCTGTGAGCAGCCCCCTTCCTGGCTCAGCCCAGCTGGCCCCCTCCATAGTGGTGGTGATGGGTGAGAGAGGAGGGAAGAAACCAGGGACACCCCCTGCCCCCGCAGTGGGGCGTGTGTCTTTGGTTCATCCACCCAAGCTCTTCAGCCAACAGCAGAAAGCACTGAGTGGCAGCATGTCCCAACTGGTGAATGATGGGGATTCCTCCTTTGAGATGGAGGAGGAAGACCCAGTTGTGGGCACCCTTCTTTCTCTGCTGTGGGATGGAAAAAAGGGAGGAATAGAAATAAACCTCCAAAGCCCACATAATGGTGAATCTCCTTCAATGGAACTGTCAAGGTTTTTCCCACAAGAGGGACGAGATCACATTGCTGATCTCACGGCACAACCCCGTCAGGATCTCCCTCCAGGAGATCCTCTGCCGAAATCATACCCCACTTTCGATACAGGGCTACAACATGTATGCAGACACCCAGCAGCAGGGAAAGCACCCTGTGGGAGGGGTGGCTATCTTTATCCGGAGTGGATGCATGCACATCCCAGTGACTTTGCAGACGCCTCTCCAAACCGTGGCAGTTTCACTGCAACTAAATGTGCCCACCACTCTATGTTACCTCTACCTGTCCCCTGGGATTGATATCCCATGGGCAGACCTTGACTCCCTCACAGCCCAGCTTCCCAGACCCTTTCTGATTATGGAAGATTTTAATGCCCATAACCCCCAATGGGGCTCAGACAGTCGCAACCCCCGAGGGCTCCTTGTGGTACAATGGGTGTCACACAATGGCCTCATTGTTCTAAACACGGGTGCCCCAACACATGTGATGACTGCCACTGGTGGTCTTTCCTGTATGGACCTCTCCATCTGCTCTCCTGGGTTGGCGCCAGGTCTGCCATGGGAGGTTCTGTCTGACCCTTGTGGAAGTGACCACTTCCCCATCAGGATTAGCAGTGGAAGTGGGGCATTGCCCCAAAAACCACCATGGTGGTGTTTGTGTCGGGCAGACTGGGAGGAGTTTGCTTGTCGAATCCACTTTCACCCACTGCATGATATTGATGGGGTCAATGATCTAGTGAGCCACTTCACAGAGGTGGTGATGAGGGCAGCATTGGCATCTGTTCCCCAGAGCTCATGTAACCCTCCCTGAGCGTGGGTGCCATGGTGGACGGAGGACTGTCAGAGTGCTATTCGGGCCCACAGAGGCTCACTTCGCCTCTTCCAGTCTCATCCAACTGATGCCAATCGTGTCAACTACCTCAGAGCCTGGGCATATGCACGACGGGTAATCAAGGAGGCCAAACGCTCCTCATGGAGTGTGTATGTCTCCTCACCCACCACACGCCATCCAAGAATGTTTGGGAAAAGCTGAGAAAAATCCAGGGAAGGTACTTACAATCCTGTGGCTCTGGTCTCCTTGTGCAAGGGAGACATTTACTTCTGCCTTGTGAGGTGGCTTAGGAGCTGGCAAGGACATTTGCAGCCATCTCCAGTTCCCAGCACTACACTGCAGCTTTCATCAAACAGAAAGAAGCTGCAGAACGCCTTCCAATTAACTTCTCTGGTGGTGTTGCTGAGGGG
>JAAFCE010001963.1:20501228-20513097 GCA_013389805.1 Trigoniulus corallinus | reverse complement strand
ATAACGACCCATTTACCCCTTGGGAGCTGCGGGCAGCTCTAGCACGGGCCCGGGATACTGCCCCCGGTCCTGATAACATCCATTACCAATTGCTATGGCATCTACCTGAGAATGGTCTTTCCTACCTCCTTGAGGTTTTTAATTATATTTGGCAGCAGCACAACCTCCCTGTAGGCTGGCGGGAGGCTATCATTATTCCCCTCCCAAACACTGGAAAGAAAGTACCCTACCCACGAATTACAGGCCCATATCTTTGACAAGCTGTCTGTGTAAAACCATGGAATGCATGGTTAACTGGCGATTGGTGTGGTATCTGGAACGGCACAACTTTCTCACCAATGCCCAATGTGGCTTCCGTGCAGGCAGTTGTCCATTGGATCATTTGATCTCACTGGAGACAGCAGTACGTGAGGCCTTTCTCCACTGACAGCACTTGGTGGCTATCTTCTTTGATGTGGAGAAAACATAAGATACCACATGGCGCCATGGCATATTTCAGACCTTGCACCAGTGGGGGCTCAGGGGTAATTGGCCCCTCTTCCTCCATAGTTTTTTGTCCAACCGGACCTTCAGAGTGCGTCTGGGTAACACCTACTCCTCCGCCTTTTTGCAGGAGAATGGTGTCCCACAGGGAGCATCCTCAGTGTGACGCTCTTTGCTGTTGCGGTGAACGGTTTTCCCTCCTCCATTCACCCCCGGTACAACAATCCCTATTTGTGGACGACTTTTCCTCCTGGTACCGGGGTGCCACAATGCATGGCATTGAGCGTCAGCTGCAACTGGCACTCAATAGTGCCAATGAGTTCGCCACCTCACGTGGCTATAAATTCTCCCCTGAGAAAACCACAGTCATGCACTTCTGTCGTAAGCGAGAGCTTCATCCTGAGCCTCAGCTTACCCTGAATGGGCACCTCTTCCCAGTTGTAGAGGCAGCCCAGTTTCTTGGTCTCCGTTTTGACAGCCGTCTGACATGGGTCCCACACTTGAAGGAGCTCAGGGCTAAGTGCCTTCACTCCCTTAATATTCTGTGGTGCCTGCAGGGAACTGGTTTTGGGGCACACCGAACGGTAATGCTTCGATTATACCGATCTCTCGTTCGATCAAGACTCAACTATGGTTGTAGTGTTTATGGCCTGGGCGCTCCATCTACTCTCCGGATGTTGGACAGTGTTCATCATGCTGGCATCCGGTTGTCCATTGGGGCTTTCTGCACATGTCCCGTGCTCAGCCTTTATGCTGAATCCGGTGAGCCGCCACTGACTGTAAGGTGGCAGTGCTTAGCAGCTGCATATCTTTTGCAGCTGAAAGGTTAGCCACAGCACCCTACACACCCAGTCATTTTTAGTCGCACTCTGCGACGACCATTTGATCGCCGGCCAGGGGTTCCCACGCCATTTGGCATGCGGTGGATGGATGGTCTCACTGGCCTGGGTGTGAAACTGCCTAGGGTGCAGCCTGTACTACCGGCCTCTGTGCCGCCCTGGACAGTACCTGAGCCCATTTTTAATTTGACACTCACTGCCTTCCCCAAAGCCAGTACTGATAGATCAGTGTACCAGCAAGAGTTTGGACGCCTCTCTCTGACCTATCGGGGCCATGTTTTTGTTTACACAGATGGGTCGAAGGATGGCACCTCTGTGGGTTGATCAGTCTTTACAACTGTGCATCTCATAGGGGGCTGCCTTCCAGGCATTGCCAG
Source organism: Trigoniulus corallinus (assembly GCA_013389805.1). Taxonomy (NCBI): domain Eukaryota; kingdom Metazoa; phylum Arthropoda; class Diplopoda; order Spirobolida; family Trigoniulidae; genus Trigoniulus; species Trigoniulus corallinus. The sequence goes on along the minus strand of JAAFCE010001963.1, from coordinate 20,511,398 downwards.
TGTCTTAACTGCAGAGCTTACTGCTCTGCACAGGGCACTGCAACTCATCCATTTTTTGAACCACCAACACTTTGTCGTTGCGACTGACTCCCTATCCTCCCTACAGCTATTGCACACCCTGTATAGCCGGAATGCCATCGTCCAGGGTGTGCACAGTTTGCTGCTCATGATTCATCAGCAGGGCAAGACAGTTTTGTTTATGTGGGTCCTGGGGCATGTTGGCATCATGGGGAATGAGAGGGCTGATGCCCATGCCCGTCAGGTGGCCCACCTATCAGATGTTCCTGACACTCCTGTCCCCTCCTCTGATGCTCTCCCACTGGTGCAGCGGGCTGTTCATGGGCAATGGCGGTCCCAGTGGTTTGCGGAGACCACCAACAAACTGCACCCTGAAGGACAACCCAATACACTGGGCGTCCTCATGCTTCCTGTCATGGAGGGAGGAGGTTGTGCTTGCTCATCTGCGAATCGGTCACACGTTCCTCACCCACTCCTACATATTATGGGGTGAGGATGAACCATGGTGTGACTGCTGCTGAGAGCCTCTCACAGTGGCACAGGTCTTCAGTTACTGTGAGAGATACCGTGAACTTAAATACCGACTGGGGGTCTGTCCAGAGCTCTCTAACTCCCTGGGGGTTATCCCCTTGTATTTGTGAAAGAGGCTGGCCTCTTTCCCAAAATCTAATATTAATGCTTTTGCCTTTTCCTTTTGTGTGTTTTGGCTTTTGCCTCTTTATGTTTGTATCCTTTTTGGCTTTTGCTTTTTATCTCTGTGTTTGTTAGGCTTTGGCCTGTTTTATCTTTGTCCTTTTTTTGCTTTTGCCTTCTGTGTATTTTTGTCTGTTTAGCCTTTTGCCTATTTTTTGTGTTTGTTGTTAGCTTTTGCCCTTACTTGTTGTCTGTTATATGTTTGACTGTTGCCTTTTTGTTTTGTTAATTTTATTGGGCTTTTGCCCCTATTTATTTTCACCATGGTGGGATGGCCACTTACACCCCCCACCATGGTGATTGTCTTTCTGGGCCCTAATGACCTTTGAAGTTGATGGGCTCTAAAACACAAATGAACAACAACAACGAAACTAATTGAATTTTCTGATAGTCCTTTGGGCCATGGAGGGTCTTCTTTCTGTAGTTCCTTAAAGCTGTTGGTTGTTACCTTTAATTCCTCTTTCAAATTTGTTCGATCCTATTCTTCAAATTTGTTCGATCCTATTCCTATTCTTCAAAAACTTATACTGATTTTCTGAGCAAAAGTTTTGTCTGTTCTCTACTTTGCCTCTCCTTTTGTTGGCTGGTCTCTCCAAGTTTATACTTGATGTGCTTCATGTGGCATATAACAGCATTCTTAGGACAGTTTGGTCTTTGGTTCTCACCTTTGGGTAGTTATTTGAAATAACCCATGCCCTCTAAAGCAATGCTCATCCATTCCACTTTATATCTGAATTTTTTCATTCTGATCTTGATGTTTATAGAACTCAACGCTTTCTCTTTGAACCTGCCATACCCATCCTGGACGTTAGAGCAAGGCTTTTCCCTTTTGCATATTTTAAACAGTGGAACGTCCTTCCATATGAGATATGTACCTCCATGTACTCAGCATCGGTGCCTATTTAACTGTTTACATTTTAGGAACAAATTATGATTTCTTTTGTACTTCTAATGTTTAGTGCACTGCTTTAACTTTGTCTCATCGTGTGTTTCTAATGGGTTTGCCTCTAGTATCTCTTTCTGCCATTTTGTACTCATTTGCATGTAATAAATAAATAAGTAAACATTAAGAATGCAGAGCATTTAACTTTCAATAGGGAAGGATAGGAAAATAATTATAACGCACTCTATGGAAGAAAATCTGGTTAAAAAGGTGCAAGAGGTAAAGTACTTTGCATCAACATTGCATAGCAATGGGGAGATAGACTCGGAAGTGACCTAAAGAATAAATAGTGGGGTGGTTGAATTAGTTTAAGTGGTTGAAGTCCAGTGTGGTGGAGGGTCCCAAGTTGAAAGCAAAGTTTACAGGGAAGTGGTGAGGTCAGCTCTGCTATAAGGGAGGAAGAGCTATGTAAATAGAATGCAAGTAGCTGAGATGTGAATGCTACAGTACCTGAGTGGCGTGTTGAGAGTTGAGAAAAAATGACGTTAAAAATGACGTACAGAAAAAATGACGTTAGAGTAGATTAAGATGGTATGGACATGTAGTGAGAAGGGATGAGGAGGAACTTGCAGGTGGTTTGAAGATCCCAGGGCAGGGTGGACGGACCTGTTGGGAGATAGGCAGGAATGGAGGACTAGAACCTGCCACAGGCGGGAGAAGTTTGGGATGATAATCATGATGATGCCGGATTTATAGATGACACTGTTTCATGGAAGCGCAAACGCATTGTGCGAGTTGTTCAGCAGCACTTACAGCAATAAAAATTTCACGCAAGGAGGAAACACTGACAAAAATATTATTATACAGCATTTCATTTGTACCTGCTGATGCCTTTTTGTGAAATGGCATTTTATATTGAATGGGGGGAAGGTCCGCACACAGGCGCCCCGTGACATATTCATTTCAATTACTGTACAACTGAACCTGTATTTTGAATGGCGTATGGTCCAATGTTGGTTAGTACAACACATTTACATTCGGCCATCTGGTTGTTCTTCTCTCTTTATCTCATTACAGACTTTAGATTTTCTTATGAATGCCACTAATATAATAATGAATGAAATCATTCAACTAAATTTACAATGGTTCCATGGTTAACTCACAGCTTGGGGTGACATTCAGAAAATGTAAACCATGTGTATACTTTGATATCGCCAAATGAGCCATTCAATGCCAGACCATGACCTTCACGATGTCTCTAAATACTATCTGGCTCTATATATTTAGTGAGATGAGTAAAGCCTGCACCATATGTAGTAGGTGGGTTAACTGAAAGAATCGCCTCCTAGTTCGCGTTATTCATTTTCAAATCCAAATTTCGGATTCAACCCAAGAAAAGTATTGCTTTGGGTAAGTAGCTATGCAATATTTTTGTTAATATTTAGGTGTATTTTACACTATTCCTAGTAATAGGATTTGGGAAACATTAGTTCATTAAATTTTCTGTAGATTTAGCAGTTGTTCTCCGGTTTATTGCAAAATTTTACATCTGCCACTATTACAACTGGCCGTTAAACCGTACCCAAGAATTTAATCAGTATTGTAGTGTTAAAGGTGCTAGATATACAAGGTGATTTTTGAAGTAACTAATGCCTGGATTTCAAAAACTATAAAATATAGGAAACAGTGATTAACCCTTAAGTAGGCGCACTGAGAAAATCACACAATTGGGTGCATGGGGTCACCAGAGACCCCACATTTAATTATGAATATTAAATTAACCAAGTGGTTTTGAAACATAACAACTCCAAATAATAATACATAATATTTACTATTTAAATGAAGAGATGAAATTTCACTACAAAATTATCAAACTAGTTAAAAAAAACCTAATTTTAAAGTGCATGTTTGGGAAATTAAATGTAAATTCAATGTAAAAATAAAATGTAAAATCATGAAAATCCTGCATTACATGTAAAATCCCATAGAGATGGAAAGTTACGTAAGTGAGCGCATGGGGTCAAATTCACTATAAACTGCATTTCTGCATGTTTTAGCAGCTAAACCCCACAGAATTAGAAAGGGCAATCGAAAATATGAAGCTACTGGGTATGGCAGGTTTGAAAAATAATGCTTTCTATTTTTTTTTTTTTTTTTTTGCATTTGAACTGGCTGTGACCCCACGCGCCTACTTAAGGGTTAAGAGAAAGGTATAGTTGCGGGGACATGTCTTAGGCGATATTCTAGAACCACTAATATCAATCATTATTGTCAAGTTAGAGGAGTTCAGTTGGCCAATATTTAAGGACGAGTTCAAACATGCTACCGACTTTGGTAACTATTCCATTCTTGGCAACGTTGATAGTTGGACTCGGAAATATCTCAGATCCAACAGACATTAATCTGCTGGATTCGGGCAACAATCCGGAAGACTCAATGACAACAGTATGTATTGCAGTCTCAAAGTTGTTTTCAAAGAAAGGTGCAAGCTCGGGAAGAATTGAAAAAAATAAATATCACTTAAAATAACAGATTGAGATCATCCAGTACTACGGATATCCAGCTGAAAATCACACTGTCATAACAGCGGATGGCTACGTTCTTGAATTGCATCGTATACCACAAGGAACCAAAAACGCCACAGGACCACGTACTCCAGTGATGCTTCAGCATGGACTTCTAGGGTCAACAGCTGACTGGGTGCTTAATCCACCCTCTCAGAGTTTAGGTAAATGTACTAAATGCATCTCATCAGGGGAATTTATCGTATTTATTTATATGAACGCCACCCTCAAATTAACGCCACACCAATTTGCTCCATATTCTCTCTATGCTTTCGAAAATATCCTTAGAATGCTACCGTTTATCATCATAATACCCTTATCCCGCCTGTTGAAGGGTCGGTTCTGGGGGTCCTAGCCCTCAACTCCCGCCCATCCCCCACCCAGTCCACGTCCATCCCGCACACTACCATATCCCGGGGGACAACTTGCTTCCACGTCCGCTTCTGTCTCCCCCTGCCTCGGGTTCTTCCAAACACCCGCATTTTGGTAATAAGCCTAACGAGCATTCCTAATTCTATCAGCTCTTATCACCCCTCGTCTCATTACACGTTCATACCTTCTGCGTGGGAGAAGGCATCGATTTCTATCTGTTATCCTATTGAAAACTTTCCCTAGCGCCTTGATTTCTATGATGCCCAGGTTATGCCATACTTCGGTGGAGACTCTGTCTGTTAAAATTTAAGTATTATAGTAATAAGTTTTAAAAATTATTTTAATAATGAATACTGAATATGAGTAGCCAGTTGTCTAAAGTAAATGAAAATGCTATTAGATATTTCTATAGCTAACCTCTATATTAACTAAATCTTATTTCCAAAATTTGGTTTCATATAGCACAAAGCAGGAAAACAGTGAAACTCATGTAAATAATATACAGTAGTAATGGCAACAGTGCCTTGACAAAATGATTTTTTAGTGTCTAGTCATGAGGAGTACTAGTAGTATTCATATGATGCTGCTAACTATCAGGAAAATCACTAATTAAGGCATTAGTCATCTTGCCCTGGTCTCCCTTACCAACTGGAATTGCACTGCTTAACTTCAGTGATCAGACGAGAACTGGTGTGTCCTACTGACTGCATAATCTTTTATGCTACGTATCACGCTACGTAGCAGAGAATACGAAAATTGCTGTTCAAAAAAGCTACGTAGCTACTTCGTAGCTTAGGGAACGAATTCTTTTAAAACTGTAGCCAAAACTTCGTAGTGCAGTTGTAGTGCTACCAACGCTATGCCTTTTCCAGTAGGATTCTTTGTGTAGTGCAACATGGCGGCCCCCACAGAAGATACAGTATTGCAATTGAATATGGTGGACTGCGATAGGGTAGTTATTGGCAGTACCCAAAAAATCAGGCAGAACAAATAAAAAAAATTGGATAGTTTTCAATTAAAGAAGTAATTTCATTTTAAGATCATCAAGAACATCATCATCATACTCTGACTGGGGTCACCCCAGCCAGGCGTCTGGAACCCGTAGGAGTATTGGCAACGTTTGTTTGTGGGGGTGCCAACATTAAGAACACATAATTTAATTAAAGAAATTGAAATAGTTTAGTCATCTAAGTAGCTATATATGGCAACATGGAGGCCTCCATCTTTGTAGCACTACACATGTTGTTCAAATAGCTGCTACTGGTAGTGCTCTACATGAATTTTCATGACGCCACCGTATGCCCTACATATGCAAAGCTACAAGTATTTCCGTAGCTTAAAAGATTATGCAGTGAATATGCTGCTCTAGCCATTACTGTGTCTTGTCTGCTACTTTCACTATAGTGCTCGCCAAGAAAGTTGACACATTGGTGGGAGGCAAAGGATGAGTCCTCTTCGAAAAATAGGGAAAACATTGAAGTTGTACTTGCCATTACTGAATAAAGCCTGCCATTTGACATTTTTCAAACCCCCTAATATTTGTAGTGAACTTTCTTACCTTCTACCTCCCATGTGTCATCTTTCGTGCCGAGCACTATAGGATTTCTAATTTAACTAGTCTATGGTGACGTTCCTTTTTAAAATTTTCACTGGGAAGTGCACAGCAATCATGAACCTATGCTTTATGTTGTCATCTGACCATTGAGAAATCAATCCGTGACTTCCCTTGTGTGACAGGAATGTGATGAGGTGCTTGTCCCTCTTTGTGATCCACATATTTGAAAATACAATGTCATGCAATCTTGCTGCCTCAAAAATTGACTGCTCTTCTATACTGACTGTTCCATCCCCATTCCCCATGATCGTCTTCAATCCCTGCATATCCTGGCCAACATGACCGTTATGATCCCCATCAATAAATAAACGTTCATTCCCTTCACATTGCATTACCTGAAATTCTAGTGAGTGCACCAATCATCAAAGTCACTTCAGAAACTCACCTTAGTGGATTCATCAAGATCAGCTTGAGGGCCATACACATTGATGAGGTCGATCACTACTCCTCACTGGTGTTCCTGCCTAGTTTGCAATGTGTGCGATGCACACAGGCACCAGGATATTAAAGGCGCCAAAGATGTCAGGGTAGAAGATATTATTTTCATTAGCTCTAGACGTCTATTAGAAACTCTGTAAGTTTTCCACTTCATTCTACATTCTGTGCTGTTAGAGGTGTGTAGTACAGTATACTGTCCAGTGAAACTTCCTAAATTGGTCCACCCCTGTGGATATACAAAAGTTGACCTATCATAGGGGTGTACTGACTATGATGGTTAACCAAAATACAGTAGATGTACCAGGGAATTTTCCATTCTTAAAAACGTGGACCTTTGTAGGGTGGACTGACATAGAGAGAGGTTTCACTGTTTATCACTAGTGAAAAGTGCATCAATTGCAATTTGTTGATGGGCATTAAATGTTTGATTAATAACAGATTGATTAAGGGTCAAAGAAGACCAGAAATGCATCACAGAACTACAGTGCAACTTCTCTAAAACGGACCACCCCTTGGGACATGTGAAAGTGGAAACGTCAGAGGGGTGGATCAATTAGGGGGTTAACCAAAATACAGTACATGTACCAGGGAATTGTTTGTTGCTTAAAAAGAGGTCCTTTGTGGGAGGTAGACCAATAGAGAGGTTTCACTGTAGTTGGATTCCCTAAAGGGACAAGGGGCAAAAGTTAAATAATGTGAAGTAATACTGTAAAAGGTGTAATTCACAAAGATTTCTTTCCAAATTTCATAAATTACTGTTATTATTATTATTGGGGGGGGGGGTCTTAACGTCAACCCAACAGGAGAATCCCAAATTGAGGTTGCATTGGGGAGGGGGATGGGAAGGAGAAAGGCTTTTAAAAACCACCAACATTCAACCCAAACCCATGGATATCAAATCCATAGGTTTACTAAAATAAAATTTAGCTCCTAAGAAAATGCATTATAATAAATATGCAGTACATGGATTAAGTTGATAGAAAAGTATATGACAACGTTCCACAACAGATAGCTCAGAAGGGACAGGTTACCCTGGCTTCCATAGCCAGGGTAAGGATACCTTGGGGAAATCCTCAGGGCATTCCAGTGAAGGTTGAGGTGCACAAAGGTTTAGCACTTATTCCATATCATTCCACCTTGGTTATGGACAAACTGCTGATGGGGATGGGAGAGTGGGCCCCTCAGTGAATGTCGTCTGCTGATGATATTGGAAAACTTAGTGACTGCAGCAAACAGGTAAAGAAAGGACAAAATGATATTCAAGAGATGATAGAAAAGGTTCAGGCTAATGACAAGCATGAAGAAGACATTTAGCTTTCAATTGGGAAGCCAGGAAAATAACAGTTATGTACGTTCAAAGGGCAAACTGATTAACAACGTGCAAGAGATAAAGTAGTTGGGATTTTTTTTGTTTTTGTTTTGTTGTTGCTTTAGGGCCCATCAACTACAAAGGTCATTAGGGCCCAGAAAGACACATCACCATGGTGGGGGTGTAAATGGCCATCCCACCATGATGGCAATAAAAAGGGCAAAAGGCCAATAAAAGTAATAACAATAAAAAGGCAAAAGCCAAAACAGACATATAAAAAGGCAAAAGCCAAAACATACATAACAATAAAAGTGGCAAAAGCCAAAACAGAGAGAAGAATAAATGTGGCAAAAGCCAAGACAAACACAGAAATAAAAAGGCAAAAGCCAAAACAGACAGAATAATATTTGTGGCAAAAGCCAAAACAGACATTACAATAAATGTGGCAAAGGCCAAAACGAATACAGACACAAAAAGCAAAAGCCATATAATTCAAAAATAATTACAAAAGCGTCTAAAAGAAATGTCATAAAAGTCAAATTTTGTGAAAGAGGCCAGCCTCTTTCACAAATACTAGCGAGCTCTCCACTGCCTGAGGGTTATCCCCAAGTGAGGTGGAGAGCTCTGCGCTGACTCCCAGTCGCCATCTAAGTTCTCTGTATCTCTCACAGTGACTAAAGATGTGCGCCACTGTGAGAGGCTCCCAACAGAAGTCACACCATGGCTGATCCTCACCCCGTAGAATGTAAGAGTGGGTGAGGAAGGTGTGACCGATTCGCAGCCGAGCAAGCACAACCTCCTCCCTCCGCGATTGGCGGCACGAGGACACCCAGTGCACTGGAGTGTCCTTCAGTGTGCGGAGTTTGTTCGTGGTCTCCGCAAACCACTGGGCCCGCCATTGGTCGTGGACGGCCCGCCGCACCACCGGGAGAGCGTCGGAGGAGAGGACAGCAGTGTCAGGTATTTCTGGCATGTGGGCCACCTGACGGGCATGGACATCTGCCATCTCGTTGCCCACGATGCCAACATGCCCCGGGACCCATATAAACAACACTGTCTTGCCCTGCTTACGAATCACAAGCAGCAATCTGTGCACACCCTGGACGATGGCATGTCTGCCATACAGGGTGTGCAACAGCTGAAGGGAGCATAGGGAGTCAGTCGCAACAACAAAGTGTCTGTTATGCAATACTAGGATGAGTTCCAGTGCCCTGTGCAGAGCTGTGAGTTCTGCAGTTAAGACACTGGCAACGCCTGGAAGGCGGCCCCCTATGAGATGACCAGTTGTAAAGACTGACCAACCCACATAGGAACCATCCTTCGACCCATCCGTGTAAATAAAAACATGGCCTCGATAGGTCCAAGAGAGGCGTCCGAACTCTTGTTGGTACAATGACCTATCGGTACTGGTTTTGGGTAAGGCTGCAAGCATTAAATTTAAACTTGGCTCTGGCACTGTCCAGGGCGGCACAGAGGCCGGCAGTACAGGCTGCACCCTAGGTAGAGTCACACCCAGGCCGGCAAGACAGTCCATCCAACGCACACCGAATGGAGGGGGAACCCCCTGGCGGCGGTTGAATGGCCGTCTCACAATGTCACTAAAGACGGCTGGGTGTGTAGGGTGCTGTGGCTGACCCTTCAGCCGCAAAATGTATGCAGCTGCCAGGCACTGCCGCCGCACAGTCAATGGTGGCTCACCAGCCTCAGCATAAAGGCTGAGTACTGGACTTGTGCGGAACGCCCCAATGGACAACCGGATGCCAGCGTGATGAACACTGTCCAGCATCCGGAGAGTAGATGGAGCGGCCAGGCCATATACGCTGCAGCCATAATCGAGACGGGATCGAACGAGTGATCTGTATAGTCGAAGCATCACCGTTCGATCTGCCCCAAAACCAGTTCCCTGCAGGCACCGCAGAATATTAAGGGAGCGAAGGCACTTGGCCTTCAGCTCCTTCAAGTGCGGGACCCATGTCAGACGGCTGTCAAAACGGAGACCAAGAAAGCGGGCCGCCTCTACAACTGGCAGGAGGCGGCCATCCAGGGTAAGCTGAGGCTCAGGGTGAAGCCCTCGCTTACGACAGAAATGCATGACAGTTGTTTTGTCAGGGGAGAACTTATAGCCACGCGAGGCAGCGAACTCGTGGGCACTGTTTAGTGCGAGTTGCAACTGGCGCTCAATGCTGTGCATCGTGGCAGCCCGGTACCTGATTGAGAAGTCGTCCACAAATAGGGACGACTTGACCGGGGGGTGAACAGAGGATGGTAGGCCGTTCAC
>JAAFCE010001963.1:20421605-20496228 GCA_013389805.1 Trigoniulus corallinus | reverse complement strand
CCCCCCTGGCGGCGGTTGAATGGCCGTCTCACAATGTCACTAAAGACGGCTGGGTGTGTAGGGTGCTGTGGCTGACCCTTCAGCCGCAAAATGTATGCAGCTGCCAGGCACTGCCGCCGCACAGTCAATGGTGGCTCACCAGCCTCAGCATAAAGGCTGAGTACTGGACTTGTGCGGAACGCCCCAATGGACAACCGGATGCCAGCGTGATGAACACTGTCCAGCATCCGGAGAGTAGATGGAGCGGCCAGGCCATATACGCTGCAGCCATAATCGAGACGGGATCGAACGAGTGATCTGTATAGTCGAAGCATCACCGTTCGATCTGCCCCAAAACCAGTTCCCTGCAGGCACCGCAGAATATTAAGGGAGCGAAGGCACTTGGCCTTCAGCTCCTTCAAGTGCGGGACCCATGTCAGACGGCTGTCAAAACGGAGACCAAGAAAGCGGGCCGCCTCTACAACTGGCAGGAGGCGGCCATCCAGGGTAAGCTGAGGCTCAGGGTGAAGCCCTCGCTTACGACAGAAATGCATGACAGTTGTTTTGTCAGGGGAGAATGTATAGCCACGCGAGGCAGCGAACTCGTGGGCACTGTTTAGTGCGAGTTGCAACTGGCGCTCAATGCTGTGCATCGTGGCAGCCCGGTACCTGATTGAGAAGTCGTCCACAAATAGGGACGACTTGACCGGGGGGTGAACAGAGGATGGTAGGCCGTTCACTCCAACAGCAAAAAGCGTCACACTCAAGACGCTCCCCTGTGGGACACCATTCTCCTGCAGAAAGGCAGAGGAGTAGGTGTTACCCACACGCACTCTGAAGGTCCGTTTGGACAAAAAGCTATGGAGGAAGAGGGGCAGATTACCCCTGAGCCCCCACTGGTGCAAGGTCTCTAGTATACCATGGCGCCATGTGGTATCATATGCCTTCTCCACATCAAAGAAGACAGCCACTAAGTGCTGTCTGTGGAGAAAGGCCTCACGTACTGCAGTCTCCAGTGAGATCAGATGATCCACCGAAGACCTGCCAGCACGAAAACCACATTGGGCATCGGCAAGAAGGTGGTGCCGCTCGAGATACCACACCAGGCGCCAATTTACCATTCGTTCCATTGTTTTGCAAAGACAGCTCGTCAATGAAATGGGTCTGTAATTTATTGCAAGGCTACTATCCTTCCCAGGTTTTGGGAGTGGGATTATAGTAGCCTCTTGCCAGCCTGCAGGGACTTCATGCTGCTGCCATATCATGTTGAATACCTCAAGGAGGTATATAACGCCTTCCTCTGGTAGGTGTCGTAGCATTTGATAGTGTATGCTATCTGGTACAGGGGCAGTGTCCCTGGCTCTTGCTAGAGCTGCTCGTAGCTCCCAAGGGGCAAATGGATTGTTATACCCCTCGGCGACACCACCAGTGAAGTTCAGTGGATGGCGTTCTGCAGCCTGCTTCGTTTGCAGGAATGTTGCCGTGTAGTGCCGGGAACTGGAGACGGCTGCAAACGTCCTTCCCAGTTCCTCAGCCACCTCACACGGCAGAAGGCAATGTCTTCCTTGTACAAGGAGACCTGAGCCACATGATGGTAAATATCTGCCTTGGATCTTTCTCAGCGTTTCCCAGACTTTCTTGGAGGGCGTGTGACGGGTAAGTGAGGAGACGTGCTGACTCCATGAGGAGCGTTTGGCCTCCTTGATCACCCGTCGTGCATTTGCCCGGGCTCGGAGATAGTCAATACGATTGGCCTCGGTGGGACGAGATTGAAAGCTGCGAAGGGCTCGCCGGCGAGCCCGAATCGCACTCCGACAATCCTCCGTCCACCATGGCACCCGTGCTCGTTGTGGGTTACACGAGCTCTTGGGGATGGATGCCAATGCCGCCCCGACCACCACCTCTGTGAAGTGACTCACTAGATCGTTGACCCCATCAAAATCACACAGTGGGCGGAAATGTATATGGTGGGCGAACTCCTCCCAGTCCGCCCGACGCAGACACCACCGTGGTGGGTGTAGGGGCAATGCCCCATCTCCACTGCTAATCTTGATAGGGAAGTGGTCACTTCCACAAGGGTCTGACAGAACCTCCCACTGCAAACCTGGTGCCAACCCAGGAGAGCAGATGGAAAGGTCTATACACGAAAGACCACCGGTGGCAGTCATCACATGCGTGGGGGCACCTGTGTTGAGAACAATGAGGCCATTGTGTGACACCCATTGTTCCACAAGTCGCCCTCGGGGGTTGTGACTGTCCGAGCCCCATTGTGGATTATGGGCATTGAAGTCACCCATAATCAAGAAGGGTCTTGGAAGCTGGGCACTGAGGGAGTCGATGTCTGCCCATGGGATATCGATCCCAGGAGGCATGTAGAGGGAACATAGAGTTGTAGGCACATCCAGTTGCAATGAGACCGCCACTGCTTGAAGAGGCGTCTGCAAAGCAACCGGCACATGCATGCACCCATTCCGGATAAGGATAGCCACCCCTCCCACAGGGTGGCTTCCTTGCTGCCGGGTGTCTGCAAATGTTGTGTACCCCCGTAGTGAAATGGGGGTATCACTCTGACACAGAATCTCCTGGAGGGAGATGCAGACAGGGTTGTGCCGAGAGATCAGAAGTTTGATCTCGTCCCTCTTGTGGGAAAATCCTCGACAGTTCCATTGTAGGAAATTTACCATCAAGTGTTCTTTGGTGGCTTGTTTTTATTCCTCCCTTTTCTCCGTCCCACTGCAGAAAAGGGAGGGATGCCTTCAATTGGTTCATCCTCCTCCATCTCGAAGGAGGAATCCCCATCTTTCCCCAGTTGGGGCATGAAACCACCCCTTGCTCTCTGCCGTTGGCTAGAGAGTTTGGGTGGACGAACCAAGGACACCCGCCCCACTGTGGAAGTGGTAGGTGTCCCTACTTTCTTTCCACCTGTCTCACCCACCACCCTCTCCGTGGAGGGGGCTGGCTGGACTGAGACAGGGAGGGAGGCCTTCACAGGAGATGCCTCTCTTTCATGAGCAGCATCTGGGGCCTCCAAAGAAACTGGCACCGCCATTATTGGGGGGCCCATGCATGGGCCAGAGGCGGTGGTGGAGCCGGAAGTAGCCATGGAAACGGGGTCGGGGTCCGTCTGGCAGCCAATGCTTGCACAGACCGGCACTCCATGGACCCCATGGGCCTGAGAGGGCGTCAAACGGATGAGAGGGGGGAGTTGAGGTAGTGTGTCCGTCTGGGTGCAGACAGACGACACAGCAGCTGCCTTGGCAGCACCCGCATAGGACACCGCACGACTGGGGGTCCCTGGCAAGGCTAGCAGCCGCCGCGCATCCGGAAAGCTGATACCCTTCTGGACACGCAACTCCTGGATTGCGCGCTCCTGCAACCACGTAGGCAGTCCCGAGAAGACGCGGGGTGGTTGCCCTTACAGTTCAGGCAAAAGGGTGCAGTCTTACAAGATTCTGGGGAGTGGTCTCCCTGCCCACAAGTGCCACACATGGCCTTGGCAGAACAGGAATTCTGGCCATGGCCATAACGTTGGCACTTGAAACACCGAAGCGGGCTCGGTATGAAAGGACGCACAGGCAAGCGGAGGTAGCCAGCCATGATGTACTCTGGCACCTTGGCCCTACCAAAGGTCAGCACCAAGGTGTCAGATGGCCGGGATTCTCCATCTCGTTGGACAGAGGTGAGGCGGACAGCCACCACACCCTGGTCCCTAAGCTCCTCCGCTATTTGCTCTTCTGACTCCCCACGCAGATCAGGGCACCGCACCACACCTCTGCTGGTGTTTAAAGTGCGATGCGGTTCGACCACAACGGGGATGTCACCGAGTTTCCGCATTTTCAATAACGCTTCGGTCTGGTGATTGGCAGATGCCTCCACCAACAAGGTGCCATTGCGCAGTTTCTTGACCGAGGTCACATCACCGGCAATGCCCTTGATGGCTTTGGCGATAAGGAAGGGCGACGCCTTCCCCAAGGATGCACCATCCTCCCCGGATATGGAAAGAAACCGGGGAGGGTAGGAAGAAGGAATAGAAGTGCTTTTGACTGCACCTGAGGCTTCCTTAGATGCAGGAACACGCTTTGCATCAGCAGTGGAGCCCTGCACCTTAAGGCTAAGAGGCCGTTGCCTCTTGTTAAGGGCAGGTGCTGATGTATTTGACACCACAGGGGCATTCCCTGATCCAGTTGGGTGACTGGGGGAACGCGGCCTTTTAGTTGGAGCAGTGCTCATCTCCATTAACTCACTGGCAGCTGGCCCACTCAGTTGAGTGGGACCGAGCCTGCCATCTTCCGGCTCAACACAAGTCATTGAAACTAAAGAAGGGGGAGGGGTGGGGTTTTTTGAAGAGGCCCCCAGCCTCTGGGTTATAGTTGCCATAATTGTTAGTAATTATGATTTCGCTGCCCGCAGGTCTCACCCACCACCGAGCCCAACGAGGGGACGCCCATTCGGGTCGTCGAGACTACTCGGACAGGATACCGTTAGGGTGGCATAATCCCCGAGTACCGGACCATTGGCATCGGGGTTGACTGCCGGTCCACTTACAGTCACCCTAGGAGGCATAACCACTTATGCGCTTCCAGCCGATTGACCAAGACCGAGCTACTGCCTTGGCCTCCCGTTTGCCCCGGAAGCTGTGGCCAAAGTGATGTGTTGGATGTGTAGGGCCGCAGCCCTAGACCCTCCTCAATCACCAGGATCCGCTTTTCCCAGGGTACGGGTCTCCACGCACGGCAAACACGCGGGTAGGCGTTTTTTACGGTCACCTCAGTGAGGAACCTACGTCGACCGCGAACAAGTCAGACACTCATCCAATAAAGGAGAAATGAAAGATACAACCAACCACAATGATGGTATCGTCCTGTCCAGACCACGTCATAGACAAACACGACAGTGGTGTTGTCCAAACTGGGGCAAGAAAAAGTCACCCCTTTTAGTCGCCTCTTACGACATGCAGGTACGCAGTGTGCCTATTCTACCCCGGGCACACACGGGGAAAGTAGTTGGGAGCAATGTTCCAAAGCATTGGGGAGATACTCTGATGGGACCCATAGAATCAATGGGGGATGGTTGAAATGGAGACAGACAATTGGAGTCCTGTGTGATAGGAGGGTCCCAATCATGTTGAAAGGGAAGTTCTACAGGGCAGTGGTTAGGCCAGCTATGCTAGATGGTGGAGTGTTGAGCAGTGAGTAAGATCCACATCAATAGAATGCAAGTAGCTGAGATGAAATGCCAAAGTATATGAGTGGTGAGACCTGATAGAATCAGGGATGCATTCATTTGAGGTAGCCTGAGGCTGGTGGACATCGCCAAAATATAAGAAAATAGGTTGAGGTGGTATTGACACATAATGAGAAGAGGAGCTCATTAGGTCCATTCTAGGAATGCAGCACCCAGGGCAGGTGGAGGGAGACTGAAGCAGACACGGGAGGAGGGTGTCCATAAGGATATGGAAGCAGGTGGGGTGGATTAAGTAATTAAGTAAGTACAGTTCATCAAATTATTAGCATTACTTTTGTTTTATACAGTATAGCAATTTTGTATTAGGTGAGAGGCTGGGATAGGGGCACCAAATAAAGTTTTGCACACAGGCGCCAGAAACTACAGGAACGCCACTGCTGCTCCTGTCCAAACTACTGTTACTAATAACTCTCAAGTGGGTGCGTCAAAGACAGGTACTCCAGTGGGTGCATGGTGACTTCTGTTCACCACTTGATATATACTGTAGCATGTTATACAGTAGAATCTCGTTATATCGAACCTCAGGGGACCGTGAAAAATAGTTCAATATATCCAAATCCAGAATTATATGTAAAGCTAAAATTTACATCAGGTGGGACTGGCGCTCAAGCTTCGATATACGCGGGAATAAGCAGGATTTCGATATAAGTGAGTTCGATATACCCAAGTTGTTCTGTACCTCCATTCACCCTCCAGAATTGCTTCAAACTGATTTTTTTTTTTGGTACATAAATGTTTGACAAGTATCGAAATTTGGCATTAAAATGTGAAAATTATGCTAAATATATCATGTGCAGAACAGAATTATTGATGCTGAAAAATGTAATTTTTGAACTACTCTGACTCATTCACAATCTACGACCAGATTAATTTTGAACCCAAAAAACAAAAACATGGCTGAAGGTAGAAACTTCAAATTACCATATTATCTCATGTATGATACTGGAATAGTTTGTGGATTGGGGTGTGACCCAGGCAGCCATAACAGGATGAACCCTTAGGAGGCTGCCCACAGGAGATGAGGAGGAAGGCAAAAAGACAAAGGAGAGGGTTAACTTGCAACACCCAACGTTCTTTACCAACCGCTCTTGTTGGTTTTGATGTGGGCTTGCACTGCTTAAGTTCAGTGATCTCGTGGGAACTGGTGTGTCCAACGCATTGTTTTCCCAAAAAGTTGGGTGCAAAGCCTGGGTGCATATTATACATAGGAATATAAATCTCGGCCATTCTCAGAGGAACACTAAGCACGTGTAAAGAAATTAGTCACTTGATGCTTTCAAAATAATGTATGTAAACCTATTTATATTTCCAATCATGTGATTATGTAGATTTCAATACCAGAAGTTTCATTTAGGACTTCATATATGTCAACAACAACGCTAAGCCAAATGGCAAACTTAACCTGCATATTATACATAGGAATTAGGATTTTTACATTAACTTACGTCTTGAAATTTGGGGTGCGTATTATGCACGGGTGCGAATTATATTTGAAATGATACATAAGCTGGGACCTAGAAAATGAATCTAATTAGAGGTACCTAGAAGGGCACTAGATTTGGTCTGTGCCTGCTTGAGGGATATTAGCCTACTATTTATTCTTTTAATTAAACTCGCTGTTAAATACTATACTACCCGGTTTTGTCCCCCTTCACTAGCTGTATATTAAAAATGTCACACTCCCCAAGAGTTCTTGATCTATCCTCTTTCTGCCTTGTATCTCATAGGAAAGCTTCACTAATACTACACTTTAGGATCCTGACTAATTCTCCTGTTTTGGCTGTGCGTATTCCCACATTCCACCCCCAACCTAAGATTACCGCCTTTTCTTGACGACAGTGCTATGTCTGAGATCACCCCAGCCAGGCGTCTGAAACCCACAGGAATATTGGACGGGTTATCTGTGGGGAGGGATACCGGCCTACCCAACAGAATACACTCGATTATCTATCCGCCATTGGAGCCAAGGTCTGCATTTCATGACATTCCTGACGCATGATAATGACGGCCAGGGACCTGCTCGCCCACTCCTGACAGCCGCCAGAGCTGGAGTTTTAATGCCCTGCACAGTAAGTTTAAAGATTTATGAATGTTGTATCATGTGTGTGCAAATGTTGACATTTCCTGGCCGCAGTCCCGCCCACCATGGGACGCCCATTTGAGCCGCCAGGGTTGCTTGATAGGTAACCATGAAAGAGCCCCCGAGTACCAGAGCTGATGGGCATTGGGGACTGACCATATCACCTCTGAAAGTAACCCTAAAGGCTCCTACACACTTGTTTAGTAATTTAGTCGAGTACCAATTAATTTAGTAACAAAGTGTGTGTGAACATTGAAATTTAGTCGAGTAGGTCGAATTTTAGTAACCTACTCGACTAAATTTCAATGTTCACACGCACTTTGTTACTAAATTAATTGCTACTCGACTAAATTACTAATCAAGTGTGTAGGAGCCTTAAAGCCTGGTACACATTAGTTAAGTAGAAAGAACAAGTAGGACATAAAGTGGCAAGTTGCCACATGTGTACCTAGCTGAGATAGGGAAGTAACCAAGTAAAAAGGCAAGTAATAAAATTAGAATCCCTTCCAATTTTTCAGGCAAGTAACGCCTTCCCACAATTCCTCACTGCTAAAATACTGCTTGCGATTGGTTGCTGCTGGAACGAGTATTTATCAGAAAAGTTAGTGGGACTTGCAGAGATTTTGGTCGGCAGCCATACTATTTGATGTCTATAGGGTTATAATGCGCTCATCTTGACAGCTTCTCAACAATGAACTTGCCGGTAAACAGTGTTTTTCTACTTGCCTCTGCGTGACAAGTGGCACGTAACATATCCTGTGTCACTTGCTCTTTCTACTTGACTAATGTGTACCAGGCTTAAGGGGCGAAAACCTTCCTTCCAGCTGATTAGTCAAATCGGATATCAGTCAGACCGCCCGTTTTCCACTGGAGGTCATAGCCAACGTGACATGTTGGCGATTTAGAATGGCAACCCTACCCCTCGACGTGTGAGATCAATGTAGTAAGCATGGCGACGCCCAGAGAAGTTGTAGGCAATGCGCCACCTAAACCGCCAGGATCCACTAACCCTAAAAATTCGGGACACCAAGCATGGTAAACACGTAGGTAGGCGTATTCTTACAGTCACTTCTTAGAGGAGCCTATATCGACCAGGGCTAGGGTGACTATTCGTCCCGGATTTTATCTCTGCGTCCTGTATGGATATCCGTTCCGAAATTAACAATTCGTTTAGTAATTCGGCAAAATAAATTTAGCTTCTATAGTATTTTCACACGTATTGATCGTGGAAATAGTCATCATGGAGCCTTGCATGGGCGACATTGGGCATATGCCTTATGAAGCATATTTTTATGTGTGGGGGAGTGACATATCGGCAAAATACAACTATTCATTTGTGCGAATTACTTATACCTTAAATATTTTTTTACTGTATTTGCTTATTTCGTTTTCGTTTTAATTTTGGAAAAGGGAGGGTTAAAGATTAACATGAAGAAAACAGAGTATTTAGCTTTCAACTGGGAGGGCAAGGAAAACAACGGGGACATACGCTCAAGGGGAGAACTGGTGAAAAACGTGCAGGAGGCAAAGTACCTGGGATCAACGTTCCACAGCAATGGGGAGATAGACTCAGATGTGACCCACAGAATCAATAGCGAATGGTTGAAATGGAAACAGGCAAGTGGAGTCCTGTGTGACATAAGGGTCCCAATGAAGCTGAAAGGGAAGTTTTACAGAACAGTGGTTAGGCCAGCTATGTTATATGGATCAGACTGCTGGGCGGCGAAGAAAAGCCATGTAAATAGAATGCAAGTTGCTGAGATGTGAATGCTGCCGTACACATGCAACGTTTCTAGGGCAGATAGAATTAGGAATGCGTATATTAGGGGTAGCTTGGGGTTGGTGGACATCGCCGAAAAGATGAGGGAGAGTAGGCTGAGGTGATATGGACACGTTATGAGACGAGGCGAAGAGGAGCTCGTTAGGTGCATTCCAGGAATGCAGGTGGTCGGCAGCACCCACGGTAGGGGAAGACCAAAGCTGACGTGGGAGCAGGTTGTCCGGGGTGGGACATGGCGGTGTGCGAGGTGGACGGGGACTTGGCTGGAGACAGGAGGGAGTGGAGGGCTAGAACCCGCAGACCCGACCCCGCCACAGGCGGGATAAGGGTATGATGATGATTTTTTCTTAAATGTTTTTTTTTTAAATTTGTTGATGACGAGGGGGGTCAATGTCCTGGGTTGGCCCGCGGATCGAGGTTGGCTGTTCCTAGGTTTGCCCAAGTTAGTCGCCTTTTAAGACTAAAATGGGCAAACCTACCAAGTGCCTATTATACCCTAGACACACAAGGGGATAACGTCACCATTTATAAATGATATTATTGAAAAGGTAAAGGATATACGACTGAGAGCACAGGGAGTCATGTTAATGCCCATTCAATGATACTGATGACCTGCTTCTGATCATCAAAATTATTGCATTACCATTTCTATTTCATTGTGGGAGCGGATTATTGCTTGGGACACACCAGTTATCGTCTGATCGCTAAAGTTAAGCGACGCAACCCCAGCTAGTACTATCGTAGTTAGCTGCTTGGGAAAACTGGGTACTGCTAATACACCAAAATCGTAGCAATAGAGTAGTGTCTGTGCAGTCTCTGCATAACAGCTATGCAGCGGACGGGGTCTAATACCCTTGTATTTGAATGGCCCTATAGCGTCAACAAAACAAAATAAGTCCATTTCATTGCCGGTTTGAAATCAAAAACTCCAGTGCTGTCTAATAAAAACAAATTTTGATTATCAGCTATAAATGCCCTGTTTTAACTACAATGGAGTCCCGGTTATCCGACCTTCGTTTATCCGACGTTCCGTATTAAACATTAAACATGTATGGGTGTGCAATTAAAGGATAGGAATGACAAATGCTTGTTTTTCTATCAATGTAATAACAATTATTTTATGCATTTCGGATTATCCAACTTGTTTTACTCATCCGACACAACGCCTGTCCCAATTACATCGGATAAACGGGACTCTACTGTATTAGAAATGTAGTGTAACCACTTTAGGCCTGAGTTTTTGGACTGCTTATTCTGTTTTTCCCTTTCCAGGATTCATTTTGGCTGATGCCGGATACGACGTTTGGTTAACCAGTTTACGTGGTGATACATATGGACGAAAACATGTTACTTTAAATCCAGACAGAGACGTGACATTTTGGAAATTTACGTTAGTAGTCTATAAAACATCCAGCCTTATGACTATTTCGGGCCAGGAAATATAAATAGAATGAAAATCAGTCAGCACTGAAACATGGGCGGATCCAGCGGCGAATCAAGGAGGGAGCATTTCAAAAAACGTGCGCCCCAAATATCTTTAAATATTCGGAATCCCTTAGTATAATTCTAGCTATTAATTACTCTGGGTCCTCTACTGCCTCTTAGACAATGTCCCATCTTCAGTGGCTTAGCCAACTGCAGATTGGACTGCACATGTTGGACGGCCAGTATAGAATTGAGGATAGCAATGCAAAAATAATTCAGTTAATAGTTGGAAAGTTGAATCATGCATCAGTTGAAATATGCGCCCCACTGAGGCACTGGAGCAATCCGCCCCAGGCACTGATGTTTAAAGGAGCTGAGATTCCATGCATTTTAAATTGGTAAAATTGCCCGATTTTTGATTTGTTTAATTTTTGCCCGTCTTAATATGTTCTTAAGGTAATGAAATGCCGGATCGCAACCTTGCAGTGAATAATGTTCTCATCATCCTCATGATACCCTTATACCCCATTCGCACTACAATTTCAAACTAGATTGAAATTCAATCCGGCTTGAAAGTTAGCCAGATCCAATCACTTAGGTGACGCATGCGTTCGCACAGGACATTGGCTAAAACTGGGCTGAAGCATGTTGTCTAGGTGTAATAGACCAGTGGGAAGTACTACTAGTGAAAAATAAAAGGGGCTCTCCATGAAGCACGTCCTTTATGGACCTCCCCAAACTGACGGACGACAAAAATTTGGAGGCAATGTTTCTAAGGCTACAAATTCATATTCCCTCAAACTTTAACTTAATGTCAAACTGTCTGTCAAAAATTTAATGAAAAGTCGTCACTCCACAGGTCCCGCTTACCGCCGCCATGTTTTGCTGGCAAAAAATCACATTGCATTCTGGGAGTTTAAAACTAGATAATACCTTCATCTAGTTTGAAAAGGTAGCTGGAGTCGATCTAGTTTGAAAGCACAACATCTTGATGCTGCACTGTTTACACTACCATTTTCAATCTAGATCTAAATTTCAAACTAGATTGAAAACACTAGTGCAAACGTGGTATTATCCCTCCTGCTGCAGGGTTGGGTCTGTGGGTTCTATCCCTCCACCCCATCTCCCACCAGGTCCCCTTCCACCCCACACACTACCATATCCTTACGGATATCCTGCTTCCACGTCTGCTTTGTTCCAACCATGCCCCGGGTCCTTCTGACAACTTGCATTCCTGAAATGGGCCAAACGAGCCCCTCCCTTCCTTTCATTATGTGTCCATCTAACTTTAACCGATTCTCCCTCATTTGTTCAGCGATGTCCACCTCCCCAGGCTACCTCTAATATGCTGCCCAGCACTCCGATCCATATAGCATAGCAGGCCTAACCACTACCCTGTAAAATTTCCCTTTCAACTTGATTGGGACACTCCTATCACACAGGGCTCTGCTTGACTGACTCCACTTCAGCCATCCCCCATTGATTCTATGGGTCCCATCAGAGTCTCTCTCTCCCCGTTCCTTTGAACGGGGAGAGAGACGCTCTTACATCCTTTTTACCAGTTCGCCCATAGAAAGTGCGCCACTGTTATTATTCTGTCCTTCCCAATTGTAAGATAACAGTGAAGAAAGTTCTAATTTCAAAATTACATTTGCAGATGGGACCAAGTGGCAGAATTTGATTTACCAGCACACATTGATTATATATTAAATTACACTAGTTATACTGAACTCTATTATGTTGGTCACTCGATGGGCACTACAGTGGCTTTTGCATTGCTGGCTTCCCAACCTTATTATAATACAAAAGTTGGTAAATTTTAAAATTTTTCAAACATCTTTTCATGAACTTCTGTACAGAAAACTGTTTTAGAAAATGTATCAATTATATTTTGTAGATAAAGCTCTTTCAAGCTCTAGCACCTGTTACAACTGTGGAAAATGCGAAATCTCCCATTATGATATTTTCACCTCTTGCTTTTGAGTTGAATGTATGGTTGAATTGAAGTAGAGTTCAACTAGCTGATTCTAACGGAGGGAAATCTAATATTGTACTAACCAAAATTTTCTTCTCTTTTGAAGGCTGCAACCCAGCTCCTTGGAGTAGGAGAATTGCTACCATCAAATGAGGCCATTTCTGAGCTTGCTGAACACTGTGATAACGTTGTTGCGATTGCATGTTCAAGTGTGATTTTTATCATAATGGGGTATGATGAGCAGCAATTAAATCAGGTGAATTGCAATGTTTGTAATGTTCACAAACTATTAACAGGCGACATTATTGTTTGGCCTCAACCATACATTATTGAGAGCACTGTCAGGTACAGACTTTCACTCAAATGCGATGAGAGAATTGTTTTAGAAACTCCGCCTTGAATCTCTCCATAAACATGTATGAGGTTTACAACGAAATCAGGGGGCAGCGAATTGCAATACTGGGTATCGCTAATACCAAAAATCGTTGCAATTATGTAGTCTATGCATTAGAGCTACTCAGTGGCTGGAGCTCTAATGACATTGTAGTTGAAGAGCCACCAACAAATAAATACATCGAAATCCATCACCATTAAATCCCATAGAGATGAGAAAATGACACCTGATAAAAAGCGATTTGCTAGGAGGAAGCCTGGAAGACTAAAGGCTCCCTCACACCAACGCTAAACAATCGCAGTCTCAGCAGAATTTTCACTGCAGGAACACGCGCTGAACAGGAACATGAGCTGCGACGCGTTAGTTTTTCTAGTTGAATACACTGCAAGCAGCCGTTATAGGACGAATTGGCAGTAGAGAGAATATCTCTCATTCCTAAAAATTCTCTCATTCTAAACCCCGAAGGAACCTGTAGCGTAGCATCTATACTGCCATACATCTTCTGCCCACTATAATGGCACCTTCTTCCATAAAATTCTTCCCCTTATCCTCATCAAGAGCATTCCATTGCTGAATGACCCTTGGAAAAAAGAACCAGTAATATGAGTCTGTTCAGGCCCTTGTCTCCTTCAATTTGAACAGATTATAATTTCTTCCCCTTTATTCTGCAAAGGATAACCTGCTATCTAGAGCAGTGGTTCTCAAAGCGTGTTCCGTGAAACCACTGCAAGTGGTCCGCAAAAAATTTAATGCATGAATAAAGCAATGGAGAGATACTCTGACGTGACCCGCAGAATCAATGGGGGAGGGGGGGTCACTGAAGTGGAGACAGGCAAGCGGAGTCCTGTGTGATAGGAGGATCCCAATCTAGTTGAAAGGGACTTTCTACAGGACAGTGGTTAGACAGCTATGCTATATGGATCAGAGTGCTGGGCAATGAGGACGAGCTACATAAATAGAATGCGAGTAGCCGAGATGCAAATGCTGTGGCAGATGTGTGGCATGTCAAGAGCTGACAGAATTAGGAATGAGCATATGAGAGGTAACCTGGGACCTAGATCGCCAAAAAAATCAGGGAGAATAGGCTGAGGTGGTATGGACACGTCATACAAAGAGGGGAAGAGGAGCTTGTTAGGTTAATTCCAGGAATGCAGGTGGTCGGTAACACCAGGTGCAGGGGAGACCAAAGCAGATGTGGGAGAACTGGGGGAGAGATAGGCGAGATTGGAGAGCTAGAACCCACAGACGATGATGATGTAGTAAATACCAAGTGTAGAAGTTGTACAACCTGCTTTAAAGTTTATGTTGAATTGGAAGTGTTCCATGCTAGTAAAATGTCAGTCTAGTGTTCCCTGACCTCAAAAAGATTGAACCACTGATCTAGAGGACCCTCATAACATATTTTCAACAGTCTGCTAAACAGCTTAATGCTATCAGATTCCCGCCTCTGACAGAGTGAGTCCCACCCTAATTCCCTGATGATGCCTGACACACTCAATCTGTGAGAGAACCGACTTAGCACAACTCTTGCTACCCTCCTTTGGACCATTTCAATTTTCCAAGATAAGTCCTGCCTAAACGGAAACCAAATTTGACTACAGTACTCTACAATTGGTGATACCAGTGAAAAGTAAGCTATTTCTTTTACTTCCTTTGTGCTGTCCCCCAGCACCCTTCTAACCAACCAGAGAGCATGCCCAGCCTTCCCAATCAATTTGTGCCCTAGTGTTTAAGACAACTCCAAGGTGGTTGTGGGTGTCAACCCTCACACCTCCTATGATATAAGAAAAATCAACCTGCTTTTTGGACCTGCTTATTCTAAGAAAGCTACATTTGTGCAAGTTCAATGGCAACTCCCATTTTCTACTTCAATCATATATCTTGTTTAGGTCTTGCTGCAGTTCTGTGCAGCCCTTCTTCCCCTTCTTCCACCACCCTTTCCATGCATGTATCATCTGCAAACAACTCAAGAAAGGATTTTATATCAAGCCTTATATCATTAACATAAAATATATAGAGTAAAGGTCCTATTATGCTTCCCTGGGGTACCCCTAATGTCACAGATGTCCATTTTGATACTACCCCATCAAAAAGTACTCTGCTGCCTGCCATGTGGGTAGGCCTTTACCCACTGAAAACCTTACTATGAATCCATAACTTGGACGTTTTTGAAACAAGCTTGTCATGGGGTACCTTGACAAAGGCCTGTTCAAAATCCAGGAATATAACGTTAACCTGCTTACCCCCATCTAGAGATTTTTGAATGTATTCAATTAGACAAGCCAGTTGAGTGTCACATGACCCCCCTTTCCTAAACCCATGCTGATTACCACTAAGGATGCCATTTTCCTGTAGCACTTAGGAACTGCAGTATCCCCAGATTTGAAGACTGGCACAACGTTTGCCAGCCTCCAGCTAGATGGAACAATGGCACTGTCTAATGATTTTTTTAGACAGCTTACAACCCTTGAGAGTCTTTGTAGAATAAATGGAGAAATATTATCAGGCCCCCCCAGCCTTATGGACCACTAATTTATTCAAAAGTTTCTCAATCCCCTCTTTTGAAATAACACCTCCTCCATTTTCCCCTGATAGTCGTTTCCTGACACTGGTGAATAATCATCTCTACTATTTGGAAATGTTTTTGAAAATGAATCATTTAAAATATTTGCAGCTATAAGGCTATCATTAACTAGGTTTCCTGACCTGTCCTTAATAGCTGGAACCCTATAACCTCCCTTTCTACACTTTTTGAGGTCACCTGGAAAGCTTTTGGATTGTTCTTGAACCTTTCCCTCAAAATATTTCTATGGAATTTCTTGTAGACCTTTTTAATAAGAGCTTTTGCCCTTTCCTGGCTTCCTTTTGAGCGACCTCACTATCTGAATTTTCTCCCTTCTAAATATATTTCTGACTCTTCTCTGCCTACGCAAAGAGCAATTCGGCAGCATTCATATTTTCTGTGAACGCCATCTTGTTCTATCAAAATTTGAACAACGATGACGACTGAAGCCATGCCATGCAGCAATTTCACAACCTCGGGGGTGATACATTTGCTGCAGTGTACACATGACCACTGCTCATCATGGGTAGCGTTTTGATGTGAAAAATTCGCCATAACAGATCTGCTGTGACTGCGATTGTTTTGCGTTGGTGTGATGGAGCCTTACAGCCTGGTTATATGGCACATGACACTGATGCAAATTGTGCTTGAGTAGATGAAATGCCACATGAACTGATGACGTTGGAACTCCATTTTATTGAAACGGTAGTGTGAAATCAGCCAATAGGTGGAGTTGAGAGGTTGTCAACTGCATTTCTTCTTTGAATGCATTGCACACATCTGATTGGCAGTTGAAATTTAAACAATGTTCTCTTTTAGTTCCATTGGTTACTTTTAGCAGTGTTGGCGCCACCCATTGAGCATTTTCGTAAATTTAGAAAGATATCGTGATTATGCTCCTGCAACGGAATCACAACAGGCGCAATTTCTCTTAGTGCCTGTAATAGGCATAATAATTTTGCCGTCCGCTGCAAGCACTATTCTCGTCAATATCACATGCGATGGAACTAGGCATTATGCTTGTACAACAACCGTCTACCACTAATCTTTCCCTTACCTGGCATGTTTGGGTACCCATCTTGTTCCTCTGAATGGACACAAGGGTGATATACTGGACATGGTTTTCCACAGCCTTTAGCTAAGCGAAAGTCGTAACACCTATGTTTATTTATCACAGTGTACTGTGTGGTGGGGCACTCCACCAAAACTAGGGTCAAGCTCCTACACATGGTAATATTTTCCTCATCTCCCCGTTGCATAGGGGGAGGGTTTTTTTTTTTTTACATGCAAATGCAATAGTACACCACATTGAACCTCAGTTTTACTTCTCATTCAAAGGAAAGCGTACTTGGGGTATTTCTCTCACCCAAAGATGCACAACCCACCTCAGTCCAGTATGGAATCTAGAACTCCTGATACATTTACCAAGCATGCTACCCACTGCATCACAGACATACTGTACCTTAACATAAACACACAATAATTTTTGCTGCACTTCACACGCTGATTATAAAGTTCTAGATCGAAAAGTTAAAGAAAGACTCTGAAGACTATTCATTACATTAATAATTTTAAATTTATTCCTTTATTAATAATAATTTCTACATTATCAAAGATTTTAAAAAAATTCTGTAAAAAAATTTGGGCAAAAATTTGCACTTGTATCATTAAGAGTTGTCCTCACAATGATGAAAGGACGGTATTGCATTTTCAGAGTCGAATGGATGTGTATCTGTCTCATTTCCCTGCTGGTACTTCCTCGTGGACATTAATTCATTATTTGCAAGTAGGTTTCTTTTAATGTCGATTATCAATTTCAATATTTTATAACGTCCCAAATAACTACTTGTATAGGTGCGAAATGTCCATAAATTCCAACGATTCAACTGGGGCCCACTTCAAAATGAAAAACTATATGGACAGGTAGTATATAAAAGTCTTGAATTTCAAATCAATACTATAGGTGCCTTTTGGCGACTGACCTGGTCCATTGTGGTCACATTGTTTTAATACATAGCTTTATAACGGTTCTCAAACTGGTTTGTCAGTTGTTGTGTTCAATGTTGTTCAAAACAAAAGGGTTATCTGCATAATTAAATTAACCCTTAACTACTATCGTGGCGTCTTTTTTGACTTTTGAAAGATTGTTTTTTTGATTGCAACCAGATTTTCTTTCAAATCACCTTGCAACTTCAAGTATTTGTCTCTTATATCATAACCTTTATGTTTCACATGCAGAAAATGCAATTACTCTATGTGTTAATTGATTTTTAATTGGCTAAGGACATTTTAGACCCCATGATAGTAGAAGTGTAACTGTGGAATAGTGCAAGACACCCCACAGTGATGCAAGTGTAACTGAAACATTTCATCCACTTGCAACATCATCATCACCATACCCCCATCCTGCCTATGGCAGGGTCGGTTCTGCAGGTTCTAGTCCTTCTACTCCCTCTTATTTCTCAGCAGGCTGCCGTCCACTCTCACACTACCATATCCTTGTGGACAACTTTCTCCAACGTTTGCTTTGGTCTCCCTTTGTCTTAGGTGCTTCCAACCACAAGCGTTCCTGAAATGGACCTAAAGAGCTCCTCCTCCCCTCTTCACGTTACGTACCCATACCAGCTCGGGCACTCCTCACATGTACTGTGAGGCTCTTCCTCACTGCCCCCAACACTCTAATCCATACAGTATAACTAGCCTAACTACTACCCTGTGAAACTTCCTCTTAAACTTGATTAGGACCCTCCTATCACACAGGACTCCACTTGACCCATTCTCCTACTCCTGCCGGCAGCTAGACCATAACCAAAATGAACAGGTATGGACGTGCTGAACCTTCATGTACCCCAACCTGCACTGGTAAGCCCCACATATTTCCCCAAGGTGTCTTACCGCTGGCTGTGGAACCAACGTACATATCCTGAGTAATTCATTCAGCAGAAGAACCTATTTATATCACATTTCTACCTGACAAAGGCCATGTCTGAAATGAAAGCATGGTTGATAATGTTTAATTACACAAATTATCTTTCATACAGTATATACATAAAATGTTGACTAAATGATGCTGCTATTAGAGTTCATTAATTATTGTCTAAAATAATAGCTTTTTTAACATATGTAAAGGCTATAAAAGTATTGCAGTCTTTTTGAATTTTAATTAAAGACAGCACAATTTCTAGACTTTGAAAAAATATTTTGTTCAAAATTAATAGTTAAGATGTCCAATATAATGTTTAATTCTTCAAAATATTTAATTTGATACCTGAAGTGCATATATTAATAGAATACGGGATGGGGTCTCCAAAGACCCCACAGTAGAATATACGTAGGTGCCAAACACGATATTAGCTAAGGGTTAAAAACCAGGTCCATGCGGTTCAATTCGATTCATTCTGAAGGTACCAGGAATTAGTTTAAATCGATGTAAAAACAGATATTTGTTAGTTTATTGAATTCATTTTTTTAGTTTAGTTTAGTGTGTTTCTTTCCTTTTAGTGAATTCTCATTTTTCGTTTAGTGAATTGGTTTGCATTTATTTTAAGGAATTATTGTTTTTTATTGTAGTGAATTCGTGTTTTAGTTAAGTGATTTCCTTGTCGTGGGGCCCAAAATGTCTAACACAAGCGTTTTAGTGATCACTTTTCATAACACCAAACATGCGATCGTGGTCAAACCACAATTCAGGTCGACTGCCAAAACGTGCCTTATATGAAATTTTTATTTCAAATCAATATATGTGCATTTTGTAGCTATTTCCTCCAGAATATGACTTGGAGGTTATAACAGCTCCTACTATTCTTTACTGGGGAGAAAATGATTTGTTGTCAGATCCTAAAGATGTGAAGAAGATGTCAGGACAACTGCCTAATGTCAAGAAAACCGTTCAAGTTGGAAATGAATATTGGGCACACCATGACTTTGTATTTGCAATAAATGCCTCCAGTCTTTTGTACACTCAAGTAATCCAGGAAATGCCCCGATTCTGAAACTTCATGTAAATGAAATTTATCAATTTCAATAAATTTGATGTCATCTACTTGACTTAAATAATGATTATGAGAACAGAGGGACAACTTTGTGATCAACAGTACCTGGTCTGGTACTGTCTGCTAGTCTGGTGTCAAAATGGTTGTCCATGGCCACATGTTACATTATGTTACACTAACGGGTTGGGGAGTAAGCCAAGCAGCCATAGCAGGCTGCACCCTTAGGAGGCTGCTCATGGGTGTGGAGGATATAGGGAGTGGCAAAATCCAGGTAGTGCTAATACCCAAAAACCATTGCATTAGTGTAGTGTCTGTGCAGTCTCTGCATAAGAACTATGCTGTGAATGAAACTCTAATGACCTTGTGGTTGAAGGGCCCTAAAACACCAAAAACAACAAAGTGGAGGATATGGGAGAGGGCAAATTTGCAGCTCTCAACGTTCCCTATAAACCACCTGACGTTTATGTCATGACGAGCATATCCCGTCGTCCACCCATCACATGCAGGGTTGGCACACGAAGAGAATGAACTAGAGATATGGAAAACAGTTGAAAAAACGGCTAGGTTTGAAAAAGGAGTTTGAGATTTTGGTTCCTGTATTTATTAGTTGTGGTTTCCAAGTGGACCAATTCTTTTGGTTAGGAATAAATACAATTTGTTTCAACATACTAAGAGTTACCAGTCGGACTACAGAATTATACACTTAGATGTCCTGCCAAATCCTGCGCACATCATTGGCATCATGAATTCACCATTAATGGTTCTACAAATCTAAGTAACATACCAAAGACAGTCCTCGATCAGTGAATGGCTGCAATTCCTATTCCTGCTGTGGCTCCATTGTGGGAGTATTCAACATCTGAAGACATAACTTCAACACTTGAAAGCAAAAGCTGGATATTATGATTGAGCTGATCAACAGTCAGAGTGCACCTGACAAGCAGTTGACAAGTGGCGACCGCATTAATATTATGTATACACTCCTTGGTTCAGAAGCTGCCCAACACTTCAAGAACAATCTAGTGATGGAATGGAAAGCTACTGCAATGCCAGAAGTTTTTTGTGACATTCCAAGGTATGCCTGTGCAATTAATGCCACAGGCCACTGTGTTTTTCTGTCGCCAGACTTACAAGCAGGTGCAGAGTGAATCCACCACGGAATTAATCAGCTGCTTATGCAACCTACAGTCAGACTGTGACTACACAGGATTTTCAATGGACGTTGACCTGGCATACTGGATAACAATGGATTTATCCCCACAGAACAAGTTTGTGACCCTGCAACATTATCCCCTGCCACTTATCAGCGACCTGTATTTACAGCTCAATGGGGCCAAGGTCTTTAGTAAATTCGACCTCTCCAAGGGCTACTGGCATCTTCAGCTAACTGCTGAGAGCCACCCTATTATGATGACCATTACACCTTCTGGGCTGTATCAATACAAATGGTTACCAATGGGCCTTACAGATGCTGCTTCTGTATTCCATCTTGTCATTGAGACACTCAGATTGCCATGGCTGCGTCACCTACATTGATGACATTCACCTTAATCATGGACCACAAGGCGCTCATCTCCATCTTGTCCCAACAAGGTTAGGGGCACAAAGCACACAAGTTCGGCCAGTGGCATATACAAATGGCTGAATTCGATTATATCATTCAGCACCGCCCAGGAACCAAAAACACTGTACCTGATATGCAGTCCCGAATGCCACTTTCAACAATGTTGATTCATACAATCAACACGGTTTCAAACAACATGTACAATCATCCCATTCCATGGTTCATTAATGCTACACACACTGACCCAGTCCTACAACACATCCTCAAGATGGTTGAAGATGATTGTTGGCTACCTAAGTGCACGGAGGACATTGCCCCATTCTATGTCATTCACAATCAACTCTCAATCAGTGACAAGCTTCAACGTCCACTCCTTCAGGCTGCTCACAAAGCCCACCCTGGTGTTGTTTGTACAAAAACAAAGCTTTGTGAGACATATTGGTGGCCTGGAACGACCAAGGATATTGAGGCATTCATCCGGGGTTGTCCAGGGTGCCAGGCTTCAGAAATGTCAGCACCTAAAAGATTGGTACCAACAGACCTTCTTCCCTGAGCAACATGGCCATGGGAAAGGATCACAATTGACGTGACTGGCCCCTTTGCCACTGCACCTCTACACCACAAGTTCCTCTTCATAGTGATTGATTACTTCACTGGCTTCCCCAAAATATGGCTAATGGGTAGTCGCAAGGCAACCAAGGTAACTACATGGCTAGAGGAACTATTTGCTCTGTGTGGAAAACCTGATGTCATAACGGACAATGGACCTGAATTCGTCAGTGACCATTTTGCTACCTTCCTGGTGGAGCTCGACATCAGACATCACCAAACACCAGTCTTCATCAACAGTCAAATGGCAAAGTAGAGTGATGTTGACTTCAGGAAGGGGATGACAGATCTCTAAGTGCATCATTGCACAGAGCGGCCAGATAAGGATACACCGAGCCCAGCTGAGGTGATTTTTAACATAAAGCCCCACTTATCATTTGAGCCTCGGTCCTGTACAACAGTCAACTCACAACAATCAACTGGGAGCATCAACACTCCACCACCAAGGCAGGGAGCTATTATGGAAGATACCCACTTAGTTGGCGACTGAGTTCGAGTTTGAAGACCACCTGCAATGGTATGGAAAGTCAATCACCATACTCTCCACCACCTACATTGAAGGAAACGCTTGGTGCCGACACTTATCGACTCTCAGATGGCCAGGTGTGGAATGCTGCAAGCATGCATAGGTTCGAGCCACCCATACTTACATGCAGAATACCAAGCAGTGGACTTCAATCAACATGTCCACAATGCTCAACCCACCATACACGAGGACAAGGGCCACAACGTTTTTCCCCTACATAGTCTCTTTTGAAAAAAGGGGGTGATGACATGTATGTCATGATGAGCATATCCTGTCGTCCACCCATCACATTCAGGGTTGGCATGTGAAGAGAAGGAATTAGAGATATGGAACACAGTTGGAAATGTAACAACAAGTTACTAACAAGTTAGAAATAGTACAAGAGATTGAATTAAAGAATATTTGCAAAGTAGAAACACCAAAAATATTCAATGCATTACCTGAATTGAAATATTTTTGTATCATTGTATGGTACTTGAAAAAGTACCACTTGAAAGCTTATCAATTTTTTCCCTGACATAGACACCATTTTGTAACATCATAGAGAGCATGAGCTTTTGCTGTGCTGGGTTCAAAAATACTTTGTGTGGCGTTTTGTAGGAAAATACATTTTACATTCTGTAATATAGCCCTAAAGCCTTTGGAAATGCAAAACCATGTTTTGATGAGTGTGGGAAACCTGCCTTGCACCAGTTCTGAGTAACACATTTTACAAGTAAATCTTGTGACCTTTCATGGATGCAAAATCTGCAATGAGGTCATTATAATCAAGAACATTGGCAACATCATTCTCAATTGATAAAATAGCTAAATCAGCAAAGTGATTCTTGGAGCATTGTTGATCACATATAAGTTTTTATAAGTTTTAGCTTAGAAAACCTTCTCTCACTTCAAGCAACAGAGACAGGAATAGTCAGCAGTATATGAAGTATCACTTGTTTATTGAGAGAAAATTAATAATCTTAGCATGATCACTGTAGGTATCAACATGAATTATAAAATGAAATGACTGCAATTCCTCAGGAAGCATATGAATTCATGATGAATTTGCAGTTGTAGAAACTGGGTATTCATTGACATGATTGCCTTAACAACTATCTGGTTTAAATTATTTATGTGAAATTCTCTTTCTCTGTGAATCTTTCTCTCTCTCTGTTGCCATTAACCATTGGAAAGCACTATGATAACGAACGTTTTCACTGTTGATTAATTTAAGATTTTATCAGTCCACTATACATTGTTTTGTTAGCCAGTTTTTCAACTCAATCCATCTCAAAACACACATCACATGTCCTTTTGATTTTTCATGGTCTGACAGTCATGCTGTAGCATTTTTCCAGTCATAAAATCCATGAGATCTCAGAGTAGACAAAAACAAAAACAAAATATTCTGTCCTTTGCCAGAGAGTAAACAAGCCATTTTCAGTGAACAATTTCTCTATTTGGCATATGTCTCTTGCAGTTATTTTTTTTAGAAAATTTTCAGTTATTCATATCTGCTTGACAGTCAATTTCTACTATTTCTTTTGGTCCTCTGTAAGCAATTTTGGGGTGACTGCTTCCACACAAAAACTCTGGCCATCTTGCTGGATCATGCAGGGCAGTCATGGGATTTTAATTTAAAATTTAGCAGGAATCATGCAAATTCCCAAAGAAAGTTATTTTTGCAAAGTGTTAATTGTTGTTTTATGTATAAATTGAAGTTTGAACTTTAAGCTGAGAGTTCTTTCTTTTATTTTTATTATAAGTTATAATATAAAAAATTCTTAAGTAAATGGTAAAAGGTTGAGGATTTGATATAGGATTTGAAAATAAGTATTAAAATTCTTTTTGAATTTTTTTGAATTTGTTTTTGTTTGTATGAGTGGTAAACAGTTAAAATTGAAGATAAGATTTGCTAATAGGTATTGAAAGAAACAGGAATAACATATGGAGCCCTAGGGATCATGTCAATTTGGCACAGTGAATTTGGTGTACATACAAATTTGGCATATGACAATTTGTCATACATACAAACTTGGCATACATACCAATCTGTTGGGTGCACAAATTTGTTCAAAATTGCAACAACTGTCATACCAGTCATTGCAATGGTCCTGTATAACACAGTTGGGTTCGTTTGCTTGTGTTTTAGAGCCCATTGGCTTCAAAGGTCATTAGAGCCCTATAACAAAGTTGGGGGGTAGGCACTCATTGTCCTATTACCTTGCAATGACTGTTGTTAGGACCATTGCCATTTTGAACAAATTTGTGCACCCAAGAAATCAGTACGTATGCCAAATTGTCATGTGCCAAATTTGTATGTATGCCAAATTGACATAGACCTGCAGCCCTAGTACCAGCATTTTCAGGTGATGACAAGGTGACCATTGAAGCCTTTTATGAAATTGTACTATACATACATTAGCAAAATGGGCAGATAGTATGACAATTGCTATCATCTGATCCAAATTACAAGGATCTGCCTCTCAAGTATGGCAAGAGTCCTCTGATTTTCAGTATATTGTAGACCACAAAGAATTAAAAGAAAAAATACTGCATCACTTTAAACTAAAACAGCACACAGCAGTGTTGATGGCAAAATTTGGAGAACTAACGCAAAGCCTTTCAGAAAAAGAGATGCAAGGTGCAAGTAAAGCACTGGAGATCTTTGGAACAGACATTAGTCCAACTGAAAAGGTTATTACACTTGTCAGCATCATTGTTGATGTCTTTATGATGTTATCTGATTTGAAACCAGTGTTTTATACTGATTTGAAATATAGAATTAGTTTTTTCCCATGACGTATAGTTCTTCAACAAATCTGCTTTAATGATGTGCTGAGATACCATAATTATTCTAATAAACGGCGCCCTCTAATAAACGGCGCCCTCCAATAACCGGCGCACCTTTCAGACGAAAAAATAATAAACGGCGCCCTCCAATAACCGGCGCACCTTTCAGATGAAAAAAATAATAAACGGCGCCCTCTAATAAACGGCACGCCATTTATTGCAAAATTGTCTGGAAGTGATCGTGCAAGTTAACTTGAATTTTTTTAATGATTAACCCTTTAATGCTACACAGGGGTACTGGTATCATCATCATCATCATCATCATCACACTCTTATCCATCCTGTGGCAGAGTTGGGTCCATGGGTCCATTGAACATGCTATGCCTGGAAACACCCCAGACAGGCGTCTGGAACCCACAGGAATATTGACTGGTTGTCTGTGTGGGGATGCCGGCCTACCACACTGTTCCAACACCACATTTTACAACCAAAATATAAATTTTGGCAGGTAAATTAATGCTTTGTCAGTTTAAATATTGCATGGTACCTGACCTATTGCACAACAACTACACTGCAATAAGGAATCAGGCTCATGCCTGAACAGAGGTACTGGTGTACCCCAGTGTTTTTCTTCCTCCTCTCTTTTCTGTGGGTGACCCTGATGCAATTCGATTCACAGTATTTTCACATGATAGGTTGAACTTCCTAATATGTCACAGTCGTGTAAACTAAGCTTCAGTGCAGATATTGTTGAAAGAAAAGTTTCAAAGAGAAACTATTCTTTAGCATTTAAATTGTTGGCAATTTCTGCAGTTGAGAATGATAGTAATCGTCCTGTGGCTAAACCTCTACAGTTATCTGAATCCAGGGTAAGGACTTAAATTTTAAATGAACCATTGATTATTTTTCTCAATTTCATTTTGCCAATAAATTCAGATGCGAGAGTGGCATCAGCAAAAATCAAAATTAATGAAATCAACTTGTTCGGCTAAAAAGTTTCCATTTATAAATTGAAAAAAATGATAAACGGCGCCCTCCAATAAACGGCGCAACAAAAAGGCCTTTGAAAAAATAAATGGCGCGCCATTTATTAGAATAATTACGGTATGTTATTTTTCAAGATTATTGTTTGGCGTCTGACTTTACAACAGGTAGAAGGCTACATTTCTGGGTTGAGTTTGAAGAATAAAAGGCAGTGAAATAGTTACTTGCATGAAGTTGGCAGATGTCATAGCATTTGGCACCATGGTGAAGTTTTTGGGCCAAAATAAGTCATCTATTCATGCAGGCAGAACTTAATGATTTGGTGAGAGATTTGAACTTATCTAAGGAGCATCTGGAATGCAGGGGAATTTGATGGCATTTGATTCATTCTCAAGGTATGAAATGGTTAGGAGCCTATGGAAAGCTGTAGCAATACCAGGGCTAACATATGGAAACGAGGTTCTATGCATTTGTAAAAAGGTAATGGACTGTATGGAAATAGCCCAGAGAAGGTTAGGTAGGATGGCCTTAGGGGGTAGTAGGTTTACAGCAGTTGAAGCAATACAGGGGGACATGGGGTGGTCTAATTTGAACAGAGAAATGATCAGTAAGTTGGTATACCTATGCAGGATATGGGGACTAGAGAAGGAAAATTCAGTATGGCAGGTAAATGCATGGGTAAACAACATGAGGGTATCTACTAACTGGGAGAGGAGGGTAAAAAGAATGTCAAAGAAGATAAGCATAACACTGCACCCCAGGGAGGGCAAGGAGGGGGCAACAACACTGCAAAGACTAGTACAGGACAAAGTTAATTAAGGAATGAGGGTGAGGGCAGTGGCGACAGAGTATGGAGGGAAGGACGGCAAAGAAAACACTGACGGTGTATGGAAACAAGCTTAACATAGAGAGAGAGGTAATCTATGACAATACGTGGGAGAGCTCATTTCTGTTTCAGGCAAGAGCTGGGTCACTGGAGACGAAACAGAGGATGGCGAAGATCACAGGTGAAGAGGAGCGCTGTGAATTACGTGGGGATCAAGTGGCGGATGTCAGGCATGTGATACTGGCCTGTCCAGCGCTGGATCACTGCAGGAGGGGTTGGGGAACCCCCACATTGGAAGAGGTTCTTGTTTGGAGCGGCTGGAATGGGTGTGTAAGGCAAAGCTGTTGCTAGGGTGCTGGTGGAGATCTGGGCACATGGGTCTAGCATGAAAAGATCTTGCTAGCAAGGTATCCATCACAAAGGATTACATATTCATATTCATATAGGTCTAGTAATGATTCAATACATAATGATTTAATTTTCCTCTTGTGAAGTTACTTGAGATCACTTTTTAACCCTTATGTCAATACCCAGAAAGTTCCACATTGTTCAATAGCAAGGGTACCCATATTGAATGAAATGGAATTGAGGAACACACATGCAGGTATTTCTGAAGCTATCATATATTTTGATGCATGATGGCTCATGGATGGTCTTTATCAGCCAGCCTTTCAATTCGATATCAACCCAAAAATCCATTGTGTAGAACATTTGAAGACGCCTGTTTCATGCTTTTTCTGTCCCACACAACAGTAATCTCTTATGCTTTATCCTCATATCCTTATCCGGCCTGTGGCAGGGGTGGGTCAGTGGGTTCCAGACAGTGGTTGATCCAGGAGAGGGAGCAATGCAGCAATTTCTACTTCCTCAGTGCCTCAATGGGGCACATATTTCAACTGATGCATGATTCACCTTTGGATCTGATGAGGCATTTTCACACTGCTATCCCCATTTCTATACTGCCAGTTCAACAGTTGCAGTGTTGAAATTCTGAATATTTAAAAATATTCGGAGTGCACTTATTTGAAGCGCTTCCCCTGATCCACCCTTAGCACTACAACCTACCTCCAAACTAATTCCAAGTTTGTTTTGGTTTTCCCCCATGCTTCTTCTTTCCTCTTCACATTACATGACCATACCACATGCATCCATCCATTCATCATCATACCCTTTCC
This sequence comes from Trigoniulus corallinus, assembly GCA_013389805.1. NCBI lineage: Eukaryota > Metazoa > Arthropoda > Diplopoda > Spirobolida > Trigoniulidae > Trigoniulus > Trigoniulus corallinus. The sequence goes on along the minus strand of JAAFCE010001963.1, from coordinate 20,468,337 downwards.
CTGCCTGTGGCTGGGTCATGTCTGAGTTGCATCTCTCCACTCCCAATTATCTCCCACCAGGTCCCCATCCAGCCCACCCACCACCATTTCCTTATGTACAACCTCCACCAACCAGTGCAATAGTGTTTTGTCTGATCTGCCCAACACCAGCTGCCTAGACCAGCGTTTCCCAACCTGTGGTACGCGTACCACTGGTGGTACGCGAGTTGCAGGTTGGTGGTACGCGAAAAATAATCAATAATGGCGGACATAACAAAAAATAAATCATGAAAATCTCATAGGAACGTTTTTTTATTTGCTGACGATGTAGGAATGTTAGAGGAGGTTCAACAGGGCTTCCAGGACACAGTCGGGGACCAGGACCTCTAACTGGTCGTGTACCAGGACCAAGGGGGTGTAGTTCGTTGTGGAAATGAGTTCCTACCAGCAGTGAAAGAGTTTAGATATCTAGGATCAGTGATTCAGATTGACGGGGAGATCGACTCCGACGTTACCTGCAGAATCAATGTAGGATGGCTAAAGTGGAGATAGGCAAGTGGTGTGCTATGTGACCGCAGAGTCCCAATAAAGTTGAAAGGTAAGGTTTACAAAACTGTAGTTAGGCCCACTATGCTGTATGGATCAGAGTGCTGGGCAGTGAGGAAGAACCATGAGAGGAGAATGCTAGGGGCGGAGATGCAAATGCTACGTTACATGAGTGGAGTGTTGAGTGCTGACGGAGTCCGCAACGAGTATGTTAGAGGCAGTTTGCGGGTGGGAGAGGTGGTATTGGCATGTGATGTGAAGGGGGAGGAGGAGCTCCTGCGGTACATTATGAAGCAGGAGGTGGCGGGTGGCATCAGGGGTAGAGGGAGACCCAAGCGGACGTGGGAGCAGCTTGGGGATAGACGGAAATGGAGGATTAGAACCCACAGACCGACCCTGCCATAGGCAGGATAAGGGTGTGATGATGATATATGATCATAGAAACGTTTTTTCCTATAATTCATAACAATTATTTTAATAATATTATACAGTAAAGTTTTTAATACGTATAGTCCCTGAATGGCAATTTCCTTAAAAATATTAATATCATCATCATACAATTATCCCGCCTGAGGCAGGGTCCGATCTGGGAGTTCTAGCCCTCCACTCCCGTCTGTCGCCCACCAGGTCCCCGTCCACCCCACACACCGCCATACCCTTACGGACAACTTGTTACCACGTCAGCTTCAGTCTCCCCCTGCCTCGGGAACTTCCTATCACCTGCAATCATGATGTGACCCTAACGAGCTCCTCGTCCCCTCTTCTCATTACGTACCCATACTTAATACCGCTCTTAATACCTAATATCCGCTCTTAATACTCCACTCAAGTACCGCAAGATTCGCATCTCGGCTACTTGCATTCTACTGACGTGGGTCTTCCTCACTGCCCAACGCTCTGATACGTATAGCATATGTGGCCTAACCACCGCCCTGTAGAACTTCCCTTTCAACTTGATTAGGACCCTCTTATCACACAGGACTCCACTTGCCTGTCTCCACTTCAGCCACCCCCGTTGATCTTATGGCTCACCTCAGCGTCTATCTCCCCATTGCTTTGGAACGTTGATCCTAAGTACTTTACCTCTTGCACCATTTTAACCAGTTCACCGTTTGAGCGTACGTCCCCTTTATTTTCCTGTCCATCCCAATTGAAAGCTAAATACTCTGTCTTTTTCATGCTTATCGTGAGCCCTCCCTTTTCTATCAATCCTCTAATGTCGTTCAGTCCCTTTTCTATCTGTTCTTTGCTGTCACTAAGTTTTCCGATATCGTCTACAAATGCCAAACACTGAGGGGCATATTCACCTACTCCCGTTACCAGTTCGTCCATAACCAGGATGAAGAGGTATGGATTAAGTGCTGAACCTTGGTGCACCCCGACTTTCAATGGGAAACCCCCAGTATTCCCCCAAGGAGTCCTTACCCTGGCTATGGAACCTTCATACATATCTTTGACTATTCAGATAAGCCCTTCTTCTACCCCCTTTTTTGTAATACCTCCCAAACTACCTGCCATGGGACACTCATAGGCCTTCTCCAGGTCGACAAAGACGGCATGGAGAGCTTTCTTTCCTGCTCTATATTTCTCTATCATCTGCCTCAGGATGAAGATTGGTTCCATTGTGGACCTCCCTGGCATAATCCCAAACTGGTTTCACCAGACACTGGTTCTAACCCTGAGGCGACATTCCAATACTCTCTCCCAGAGCTTCATGGAGTGGCTCATTAGCTTTATACCTCTGTAGTTAACACAATCCTGGACATCCCCCATTCTGTCTCCTCTAGCTATCCTACTGAAGAGTTTCCCTAGCCACCTGGTACCTGTGCTCCCTAGGCTATGCCACACTTGGATGGGGATGCCAACTGGGCCTACAGCTTTCCAACCTTTCATCTTCCCTAGTGCCCCGGCTACTACCTCCTCTGCTACACAGTCCACCGCCCCTTTTGATGCAGGATGGGTAGCGGGGACCTCACCTCCCCCTGTAGCATTCAAGAGAGTTTGAAAGTACTCTTCCCACCTCCTCTTTACCTCTGGTGGGGAGAGCAGGACCCTACCTTCACTATCCGTAACAATATTAATAATTGAGGGAAAATTTTTGGATGAGCAACACGCCTTCTTATAAATGGGGGGGGGGGTATTTTTTGTGGGGCGTCCCATGTTGAGTTCTGAAAAATATGGTCACCCTATAAAATTTATAATGCAAAAAAAAATTAGACTATTTTTCACTGGTATGGCCAATAGTGGAGTACTGTAGTCAAATTTGGTTTCCCCTTAGGCAGGGGTTATATTGGGAAATTGAAATGAATTAAAGAAAGATTAAAGAAAAAGAAAGCGATGCAGCACAATTCTTGTGCTGCATCGCTTCTTTCAAAGGTTGAGTGTCTCAGACATGATAACGGAATTAGAGGCAGGGCAGGGCATCAGAGGCAGGTATCTGACAGCATTATGCTGTCAGAGGGAAAAAGGATCATTCTTTCAAACTGAAGGAGGTTGGGGCACGAACAGACTCGTATTACTGGTCTTTTCTTCCAAGGGTCATTCGGCAATGGAATTCTCTCAGTGAGGATAATGTTAGGAAGTTTCTTCAAGAAGGTGCCATTATAGCAGGTATGCAATATTTGGCAGAATAGATGTTATGCTTCAGGTTCCTTGGGGGTTCAATGGGTTATAAATTATTATTCAATGGGTTATCAATGGTCTCTCCACTGACAATTTGGCTTATTAGGACTGCTTGCAGTGTATTGAATGAGAATTAGAAAATAACACACAATAACAACATTTCACGAAATATAATCATTTTTATGAAGTGGTACAATTTAGCGTGATGTACTACCAAGTGGTATGTGAGCTGAAAAAGGTTGGGAAACGCTGTCATAGATGATCTTCTGATCTTTAGTAATACAGTAGATGAACACCTTGAACATCTAGAATTAATATTCGAGTGGTTAAGAGTGGCTAAGTTGAAAGTAAAACCTTCCAAATGCAAGTTATTGCAAACAACCATAAATTATGAAGGTCACGTTATCTCTGAGGGAACAGTTAGCCCACAACAAGATAAAATAAATCCTGTACAAAACTTCCCCCAGCCACAAACAGTAAAGCAAGTACAATCCGTTTTAGGAATGGCTGGTTATTACCAAAGGCACATCAAGAACTATGCACAAATAGCTCAACCCTTATCAGATCTTACTAAGAAAAAAATCACGAATTCATATGGTACAAAGATTGCGAGAACGCTTTTCTCAACCTAAAGAACAAATTGACTACTTACCCAGTAATTAGGATAGTGGACTGTACTAAGTCCTTTTTCCTAACTACTGATGCTAGCAGCCCTGGGAAGGAAAGAACTTCTAGCTTTTGCTAGTAGGAAACTGAAATCATCAGACGTTAAATACTCAACGACACAAAAGGCTTATTTGGAGTACTACACTTTAAGTATTATTTGACAGGGAGAAAATTTACCCTTATCACCTATCATGCTCCTTTAACCCTTCTACAGACAACCTATTCCAGAACTTCTTCTAACTCATTTTGTGTTAGAGCACATTTGCTTTCAGCCATTTTTAGCTTAGGAAAATGAATTTTGTTAGAAGCATGTAAAATAAGAATTACATAATCTTTCAAACTTACAATTATCCTTTCACCAAGAAATATGGCTTTACTCCAATAAAGAAATAAGGTGCCAGTAAGAGAGAGTAGAACAAGTGATGTGTTATCATAGCACAAGCTAGTAATGTACTAATGCAGTACAAAAAACTAATGAGATGTATGTGGCACAAATAATGCTGGGAAAGGAAATTCAGACAGCCTCACACATGAATTTTTCATATACTTCTCATATACTTTATGTGAATAATATGTAGAAAACACGTATCATCAAGTCGACTACTGCACATTTATGAATGAGTCCAACAGACTCATGTTATCCAGTTAAGTTGGTGAATTCCATAATTATTAAATTAAAAATATTCTTGAACAGAAAAAATTATTTTGATGCCATAATGATGTTTATTAAACATCATTAGAAGATTACATAACGTTTCAAGTATGTAGCTTGAGAATATTTTCTAATATTTTGGTGTAAATTTTGCAAAGAGTCAAACAGACTCATGTTGTCCATATAAGGGTTAAGATATTTAATGATCTACGAGCCTTGTCTCCACCTTGTCTTAGCCTCTTTCGCTGTCTACCTCCATTCCAACCATCCTGTTTCGCTAACTACATCCAAGTTCCCTTCCCACTCTTGCTTCTTCTTTGCCCTGCCTTCACTTCAGGTTTTTCCTATTTTCCCTCTCAAGCTTGAGGCGCCACCTATTGAACACATCCCTCTGCCATCATCTGCTAAGCCTCCACAATCCCTTCCTACATACATGCAATAAAATGTGAGCCGCTACACTGTCAAGCAATTCACACAATTTTGCACAATGCTCTCTTCATCTGAACTACTCAGCATCATAAGTGCAACTGTTGCTAAAGAGTTGCATCTGTTATGGTTCCGTTCATTTTATTTTTATTTAATTTATTTCTTTTTGTAAGCATTTGAGGTTCCTTCCCTAGGTTCTTTGCCAATGTGGGCATGATATTAACAAAAAAAAAACTTTGTCTTTTAAGAAAGAAATTCTTTTTAATTTTCTGATTTACAGCTTATTATTTCTAATATTTTTAACCCTTGTTGAATTTGCATTACAAATTAAAAAAAAAAATGTCTTGGTGGTATTCTTATCTGAGCTGGTGGTGGAGAATATCAGTCATCATCCTGGAGGTGTCCTTGAAGGTGTCTTGGATCCTGGTTGTCATTAGGATGTCATCTCAGACAGCTTAGGGCTTGCTGTTCTCCTGCAGTCCATCTTGGTGATGAGTTCTGGATGCTGGAGAGGCATCTCTGATATACCCTCTATTTCATGTAGTGCTGGTCTTCCTCCACTTTGGGTGTGGAGAGGTGGAGTGAGGTGTCCTCCAATTTTGTGTTGCAGAGTAGTCCTTCCTCTTGTGGAGAGAGGTGTGTGGTGTGTCTTCTGTCATCCAACCTGTTGTGTCCTGTTGTCTGCCTTTTTCTTCCTTTCATCCATTTCTTCCATTTAGGTCAAAAGAGGGGTTTGCTCCCTTTATTTTTCTGATTAGTCCTTTCCTTAATAGGACCCTTCTCTGAGTCTTGAGATTGGGACAACAAAAAATAAAAAGTGGGAACAAACAAATCCAAAAAAGTCTTTTACAGTCACAGTAAACACAAAAAAATTATATATCTCTCCAAAAATTCCTAAACCGAAAAGGATGTTTTATACCTATCATAAAATCAAAAAAAAAGGATGTAATATAAGATGCAAAAATTTGAAAAAGTATCAACCACAAAAAAAAAACTTTTATGCAATACCCATAAACCAAGAAAAAAAGGAAAGGAAGGGTGCTTCTCCTTTATTAAAAGAGAGGGGAGAGGGAATGAGAAAAAAATGGAATGAGGGGGAGAGGGAATGAGAAAAAATGGAATGAGGGGGGAGAGGGAATGAGAAAAAATGGAATGAGGGGGAGAGGGTTATGATCTCCATCCCTTTTTATAGTAATACATGACAGTTGCAGTTGCATTGTGTCAGTAGATGAAGGTCCTTAGTCAAATGTGCCTCCTCAGCACCACATACTGCCTGTGCCACCTCTTTCATCACCTGAGCAACACTGCTGTGCATTTGTGGAAGAGCTGCATCCAGGAGGCTAAAGAGTCACATGTAGCTTGCAAGCCACAGTTTGTTGACCACTGCTCTAAGTCATAAAACTTCCCTGCAATATCAGCAAATATCATGACTGGGGTGGTAATTTCCAACTTCAGTCAACATTTAGTCCATAATTAGAAGAAATAGTTATCGGCTTAGTAGGGAACCTTGATGCTCCACAACCCACACTTCCAAGTTACCTACCCGTGTGTGCCCAGGGTAGAATAGGCACACTGCATACCTGCATGTCGTAAGAGGCGACTAAAAGGGGTGACCTTTTCTTGCCCCAGTCTGGACAACACCACTGTCGTCCTTCTCTATAACGTGTTATGGACAGGACGATACCAACATCGTGGTTGTTCCATTGTTCAGTCTGACTTGTTCTCGGTCAATGTTTGCTCCTCACTGAGGTGACCGTAAACAAATGCCTACCCACGGTTTTGCCGTGCATGGAGACCTGCACCCCTGGGAAAAGCGGATCCTGGTGGTTGAGGAGGCGCATGCCCTGCGATGTTTCTTGGCCACTCCACACTGGTGAGGTGGCTGACAGACATCGGGGACTAGGGTTGCAACCCACAGCCTCCAAAACATCACTTTGGCCACAGCTTCCAGGGAAAACGGGAGGCCAAGGCAGTGGCCCAGTCTTGGTCAATCGGCTGGGGGCGCATAAGTGGTTATGCCTCCTAGGGTGACTGTAAGTGGACCGGCAGTCAACCCCGATGCCAATGGTCTGGTACTCGGGGATTATGCCACCCTAACGGTATCCTGTCTGAATAGTCTTGACGACCAGAATGGGCGTCCCCGTGTAGGACTCCGTGTGGTGGGTAAGAAATGTGGGCAGCGAAAACATAATTATTTAAAATTATGGCAAATATAAACCAGAGGCTGGGGGCCTCTACAAATAACCCCACCCCTCCCCCTTCTTTACTTTTACTGACTTGTGTTGAGCCGGAAGATGGCGGGCTCAGTCCCACCCAACTGAGTGGGCCAGCTGCCACTGAGCTGATAGAGACATGTACTGCTCCAACAAAGAGGCCGCATTCCCCGAACCTGTGACGTCTATGGCATCGGCACCTGCCCTTAACAAGAGGCAACGACCTCTTAGCCTTAAGGTGCAGGGTTCCACCGCCGATGCAAAGCATGTTCCTGCATCTAAGATTTTAGGTGCAGTCAAACAACCATCCATACCTTCTTCCTATCCCCCCCTGGTTAATTTCCATTTCTGGGGAGGATGGTGCAGCCTTGGGAAAGGCGTCGCCCTTCCTTATCGCCAAAGTCATCAAGGGCATTCCCGGCGATGTGACCTCGGTCAAGAAACTGCACAATGGCACCTTGTTGGTGGAGGCATCTACCCCCCACCAGACCGAAGCATTATTAAAAATGCGAAAGCTCGGTGACATCCCCGTTTTGGTCGAACCCCATCACACCTTAAACACCAGTAGAGGTGTGGTGTGGTGCCCTGACCTATGCAGGGAATCAGAAGAGCAAATAGCAGAGGAGTGCAGGGACCAGGGTGTGGTGGCTGTTCACTGCACCTTGGTCCAACGGGATGCAGAATCCCACCCATCTGACACCTTCGTGCTGACCTTTGGTAGGCCCAAGGTGCCGGAGTTCATCATGGCTGGCTACCTCAGCTTCCTGTACGTGGCTTCATCCCGAGTCCACTTCGATGCTTCAAATGCCAGCGATATGGCCATGGACAGAATTCGTGTTCTGCCAAGGCCGTGTGTGGCACTTGTGGACTGGGTGACCACTCCCGTGAGCATTGTAAGACTGCACTTCTCTGTATAAACTGTAAGGGCAACCACCCCGCCTCCTCTCGGGATTGCCCCACTTGGCTGCAGGAATGCGCGATCCAGGAGCTGTGTGTCCTGAAGGGTATCAGTTTTCTGGATGCACGGCGGCTGCTAGCCTTTCCAGGGACCTCCAGTCGTGTAGTGTCCTATGCAGGTGCTGTGAAGGCAGCTGCTGTGTCCTCTGTCTGTACCCAGACGGACACCCTACCTCAGCTCCCCCTCTCATCCGTTTAACGCCCTCTCGGGCCCGCAGGGGTCCATGGGTTGCCGGTCTGTGCAAGCATTGGCTGCCAGACAGACCCCGACCCCATTTCCATGGCTTCTTCTGGCTCCACCACCGCCTCTGGCCCATGCATGGGCCCCCCCAATAATGGCGGTGCCAGCTTCTTTGGAGGCCCCAGATACCACTCATCAAAGAGAGGCATCTCCTTTAAAGGCCTCCCTCCCTGTCGCAGCCCAGCCAACCTCCTCCACGGAGGGGGTGGTGGGTGAGACAGGAGGAAAGAAAGTAGGGACACCCCCCCCACTACTGCCGTCAGGTGGGTGTCCTTGGTGTGGCCACCCAATCTCTCTGGCCAATGGCAGAGAGCACGGTGTGGTTTCATGCCCAAATTGGGGCACAATGGGGATTCCTCCTTCGAAATGGATAGGACGAACCAATTGAAGGCGTCCCTCATTTTCTGCAGTGGGATGGAGAAAAGGGAGGAATAGAAACAAGCCGCCTAAGTCCACTTGATGGTAAATTTCCTACAATGGAACTGTCAAGGGTTTTCCCACAAGAGGGATGAGATCGCACTGCTGACCTCGAGGCACAACCCTGTCTGCAACTCCCTCCAGGAGAGCCTGTGTCGCCGTGATGCCCCCATTTCGTTACGGGGTACACTTTATATGCAGACACCTGGCAACAAGGAAGCCACCCTGTGGGAGGGGTGGCTATCCTTATCCGGAATGGGTGCATTCATGTGCCAGTTGCTCTGCAGGCGCCTCTGCAAGCACTGGCGGTCTCATTGCAACTGGATGTGCCCACCACTCTATGCTCCCTCTACATGCCGCCTGAGGTTGATAACCCATGGCCACACCTCGACTTCCTCAGTGCCCAGCTTACAAGACCCTTCTTGATAATGGGTGATTTTCATGCCGATAATCCCCAATTAGGCTCGGACAGTCATAACCCCCGGGGGCGACTTTGAACGACAGACACTTTGTTGTTGCGACTTACTCCCTATGCTCCCTTCAGCTGTTGCACACCCTATATGGCAGACATGCCATCGTCCAGGGTGTGCACAGATTGCTGCTTGTGATTCGTAAGCAGGGCAAGACAGTGTTGTTCATGTGGGTCCCGGGGCATGTTGGCATCATGAGCAACGAGTGGGCGGATGCACATGCCCGTCAGGTGGCCCACTTGCCAGATATTCCCGACACTGCTGTCCCCTCCTCTGATGCTCTCCCGATTGTGCAGCGGGCCATCCATGCACAATGGTCAGCCCAGTGGTTTGCGGAGAGACTACCAACAAACTTCTCACACTGAAGGACACTCCAGAGCACTGGGGGTCCTCGTGCCACCAGTCACGGAGGGTGGAGGTTGTGCTTGCTCGGCTTCGGATCGGTCACACGTTCCTTACCCACTCCTACATTCTACGGGGTGAGGACCACCCATGGTGTGACTTCTGTTGGGAGCCTCTCCAAGGGGCACACATCTTTAGTCACTGTGATAGATACCACGAACTCAGATGGCGACTGGGAGTCAGTCGAGAGCTCTCTACATCACTTGGGGATAACCCCCAGGGGGTGGAGAACTCGCTTGCTTTTGTGAAAGAAGCTGGCCTCTTTCACCAAATTTGATTTATTCGTGTTTACATTAAGCAGCTTGTATTTATTCTTTGATCGTTTTGGCTTTTGCCTTTTTATTTGTGTCTCTATTTTGGCTTTTGCCTTTTTATTTGTGTCTCTGTTTTGGCTTTTGCCTTTTTATCTCTGTCTCTGTTTTGGCTTTTGCCTTTTTATTTCTGTCTCTGTTTTGGCTTTTGCCTTTTTATTTCTGTTTCAGTTTTGGCTTTTGCTGCATTTATTATTCTGTCTGTTTTGGCCTTTGCCACTTTTATTGTTATGTAATTTTTGGCTTTTGCTGCTTTTACTGTTATGTATGTTTTGGCTTTTGCCGCTTATATTGTTATTTCTGTTTTGGCTTTTGCCGCTTATATTGTTATTTCTGTTTTGGCTTTTGCTGCTTTTACCTTTCTGTGTGTTTTGGTTTTTGCCTATGTTTATTAAAAAATTTTATTGGGCTATTGCCTTTATATTGTTAAGACTCTTAGTGTTTAGCTGTTATTTATTGCCACCATGGTGGGATGACCATTTACACCCCCCACCATGGTGATTGTCCTTCTGGGCCCTAATGACCTCTGTTGTCGATGGGCCCTAAAACACTAACCAACAACAACAACAAAATCGACAAACTGTTGTACCAAAAGTCTATATTTTGAATTTGTGTTGGGTCCAATGCTGGAAAGTCTCTGGTAATCGTTAGGACCACGTACCCTAATACCAGAGATTTTGAATTCCATAACCATATCATGTAACTTATGTCATCCGACATCAACGACTACGTTATAAGCAGCAAGAAAATCTGCACAAAGAATAGCTCATTGGATATCTGCTACGAGAAATGTCCATGGAAAGCAACGTCGCAAACCGAATTCCATATTTGCGTAATATATTCCGAACGTTTTTATAGCCATGTGGTTGGCAGCGTATAAAGTTAGGTTGCTTGGTGTCAATGATATAGGGTCCAGCTTAGATTGAGGGAAGACACTAAATTCAGAACCAGTGTCTACCAGAAAAATACAATGAGTGTTGTTGTCTTTTATGTAGAAAAGATTGCTTGAGTTTTGGCCCTTGTCATCTCCCGTCATTGAAGATGACAGGCCTACTCGTTTTTTCTATCGCAAGGAGGTTCGCATTTAACGGTGTTGTTGCTGAAAGTTCTGTGGTACCAACATGTACCTTGGACAGGAGTCGTGTCTGGTGTTATCTGTGGCCTAGATTGAGATCTACAAAGGGATCATGAATAACTACATCTTTCTATGGATCTTAGAAAAGTAATGGTGTTAAACTTCATGGATAATGTCTCTAATTGTTGAACTACGTTGGCCAATTGGGAACTAACTTGGTGAAGAATGGTGTCTTCTTGAGTAGAGTTAGCAATGACATTTAACTGTAGAGTAGTAGGATCCAGAACTTCAAGGATTTTGTCGCTCATTTCTGCTAATCGCTAATCTATCTACAGGCGTGTTAGTATCTGCCGTGGTCAAAACGACCCTAACTTGTCTGGGTAGGCAGGAAATAAACAGTTCCTTGAGTAATGGTATGTTGCCAGGATTTGGAGCAGAATTCCCAGCCAGTTGTTGCATGTGGCACAACAACTTGGTAGGTTTACGATCACCTAAATGCAGGTTGGTTAGCAACTGCTGCAATTTTTGTTGTTAGGTCGGTGAGCTTCGTAATGTGATGGCGGTCTTTAAGGCTTCATAGGCGTTTCTGGTTGGTGGATTTAATATTAAATCTCTTACTTCAGTTATTATCTCGGGTGGTAAGGCGTCGACAGTCAGGTCCAACTTCTGGGTGTCACTCCAAACGTGATAAGCATGGAACCTGTGTTCTATATTGGCGAACCAAGTCTCTGGGTCATGAGGCCAGAAACTTGGTAGTCTAACCACTTTTAACTGTGACTGTTGCACTGCATTTAGAGTTCCTTCGTCTTCCAAGGAGACAAAAGATATCGGATCTGCCAGGTGGCTGGGGCCTTCCATATGTGATACAGTCAGACCTCGTTATAATGCACCCCATTATAGTGGAAGTAATGCCTATAGTGGACGATGTCCTCAGTCCCTTCCAATGTTCCTATACCACCCACACTGAAAGAACCCGTTATAGTGGATCCCCGTTATTGTGTATAGTGGACGATTCATGTGTCCCCATCAAACATTTTGTATGTTAAACAATGCCCATTATAGTGGACAGACACTTTCATTTTTGGATGGCTGGTTGAATCAGTGACTTTGCAATCGGAATAAAGGAAGAAATTACAGTATTGAATTATTAAAGTTGTCAACACTGCAGTGATATACATCGTTAAAGTTGTCAACACTGCAGTGATATACATCGTTAAAGTTGCTGTTGCACCCAAGCTGTGCAAGCCCACGTTAGTACCAAGATGGATGGTTGGTAAAGAACGTTGGGTGCTGCAAATTTTTCCTCTCCTATGCCCCCTACACCTACATCCTCATCTCCTGCAAGCAGCCTCCTAAGGGTTCATCCTTTTATGGCTGCTTGGCTTACTCCCCAACCCACGAAATTAATCCAGCAATCCAGTAATTAATTTTCACCCTGTTATGCATTTGTTTACTGCACCTATAAATTCAGTACTATATGTTAATGGTAAGGAAATACAATTACTGTATCCACAGCCAAACCTCTCACCATATATTGCCACCAGTTTCATCAACCCCCAACTGCAGCAGTCATAAATAAGTACTGTATATTGTTGAGTTCTGGATTTTTAGAATTTCTAACATTGTTGACTGTACTACTGTACTTACAGCATTTTGAGTAATGGCCACTGAAATAATGCAGTTTTTCAAAAACCCCATTATAGTTGACAATCGCATATAGTGGACGACTGCTCGTGGTCCCGTGGCGTCCACTATAATGAGGTCTGACTGTATGTTGACTGATTAATATCGTAATATTTTTCTCACCGTGAGCTAGCTTCAGTATTCTTTGAACCACTAAACACTATTTTGTTGTGCTAAAACTCACTATTGCTATACGAAAAACCTTTGTTAGAGGATAATCCACTTAATCCACAAAAATATCACACTAGAGATCACATAGAAACAAAATAATCGTTGTCTTCAAAAAAAAATTTCATTGAAATCTCGTTAGAATAGCATCGAAATTGCGTTGGGGGTTACGTTAGAATCACATTGAAATCGCGTTAAAATCGCGTTGAAATTGAGTTGAGATCGCATTGGAATCGCGTTGAAATCAAGTTGAGATTGCGTTCGAGTAATCACATTCAATTCAAGTAATCACATTCAAATAATACGTCTATGGGATCACGTCTAAGTAATCATATTCAAATAATCGATCTAGGAGATCACGTTAAAAAAATCCGTCCAAAAGATCACATTAAAAAAAAATCCGTCCAAAAGATCACGTGAAAAAAAATCCGTCCAAAAGATCATGTTAAAGAAAATCCGTCCAAAAGATCACGACCGGGTCACCAGTTGTAGCATTCGTTGCCACATTTAATTTAATATAACTTTGTTCTTCCTAGAATGCATCTCCATATTAGCGTGTTAGAGATTCTGACTCCTTTTGTTTTAATAGGATAATCCGAATGACTTTGTACTGGAAATCCGTTCCTAACTTTGACAATATATATGTGTTTATTTGTAATAAATAAAGTCAATAATTATCGATTGATTTAAAATACAATGGTTAATATAACGAGAGCTAGTTTATAAAGATGTATCAACTATGAATCCAGAGAGAAGACCGAATTTTTTTGATTGCAAACAAGAGAGGAACATTTAACAGTTTCTATTATGAATATTCGAATTATTTAAATATAATCATCTCCTATTTGTTTCTTGAAAAGGTTCTATTCGAACATAATTTAAAAGTATGAACTTTCAAAATGAATATGGAATGAGATCACATGATCTCTACAAAACTAAAAATTGATGGCAAGGAGTCTCACAGACTCCACCTCACCCATTAAGTGTTACAGTGATATGTGGTTAGTGTAAATTTCCATCCAGTTAAATAATATTTCAATTGCAGAACACCAAATAAACAAGCTAGTGCCACTTCTGAGTAGTTGAATATTTGGTCTCTGATGGCTTTATTTTCAACTTGCATATGCTATTGGTAATTGTTCTTATTATTTGTGTTGTCATTGACTGGTGTTACCTGTGGTAGTGTTGCTGTTGTTATTATTTTTATTTGCCTGCCAGTGACATTCCCTCTGGTATGGGGAGTGAAGAGGTGGAGTGTCATGTGAGAGGGCAACTTCTGCTCACATGGCAGTGGTGAAAATATCATTGAGTGTCTCCTGTGGGGTAGGACGGCACCCCCTCCCACTGGTAGCCCTGCCATGTCACACAAAGTAAAGGAGTCCAGCGAAGTTTAAGGTCTTGGAATGCTGGGGCCCTCGCAGGGAAAACAAGGAAATTAGTGGACACCCTCAAGCACAGAGGCATTAGCATTGCATTCCTCCAGGAGACAAAGTGGAAGGGAAATAGATCATGGATTCTAGGAGAAGGATACAAACTTATAAACACAGGTAGTGGAGGGGGTTGATATGGGGTGGGCAGTGAATTAAGCAGTGAATTGCAGCAGAGGATCACTCCAGTTAACATGATTAGCAGTAGGATAATGTTAGCTACAGTAATTTGGCAGGGTATAGAGCTCCACCTCATAGGTGCCTATGTCCCCAAACAGGCCTAGGTGACTCCACAAAGGTAGGTTTTTGGAATGACTTTGATGAGGTGGTACCATCAGTAAATGGCACAAATACACAGGGCAAGGGGAATGAGCACCTAATTATTGGTTGTAATTTTAATGACCATGTGAGCATGGAGGGATTGGGATATGGGATGGGATCAACCCTGAGCAGCAGAAAGTCCTTGATACATGTTGTGTTAGCCAATACATGGTTCAAGAAGAGGGAAAGCACCTAATCACTTTCCAGTCATCAAAGGGGAGTTCTCACATAAACTTATTTGTGGTTAGGGAACAGCACTGGGCAGAGATCCAAGATTGCTGGGAACTACCCAGTAAAGATTTTATGAAGGAGTGTGGCCATAAGCTGCTAATGACAGAATCCCAAATGAAGAGGGTAGTTAGGAAACATACCTGGAAAGAAAAGACAGTCTTTTCAATGCCATGTAGTACAGGTTTCATAGGAAAATTTGATGAGGAGAGACATTGTTTGGCATGGATAGAGTAGGAGGTACTTCTCCACGTTGGCAGACATGGTGGTGGAATGATGAGGTGGAAGCTGCCATCAAAATTAAGTGGAGGGAAATAGGGGATCAGGTTTCAAAGAGGCCAAGTACCAGAATTATAAGGCTCTATATGAAAAGTTGGGGATAAGGGATGGAGAGAAAGCAGTTTTTAGACTGGCCAAGACCATGGTTGGAACTAGTTAGGGTAAAACCAGAGCCATAATAGGCAAGGATGTGAATGGTAGGGTCCTGTTCCAGCTGGCAGAGGTAATCAAAAGGTGGGAATACTACTGCCACAGCCTCCTAAATATTGTCACCTGCCCAACAATCACAGACAGAAACCCACTCATTCCATAGGCAGTGGAAAGGGTGAGCAAGGCTGAAATAGTCAGAGCCCTTCAAAAGTTGAAAGATCGAAAGGCAGGAGGTCCTTATAAGATCCCATGGATGTTTAACACACCTTGGGGACCACAGGAATTGCTTGGCAACTTACCTATATCCTTGTAATTGAATGTAGCTGCAAGTCCTTTCAGCCAACTCTGTACAGTGGTCTGCAGTTCGTCTTAGTCAACCTTCTGTCCTCCTAGCCAGCGTTTCATGTTAGAAAACTTCTGTCCTTCTAGCCAGCGTTTCATGTTAGCAAACTTCTGTCCTCTTAGCTAGTGTTTCAGCACCCAGCACACAGCATGAAATTTGCTCCCTCTGACTCCCATCTCTTTGCAAATATGAAACTCCAGCTAGGACAACAGAAGTTTTACTCAGACGAGATGTAGACCAGTGTAAGAGTTGGCTGAAACGACTGGCGGCTACCTCAAATGACAAGGGGATAGGAAAGTTGCTACCATGCTAGGACAAACGTCTCAGTTGGAGAGGTGACTATGGAGAGGTGACTTTGGATTTTCACTAGGGTTTACATTTTGCAACAGATCGGACCTTGAAAAAAATAGCCCTAATATAAATTATTGACCATCATTGGCTCATGTGATTCAGCAAATCTATCACCATCAATGCATTTATTTTGTTGTCATCTGGCAGACTGATAGAGTTGCTACTCTGGCTGTTGGCTGACTACTGGTATGCAGTGGTGTAGCCAGGTTATAGAGCCAGGGGGAGCAGCAAGCATATTAAGAAGGCGCCATTTTCAATCTTATGCCCAGTCCTGTGGCACGTGACAAGAGAGAGAATAGCGCCTGAGCAGACGACAAAATTATGACGTCAACCACAGGCGATAGGCAAAATTGCGCCTGTTGCAGTTCCGTGGCAGGTGAGAAATCATGTGAAGTGTAAATGTTTCCAAAAATACCTGTGAGGTGGCGCCCACAGCACAAAAATCCAACATCCAATAAAATTTAAATAGCCAACGTTGTTCGAAATGCAATAGCCAATGAAATGCACGTGACAGTTGCAAGCACGAAATGCAGTTGACTACCTCTCAACTGCACTTTTTGGTTTTTTCTGCACTACTGTGCCAAAAAAGTTGAGTTCCTACATCATAAGTTTCTGTGGCATTTCGTCTGCTTGAATGCAATTTGCATTGGTGTTGCATGCCACAGAAGCAGGCTTAACAAAGGCGCCATTTTATGAAGATTAGCTTAGGGGGAGCGGCCGCTCCCCTGCACCCCCCCTAGCTATGCCACTGCTGGTATGCTGGCTGATGGCTTAGCTGGTCTGGCTGATTGAGTGGCTTGCTGAGTGGACAACCTTGCTTCTCTGGTTGGATGACTGGCTGGTCAGACTAATTGACTGGCTCATCTGCTGGCTGAGTGACTAGTCTGGAAGTTTCCTTAGCCAGTGTGACTGGCTGACTGGTAAATTGACTGGCTATTTGCTTCTCTGGCTGGCTGACTGGATGGTCAGGCTGATTGCATCTCTGGCTGACTGACTGGCTGGTCAATGTGATTGACTGGCTTGATGTGTTGAGTGGATGACCTTAGCTCTCTGGCTTATCTAACTGGCTGGGCAGACTGGCTTTGCCAATCAGCTTGCCGCTTTTCCTTTGCCTGTCTGGTGTGGTTGGTTGACAGGCTTGTCTCTCAGTGTCTCTCTCTGTGTTATACTTTACTTTTATACACTTTTTGCGGGAACCCGACCCAGGGTATTCATAAGCCTTAAATTTCATTTGTTTATTGTTTACCTCAATTATAGTATTTCCTAACTCCCTATTCGGTTTAAAGGATTCAATCCATGACATCGTTAGTTATTATAAGATCTTTCAAGTACAAGTTTACATCTTTTGTGAAAAGTAAGTATTTAAAAATGTTAGCATAATTCTCATATTTTTTTACAATATTTTGTTATTATAGTTAATTACATTACAACTTTTTAATTTCATACTTGAAAAAGAAAAGACAGGAAACCGAAAACATCAAAGGTGGAATGGGGTTGTCAAATCCTAACATTAGCGACCTATAGGCTGAGTAGTACGGGTAGTTGATGGAGTGGTTGTTGGTGTGGTTGTTGGTGTGGTTGCAGTGGAAGTTACGGCGGTGGCCCTGGTCGTAGTTGTTGCAACGAATCCTAAAGATTAGAAGTAAATGCATGCATGATACTGTATATTTACAATGAATTATTTTCTTGACCCATACATTCAAATTTGCATTCATGTTGTTTAGTTTACACCAAATATAATCAACAATCTGTTATATTTTTGTGAGGTGAATTTAGTGGTTCCAAACTACTTCCCGACTGTCCCTAAAGATTGCATCATGCTAAGTAACGGTAGGAAACACCGGCGTAGCCAGGGGGAGTGTTCAACGTGTTAAAACACTTCCCGAAATTTCCGGAAAAATCTTTTGAACGATGGGAAAAAAGTTTGTACCCAGGGAGGGAGTACTAAGTTTATTGACGTAACAACCCCCCCCCCCCCCGAAACATTTTCTTGGCTACGCCACTGCTAGGAAAAACATCACATTTTCGATAACATTATTTCAGAGCCCAGGGAGGAGGCAAATGAAATCCGACTGAAAATTAGATGAACCAGGCTGAAAGTTAGATGGGGTTGCGAGCGGTGCTAGGGTAAAGCCCCCTCACTGCTGACTGATTTTAACAACTCTGAATCCTTTTCTTCCACCTATCACAGGGTCAGGTACCCATCTTGTCCCTCTCAATTGACACAAGGGTGATATATTGGACAGTGTGTTCCACAGCTGGTTGCCGACTGAAGCTGCAACTTCTATCCTTATTTTTCGACTGTTTACTGTTGGGTTTGTGGTACTCCACCAGGGAGGGCCTGGGGGGGGGGGGGGCTCGCTGCTACAGCTGAAAATTTTGTCTCATATACCATGCAATCATACGGTTTGGCTGCTAGGTGGCATATGTCAGCAGTCATATTGTGTGTCCCCGAATTTTGGTGTTTTTAGAGGCTTTGCGACAATTTTAAGAAGAATAAAACCTGCCTTTTTTCAAGGCGCCAACAGAGAAATCCAGGGCACGGTAAGGCCACAGATCTTGGTGACCTAAGCAGTTAGAGAGACCATGCAAACGGTTGGGTGTTAAGCCTAACCACGTGTGGTTTCTATCGCTCTCGTCGAGCTGCAGCACGGCATGGGTATCGTCTGCATAGACGATCCCCCACCCCCGCCTGGCATGGAGCGAGGCGCCAACTTCCTGTTGCAAAAATAATTTCTTTTTCTCTTTCTTTTTCTTCTTAGTATTTAATTTATTCCTTTTAGTATTTAGTATTTAATTTAATCCTATATTTAGTACTTAATTTATAGTTAGTATGTAGTTTTGCATCTGCCCATGTATAAGGACATCCCGAGGTATGCATGGATGATGCAAAATTCGGGAGGCATCATAAACACAGTGCAGGGGATTAAGACCCCAGTGCTGGCGGCCAATAGAGGTTCATGGGGATTGGGACCTTGGACCCCTTGGCAGATAGCATGCCGAGTGTCCTCTGTGGGGTAACCCAGCATCCGCCCACTGCAAGCAGCGCCAGCAGTCCTGTGGGTTCAAGATGCCCGGCTGGGGTGGCCGTTTGGATAGCAAAACTGGGGCAAAAAATCTTAGATTAGGAATGTGGAATGTGGGGACCCTCACAGGCAAAGCAGGGGAACTAGTTATCACTTTAAAGTGACAGAGGATTCAGGTAGCCTTCCTCCAAGAAACTAGGTGGAAGGGGAATAGATCTAGGGCCCCTGGTGAGGGATACAAACTCATATATACTGCCAGTGAAGGGGCAGAATGGGGTGGGCATAGTATTAGATAGGGAGCTTCAACAAGGGGTTACTGAGGTGAATCAAATCAATAGCAGGCTCCTGTTAGTTACAGTGGTTTGGAGAGGTTTGGAGTAATGCTTCACCTCATCAGGGCTTATGCCCCCAGGTGGGTCTGGATGAACCCACAAAGGATAGCTTCTGGACAGAGTTTGAGGATTTAGTGCACTCACTGGAGGCTTAGGTAGGGCAATGTCATGAGAATGAGCACTTCGTTATTGGGGGACTTTAACTGCCATTTTGGTAAAGATAACCAGGGTTATGGGGAGGTCCATGTGGGATGGGTCGTATGGAGCTGTTACCGTAGATGGGCTGCAAATTGTTGACACAGCAAATGCACTTGGCCTTGCTTTGGCAAATACATGTTTTAGAAAGAGGGACAAGCATATGATCACATATCAGTCAGCACAAGGGATGTGACAGATAGATTTTTTATGGTTAGAGGGCAGCATAGATCAGAGGTCTGGGATTGCTGGACACTTCCCAGTGAAAATTTTCAAAAAGAATTTGGCCATAGGCTACTTATGATAGAACTGGTAGTGAAAGTGGCATGCAAGGCACATTCTTGGAAAGGAGAGCAGGTCATCAGGTGGTGGAAACTTCCCACCAAGACAGAGGAATTCATACAAGAGGTTCACAGGCAGGTAGACTGGGATTGGGAAGGGATGACAGATGCCATGTGGGACAGGGTTGCCCACAAAATTAGAGCCTGTGAGAAAACCATCTTTGGGCAGGGTAGAGTGGGAGGCACAGTGCAGGGTAACAGGCAGTCATGCTGGTGAAATGAGGAGGTAGAAGCAGCCGTCAAACAAAAGCAGGGACCAGGAGTCAAAGACAAAGTATAGGCTGGCCAAGACCACTGCCAGGAGGACAATTGCCCTGGCCAAGCTCCAGAAGTATGAGGCCCTCTATGAGCAGTTAGGGACAAAGGAAGGGGAGAGAGAAGTTTTCAAACTGGCCAAGGCTAGAGATAGGGCAGCAAAAGATATACCCCGAGCCATAATGGTGAAGAATGGCATAGGTAGGATTCTGCTCTCTCCAACAAAGGTAAAGAGGAGGTGGGAGGAGTACTCCCAAAACCTCTTGAATGAAGCAGGGGGAGATGAGGGCACTATCTCCAATCCTGGACCAGCAAGGGCTGTGGACCATGTAACTGAGGAGGTAATAGCCAGGGCACTTAGGAAGATGAAAGGGCAGAAAGCTGTAGGTCCAGATGGAATCCCTGTTCAAGTATGGCATAGCCTAGGGATGACAGGTACCAAGTGGTTAGGGAAACAAGATAGCTAGTGGAGATAGAATGCCATCTGCATGGTGAGAGAGTTGGATAGTACCACTCTACAAGGGTAAAGGGGATGTCCAAGAGTGTGGCAAATATAGAGGTATAAAGCTAATGTGCCATTCCATGAAGCTGTGGGAGAGAGTAATGGAACGTCACCTCTGAGATAGAACTAGTGTCCATGGAAATCAGTTTGGGTTTATGCCAGGTAGGTCCACAATGGAGCCCATCTTCATTCTGAAGGCAGATGGTATAAAAGTATAGAGCAACAAAGAAAGACCTACATGCCATCTTTATCGACCTGGAGAAGGGTTTTAACAGTGTCCAACGACAGATAGTTTGGAGGGTATTACAAAAAAGGGGGGTAGATGAAAGGTTTATTAGAATAATCCAGAATATTATAATGGCTCCATTGCTAGGGTAAGAACACCTTGGGGAAACACTGGGGGCTTTCCAGTGAAAGTTAGGGTGCACCAAGGTTCAGCACTTAGTCTATATCTTTTCATCCTGGTTTTGGACAAGCTGCTGATGGGTGTAGGGGAATGGGCCCCTCAGTGCCTGGCATTTGCCAATGATATAGGGAAAGTTAGTGACACCAGAGAGCAGATAGAGAAGGGACTAAACGACATAAGAGGAGCATTGGAAAAGGGAGGGCTAAGGATTAACAGGAAGAAGACAGAGTATTTAGCTTTCAATTGGGATGGTCAGGAAAACAGTGGAGACATACGCTCAAGGAGCAAACTGGTGAAAAAGATGCAGGAGGTAAAGTACTTAGGATCAACATTTCAAAGCAATGGGGAGATAGACACAGATGTGACCCATAGAATCAATGGGGGTGGTTGAAATGGAGACAGGCAGGTGGAGTCCTCGGAAGTTTTACAGAACAGTGGTTAGGCCAGCTATGCTATATGGATCAGAGTGCTGGGCAGTATCATACACCACATGGGACCTTGGTTTTACTTCTCATCTGAAGTAAGGTGCACTCGGGGCCTCTCTCCCACCCAAAAGATCAAACACACCTCAGTCCAGTATTGATCTTACAACTAGTGATGCAATTACCACATTTGCTACCCACTGCAGGACGAAGGTGGGCTTGAGCAAAGCCTCCTAGATGATAAGGCCCTTGCATTATGATGTCACTGCTGTGATGTGCTATTCTTAAACAAAAACAACACTACAGAAGAGTACCAAAAGTTGAAGTCTTCAGTTTTGCAAAACCCCCAGAAATTTTAACAAAATGGATTACAGCTATTAAGAAAAAGGATTTACTATTGACTAAACAGCAAGGTAAACAGACTTTATATTTAATTAGTGGTTCAACAGTTGTACTGATAACAGTTACTGTTAGGACCCCACATTATATATGATAGAAAAGGCAAATTATTCCACTAATATGCATACAGTACATAAATTAATTTAAGTATTATACTTGTAATGTATATGAGGACCACTAGGTGGCATGTGTGACTCTTTGTGTGCTTCTTGTTATCTGTGAATTGTGGCATTCATTGGGATTTCTATCCTTAAAACCCAGGATCAAAAGCCACCTTTTTCAAGGCGATCACCTACAGTCCCAGGGTTAAGGTAAGGCCATGGTCTTGGGGCGCCTGAAATGGTGGGGGAGCTTGTCATGAGGTTGGCTGTTTAAGCCTACCTCATGCTATCAGCAAACCCAGCATGCTTCACTGCAGTGGATGTGTTTGTCTGCATTGACAGATGCATGGCTGTGTTGGAGCTGGGTGCCAACTGCATATGGCTGCAATTTTATTCATTTCTTCAATTTTGAATTACATACTGTATGACTACTATTTTATTATTTATTTCTTATTTGTATAGTGTCTGTTTTATGAAGTATGCAGAGGGGAATGAACAGTCCAGATGGCAAAAGATCAGTGGTGTGGAGGATTGAAGCACCAGCAGATGGCAGGGTTGCACAGGTAGGCCCCAGGCTGGCACTATCAGTAGCCCACATTGTCATGAAGGTTGGGACCTTTGACCCCATGGCAGGAAATGCACTAAGCATTCTGTGGTGTAGGCTGGCATCCCCCATTGCAAGCAGCACCAACACAGGCTGGGGTGATCCCAGCAAGGGCACATTCAGAAAACATAGGGGCAAACATTAGATTAGGAACATGGAATGTGGGGACCCTTACTGGCAAGACAGGGGAATTGAGGGGGAAAGACCATTCAGGTAGCTTTCCTCCAAGAAACCAGGTGAAAGGGGAATAGATCAATGGCCTTGGGGAGGGATACAAGCTAATATACTCAGCTAGTGAAGGGGGATGGCATGGGGTGGGTATAGTATTAGATAGTGAGGTGCAACAAGGAGTTACCCTTCTGAAATGTATCAGTAGCAGGCTACTATTAGTTACACTGGTTTGACAAGTGTAATGCCCCACCTCATCAGCATGTATGCCCCCAGGTGGGTCTTGATGAAGCTCACAAAGGTGGGTTTCTGGAGAGCGTTTGAGGATTCAGTGCACTTGCTGAAGGCCATGGTAGGCCAATGTCCAGGGCATGAGTGCTTAGTTATTGGTGGGGACTTTAATGGCCATGTAGCAAAAGAAAGCCAGGGTTATGGAAAAGTACATAGGCGGAGGGGGTTATAGAAGAGTTAATCCAGAAGAGCAGCACACCCTTGACACATCAAATGCATAAGGCCTTGCATTGGCAAATACATGGTTTAGGAAGAGGGACATGCATCTATCACATTCCAGCCACCACAAGGGATGTCACAGTTAGATTTCTTTATCACTAGGGGGTAGCATAGAGCAGAGGTTTGTGATTGCTGAGCACTTCCCAGTGAAAATTTTCAAAACGAATGTGGCCATAAGTGATTTATGTTAGAAATCCTAGTGAAAACGGCAGGGAAGGTACATTCTTGGAAAGGAGTGCAGCTCATCTGGTAGTGGAAACTGCCTACCCAAACAGAGGAATTTATACAAGAAGTGAACAGGCAGGCAAACTGGGATTGAGAGGGGACAGCAGATGCCATGTGGGACAGGATTGCCAGAAAGATTAGAACTTGCAGAAAAGCCATTTGGTGCAGGGTTGAGTAGGAGGCACAGTCCAGGGAAACAGACAGAAATGGTGGTGGAATGAGGAGGTAGAAGCTGCCATCAAGCAGAAGAAGGCTGCTTTCCACAGGTGGTGGGAGAATAGGGACCAGGAGTCTAGGACTCAATATAGGCTGGCCAAGAACTCTGCTAGGAGGTCCATTTCCCTGGTCAAGTACCAGAAGTATGAGATGCTCTATGAGCAGTTAGGGTCAAAGGAAGGGGAGAAAGAAATTTTTGAACTGGCCAAGGCTAGAGATAGAGCAGCTAAAGATATACCCTGGGCCATATCAGTGAAGGATGGTGAATGCAGGGTCTTGATCTCTCTGCTGGAGTTAAAGGGGAGGAAAATGAGAGAAAAATGCTGGGGGAGGGATAAGGACCCTGCCACCTATTTTGCATCATTTGAGGTGGTGGACTGTGTCACAGAGGAGGAAGTAGACTGAGCACTTAGGAAGAGGAAAGGGTGAAAAGCTGTAGGCCCTGATGGAATCCCCAATCAAGTGTGATGTAGCCTAGGGACGACTGGCACCAGGCGGGTAGGGAAACTTTTCAGTAGGATAGCTGGTGGAGACAGAATGCCATCTGAATGGCAGGAGAGCTGGATAGTACCACTATTCAAGGGCAAAGAGGATGTTCAAGATTGTGGTAACAACAGAGGTATAAAGCTAATGAGTCATGGAACTTTCCCCAGGGATAGAACCAGAATCTGGGGAAATCAGTTTGGGTTTATGACAGGTAGGTCCACAATGGAGCCAATCTTTATTCTGAAGCAGATTATAAAGTATGGAGCAGCAAAGAAAGATCTCCATGCCATCTCTATTGATATGGAGAAGGCCTATGACAGTGTGCCAAGGCAGGTAGTTTGGGAGGTATTATTAAAAAATGGGGTAGAAAAATGGTTCATTTGAATAGTCCAAGATATGTATGATGGCTCCATAGCTAGGGTAAGGACACCTGGGTGAAATACTGGGGCTTCCCAGTAAAATTCGGGGTGCATGAGAATGGTGTAGGAGAATGGTCCCCTCAGTGCTTGGTATTTGCTGACAATATCAGATAACTTAGTGACAACAGAGAACAGATAGAGAAGGGTCTAAACGACATTAGAGGAGTGCTGGAAAAGGGAGGACTAAAGCTAAATTTGAAGAAGACAGAATATCTAGCTTTCAATTGGGAAAGTCTGGAAAGTAACCTGACATACGTTCGGGGGGGGGGGGGGGGGGAGTCAGTGAAAAAGGTGCAAATGGTATGGTGCTTAGGATCAATGTTCCAAAGCAATGGTGAGATTGACACTGATGTGACCCATCAAATCAATGGTGGGTGGCAGAAGGAGAGAAGGCAAACAGAGTTCTATGTGATGGGAGGGCCCCAATCAAATTGAAAGGGAAGTTCTACATGGCAGTGGTTAGACAAGCTATACTTAATGGATCAGAGTGTTGGGTAGTGAGGAAGAGCCACGTCAATAGAATGCAAGTAGCCAAGATGTGAATGCTGCAGTACATGAGTGGTGTGTTGAGAACTGATAGAATTAGGAATGTATATATCAGAGGCAGCCTGGGGATGGTGGACATCACTGAAAAAATAACGGAGAATAGGCTGAGGTGGTATACTGGGAATGCAGGTATTCAGTAGCACCCAGGGCAGGGGGAGACTGAAGCTGTCATGGGAGCAGGATGTTCATAAGACATGACAGTTTGTGGGGTGGATGGGGACCTGGTGGGAGATAGAAGGGTATGGGGGGCTAGAACTCACAGACCAGTGATGACTTGTAATGTATTATACTATGTGAAGTGTGTACTTATGTATTACACATACTATGTTAGGTGTTGAGCAAATCAGAATGATGCCAGACTGATTGTATAACATGATGACTGACAGACTGATGGAATGGATTGACGGATTTTTAAATTTTTTGATAATTTTCGTCAGTCTCTGCGTGACTGACGTCAGATTTATCGTGTGAGCGCCTTTCATCAGTCTGGTGTCAGTCACTGCTTGGACAGCAATGGAGACACATGCGTTTTAACCCCTCCCCAGTCTCTGGGACTAAGTGCTGGATTTACCACTATGCTAAGTAGGCTGAAGCCTATGGTCTCAACATTTAGCGGGCTTCAAAACTTAAGAATCGGGCTTGAAAAAGACCTGAAAATTGAAATAGCCTAGGGCCTCTCAATATCTAAATCCGACACTGCCTGCAACACTACCTCTACATGTGAAACAATATGTGGGAGGGCTCCCTCCTGTTTTGGGCAAAAGCTGGGTCACTGGAGAAGAAAAAGAGGATGGCAAAGATCACAGGTGGAGAGGAGGGCAAAGATCACAGGTGGAGAGGAGGGCAAAGATCACAGGTGGAGAGGAGGGCAAAGATCACAGGTGGAGAGGAGGGCTGTGGGGATCAAGTGGAGGACGTCAGGCATGTGATACTGGCATGTCCAGCGCTGGATCACTGCAGGGGAGGGTTGTGGAACCACCACATTGGAAGAGGTTCAGGGGTGGTGGGTGTTGGGGTGGAGCGGTGTTGCCTGGGTGCTGGTGGAGATCTAGGCTTATTGGTCTAGCATGAAAATTCTCACTAGCAAGGAATCTTCTTCATGCATGTATCTTGCTTTGTCAAAAATGGCTTCACCCCAGTTGGGGCATTGAGGGTGGAGTAATTGCTGCATTGCTCCCCATATGGATCCGCACCTGGTCCAACGTTGCCTTTTACCACTTGTTGCTAAACCTATTATAATTGCAATACAAGCTTTTTCCTTATTGCAATCCATGGTTTCTTTTGCACATTCAGGGCTTTTTAGGAGACTGATAGTCAGTCTGACTGATGGTGTAATGTCATCCATCAATCCATCAGTTTGGCATCAGTCTATTCTTGATCAAGATCATGGATTGAACTGATGCCAATCTGAGCATGTAACCCCCACTTTAGAAAAGTAAGGTATACATGCTATTTGCATGGTTAGTGTACAACTATATTGTTTACTATATAGTGCTAACTATATTGTTAGTGAAACATTCTTAGGCAGATGTCTAGAAGCTTTACTGTGAAAGGGCAGATGTCTAGATGTTTTGTGTGAAAGGGCAAGCATCAACATTGATGATTGTTGGCAGTAGGTCTAGACTAAAGCAGCCCTCACACGATCAGTATTACTGTCAGTTCTTCACAATACTGACAATATTACTGATTGTGTGAGGGCAAATACTGATGTAGTGTCAGTATACTGAAACGCTTTCACCGTCGTGAAAGTATTTTGGTTCTATTGTGGACGGAGCCAAAATACTGACCAAATATTGATCGTTTGAGGGCTATACTGTCAACATTTAGTCAGTATGAATCAAGTGTACCATGACGAAGTTCATGCTGCCCATGTCTCCTACAATGCTTCACATATGGGTGCACGTTAAATATGACTTGAGAGTTTTAATTTTCAAAATACAAAAAAAAAATCCTAAGGATGAGTTACTTTAATGTAATTTATTAAATTTAAATAAGCACATATTTCTGTCGTTTGAAAATCCATTTTTCAATCCAATGTCATTTTTTCTTTGTGTTGCAAAATCCACATAGAAAAATATAGCAATATAAGCTTTTCTTCTATTATCCATTATGTAATGATAAACATAGGACACCAAACGAATGCTTCGAAATTTTTGAACTAACTAACTACTGACAATAATATTGATCTACTGAGGGCTCGTTATGAATACGGATTAAATATTGCCAGTATTCAATATTGACAGTATTACTGATCGTGTGAGGGTCGCTTTAGTTAGCGCTACTAAGGATGAGGTCACAAATTGGTGTAAAGGCCTTCTGTTTAGGTTTGGTTTGAGACAGTGAAAAGCATATGATAAATTTATTGAGATGATATTACAAATTTTTAAAAGAGGGGCGGAAGATTTGATTCGGTCCAATACAATGATGCGGGTTATTGGATGCTACAGGGCAGAGAAAGACCAGAGCCGACAGGAGTAAGCTGAACGAAGAGATATGATAGTTTGTGGGAGATGGGTGACAGTGAAGGGGCGAGAATTCACATACCTGACTCTGCCACGGGAGGTACAAGGGAATTAAGATGATGCTGAGGTATGTAATCTTAATACATTGTACAGAACTCCAATTTTCCGAACTCCGACTATCCGAATCGCTTTCAGAATATCAGAAAGGAAATTAAGAGGGAACGTACTGCGATTTGCAAAATAATGCGTGGCTTGGCTGCCCGAAAACGGATACTGACAGTCAAACAGCATACTTTGACCGAGATGTTCAGCAAGCAATGGCTTTCATTTGCAGTATGGTACATGTACATACTGTACTAATGAAAAGCCTCTTAAGGATGCTTAATATGTATAAGTGTTGTCTTTTCATGTAGGCCTAATTAATTAAAAGCTCTTTTTATTTAAAAATAGCTTTTTTTCCTCCCATTTTCAACATACAAACAGTAGGCCTAATAAATTAAATTAGACCCTGTTTTCGGAAAAAATTCCACTTATCCGAATTTTTGATTATTCGAATGGGGTCCGGTCCCAATTGATTCGGATAATTGGAGTTCTACTGTAATGAAGTATGAGCTGGTTACTTGGTAACGATTTTAGCGTGAATGTTGATTTGCATTCTATATAGAATTGCCTCCTCCTTCCGAAATAGCAAAAAAAAATCACTCAATATCTATATCATTTGTTACGATTAATCTTGGTACAGTATTATGGAGTGAAATCACAAAATTGTAGAATAGCAAATTATTTTGGACTATGCGTTTAAATGAAAATGTGCATAGAACAAAAACCTTTCGTGACCCAGTGTTGCTCTCCCCTTAGTGCCGCAATGGGGTGCATATTTCAACTGATGCACAATTTAACTTTGCAACTAATGAGGCATTTTTGCATTGCTTTCCCCATTTCTATGCTGCCAGTCCAACAGTTGCATTCCAATCTGCATTTGGCTAAACCAATGAAGATGGGATATTGTGTAAGGGGCAGTAGAGGGCCTATTTTAATTGCAGACTAGAAGTAAACTAAGGGATTCTGAATACAGTACAGTGGTACCCCGCTTAACGAACGTAATTCGTTCCAGCGATACGTTCGTTATGAGGGGTGTTCGTTGTGCAGAACACAATTTCCCATAGATCTCTATGTTATATTGTGTAATTCGTTCCGGGTTGTGACGAAAAATTGTGAAAATTGTTAAGAAGTTAAAAACAAAGTACAGTGCTGATTGTTTATGAACGAAAACACTCTAGGACCCATTTTCTTTTGGGGGGGGGGGTTTCATACTTCACAAAAACTAGGAATTGCCCTGCGATGAGAAGGCAGTCAATTACTTGCAGTGTGCAGTTGAACGGTGCTCGTCAGCAAATGCCATGCATTCAGGGGTCCATTCTCCTACTCCCGTCAGTAGCTCGTCCATAACCAGAATAAAAAGGTATGGATTTGAGTGCTGAACCTTGGTGCACCCCAAACTTCACTGGGGAGCCCCCAGTATTTTCCCCAAGGTGTCCTTACCCTGGCTGTGGAATGGAACCATCATACGAGTACATATCCTAAACTATACTTTTCTATCATCTGCCTCAGAATGAAGATTCGTTCCATTGTGGACCTGCCTAGCATGAACCCAAACTGATTTCCACGGACACTAGTTCTATCCTGGAGGCGACATTTTATTACATTACATTGGTATAACTCATTGTATTAATACCTCTATAGTTACTACAATCTTGGACATCCTATACCAGTGGTGGAGAACCGTTTTTGAAGACGGGTGACAATAACACAAAAGAAAACCAAGAATTTCTCCACGGGTCAGATGCAAGCACTATTCAATTTTATGACTAAAAATAAGTTATTATTAATAGTGAATAAAGTTTATTAAAGGAGGGAATAGAGAACATCATCCAACTTTTATTACACCTTTAACATCTTCTCATTAACACTCGGGAAATTTAAAATTGCACGGTGGGTCGCCGGTTCGCCACCACTGTCCTATACAGTTCCTAGTTCACTTTGTATATTGAACAAGCGTTCGTTATGCGATACTCCCGCGCTTTTTTGACGGTGTTCGTTATAGGGAGCATTCGTTATATGAGGCGTTCGTTAAGCGGGGTACCACTGTATTTAAAAATATTTGGGGCGCACTTTTTTGTTAGTAGTGCTATCCCTTGATACACTCCTGTGGTGGCCCGATAGAGGGGGAGGTCAACTGCCAAATTTTAAATGTGAATACAGCATTTTATATGTTATTTTTTAATTTCTTGTTAAATAATCTTTTGTCCTAAACAATTCTCTTTAAAATTATAAAGCGTTTTTTTTTTTTTTTGCTACAATACCTTACTTAATGTTTCGCTTAGGACACATATGGGCAACTCGTGGGCCAAGTTGCGTTGGGCACACCAGTTCCCGTGAGATCACTGAACTTAAGCAGCACAAGCCCATGTCAATACCAGCATAGGTGATTGGTAAGGAACGTTGGGTGCTACAAATTAACCCTCTCCTTTGTCCTTTCATCTCCCGCGGGCAGCCTCCTAAGGGCTCGTCCTGTTATGGCTGCCTCGCTTACTCCCCAACCCACGAATCCAATCCCATATTTGTTTTGATCTGGGTCCCTGTCTATCTCAGCAAGGTCTCATGGTGAAGAACAGCTCCTAGCAATGTTCGCATTCACTGTTTTTTCAACTTGGTTTTCAATTCCCAACCCCAGATGGTACTAGCATGGGTGACCGCTTGCGAAACCGCTGGCACTCAAATCGTCTTAACAGCGTAGTCTGTGCTCATTCTCCATTAGAACTACACAGTGCACGGAGCTGTAATGACCATTGTAGATGAAGGGTCCTAAAACACCAACAAAACAAGCAAAAGCAAGAGAAAACTAAGGCAGACGTGGGACCAGAATATATGAAGAGATATGTAAATGTGTGGAATGAGAGAAGGCATAAGCATGGGTCATAAGTGGAGGTTTAGAAACCGCAGACCCTACCGATGACGATGATGATGAACTGAGAACAGGGAAAGAGCAGCTCTTTACCTCAATTGCAAGAGAATGCAGATTGTTAGCGGTCCCCGGGCGGGGGAAGACCAAAGCTGACCTGGCAGAATAAGAGTATGATGATAAGTAGGACATAGTCATAATATTTGATTCCCAATCTTCCGAGTGAAACATTTATGCAATGAATTGCATTGAAAATCCTTATATATAGATTCAAAATTATCCTGATTTTCAAAGAAGGTTTCAGCTCCACAATTCAGCATCATCATACCCTTATCCCGCCTGTGGCAGGGTCGGGTCTACGATTCTAGCTCTCCACTCCTGCCTACCTCCTACCAGGTCCCCGCCCACTCTTCACATTCTTATATCTATACAGACAATCTGCCCCAACGTCTGCTTCGGTTTCCCCGTGCCCCGGGTGCTTGCAACCACTTCCATTCTGAAATGGAAATAACGAGCTCCTCCTCCCTTCTCCTCATTACTTGTCCATACTATTTCAACCTACCATCTCTCCTTTTCTTCTGCGATGTTCACCACCTTCAAGCTACCTGCAATATACTCATAGCGGGCCTAACCACTGCCCTGTAAAACTTCACTTTCAACTTGATTGGGACCCTCCTATTAAACAGGACTCCACTTCCCTGTCTGCACTTCGACATCCCCCCCCCCATTGATTAGTGCTGAACCTTGGTGTACCCCAACTTTAACTGAGAAGGCCCAAGAATTTCCTTAAGGCGTCTGTGGAACCATCATACATATCCTGAACTATTCGTATAAACATTCGTCTATCCCCTTTTTCATAATACCTCCCAAATCACCTGTTGTGCAACGCTGTCATAAGCCTTCTCTAAGTCGACAAAGATAGCATGGAGATCTTTCTTTGCTGCCACATACTTTTCTATCTTCTGCCTCAGAAGATAGAATTCAAAAGTACAAAAAGATTTTAGGATCCCCTCTATTGGGGTGTTACCAAAGGGTGTCTTTTTTGCATTTTAAGATCACTAAATTTAGTTTATTTTTGGTCCTTTGCAATATTTCACTTACGCGCATGGATTTCTAAAATAATTTTACATTCCGGAGATTTCGTGATCTCACTCCATGGCACAATTAACGGATATTTATTTTACTCACCGCAGCATTGGAAATTCTTGAAACAACATATTAGCTGGCCATATTGAGGGACGCATTGGGCGCAGTTCACCCAAAAAAAGAAAAATCTCCTTTGAAGGTGGTGTTCTTCAGATTGCATTCCTTCACACGAAAATTGAAACGCCAATGAAGATATCAGCAGAACTAAGAAACAGGCACCTCGTGTGGAAATTGCTGTTTTCGCCATCATAGTTATAATCATCCAAATATTTCCTGAAAAAAGATATACCAAACTTTTCATCGGCATTAACCGAACCACTGCTTTGCGCCAAGTCCATGGCGCAAATCTTTATCCTGATCAGGGCAGATTGCTTCTTGCGGATGCGATAAAAGCCCAATTTGCGCCTTCGATGGAAGGGAGGTATCGTATTTTCATGCCGATTATCCACCCACGTGTAACATATAACCCTCACGCCGAGATAAATGATCAGAAATTTACGTAAAAAATATCTTGAAATGTGCGCTCATGCATACGCCGCGTCTATTGGCAGCGACTGGAAACGCAATTTTTATTTGTCAGTGTCGAGGTCGACCCAAAATTTAAGGGGGGGGGAGGGTTGCAACCCCAAAAACCCTACCCTGGATCCGCCCCTGAACACAGAACTGCCAGAGGTGCCTCATCTACCAGTTGCATACTAGAGAGGGCTCTTTAATGTCCTAATGTCATCGTGCACAACACGGGACCTTGTTTTCGAACATGGAACTACTTTGGGTTCCTTCCTCCCACATCACCCTGGAAGGGTAAAAATCAACCCCGCAGCCAAGAGCTCGTGCAGTCATTAAGACAAATCAAAACAATTCCCTAACCCTTTTCCTGCCTATGACAGGGTCGGGTACCCATCTTGTCCTTTTGAATGGACACAAGGGTGATATATTGGACGGTGTTTTTCTGTAGCCGACTGCCGACCAAACCTGCAATCTCTTTTCTTATTTATCATCGGTCTCCTGTTCGTTGGGGCACTCTGCTGACATCAAGGGGCGAGCTCCTACACTTGGAAATTTTGCCTCATCTACCCATTGCATAGTAGAGAGGAATACTACTGACCATGGACTGAAGAACACAAAAATTCACTTAACTTTAGTATCCTGACTTGTGGTCCAAACTTCCTCCTGTGTGGCCTTCTGGTGAAAGGGTTCCTGCTTGATGGCAACTGTTGATGTGTCACTCTTCTGGTGGTTTTGTGGAGCACTGAAAACAATGGCAGAACAACAGTTAGCAAACACAAGCAAAGAAAATTAAAAACAAATTCAAAATTGAAAACAATTTCAAAATAAAAAACAAATACTTATCTTTTTGAGTGGTAAGGAACTGACGTTTTGCAAGAGGATCTTGCTTCTTCAAGGTTGAGGCTTCAAGACCTTGCCATCAAGCAGGAACCCTTTCACCAGAAGGCCACACAGGAGGAAGTTTGGAACACAACTCAGGATACAAAAGTTAAGTGAATTTTTGTGTTCTGCAGTCCATGGTCAGTAGTATTCTTTGTGTATACTGGTATTGCTGCCCCTGTTGTTTTCTTTGTCTTATAGTAGTGAGGGTTCTTTTGCTTGCAAATGCAATCATGAACCACACAAGAACTCAGTGCCTCTTCCGTCCAAAAGACGTCAACCCACCTCGGTCTACTGTCAAACCTAGAACCAACTCCTACTACACCACTGAGATGGAGCCAGGGCGGATCCTTGGGGGGTCAAATCACTCTCACAGGGTTGGTCCTAGAGTTGTTGGGGCCCAAGGCAGCAGATGATAGTAGGGATCCAGTGCCAAGATTTATGAAGTTGATTGCTTACCAATGTGATACTTTAATGTCTAAGGCAGTTGTCTCGTTCGCCTTGCCCAAAGGCCGGCTGTGAACTTTCAGTGCTCCAATGGGGCACATATTTCAGATGATATTTCAACTTTGCAACTGATGAGGACTTTTTGAATTTGCTATTCTCATTTCCAGCACCGGCGTGATGGGTGTGGGAACTGTGCTATGGGACAGGACCATGCTTCATCATTTTGCACGGGGCTCTGCATCATTAGTTTGTGCAGGGCCTTGCACAGGATGATTAATATACTGCTAGTCCACTCTGCAGTAGGCTAAACCACTGATAATAGGGCATTATTTAAGGCAGTTGTCTCAAATTCACTTTATTGGAGGGCCATGTGGTTAACAGTAAATCTTTCTGTGGGTCGCATGCACTATTACCTATATGTAAGCAACTAAAGCAACTCCTAACCCTTTTCCCACTTATGGCAGGGTTAGGTATCCATCTTCTCCCTCTGAATGGACATAGGGCGATATATTGATCATAGTTTTTTACTGCAGCCGGTTGCCGGTGTCACGCGTCAAAGTGTCCTGTACGTCAAATTGTCCGGGATCTACCTCAAAGTGTCCAGCCAGACACTTTGAGGCAATTGTTGAGTACCTCAAAGTGTCCACCAATTAGATCCGAATGCTGTTGCCCGAATTAGTCTCTTTTCTGCATAGCATATATGCACTGCGGAGAAGATATGCAACGTGAATCAAGGCGTAATTTATATCAAATGTTAACTTACCATCTCGTAGATCAGTGGTTCTCAATCCTTTTGAAGCCAGGGAACGCTACACTGCGAATGTTACTTGCACGGAACATTTACAATTCAACTTAAACTTTAAGTCAGCTTGTATACTTTCTACACATGGTACTTACTACCACTTCTTATAACAATAAAACGAACAACTATGTCGTTTGCTGATTATAATCCCATCCAAAAATTATTTTAAATTGTACCGATTTTTTTTGCAACGCCTTTATTTCTGCATTTAATTTGTTTGCAGAACACGCATTGAGAACCACTGTCGTAGATGATGCAATGCTCCTCCATTTTTGGTGTACGCTTTCCATTTTACTTGGTTATTAATATTACCTAGCGATTGAGGTGAAAGAGGAAGGTGATGAATTGTCTTTGGTATATACTGTATCATTACAATGATCTCTATTTTCGGTCCGCCGCCCTTCTCCCCGCGAACAAGATACATATCGATTCTGTGAATGATTTCGTGTAGCCACCAATATTCCATTTGTACGAATCTCATTTTTCTAGACACAGAAAAATCTCAATTCTGCTTTCCTTCTGCCTGGCCTCAACGTCACCACACTAAAGTTGCAATTCTGTCATTACAACTATATTGTTTATTCATAAAAATACTTGTTTTTGGCAATAATTTTGCCCTAAAACACCAACGAACCAAAAAAAACCTAACCAGGTAAAATGGAAAATGGCCCGGACACTTTGATGTAAAAGCGGACACTTTGAGGTATGCGCCGGACACTTTGACGTGTGACACTGGCCAAAGCTGCACCCCTGCGCTTATTTATTGTTGGTCTAGTGTTCGTTTGGGAATGCTACCGACGCCAGGGGGCGAGCTCCTACACCTGGAAATTTTACCTCATCTACCCGTTGCATAGTAGAGAGTGTTCTTTTATATGCAAGTGCCATCGTACACCCACATGGGACCTCGGTTTTTCTTCTCATCCGAAAGAAGGCACACTTGTGGCCTCTCTCTCGCCTGAAAGAAGCCCACCCACCTCGGTCCAGTATCGAACCTAGAAGCAGTTGGCGAGCGTGCTAACCACTATGCCACTGCGGTGGGGCCGACTATGACCTATATGTAATCTACCTATATATAATAAGTGCTAAGTGCATTTTTCAAATGTATGAAATACATACAGTAACGTTTTATATACATAATTTAGAGCGCTTGAGTGATCCGGTGGTGTACAACATATGTTACGCAAAGGAAATGAATTAGGTCCTGCGCATGTGCAACATTCTTAATAAGGACTTGTGCACCTGCACAGAATGTAATTTCAATCCTTTGTATGTCGTTCTCTAACACAGTGGTTCTCAACCAATTAGGAGTCACGGAGCCCTTACTTGGAAGGCTGTTCATTCTCCTGAGCCCCTTTTTGATTCAAGCAATATTGTAAAATTAAACATGCGCAGAAATGATTGTAAGCAAATATATACTATGGAATGTTTTAGGAACAAGTCCTTGTTCCAGAAATCCTTTCAGTGTTTAACTACTTGTCCATCGCTGGACAATGATAGACAGGTGTTTGTGGTTCCCCATGGATCCACGGGTCCACAGAGCACGGAAAATCCTGCTATGGAGCCCCAGGGCTCCGCGGAACACCAGTTGAGAACCATTACTCTAACGGATCACTCAATCTCTCTATTTAATGTACAATACGTTTTGCCTGTGTTTACCATCATTTTTTAATGTACCTATAATTCTTAAAATTCTCCGTGGGCGGCAGGAGAGAACATAGGGGGCCTCATATTTGAGATGGCTAATATAAAGGGCAGTAGAGCAGTGGTTCTCAATATTTTTACTTCACGGAACACTTAAAATTCAACATAAACTTTAAAGCAGGTTGAACACTTTCTACACTTGGTACTTAACTACATCATCATCATACCCTGTGGGTTCTAGCCCTCCACTCCCGTCTATCTCTAGCCCAGGTTCCCGTCCACCCCACACACTGTCGACACGCCACCCATGTGCCACAGTATTTGCATCTCAGCTACTCACATTCTATTTACGTGGCTCTTCCTCACTGCCCAGCACTCTGATCCATATGGCATAGCTGGTCTAACCACTGTCCTGTAGAACTTCCTTTTCAACTAGATTGGGATCCTCCTATCACACAGGACTCTGCTTGCCTGTCACCACTTCAGCCACCCCTCCCCCATCAGAGTCTATCTCTCCATTGCTTTGGAACGTTGATCTTAAGTACTTTACCTCTTGCCGTACGTCACCGTTATTTTACTGTCCTTCCCAATTGAAAGCTAAATACTCTGTCTTCATGTTTATCGGTAGCCTTCCCTTTTCTATTGCTCCTCTAATATCGTTTAATCCCTACTCTATCTGTTCTCTGCAGTTACTAAGTTTTCCTATATCGTCGGCAAATGCCAAGCACTAGGGAGCCTAATCTCCTACTCCCGTCAGCAGTTCGTCCAACAGCTGGATGAAAAGGTATTGGCTAAGTGCGGAACCATGGTACACCCTAACTCTTACTGAAAAGCCCACAGTCTTCCCCCAAGGTGTCCTTACCCTGGCTATGGAGCCATCATACATATCCTGGACTATTCGAATTGGGGTTTGTCAGTTTTGAAAACCGGTTTTCAACACCCATTTGTTAAAGAAGACTCTAAAACCGGTGAATAAAATTCGGTTTTTGTATAAACCTTAATTCGAATAAACTCTTCTTCCACCCCCTATTTCGCAATACCTCCCAACTACCTTGGTACTTACTACCACTTTATATAACTATAAAACGAACAACTATGTCATTTGCGTTTTCTGATTACAATCCCATCCAAACATTATTTTAAATTGTATCGATTTTTTCAAACACCTTTTTTTTTTTGCCGAACACTTGAAGTGGTTTCATGGAACACCAGTGTTCTGCAGAACACGCTTTGAGAACCACTGCAGTAGAGGACATAATGCAATTGCTAGCTTGATCTTGTCCAGTGAATGAACAGCCCCCAGTAATTGAACATTGGTGAAATAAAGTGAAATATTAAGGACTGTGGAGCTATTTCAAGGATGATTTCGCTCTCTAGTTCTGTTGAATAGCCTACTAACAGACGGCTTTCGGTTGTCAATTTCACCGTTGCATTGATTGCAATTTTAATCTTGGATTGAGAGTTCATCATGCCGTTTATGGTAGCATTAGAACCGCTCAACCTACAGTATGAATGGAAAATTCGTTTATGACAAATGTTATTAAATCATTTTTATAAGGGTGATTGTTTCAAACTTTTGAAACAGTTGATAGGTAAACCTTGTCATGATTCTAAAATTGCAGTACCTATCGACCTACCTTTGCCTATTGTTTTCACAGATGTTTCTAGGCCGAGTAGGTCCTATTATTGTAACCTAGTAAGTAGGTTTTCTCTTGTGGTTTCGTAGTGTGGAACCTACAGTACATCTCTGTTTTTAATTATTTTACAATAGCCTTTATCTAATTTTAAAGAAAACAACAGGGGCGGCAAGACCAGTATAAACTAAGTATAAACCAATATAATTTTAATATAATTGCATACATTCTGTTTTCTACAGAAAAATGCCATGTTCATTTACTGGGTATCTGCTGTTCATGCACTAGATTTTGGTGCTCAATTACTGGGTATTTTGCACATCATCAACTTAAATATCTTTTACGCAATTTCTTGGGAGCGGCGAATTCTCGGCCAGTTCTCGTCTGATCACCGAAGTTAAGCAGCGCAACCCCATCTAGTACTGACATAGGTGGCCGCTTGGGAAAACTGAGTACTGCTAATACCCAAAAATCGTCGCATTAGTGTAGTGTCTGTGCAGTCTCTGCTTAAGAACTATGCTATGGACGGGGCTCTAATGACCTTATAGTTGAAGGGCCCTAAAACACCAACAAACAATCAACGCAATTTATTTGTATCGAATATTACAAATTTTGCATATATCTCGTTCTTTACCAAATTGCCCAGTAATTCAGCCCTTCATATGCAACAATAGTGATTGTGGAACCGCAGAAAACTATTTTTGACCTCTATTAGAATCCAAATGCAAAGTGTTCATTTACTGGACAAGTCTGGACTAAGGGATTCTGAATATTCACAAATATTTCAGGCTCACTTTATTAAGTGCTCCCCTTTGACCCGGCCCTGACAGACATCGAATCTTGTTTAATAATAACAAAATTTTATACGACTTACTTGTTAACAGGTTTCTGTACAGGACTTCGAGAAAGAAAGTGCTTCACAAGCTCATGAATTTGAAATGATTTTATTTTCCTTTCATCCAATATATTTATAGAGATCAATACAAAATGAACATGTGACAAACAGCATAATTTGGTTCTTGGAAATGATTTACAATGTTGTTGTTTTTTTATAAAAAAAAAAGTATTCAATAGCATCAGGCATATTTTTTATCACCATTTCAGCGTTTTTCATGTGATAGTGACACATTATTAGCGACAGGTATTTTTTTTTTCATGGTCATGAAATTATTAAAACCTCATAATACTTTTTTTAATCGAAATTTCCGTGATAGTATCATTGTTGGATCAGTTGTATCAGATCCTAAGGTCCGATTAATGAAATGATGTATTCAAATATTGGCCATGACACAGTCTGCACACTTGACAATTGGAAATATGTAGAACTCGACCAATTGTGTATTACATTTTTAAAATACGGTAACTATCAAAATTAGAGCACTTTTTCTGGTTCAAAGTGCAAACTATGGTAGTATAAACTTTATGACATGTAAAAGTTGAATTCCAATAAGGAATATAACAATACTCTAATTTTTTTTAATTCTTGCCACTATACCTCATTGCTACGCCATAAAAAAATGATGCTCTCCGGAAGTTCGATGCAATATAGGAAACGTCTTTAATTTACGAAATGTTATCATTATCATTATTTCAAATAGTTTTCCCTCCTAAGGGAGGTTGGGCACCCAATTGCCCAGCTGGTTGCCGACCTCATGCTGCAATCATCATCATACCCTTATTCCGGCTGTGGCAGGGTCGGGTCTGTGGGTTCTAGCCCTTCACTCCCGCCTATTTCCCACCAGGTCTCCATCTACCCCACACACTACCATATC
The DNA here is from genome assembly GCA_013389805.1 of Trigoniulus corallinus. Classification (NCBI taxonomy): domain Eukaryota; kingdom Metazoa; phylum Arthropoda; class Diplopoda; order Spirobolida; family Trigoniulidae; genus Trigoniulus; species Trigoniulus corallinus. The sequence goes on along the minus strand of JAAFCE010001963.1, from coordinate 20,429,005 downwards.
TTTGTGGACAACCTGCTCCCACGTCTGCTTCCTCCTTCACTTCAGGATATTAAAAAATCCCCAGCTTTGCCAGTAAGGGTCCCAACATTCCACGTTCCCAATCTAAAATCTGCCCCTCATCTTTCTGGACAATCTCTGATTGGGGGCACATCATTCAGGCGTCTGGAACCCGCAGGACTATTCTAATTCTAATTCTAATTCACAACACTGCAAGCAGCCTTATTTGGCCAATATGGCAGTGGAGAGACCAACTCTCATTCTTATATATATTACCAAAAAGATCCCAAAACCCCAGGCTTAAATTTCTGTGATCCTGCTACAACACTAGTAATGGTAGGGTGGCTTTTTATTAGGCCCTCCACCTTATCCTTTCCAAGGCCATTCCATTGTCGAATGGTCCTTGGTAAGAAAGACCAGTAATATGTGTCTGTCTGTGCCCTAATCTCCTTCAATTTATACAAATGATCCTTTCTCCCTTTGTAATTAGCAGGGGACACACATCCCACCAGAGGTCTATCACACCCCAGCAGCAGCAGTCTGATAAACAGACTTATGCTGTGAGATGTTCGCCGCTGGCTTAGTGTTTCCCAACCTAGTTCCCTGATCATGTCAGACACACTATCCCTGTGAGAAAACCTGTGGAATACAATTCTTGCTGCCCTCCTCTGTATCCTTTCAATCTCCCAAGATAATTCCTGCCTGAAGGGAAACCAAATTGGACTACCATACTCCATAATTGGTCGCACCATTGAAATATATGCTGTTTCCCTCACCTCCCTTGTGCTGTCCCGAAGGACCCTACTAATCAGACGGAGGAATTGACCAGCCCTCCCAACTAATTTATTTATATGATCCTTCCAGGTACCTTGGTTATTTAAAATTATTCCAAGATGCTTATGGGTGCCTACTCTCTCAACCCTAACTCCACCAATATAGTAATCAAAGCTAAGTAGCTCCCTAGATCTAGATATTGTAAGAATCCTACACTTTTTCAGATTCAATGGCAGTTCCCATTTTACACACCAATTGTAAATCTTATTGAGATCCTGTTGTAATTGTGTACAGGATGATAACCCCTCATCTAACACCCGGGCAGTACATGTGTCATCTGCAAATAGTTCAAGGAAGGAACTTATGTCAAATCCTATATCATTCACATAGAGAATGTACAACAAAGGACCCAAAACACTTCCCTGAGGTACCCCTGATGTGGCTGGTTTCCATTCAGATGCACTACCCTTGTACATTACCCTCTGTTGCCTATCAAGCAGATATGACCTTACCCACTGAGTAACCTTACTATGTATCCCTAGACTTGACATTTTTGAAATCAGCTTATCATGGGGCACCATGACAAAAGCCTGTTCAAAGTCTAAGAATACAACATCAACCTGCTTTCTGTTGTCTAAAGCCCTTTGAATATAATCCATCAAGCAAGCCATTTGGGTGTCACATGACCTCCCTTTCCTAAATCCATGCTGATTGTTGCTAAGGATGCCATTCTTTTCCAGATATCCCATAATAGAGGAGAATATGATGTGTTCTAAAACCTTGGATACAGCACTCGTTAATGAAACTGGTCTATAGCACTTAGGGTCTGCTGTGTCTCCTGACTTGAAAATTGGCACCACATTAGCCAGTTTCCATGATGATGGAACAATACCCATGTCTAATGACTTTCTAAATATTTCCACCAGGTAATAGCTAAGTATCCCTGAAAGTCGCTGCATAATATATGGAGAAATGCCATCAGGACCTGCAGCCTTATGAACCACTGATTTGTGTAGTAGTTGCTCAATTCCCACCCTAGTTATAGTAACCTCATCCATTCTCCCTGGAGAGTCACTATCAAGTACCAGCTGGAAGTTCCTCCTACTGGTTGCAAAGCTCTTTGCAAATGCATCGTTGAAAACATTTGCAATCATAAGACTATCCTTAACTACATTTCCTGAACTATCTTTAACCACTGTATCCCTATAACCCTCTTTCCTACACTTCTTCAGATACCCCCAGAAAGCTTTTGGATTTTTTTTAAGCCTGTCTGTGGAGTGATGCTGTCCTACTCCACAGAGGACACTCGGCTCATTATCTGCCACAGCTACCCCCGTGACATTGTGGACGCCTGATGACGATGGTCCGGGGCCCGCTCGCGCACCCCTGACGGCTGCCGGCACTGGGATTTTCATCTCCTGCACAACAGGTTGGGAGTTTTTAGGGTTTTTGGACCTCGTGCTGAAAAACCTTTGCTTTAAATTCAGTTTATTGTAGACTTATGACGGCGGCTGCATCGCGTTGGACACACCAGTTCTCGTCTGGTCACAGAAGTTAAGCAACGCAACCCCAGGTAGTTCTATGATGGGTGACCACTTTGGAACACCAGGTGCTTCTAATACCCAAAATTGTCGTAACAGCGTATTGTCTGTGGCAGACTACATTAGAACTACGCAGTGAACGGGGCTCTAATGACCATTGCATTTGCAGGGCCCTAAAACGAAACAAAAACTACAGCAGATATTTGATTTTGTGGCTCAGAACTACCCGGACTGCTTACTGCGCAGCCTAATTTTTAATAATGAAATGATAACTAATAGGGCCTAATAATGGCACTGGAAGGACACGATCCAGCTAGTGCATTTGCCTAATCTGGTGTTGTGCAGCTGGGAGAGGGTATGAGGAATAATGGGACAACAGAACGATATTGGTTAGGGCGTAGAGCAGTTGTGACCTATTATGTTAACTTGCTGTTTCTATATAAGAGCACGTTTAAATGGGGCAGGAAGTAATTTTTATAACTCTGGCCTATCCCGCGTTTTTGTTATCTAGCCTCCCCTTCCGAAACACTTGGCCGGATAGTCCAGAGTCTGCTGTATTTTCATTTGAGCACTTTTCCGTCACCCACGTCAAGGAGACACTGGAATTCTTCCTGATCTCTATGTACGTATCTCACCTCATGTTGAATAGGGATTTTAGGAAGAACCACCTAAAGAAAGTGCGAATGCTGCGGTACTTGAGTGAGTTGTCGAGAGCAGATAGAAGTAAGAATGAATATATTGTGGGTGAGGAAGATAGCAGAGAAGGTAAGAGAGTATAGATTGATGTGGCATGGACATGTGAAGAGAAGGGAGGAAGAGGCGCTCGTTGGGTCCATTACAGGGATGCAAGATGATAGAAGCGCTCTGGGCAGGGGAGGACCTAAGCAGACTTAGAAGCAGGTTTTACGTAATGACATGATAGTGTGCGGGGTAGACAGGAACACGGTGGGTGATAGGCGGGAGTGGATGGCTAGAACCCGCAGACCCCACCCGACCTCAGGCAGTATAACGATATTGCAGTGGCGGCATTGCACACATCATGCTTTCCCATCCGTCGGAAGGCGCACTATTGGGTCTCTCTGTCATTACCTTGGTTGGCATGCAAAAGGACATTAAGCATAAGATCAAGGCAGCAGAATATTCTACTCTACCATAGCAGAGAAAAGAGCTAGTAGATGCTATTAGATACTACCCGCAGCGATTAACTTTAGAATGGAAACTGGTACCCAATCCAACTTTGGGAAGACTCCAAGCTTGACATAGTTTTAAGGTCCCCTAGTGCCAGTGGCGTAGCCAGGATTTTCTCAAGGGGGGATATGGCTGTCGATTGGGTGAACAAGGATTTTCTGAGGTAGAATATGACTCGGTAGGGTGTATAGCGCTTCGATATATTCGAGGCCCAAAGAGGTTTAACCCCCCAACCCCTTGGCTACGCCACTGCCTAATGCAACCAAGTTTTGAGGGCTCTTGGGAGCGCAAATTGCGTTGGACACACCAGTTCTCGTCTTATCACTGAAGTTAAGAAACGCAACCTTAGCTACTGGCTAATACTTACTTGGGAGGCCGATTGGGCAAACTGGGTACCGCTAATACCCAAAAATCGTCACCTTGTACAGTCTCTGCATTAGAACTATGCAGTGGACGGGGCTCTAATGACTTTGTAGTTGAAGAGCCCTAAACAAAAAGGGCTCTTGTTTTAGGTGGGAATGAAGTATAGAGTTGCAAGCTTTGGTCGGCCAATAGATCGCCCATGTGTTCATTCGAAAGGACATAGATGGGTACCCGACCCTGCCAGTAGTTGGAAAAGGGTTAGTAGTTGCTTTTTGGAAGCTTAAGCCATCAATCGACCGCCTAGAAATACCGTTCAACAGATGTTCCTTGGGTATCAGGCCCTGCCATAGGTGGGGAAAGAGTTAGTAGGGGTAGTTACATTGTCTTTTGTTAAACAAGATGTGGCATAAGTTGGCCAGCCGGCTGCGTAACAATACCATCCGCAGTCCTAACGAGACAAATTGCTACCATATGCAGGAAAAGGGTGGGGAATGATAATGAAGCCCCCTCTCGAATAATTATGCAGTACTTTGTGTCACCGTGATTATATTATCCTCGTGAGCTAACTTTTGGCAGGGCAGTCCAGATAAAGCCCCTATAGTGCTGCTTATTAGCTAGTCCAAACCTGATGTTAGCGGTCTATTGAGCGATGTGTCAGTGACTTTTAAAAATTGTCTTCCGGCCCATTATTTTCGACAACTTCAGTCGCTGTATCATTCAAAGGCATTTTGACAGGAGACAACTTCAACAACTTATTAGTATGGGCAGAATAGCATTCGTGCGTCATCATATCCTGGATAGTGAGCAGGCTAGTTATTCCTTATCTGCGATCGCTTTCCTACTAGGTTAGTAAGAAACGATTTCATCAAAATTTGAGGCAACAACAGGTTCAGCAGCAACAACACCTGTTTAGATGTATATAAATATGTAATTCATTATGAGGAGAATGCTTATGATAAATTAGTCAACTACACCCTGCATGAGTAAACTATTTCCACGAATACAATAATAGAATACGGATTGAACAACGTATTACGCCATCATTCAATAAACATCTGTTCCACAACTGTCCTGCGGTGGGAGCGTTTTAATAAATCAACTATTTTGACCTACCTCATAACTTCACAAACAAATTTCTTCTTCTTCTAGCCCATTTCTTGCTAACAGCAGGCTAGGATCAAAATCATCATCACACCCTTATCCCCATGTGGAAGGGCCGAGTCTGCGGCTCTAGTCCTCCACTCCCGCCTATCTCCCACCAGAGAGAACTTCACTTATGGTGACAAAGAAGGTCAAAATATAGGAGCGTACTCGTTTTAAGTAAACGATGTTACATCTGGTTACATATGCCCCAAAAACTCCTTTCTGCTGCAGTAAATTCATAGTGAATGTTGCAGTGCCATTTTGGGGATGTAGAGCATGATTACTTGGAAGAGCCCTGAGAAGGACTGTTTAGTTTGATGATTGTAGCGATATAACTACAATAAGGTAGACTCGGATAATCCTGATTGGAGCTGGTTAGTTAGATCTTAAGCCTGGTATATGTGTAACGAATTTTCGTTTGTCTTGCATGATCATCCCAGATTTGACAAACAAAACGTTATGCGTAGACAGCAAGTTGGACGACTTGTATGAACTGAAGAGGTTGGAAAACCCGCTCAAAAGACTGATGGGCTAGAGCAATGGTGGCGTGCAGGACACAAAGTCACCCACCATGCAATTCTAAGTGACCCGAGCGTGAATCGCATCTAGTTTATCGTCACATAAACAACAGCAAATTTCACATTGATGTATTATATTCAGTGCCGGATTTAGATATGGAGATGTCCTACACTATTTCAATTTTGAGGCCCTAGGCTTCAGCCTACTTAGACTAATGGTTAAATTATATAAAATGAATGTTTTGTTTTCAATATTTTTTAAGGTGTGTTCTCTATTTGCTACTTTACCAAAACAAACATGGGAATAGGTTGCCCATAAGGATATGGAAGTGCGTGAGGTGGACGGGGACCTGTTGGTAGGTAGGCAGGAGTGAAGGGCTAGAACCTACAGACCCGACCCTGCCACAGGTGGTATAAGGGTATGATGATGATGATGTTTTAATAAACTTTATTCATTTAATAATAATTTATTTTTATTCATAAAATTAAATAGTGTTTATACCTGACCTGCAGACAACGTTTTGTTTTTTCTTCTTATTGTGACCCACCTTCAAAAACGGTTCGCCATCACTGGGCTAGAGTTTTGTGGTCATGCAAGGTGGTCAAACTTTTCTTCCCTATCGTCTGCTGTCGGAAAGCCTGTAGGTTATACTGTGAATAATATTTGTATTGCGTTTAGTGTTGAAAGAAAATGGCGGCAGACATGAGGGGCACTGATCTCACAAAAATTTCCACTGAGTGTCAATCTTGTAGGTCAGCGCTTAACTTCGTGCAAGACTGATGGTAAATCGTTACATATATAGCAGGCTTTAGAAGGGCTGATTGTTGCATCAAAAGATTGTTGCCACAATTAGCTGCATGCGTTTATAAAAGAAAGAAGAAACAACAGATTAAAATACCATAGCTTACGCTTATACCACTCATCTTCTCCAGTTGCAGATGAGAGGGTTGGCCATTTTCTTTTTTCTTTTCTCTAGCATGATCTCAGAGAATTAAATTTCTTCACCACCATATCAAAGGAAGTAGTGGGTAGGAAGATAGCAGAGGAGGATAGGAGGAAATGGAGGGAAATCATGGATGGGGGAAAACAGATGACCAAGAAATTTTGGAGATATGTCAGGGATAGACGTAGAGAGAGGAGTGAGATAGTAGGTGATGGTAGGAAAGCTTTAGTGGATAAGGATGGCAGAAATATAACCAGCAGAGAAGGCATTAGAAGAATTTTGATGGAGTATGGATGTGGGTTCTCCTCTACTGGTGGAAAGGTGGTGGAAGGGCCAAACAGACCAATAATAAGCCAGAGAGCATCAGCTGGAGAGGCATGCTTTACCAGGGTAGAGTTAGATAAGGAGATAAATGCATTGAAGTTGGGAAAAGCATGTGGGGAGGACAAGGTAGCAAATGAGTTTCTCAAGGCACTAGGAAGTAAAGGTAGAGAACTGCTCTTAAGGATATTTAATGGGTGTTTAGGGGATGGAAAATTACCAGATGACTGGGGCATCACACGGGTAGTGATACTGTACAAGGGCAAGGAAAGAGCAAGGAAAGTTTGGACAGTTACCGGCCAGTAGCTATAAACAGTTGCATGTATAAGCTATTTGCTGGGTTAGTAAGAGGGCGATTAGGGACAATAATAGAAGGGTCAGGCAAACTAGTAGAATTCCAAAATGGGTTCCGAAAGGGGCGTAGAACGGGTGATAGTCTGTACATGATTACACAGATTATGGAAGTAGTACAAAGAAAGAAAGGGAAGGCATACCTCTGTTTCCTGGATGCCAAGGGGGCATATGATAAGGTGAATAGAGAGAAGCTATGGGCAGTTCTTCCCAAGTATGGGGTTAATAAGGGGCTAGTGGAGCTGCTCCAGAAGCTATAT
>JAAFCE010001963.1:20411304-20421505 GCA_013389805.1 Trigoniulus corallinus | reverse complement strand
CAGGACAAAGTTAAGGAATGGGGGTTAGGGCAGTGGCGGCAGAGTATGGAGGGAAGGGCGGCAAAGAAAACGCTGATGGTGTATGGGAACAAGCTTAACATAGAGAGGGAGATAATCTATGACAATACGTGGGAGAGCTCACTTCTGTTTCAGGCAAGAGCTGGGTCACTGGAGACGAAACAGAGGATGGCAAAGATCACAGGTGGAGAGGTGGGGTGTGGATTGTGTGGGGATCGAGTGGAGGATGTCAGGCATGTGATCCTGGCCTGTCCAGTGCTGGGCCACTGCAGTATGAGTTGGGGAACCCCCACCTTGGAAGAGGTTCTGGGGTTGATGGGTTCTGGTGTGGAGCGGCTGGAGTAGGTGTAAAAGGCAAAGGTACTCCTAGGGTGCTGGTGGAGATCTAGGTATATGGGCCTGGCATGAAAAATCTCGCTAGCAAGGTATCCGTCACAAAGGATTACATATTCATATTCATATATTCATATCACGATCTAACTCCTCATCAGTGTGTTTAAAGTTATTGATTAGCAATTCATACGATTCACAAGCTTTCCTCCTTCTTATGATCACAGACAAGGCTCACCTTACACCTTTACTTTATTCACTATTAATAATAACTTATTTTTATTCATAAAATTGAATAGTGCTTGCATCTGACCCGTGGACAAATTCTTGGTTTTCTTTTGTGTTATTGTGACCCGTCTTCAAAACAGTTGACCACCACTGGTATAGGATGTCTAAGATTGTAGTAACTATAGAGGTATTAATCCAATGAGTTATACCAATGTAATGTAATAGATGTCGCCTCCAGGATAGAACTAGTGTCCGTGGAAATCAGTTTGGGTTCATGCTAGGCAGGTCCACAATGGAACGAATCTTCATTCTGAGGCAGATGATAGAAAAGTATAGAGCAGCTAAGAAGGATCTCCAAACCATCATTATTGACGTGGAGAAGGCTTACCAGTGTTCCACAACAGTCATTATACAAAAGGGGGTAGAAAAAGGGTTAATTCAAATAGTTTAGGATATGTACTCGTATGACGGTTCCATTCCACAGCCAGGGTAAGGACACCTTGGGGAAAATACTGGGGGCTCCCCAGGGAAGTTTGGGGTGCACCAAGGTTCAGCACTCAAATCCATACCTGTTTATTCTGGTTATGGACGAGCTACTGACGGGAGTAGGAGAATGAACCCCTCAATGCATGGCATTTGCTGACAAGCACCATTCAACTGCACACTGCAAGTAATTGACTGCCTTCTCACTGCAGGGCAATTCCTAGTTTTTGTGAAGTATGAACCCCCCAAAATTGGGTCCTTGAGTGTTTTTGCTCATTAACAATCTGCACTGCACTTTGTTTTTAACTTCCTAATAATTTTCACAATTTTTTGTGGCAACCCGGAACGAATTACACAATATAACATAGAGATCTATGGGAAATTGTGTTCCGCACAACAAACACCCCTCATAACGAACGTATCGCTGGAACAAATTACGTTCGTTAAGCGGGGTACCACTGTATTATGCTTTTAATAGCTGCCCATTGATCATCAGTCAATGACGCCCTACCATGGGAAAGCCCTGTATGCCAGTGGGCCTGTCACCCCTGTTAAAAAACCAACTGCACTCTAGTATTGGTTTTCTGGAGGTAACAAGGCAAAAGGAGGTCAGACAAGACCAGTAAAACAAATAAAAAATAGAATAGCAACTACAAAAAAGAACGACAAGAAAAAAGGCAAGCACAAAACCAGTTGAAAATTAGCTTTTGTTGTCCTCTAGCCTGCAGTCCACTGTTCTCTGGTGGCTTGCTGGTGATCCGCTTCTGAAAGAATGTTACAAGTTAAACTTAAATATACACATCAAAAAACAATTTCTTAAAAATCAAAAAAATTAAAATGCAAATGATTTAAAACCAATACTTATCTTTGTGTTATGGAGGTGACAACGTTTTGCAAGTAGGTTCTTGCTTCATCAAGGTTAGTGTTTTTGGGTTTGGTGCATCTTTAATGAGGATCATTTTCTCTGCCTAGCATAAAAAATTCTTTAAGCAGATTTGTCAGTTTGGTACAAAAAATGGTAGTAGAACAATAATACAGTATTGTGCATTTTGTAGTTTGTTTTAATTAGTTTTAGATTTTTTTTTCTTTTTCCTTTTATATTTTATTCTAGCTGGAAGATGATTGGCATCATTCCTTTGTCAACATTCATGCCACCTGGTGTCAATGTTTGGAACTCCTTAATCAGTTGAGATTCCCTCTGCTTTCTGTCTTTCTCTGTCCTGAAGTTTGTCATTAGAAAGGTAACTTGAATGTCTCTCTTCTGGTGCACTAGTTCATTGAAATGTATACCAACTGGTGTGTCTCTTTTGTTCTTAATGTCATTAAGGTGCTCTCTAATTCGTACTTTAGCTTTCCGTCCAGTCTCTCCAATGTAACTTTTATCACATTTAATGCAATGGATAACATAAATTACATTAGAGGTGTTGCAAGTAATAGTCTGTCTAATTTTCCATTTAATGGCCTTTTTATTGGTTTGAAATTGCATTGTTTCATTCACATAAGTGCAAACAATGCAATTTTTTCTCTGGCATCTCTTGCAGCCGTCATTCACATTTCTTGTTATCTTAGCATTTACTAGCACGTCTTGTAAATTTTGGTTCCTTTTGAAAGTGATTCTAAATGGTTCTGGGAATAGTTTTTTTAAAGTGGGGTCTGTTGACAAAATATTGTGATTTTTGCTAAGTATTGAGGCAAATGTACCAGAAAGGTCATTGAATGTTGTACATAGGTTAAGTTTGTCACTTTGCTCTTTCATAGTATTGTATGTCAGTGTCCGTTGCAGTTTACTTGCCTGATGTCCAACCCCCCTTAGGAATTTTCCAGGGTATCCACACCTTTCAAAATCCTGTAGAAGTTGTTGGCATTTCCTCCTGAAGTCTCTGTCATCTGAACAGATCCATTGCATTAAATGTGATAAAAGTTACATTGGAGAGACTGGACGGAAAGCTAAAGTACGAATTAGAGAGCACCTTAATGACATTAAGAACAAAAGAGACACACCAGTTGGTATACATTTCAATGAACTAGTGCACCAGAAGAGAGACATTCAAGTTACCTTTCTAATGACAAACTTCAGGACAGAGAGAGATAGAAAGCGGAGGGAATCTCAACTGATTAAGGAGTTCCAAACATTGACACCAGGTGGCATGAATGTTGACAAAGGAATGATGCCAATCATCTTCCAGCTAGAATAAAATATAAAAGGAAAAAGAAAAAAAAATCTAAAACTAATTAAAACAAACTACAAAATGCACAATACTGTATTATTGTTCTACTACCATTTGGTTGTACCAAACTGACAAATCTGCTTAAAGAATTTTTTATACTAGGCAGAGAAAATGAACACTTACCACAGACGATAGGAAGATCAATGATCCTTATTAAAGATGCACCAAAACCAAAAACACTAACCTTGATGAAGCAAGAACCTACTTGTAAAACGTCGTCACCTCCATAACACAAAGATAAGTATTGGTTTTAAATCATTTGCATGTTAATTTTTTTGATTTTTAAAAAATTGTTTTTTGATGTGTATATTTAAGTTTAACTTGTAACATTCTTTCAGAAGCGGATCACCAGCAAGCCACCAGAGAACAGTGGACTGCAGGCTAGAGGACAACAAAAGCTAAGTTTCAACTGGTTTTGTGCTTGCCTGTTTTCTTGTCGTTCTTTTTTGTAGTTGCTATTCTATTTTTTATTTCTGGAGGTAACCCTTCTTCCCAAACTTCAGTCCTAGCATAATTTTACACGTCCGTGAACTGGCAACCTAGTTCTGCAGGTTCTATTCCTCCACTCCCATTTCTCACCAGGTCCCCGTCCACCCCATACACTACCATATCCTTATAGACAATTTCGTCCCACGTCTGCTTTGTTGTCCCCCTGTCCCAGGTGCTTCCAACCGTCTGCATTCCTGTAATGGTCCTCACCAGCTCCTGCTCCCCTCTTCTCAATATGTGCCCATACCACCTCAGTCTACTCTTCATCATTCTTTTGCAATGTCCCACACCACACCCCAAGCTACTCCTAATATACTCCTACCTAATTCTATAAGCTCTCGACACCCCACTCATATACCACAACATTTGCATCTGGTGTACTTCCATTCTATGTAAGTGGCCCTTACTCACTGCCCAACCAAGACCTCCTAAACAGAAGGCCTTCTCACTGATTTGTGATGCCATCCTTTGTAGTGCTAAGACCTACTGCAAATAATCATGAATGCTGATGCTTGCCTTTACAAAGCAATTAGATATTTATTAATAAAATATAACATAGATCTTAAATGTACATGTAAATATTGGTTTAGCTGAATACACAGTATGAAATATCTAATTTATTTCAAATTTTTGTAAGAAACACATGCATTGAAAAGACACACTACCTACTACAGATTTAATGCTTAATTTTCAATTTTTGTCTCTTGTAGATTCCTGCCTCTCAATATTATCATTTTGGTTTTTTCAATAGCTGTGCAAGTGTCTAAACTATATGGAAGATTTGCTTATGTGTGGTGTAGCAGCTCATTTGTAACTGCCATGAGGTGACGTCATGAAATTCTCGGCCCTGGAATTTTGGAACGTCAGCATATGTCAGCTGGCAGTATGCCATGGCTTGACGTCATGTGGTGCTCACATTCCAGGATTCCAGAGTTTTGAATTCTTTTTTCGTTTTTTTGAATTTAAAAAATATAGAAAATGCTGTAAAAGTTGCTAGTCAGATGTTAGAGTCGATGGTCGGATTTTGTAAGTCGTGGTAGCAGTTTTTCACATACGTTCCAAGTTCCATTAGATTGTATTAATTTATCATTCTCCTGAGGGATTATTAAATAATTTATTAGTGTCGTTATACAGTTTACTTCTGATATAACAAAGATTACACTAAAAACTGGTGACCTGGGCGTGATCCCGAATACACCACACGAATACATCACAGAAATATATTATTGGAATTCGTGATATTTTTGCTGCCCCATCGGACGACGTAGTACTTCACTGCATTACAGCAAAGCTTTCATCGTTAGCTGCACCTTAGGAGGAGCGGATTCTTGGCTGAATCATTGCAAATTGAGAAGCCAGTACATTAGGAGAACGCCTTAATTTTCTACTTTCGGAAATTTAATTTAGTAAACACTAGTTAGCACAGAATCATTTTGCCCCTGAGTACTTTTTGCCCCCACACATTTTGCCCCTCAGACGTTTCGCCCCCGAACATTTCGCCCCTCGGATGTTTCACCCCTGGGAGGGTAAATGGCCGGTTTTTTTGTTGCTCTTTTTACTGTAATAATAATTTTAATAAAATGAAAAGAAAACACAAACATTAAGTAAGATTGGCACATAAAAAATGCAAACATAAACTAACATTCGAAATTGTAGCCTATGCATTCAGAAAGTCTATTAAACTTCTATTGTTGATGTCCTCCACAATGCATAGAATTCTTGCCTAAATTGCTGAATTTTTACCTTACCTATTCCTTGAAACACTCAGAAAAAGGTCCAAACGAACAATGCTGTTTTTCTAGGTAAAAACAGAATAACAAAAAAAAACCGGCCAAAATATGGCAAAAATCAAGGGCTGGCATTGATGATATTAATGCTAATTTATGCTATTTGTGATCTTTACGCTGGCATTTTACCTTACCTAAAACAGAATAACAAAAAATAAAAAATCGGCCATTTGCTCTGCAAGGAGCGAAATATCCGAGGGGCAAAATGTGTGGCGGCAAAAGTTTCGGGGGTGAAAAGTACTCGGGGGCAAAATGTTGGGGGTTGAACGTTCTGGATCCCCTTTAATACAAATCTTTATTATTGCCCTTAAAATAGGCTCCTTTTGAGCCAATACAAGCATGCTAATGGTGAATCCTATTTTCCATACACTTCTTATACACCTCGTCCGGTATGACCCTTAGTTCCTTTGGCGATTTTTTTATAGCCTCAATCGACTCATGGTGCATTCCCCAGAGCAGATATTTGAGTTTTGGAACTAGGAAAAAGTCACAGGGACCCAAATCTGGAAAATTGGTGGTTGAGCTGTTCAATCATCTGTAATTCCAATGGAAACACAAAATTTCAAGCAAACTATTTGTTCAATTTTTTCCCATTGTAAAAAAAAATCGCCAGACAAACTTTTTGCACCATAAAAAAATCCCTGCCAAACACACATTAATTGATGAATCCTGCTCAAACTTCATACAAATGTCTATCTGTGTGGACAGGACGATACCAACATCGTGGTTGATTCAGCGTTCGATCTGACTTGTTCTCGGTCGACGTAGGCTCCTCACTGAGGTGACCGTAAACAAACGCCTACCTGCATGTTTGCCGTGCATGGATACCCGCACCCCTGGGAAAAGCAGATCCTGGTGGTTAAGGAGGCGTATGCCCTGCGATGTCTCTGAGCCACCTCACACTTGTGTCTTGGCTGACAGACATCGGGGACTAGGGTTGCAACTCACAGTCTCCAAAACATCACTTTGGCCACAGCTTCCAGGGAAAACGGGAGGCCAAGGCAGTAGCCTGGTCTTGGTCAATCGGCCGGGGGCGCATAAGTTCTTATGCTTCCTAGGGTGACTGTAAGTGGACTGGCAGTCAACCCCGATGCCAATGGTCTGGTACTCGGGGATTATGCCACCCTAATGGTATACTGCTCAAGGAATCTCAGCCAAACGAATGGGCGTCCCCTCGTAGGGCTCCGTGTGGTGGGCAAGACCTGCGGGCAGTGAACACATAATTCTCTCAAATTATGGCAACTTTAAACCAGAGGCTGGGGGGGCCTCATCAAATAACCCCACCCCTCCCCCTTCTTCTTTAGTGACTTGTGTTGAGACGGAAGATGGCGGGCTCGGTCCCACCCAACTGCATGGGCCAGCTGCCACTGAGCTGATGGAGACATGTACTGCTCCAACAAAGAGGCTGCGTTCCCCCAGTAAGCATAGTGGATCAGGGAACGAACCTGTGACGTCTATGGCATCAGCACCTGCCCTTAACAAGAGGCAACGACCTCTTAGCCTTAAGGTGCAGGGTTCCAAAGCCGATGCAAAGCATGTTCCTGCATCTAAGATTTTAGGTGCAGTCCAACAACCATCCATACCTTCTTCCTATCCTCCCCGGTTTATTTCCATCTCTTGGGAGGATGGTGCAGCCTTGGGGAAGGCGTCGCCCTTCCTTATCGCCAAAGCCATCAAGGGCATTGCCGGTGATGTGACCTCGGTCAAGAAACTGCGCAATGGCACCTTGTTGGTGGAGTCATCTGCCCCCCACCAGACCAAAGCATTATTAAAAATGCGAAAGCTCGGTGACATCCCCATTGTGGTGGAACCCCATTGCACCTTAAACACCAGTAGAGGTGTGGTGCGGTGCCCTGACCTACGCGGGGAATCAGAAGAGCAAATAGCGGAGGAGCTAAGGGACCAAGGTGTGGTGGCTGTCTGCCGCACCTTGGTCCGATGGGATGGAGAATCCCACCCAACTGACACCTTGGTGCTGACCTTTGGTAGGCCCAAGCTCCTGGAGTACATCATGGCTGGCTACCTCTGCTTGCCTGTCTGTGCCTTCATCCCGAGCCCTCTTTGGTGCTTCAAGTGCCAGCGATATGGCCATGGACAGAATTCTTGTTCTGCCAAGGCCATGTGTGGCACTTGTGGACTGGGTGACCACTCCCCTGAGCCATGTAAGACTGCACCTGTATGCATAAACTGTAAGGGCAACCACCCCGCCTCTTCTCAGGATTGCCCCAATTGGCTGCAGGAACGCGCGATCCAGGAGCTGAGTGTCCAGAAGGGTATCAGTTTTCTGGATGCACGGTGGCTGCTAGCCTTTCCAGGGACCCCCAGTCGTGGGGTGTCCTATGCAGGTGCTGCCAAGGCAGCTGCTGTGACATCTTTCTGCACCCAGACAGACACACTACCTCAGCTCCCCCCTCTCATCCGTTTGATGCCCTCTCGGGCACGCGGGGTCCATGGGGTGCCGGTCTGTGCAAGCATTGGCTGCCAGACGGACCCCAACCCCAGTTCCATGGCTTCTTCCGGCTCCACCGCCGCCTCTGGCCCATGCATGGGCCCCCCAATAATGGCGGTGCCAGCTTCTTTGGAGGCCCCAGATGCCACTCATCAAAGACAGGCATCTCCCTTAAAGGCCTCCCTCCCTGTCCCAGCCCAGCCAGCCTCCTCCACGGAGGGGGCGGTGGGTGTGACAGGAGGAAAGAAAGTAGGGACACCCCCATTACTGCCGTGGGCCGTGTGTCCTTGGTTCGTCCACCCAAGCTCTCTGGCCAACAGCAGAGAGCATGGGGTGGTTTCATGCCCAAAGTGGGGCACGATAGGGATTCCTTCTTCGAGATGGAGGAGGACGAACCAATTGGAGGCGTCCCTCCCTTTTCTGCAGTGGGACGGAGAAAAGGGAGGAATAGAAACAAGCCGCCTAAGTCCACTTGATGGTAAATTTCCTACAATGGAACTGTCGAAGGCTTTCCCACAAGAGGGATGAGATCAAACTGATGATCTCGAGGCACAACCCCGTCTGCATCTCCCTCCAGGAGATCCTGTGTCGAAGTGATACCCCCATGTCGTTACGGGGGTACACTGTATATGCAGACATCCTGCAGCAAGGAAGCCACCCTGTGGGAGGGGTGGCTACCCTTATCCGGAATGGGTGCTTGCATGTGCCAGTGGCTCTGCAGACGCCTCTGCAAGCAGTGGCGGTCTCATTGCAACTGGATGTGCCCACTACTCTATGTTCCCTCTACATGCCACCTGGGATTTATATCCCTTGGGCAGACCTCGACTCCCACAGTGCCCAGCTTCCAAGACCCTTCTTGATTATGGGTGATTTTAATGCCCATAATCCCCAATGGGGCTCGGACAGTCACAATCGCCGAGGGCGACTTGTAGAACTATGGGTGTCACACAATGGCCTCATTGTTCTCAACACTGGTGCCCCCACACATATGATGACTGCCACTGGTGGCCTGTCATGCATAGACCTTTCCATCTGCTCTCCTCGGTTGGCACCAGGTTTGCAGTGGGAGGTCTTGTCAGACCCTTGTGGAAGTGATCACTTCCCCATCAAGATTAGCAGTGGAGATGGGGAATTACCCCAGCACCCACCACGGTGGTGTCTGCATCGGGCGGACTGGGAGGAGTTCGCCCCCCAATATCTACTTTCGCCCACTGTGGGATTTTGATGGGGTAAACGACCTAGTGAGTCACTTCACAGAAGTGGTGGTCAGGGCGGCATTGGCATCCATCCCCCAGAGCTCGTGTAACCCACCTCGAGCACGAGTGCCATGGGTGACGGAGGATTGTCGGAGTGCAATTCGGGCTCACTGACGAGCCCTTCACTGCTTCCAATCTCATCCTACCGAGGCCAACCGTATCAACTATCTCCGAGCCTGGGCATATGCATGATGGGTGATCACAGAGGCCAAACGCTCCTCACGGAGTCAGTACGTCTCCTCACTTACCCGCCACACACCCTCCAAGAAAGTCTGGGAAAAACTGAGGAAGATCCAAGGCAGATATTTACCATCATGTGGCTCCGATCTCCTTGTACAAGGGAGACATCGCCTTCTGCCGTGTGAAGTGGCGGAGGAACTAGGAAGGACGTTTGCAGCCGTCTCCAGTTCCCAGCACTACACGCCAGCATTTATGCAGTCCAAACTAGCTGCAGAACGCCACCCACTTAATTTTGCTGGGGGTGTCGCTGAGGGGTATAACAACCCATTTACCCCTTGGGAGCTCCGGCCTGCTCTAGCAAGAGCCAGGGATACTGCCCCTGGACCAGATAGCATCCATTATCAAATGCTACGACACCTACCAGAGACAGGCGTTACATACCTCCTTGAGGTATTAAATTATATCTGGCAGCAGCATGAAATCCCTGCAGGTTGGTGAGAGGCTCCTATAATCCCACTGCAAAAACCCGGGAAGGATAGTAGCCTTCCAAAAAATTACAGACCCATCTCATTGACGAGCTGTCTTTGCAAAACCATAGAACGAATGGTTAATTGGCGCCTGGTGTGGTATCTGGAACAGCACCACCTTCTTGCCAATGCCCAATGTGGTTTCCGTGTTGGCAGGTCTTCGGTGGATCATCTGATCTCACTGGAGACTGCAGTACGTGAGGCCTTTCTCCACAGACAGCACTTT
>JAAFCE010001963.1:20349799-20411204 GCA_013389805.1 Trigoniulus corallinus | reverse complement strand
CGTCTCGATTATGGCTGCGGCGTATATGGCCTGGCCGCTCCATCTACTCTCCGGATGCTGGACAGTGTTCATCACGCTGGCATCCGGTTGTCCATTGGGGCGTTCCGCACAAGTCCAGTACTCAGCCTTTATGCTGAGGCTGGTGAGCCACCATTGACTGTGTGGCGGCAGTGCCTGGCAGCTGCATACATTTTGCGGCTGAAAGGTCAGCCACAGCACCCTACACACCCAGCCGTCTTTAGTGACATTGTGAGACGGCCATTCAACCGCCGCCAGGGGGTTCCCCCTCCATTCGGTGTTCGTTGGATGGACTGTCTTGCCGGCCTGGGTGTGACTCTACCTAGGGTGCAGCCTGTACTGCCGGCCTCTGTGCCGCCCTGGACAGTGCCAGAGCCAAGTTTAAATTTAATGCTTGCAGCCTTACCCAAAACCAGTACCGATAGGTCATTGTACCAACAAGAGTTCGGACGCCTCTCTTGGACCTATCGAGGCCATGTTTTTATTTACACGGATGGGTCGAAGGATGGTTCCTATGTGGGTTGGTCAGTCTTTACAACTGGTCATCTCATAGGGGGCCGCCTTCCAGGCGTTGCCAGTGTCTTAACAGCAGAACTAACAGCTCTGCACAGGGCACTGGAACTCATCCAAGTATTGCATAACAGACACTTTGTTGTTGCGACTGACTCCCTATGCTCCCTTCAGCTGTTTCACACCCTGTATGGCAGACATGCCATCGTCCAGGGTGTGCACAGATTGCTGCTTGTGATTCGTAAGCAGGGCAAGACAGTGTTGTTTATGTGGGTCCCAGGGCATGTTGGCATCGTGGGCAACGAGATGGCAGATGTCCATGCCCGTCAGGTGGCCCACATGCCAGAAATACCTGACACTGCTGTCCCCTCCTCCAACGCTCTCCCGATGGTGCGGCGGGCCGTCCACGACCAATGGCGAGTCCAGTGGTTTGCGGAGACCACGAACAAACTCCGCACACTGAAGGACACTCCAGTGCACTGGGTGTCCTCGTGCCGCCAATCGCGGAGGGAGGAGGT
Organism: Trigoniulus corallinus; assembly: GCA_013389805.1. NCBI lineage: Eukaryota > Metazoa > Arthropoda > Diplopoda > Spirobolida > Trigoniulidae > Trigoniulus > Trigoniulus corallinus. Next base: position 20,410,158 of record JAAFCE010001963.1, on the reverse strand, counting down.
TGTGCTTGCTCGGCTGCGAATCGGTCACACCTTCCTCACCCACTCTTACATTCTACGGGGTGAGGATCAGGCATGGTGTGACTTCTGTTGGGAGCCTCTCACAGTGGCACACATCTTTAGTCACTGTGAGAGATACGGAGAACTTAGATGGCGACTGGGAGTCAGCGCAGAGCTCTCCACATCACTTGGGGATAACCCTCAGGCAGTGGAGAGCTCGCTAGTATTTGTGAAAGAGGCTGGCCTCTTTCACAAAATTTGAATTTTATGACATTTCTTTTAGATGCCTTTTGTAATTATTTTTGAATTATATGGCTTTTGCCTTTTTGTTTCTGTATTCGTTTTGGCCTTTGCCACATTTATTGTAATGTCTGTTTTGGCTTTTGCCTTTTTATTTCTGTATTTGTCTTGGCTTTTGCCACATTTTTTCTTCTCTCTGTTTTGGCTTTTGCCACTTTTATTGTTATGTATGTTTTGGCTTTTGCCTTTTTATATGTCTGTTTTGGCTTTTGCCCTTATTTATATGTCTGTTTTGGCGTTTGCCTGTATTTCTTTTTTGAGTAATTATTAGGCTATTGCGTTTTTATTGTTATTACTTTTATTGGCCTTTTGCCCTTTTTATTGCCATCATGGTGGGATGGCCTTTTACACCCCCACCATGGTGATGTGTCTTTCTGGGCCCTAATGACCTTTGTAGTTGATGGGCCCTAAAGCAACATTTTTTTTTTACACAATTCCAGTACTCAGCCTTTATGCTGAGGCTGGTGAACCACCACTGGCTGTGCGGCGGCAGTGCTTGGCGGCAGTATACATTTTGCGGCTGAAAGGTCAGCCGCAGCACCCTACACACCCGGCCGTCTTTAGTAACACTATGAGACGGCCCTTCGAACGCCGCCCGGGGGTTCCCCCTCCATTCGGTGTGCAGTGGATGGACGGTCTTACCGGCCTGGGTGTGACTCTGCCTAGGGTGCAGCCTGTACTGCCGGCCTCTGTGCCACCCTGGACAGTGCCAGAGCCAAGTTTAGCTTTGTTGCTTGCAGCCTTACCCAAAACCAGTACCAATGGGTCAGTGTACCAACAAGAGTTTGGACGCCTCTCTTGGACCTATCCAGGCCATGTTTTTATTTACATGGATGGGTCGAAGGATGGTTCCTCGGTGGGTTGGTCAGTCTTTACAACTGGTCATCTCATAGGGGGCCGCCTTCCAGGCGTCGCCAGTGTCTTAACTGCAGAACTCACAGCTCTGCACAGGGCACTGGAGCTCATCCAAGTATTGAATGAGAGACACTTTGTTGTTGCGACTGACTCCTTATGCTCCCTTCAGCTGTTGCACACCCTATATGGCAGACATGCCATCGTCCAGGGTGTGCACAGATTGCTGCTTGTGATTCGTAAGCAGGGCAAGACAGTGTTGTTCATGTGGGTCCCGGGGCATGTTGGCATCATGGGCAATGAGAGGGCGGATGCCCATGCCCAACAGGTGGCCCACTTGCCAGATATACCTAACACTGCTGTCGCCTCCTCCGATGCTCTTCCGTTGGTACAGTGGGCCATCCATGAACAATGGCGGGGCCAGTGGTTTGCAGAGACCACCAACAAACTCCGCACACTGAAGGACACCCCAGAGCACTGGGGGTCCTCGTGCCGCCAGTCGCGGAGGGAGGAGGTTGTGCTTGCTCGGCTTCGGATTGGTCACACGTTCCTCACCCACTCTTACATTTTACGGGGTGAGGACCAACCATGGTGTGACTTCTGTTGGGAGCCTCTCACAGTGGCACACATCTTTAGTCACTGTGAGAGATACCGTGAAATGAGATACCATCTGGGAGTCAGTCATGAGCTCTCCACCTCACTGGGGGGATAACCAACAGGGGGTGGAGAGCTCGCTGGTATTTGTGAAAGAGGCTGGCCTCTTTCACCACATCTGAATTATACACTTTTACTTTACAGCAGGATGATTTTATTCTTGGATCGTTTTGGCTTTTGCCATTTTATATTTATGTCTGTTTTGGCTTTTGCCTTTTTATATTTGTGTATGTTTTGGATTTTGCCACTTTTATTGTTATGTCTGTTTAGGCTTTTGCCATCTTTATCGTTATGCCTGTTTTGGTTTTTGCCACTTTTATTGTTATGTCCGGTTTGGCCTTTGCCACCTTTTCTGTTATATCTGTTTTGGCTTTTGCCGCTTTTATTGTTATGTCTGTTTGGCTTTTGCTGCTTTTATTTTTAACGTCTGTTTTGGTTTTTGCCTGTAGTTATTTACCATATTTATTTCGCTATTGCCTTGTTATTTCTTTTCGTTTTTGTTGGCTTTTGCCCTTATTTATTGCCATCATGGTGGGATGGTGATTTACACCCTCACCAGGATGATTGTCTTTCTGGGCCCTAATGACCGTAGTAGTCGATGGGCCCTAAAGCGCAAACAAACAAACAAACAAGTCGCTGAGGGGTATAACAATCCATTTACCCCTTGGGAGCTGCCGGCAGCTCTAGCAAGAGCCAGGGACACTGCCCCTGGACCAGATAGCATCCACTATCAAATGCTACGAGGTTGTGCTTGCTCGGCTTCAGATCGGTAACACCTTCCTCACGCACTCCTACATTTTACGAGGTGAGGACCAACCATGGTGTGACTTCTGATGGAAGCCTCTCACAGTGGCTGTGGGAGATACCGAGAGCTTAGTTGGCGACTGGGAGTCAGTCCAGAGCTCCCCATTTCACTGGGGGATAAATCCAGGCAGTGGAGAGCTCGCTGGTATTTGTGAAAGAGGCTGGCCTCTCACAAAATTTGAATTATACATGGATTGTTTTTAGACTTGATTTATACACGGTTTTGAGAGTTTTTGCAATTATTCCTGTATTATTTTGGCTTTTGCCTTTATTTATGTGCCTGTTTTGGCTTTTACCACGTTTATTATTGTCTGTTTTGGCTTTTGCCTTTTTATTGTTATTTCTGTTTTATGTTTTGGCTTTTGCCACCTTTATTGTTATGTCCATTTTGGCTTTTGCCTCTTTTATTGTTATTTCTGTTTTATGTTTAGGCTTTTGCCACTTTTATTGTTATTTCTGTTTTGGCTTTTGCTACTTTTACCTCTCTGTGTTTTTTGGCTTTTGCCTCTAATTATTGTGAAATTTTATTGGGGTATTGCCTTTTTATTGTTATTTATTGCCACCATGGTGGGATGGCCATTTACACCCCCACCATGGTGATTGTCCTTCTGGGCCCTAATGACCTTTGTTGTCGATGGGCCCTAAAACACTAATAAACAAACAAACAACAACCAAAATGGCTAAAATCGATGCCCTCTCTGTTTGCAACATCAGCAAGAGGGAAATCGCCAAGCAGCTGGGTTGTTCTTATAAGTGCATCCATAACTACCTTCAGTCACCTTCCAAATATGTCCAGAAGAACAAAGGAGGTCGTCCTAGGAAGCTTTCTGCCCAGGTTGAGCACAGAGTTGGTCATCTCTTCACCAATTCTACATTGTCCACAAACGAAGCTGCCACACTCCATCTCTCAGAATAAGAATTTGGTCTGCCAGGCCATGGTCCAGGCACCCCATTTGACAAACAGACACAAGATCGCTAAGATGGATTATGCCAAGAACAACATGGCAACTTTGTGGGACAAGGTACTTTTTGTACCTTTCATTTGGCTAACTGCTAAATCTTCAAAATGCCATTTTTATCTCCCAGGTGATCTTTTCTGACGAAAAAAAGTTTAACTTGGATGGGCCAGATGGTTATGCCCATTACTGGAGAGATCTCCACAAGGAGCCACAGCTGTTCTCCAAGATGAACTTTGGTGGTGGATCTCTTATGGTCTGGGGTGCTTTCAGCAGGCATGGCAGGCTGGATCTGGAGTTTGACACTTGCTGCATGAACTCCAATGATTATCAGGAGGTCCTCAAGAACCGTCTGCCACTGATATGAAATGGTGTTTCAACAGGACAATGCGGGACTCGGGCTTGGTTCACTGCAAACAACATCACCATAATGGGCTGGCCTGCCTGTAGCCCTGACTTAAATCCCATGGAAAACATGTGGGCCATCCTGGTTCATTGCATCTACACTCATGGACACCGGTTCACTACCATTACAGATCTGAAGAATGCAATAACTGAAGAGTAGGACAAGATTGACAACACCATTATCACCAGCTTGATTCGGAGTATGCCAAAGCGAATTTTTGAAGTTGCTATGAAGAATAGATGCTGCACGTCCTACTAGACCATTTATAGTCATGTTATTGTGCAAATACTGTACAGGTATTCCTGAACTTCTGCAGTGGGGCCATAGTTTTGCACCGGCCAAAAAACGGAAAAATTCTAATAAAATATTTTTTCTGTATCACTTTTTTATATTAGAGCGGTTTTAGGGGTTTTTGACCATGCCAGATCTGATGTAATAGGTGCCATTAGCTGAAAATGGCATGCAGATGACATATCACTGGTTTTGGGGGGTGGGGCCATAGTTTTGCACCACAGTGTATAAAAGACCCACTTCGGTGTCACAGTGGGTAGCACACTCGGAATCTGTGTCAGGTGTTCTAGGTTTGATACTGGACCGAGGTCCCATGTGGTGTACAATGGCAATTGCAAGTGATGACGCACAGTTGTAGGAGTTTGCCCAACTGGGATTGGTGGAATGCCGAATCAAGAATAGACCAACGATAAATAACTAAGCATAGGGGTCCTGTTAGGGGTTGCAGCTTTGGTCGGCACTGGGTGGGGAAAAATACTGTCCTATATGCTGTACCCACCTTTTGCCCATTCAGAATGACAAAATGGGTACCAGACCCAGTAATATTGTCTTTTAAGGGTCCAAATTATTGCGTAGTTCTTACAAGCGATTTGTGATAAGTTGTGGTGATGAGATGAGTTGTTGATGATGAATGTGTCAGATGATGAATGATAGTGACGACCGCTTACACCAATTATCAATCTTGTGATGATTTATGATTGTGATTGTTGTGATAGCGTGTGACGATTTTTTTGTGACTAATATTTTTAATGTTCACAAAATTCAGAACGTTTTGTTCGTAAAACTTCATAATTATTATTGTGATCGCTTGTGATGATTACTCACACAAATTCTTGCCTGTTACACAGACCCGGAATCATGCATTTCTTCTGAAGGTAGTCATCGACATGCCTGTTCGACTTTACAACCAGTTTGGTCAGCTGATGTTGATTGGCTGACGACCCACAGCCAATCAGCAGTAATGAAAATTAACTGTATTTTTGAAACAAATCATCATCATCACACCCTTCTCCAGCCCGTGCGTGGGTCGGGTCTGCGTGTTCCAATCCTCCACCCCACCTATCTGCAACAAACCCCCATCCACCCCGCACGCAACTCTGTCCTTTTGTGCCACCTGTTCCCAGTTTCAATGGTATTGCAGTGTTTTAATGGCATAAAATATACAATAATAATGAAAGAAAATTTTGATAAAATAAGACTTAAAGATTTATATAACATCATTTCACAGTACAGTACTAGAAGCTTCAAGGTGCAGGTGGGCTGCTGGTAGGAGTAGAGGAATGGGTCCCTTAGTGCTTGATATTTCCTGATAATGTGGGAAAGCTTGCAGAGTCCAAAGAGGAGGCACAAGACCTACAAGATGACAATATAGCTATGTGGCTCAGAGTGTTGGGCCATGAGGAAGGCCCATGAAAGGAGAATGCAAATGGCTGAGATGTGAATGCTGCACTTCATGAATGGGGTGCCATGAGCTGATAAGGATCCAAAATGACCATGTTAGAGGTATTGTGGGGGTGGGTGACATTGCAGAAATGATGAGGGAGAGTAGGCTAAGGTGGTGTGGGCATGTGATGAGAAGGGGAGGAGGTACTAATTAGGACCATTGTGGGACTGCAGGTGGCTGGGAGCACCAGGGAGAGGGGAATACCAAAGCAGATGTGGGAACAAGTGGTACAAAAGGACATGGCTGTGTGTGGGGTGGTTTGGAACCTGGTTGGAGATAGGCGGGGTAGAGGATTAGAACTTGGAGACCCGACCTAGCCATGGGCTGGGGAAGGGGTCTACTCAACCTATGACCAAATCGTGTTACAGCTGGTCTGTTGGAACCAATTGTGGGCATAAGTTGAAACCTCTACTGAAACGTATGCTGAAAACTATGCAATAGTTTGGACCCTTTAAAGACAACATTACTACCCAACCCTACCGTAGGCTAAAGTAAGATTATGATTGTCATGTGATTGTCAATGAGTTTTGTCTGCTAGAAGCCTTGTTTAAGTGTGCAGCCACCCATTGACCTTCATTGCCCATGAGACTATTTTGAGACAGTTTTGTCTTAGTGTGCACCTAGCCTAAAGAGTACCAGCTCCGCCCCTTTCCCATTGGTTTTTGTGTCACTGTTTTAGAAGATGGCGCCCCAAGTGGATGGTTTGCTGCAACAGAGATGCTAGATATTTCAAGCATCTTAAACATGCAGTTGTTCACTTTATTTGAATAACTTCTTTTTAGTTGTAATGCTTTACAACTACTTGCTACCCAATTTGAACCTATTCAAAAATTGCTAAGTTTAGCATGTTTTTAATAGAAATTGTGAGATGTTACAAGTAACATGTGCTGCAAATTAATTTTCGATTTCTTCCCTTTCCTCCCAATAATTCCTTTTTCATAAATTCAATTGCATAGATTCTCATCTGAACAAATATATCTATAATGCCATTTCTGATTGTTTTATATTATTCTTTAAGACATGTGTGATACAGTTAGTCTTATGGTGTTCAAGTGCCTAGGTGCATGTATGCACAATAATTCTTCCATTAATAATACACACTCATGAAACACCTTGCTAGGCACTTTCACCCATGCAAAATCAGCTTCATTATTTTAATTGAATGCCATAAAATTAGCATATATGTCAAATGGGGATGAAATCAGTCTATCTGTAGAACAAAGAATATGGCAATTGCTATCAGAATAGGAATGGTGATGGTTACCCTTGAATAGCAACTAACCAGCAATGTAGTTTTTGTATTTGCTGGTGTTCTAGGGCCCTTCAGTTGCAAGATCATTCAAACCCCATCCACTGTGTAGTTGTAATAAAGAGACTTCACAAAACTGCAATATTGCAACGATTTTGCATATTAGTGGAACCCACTTTTCCCATCTGACCACCCAAGTTGGTACTAGCTGAAGGTGCATTGCTTATTTTCAGTGATCAGATGAGAACCAGTGTGTCTAACCCAATAAGCCACTCCTGACCAGCAATGTAGAACAGTATGTTGGCAGCAGGGATATTGTTCAGCTCATTTCAGCTCAGTCTGATTTGGAATAGGCTGTGCATCAAACTCAGGCACTTTCCAATGTAAGTTCTTTAGTTTTTATATTACTTGGATAAATGTTCCAAAATAAGACATATCTTCCCAGTGTAAAACTTGCAATTAGAAGAAAGTGACATTCTAAATAGAAAGTTTGAAAACATCACTCTAAAATTTACCTGGAATTGAGAGTGATTTGAATTGTTTTTGCAGTCCAGGGGTGGATCAGGGGGAGAACTTCATAAAAAGTACACCCAAAATATTTTAAAGTATTCAGAATCCTTTAGCATAAATCTAGCTAGCAATTTCAATAGGTCCTTTTATGCCCCTTAGACAATGTCCTATCTTCAGTTGTTTAGTCAACTATAGATTGCACTGCAACTGTTGGACTGGCAGTATAGAACTGGAGATAGCATTGCAAAAATGCCTCATCAGTTGTGCCCCATTGAGGCACTGAGGGGAGGAATTGTTGCATTGCTCCCCCTCTGGATATGCTCTTGCTATAGCCTCCACACTGCCTGATGACTTCCAAAAAGTTTTCAGCAGCAGCACACAATATTTCTCATTCCTTTGCTCTTGGTTATTTTTGTTTATATAGCACCTAACACTTGATAATTACATTAAATGCTTCCAATTATTCTTTTAATGTCATAAATACACCATATAACTCATGAAGACAAGTAGTTTCTGCAAACCATCTACTAGGTGGTGCTCTTTGGGTGTGAGGACACGAAAAAGGCAGAGCTGTCACTCCTTCTACTAGACAAGTGCACAGTGGTCCCAAATTGCAAAAACGTGGCCAAAACCCAAAAATAAAATTTCAAATTGGGGATTTTTGACCAATGCTATGTTCAGATAAATAATTTGGGTATTAACCTTCCAATTAGAAATTGTATATTGTGTACACAAGGGTTGATATTTGAGTTCAAAGTCAACTTTTTTTTTCAGTCTATATATGTCCACCTAAACTACATAAAATCGACTCTGTCTTCATTGCTAAACCATGATTTCTTGAGTTCCAACCTGCTCCCTTTACTGTGGTTGCTAATTAATGCCACTTTGGATGTGTTTAATTTATGTTACCAATATAGCCTATAAATTGTAGAAATCTGAATAGGGAATAATTTATAAATGTATATAATTTCATGCATCATGTGATGAAATAGTTATGTTTTCAAGAAAAGAAATTTTTATTGTGATGAAATACCATCTAAATAGTGATTTAAAGGTGATTATGGAAAGCCTTAAAAATCACCTGTCTGAATCACTTTGTTCACAGATACAGTGAATGACATAAATTTATATGCAAGAGGGGTTTTTGATGGAACTGCAGGACAAAGTGTGTACAAGCAGAAATTTGAACACCAATCAATTTCAGATAAAAAAATTATTCTTCACCTCACTTGTTACATTGCAACTAGTATGCATAAATAAGATGCCATGTGCTGAACTTATTGTGTGTTCAAATCCAAGACCTTCCTCTACCTGATTCTGTAGGCCATTATGACTGCAGTTTCTTCATGAAAACACTGCATCATTTTTAAATTCAGAAAAGTACATTGGGAACAAATAACATCACTTGTTCCTTATGTATTGTACAAACTAACAATGACAATGATAAATGGCAAAGTGTGTAATGCACTTACATCCACTTCATCTGCTCAATGCTGCTATTTATGCACTGCTTCTTCAAAGGAATTCAATTGACATTGATAGAATGTTGAAAAGGAAGGTCAATGAGGGTAACTTTCAATATGGCCTGTCCACCCTTCATGCATGGATACAGTTCTTTGAGTTGCTTACACTTGTCATACAGACTTGGCATACAAATGGCAAGTGCATGGTAATGAAGACAAAAAATAACACAAATGAGAAAGAAGGTTATTAAAAAAGAATTCAGACAACAGTTGGGTCTTGTTATTGATCCTCCAAAGGAAGGCTTTGGAAGTACACATGATGACAACACTGCTCAGCATTATTTTTTTGAAAACTCAGCTTTGCCAGCTTCTATCACTAGTGTTGATAAACATTTGATCAACCAATTTTAAGTAATACTGCAAGTTACTTCAAGTGGCTATGAAGTAAATACAGTCAAATTTCAGGAGTTTGTGATAGAAGTGCTAGAAAATTTGTTGACCTGTACCCTTGGTTTTATATGCCAACCTCAGTCTACTAATTACTAATTCATTGGCAAAAGATAATAGCTACAGCATTGTTACCAATCAGCCTGTTGTCTGAAGAAGCTCAAGAATCTACGAACAAGTGCATAAAATGATTCTGTGAAGACTTTGCATAAAAATCTTCCCACATTATAAACATAGATGTTTTTAAGGTGTTTTGTTGGTGTCCTCAGATCCATTATTTCCAGCCTGTGAAAACTGTTCCACAAGAAAGTGATTGCAGTGAAATTATTAGTTCTACCAACTGTATCTGCTGAGTCTGATGAAGATTCAGATAGCACATCTAATGATGATTCCAATTATTTTTCTGTTTCAACCACATTTTTTGCATAAAAACCATATATTAAACCAATTTAACAAACTGACATTCTTAAATATTCACATTTACTGAAAAAATTTGATTAGTGACTTATTGATTTTTATTATCAGTAATACCTCTCTGCCAATTATTTTGAATTTCACCAGCCATATTGAATATTTCATCTTAATGTTTCTAATTTTTTTCTGCATATTCATAATTAGCAAGATGAAAACCCTATGTTTACAAATATTTATGCATATATATGTAGAGTTTCATATTTTGGCCAGCTTTAGTTGGGGATAACTGTGCAGTAGTTCTCAATCATTTTGAAGCCAGGGAACACTAAACTGTGACATGACAAACCAACAATTCAAAAACTACACCAACTCACAACCCCCACAAATACCAAAAAAAAAATTACAAAGGAAAAAATAAAGAAATCTAACCTAGTATACATTAAATTAAATTCACATGTCTGTCACCAATTTCCTGATAAGAAGGAAACTAGAAATGTGATTCAAATCCTCTACTAAACAATGAAGTTATTCTTTACATAATACAAAATACTATAAACTTACTCTTCCAACATTCTGACACTATACCCAAATACATTCTAATAAAAAAACACAAATAGCTATCACCCCCAGGTTGGGTTACCCAACAGGAAATTTGTTTATTGTTTCAAAAGCAGGGCTATATAAAGGAAGAGAGATAGAAAATTCAAGAGAGAAGGCAGAGAAACAGGATATTGAAATGCAACGAGAAAACAATTCAAGAAAAACGTGAGCTACAAAAATCAAGAAGCTTGCAAGAAGTGAGAGGATTTCCACAAATCTATGAACTTACCAATTGTCATGTTGAACAGCTGACTGCCAGTGAGCTAAGTGAACTGTAATATCACACTCTTTAAGTGCCATGAAAACCTGCATGAAAACATCAACCCATACTCAACAAAGCAAAAGCTTGTTGGTTTGGGTATTAGGGCCCATCAACCACAAAGGCCATTAGGGCCCAGAAAGACAGTCACCATGGTGGGGGTGTAAATGGCCATCCCACCATGAAGACCATACATAATGGCAAAACCTCCCTAAAGATAATTGGAATAAAGAGGCAATACCCTAATAAATATTCAGAAAATAAATACAGGCAAAAGCCAAAACAGACATATAAATAAAAGCAGCAAAAGCCAAAACAGACAACAATACAAGAGGCAAAAGCCAAAACAGACATAACAATAAAAGTGGCAAAAGTCAAAACAGACATAACAATAAAAGTGGCAAAAGCCAATAAGGACATAACAATAAAAGCGGCAAAAGCCAAAACCAACACAGAGATAAAAAGGCAAAAGCCAAAACCAACACAGAGATAAAAAGGCAAAAGCCAAAACCAACACAGACATAAAAGGCAAAAGCCATAACGATACAAGAATATAGAAAATAAATCAAATTTTCTGAAAGAGGCCAGCCTCCTTCAGAAATACAAGTGAGCTCTCTACCCCCTGGGGATTATCCCCAAGTGATGTGGAGAGCTCTAGACTGACTCCCAGTGCCATCTAAGTTCTCGGTATCTCTCACAGTGACTAAAGATGTGCACCACTGTGAGAGGCTCCCAACAGACGTCACACCATAGCTGATTCTCACCCCATAGAATGTGGAAGTTGGTGAGGAACGTGTGACTGATTCACAGCTGAGGACACCCAGTGCATTGGAGTGTCCTTCAGTGTGTGGAGTTTGTTGGTGGTCTCTGCAAACCAATCGGACTGCCATTGGTCATTGACGGCCCACCACACCATCGTGAGAGCATCGCAGGAGGGGACAGCAGTGTCCAGTATATGTGGCAAGTGGGCCACCTGATAGGCATGGGCATCCGCCCTCTCATTGCCCATGATACCAACATGCCCTGGGACCCACATAAACAACACTGTCTTGCCCTGCTTACGAATCACAAGCAGCAATCTGTGCACACCCTGGACGATGGCATGTCTGCCATATAGGGTGTGCAACAGCTGAAGGGAGAATAGGGAGTCAGTCGCAACAACAAAGTGTCTGTCATTCAATACTTGGATGAGTTCCAGTGCCCTGTGCAGAGCTGGGAGTTCTGCAGTTAAGACACTGGCAATGCCTGGAAGGCGGCCCCCTATGAGATGACCAGTTGTAAAGACTGACCAACCCACCGAGGAGCCATCCTTCGACCCATCCGTGTAAATAAAAACATGGCCCTGATAGGTCAGAGAGAGGCGTCCAAACTCTTGTTGGTACACTGACCTATTGGTGCTGGTTTTGGGGAAGGCTGCAGACATAAAATCAAAACTGGGCTCTGGCACTGTCCAGGGTGGCACAGAGGCGGGCAGCACAGGCTGCACCCTAGGCAGAGTCACACCCAGGCCAGTAAGACTGTTCATCCACCACACACCAAATCAAGGGGGAACCCCCGGGTGGCGGTTGAATGGCCGTCTCATAGTGTGACAAAGATGGCTGGGTGTGTAGGGTGCTGTGGCTGACCTTTCAGCCACAAAATGTATGCTGCTGCCAAGTACTGCCACTGCACAGCCAGTGGTGGTTCACCAGTCTCAGCATAAAGGTTGAGTACTGGACTTGTGCAGAACGCCCCAAAGGACAACCAGTTGCCAGCATTAATACTGTCCAGCATCCGGAGAGTAAATGGAGCGGCCAGGCCATACATGCTGCAGCCATAATCCAGACGTGATTGAACGAGTGATCTATAGAGCCGAAGCATCATCATTTGATCTGCCCCAAAACCAGTTCCCTGCGGGCACCACAGAATATTCAGGGAGCAAAGCAACTTAGCCTTCAGCTCCTTCAAGTGCGGGACCAATGTCAGATGGCTGTCAAAACAGAGACCAAGAAACTGCACTGCCTCTGCAACTGGGAGGAGGCGGCCTTCCAGGGTAAGCTGAGGCTCAGGATGAAGCCCTTGCTTATGACAGAAGTGCATGACTCTTGTTTTTTCAGGAAAGAACTTATAGCCACGAGATGGGCTAACTTGTTGGCACTAGTTAGTGCCAGTTGCAGCTGACGCTCAATGCTCTGCATCGTGGCAGCCCAGTACCTGATAAAGAAGTTGTCCACAAATAGGGACGACTATACCGGGGGATAAATGGAGGATGGTAGGCCGTTCACCGCAACAGCAAAGAGCATCACACTCAAGACGCTCCCCTGTGGGACACCATTCTCCTGCAGGGAGGCCGAGGAATAGGTGTTACCCACACACACTCTGAAGGTCCGGTCAGACAGAAAGCTGTGGAGGAAGAGGGGCAAATTACCCCTAAGCCACCACCGGTGCAAGGTCTCCAATATGCCATGGCGCCATGTGGTATCATATGCCTTCTCCACATCAAAGAATACAGCCACCAGGTGCTGTCTGTGGAGAAAGGCCTCACGTATTGCAGTCTCCAGTGAGATCAGATGATCAACTGGAGACCTGACAGCTTGGAAGCCACATTGGGCATCGGCAAGAAGGTGGTGCCGTTCCAGATACCACACCAAGCCCCAATTAACCATTCGTTCCATTGTTTTGCAAACAGCTCATGGGTCTATAATTAATCGGAAGGCTACTGTCCTTCCCAGGTTTTGGGAGTGGGATTGCAGTAGCCTCCCGCCAGCCTGCAGGCACTTCATGCTGCTTCCAAATGTTATTAAATACCTCAAGGAGGTAACTAACGCCATTTTCTGGTATGTGTCATAGCATTTGATAGTGGATGCTATCTGGTCCAGGGGCAGTGTCCCTGGCTCTTGCTAGAGCTGCCTGTAGCTCCCAAGGGGTAAATAGATTGTTATACCCCTCGGCGACACCACCAGTGAAGTTCAGTGGATGGCGTTCTGCAGCCTGCTTCTTATGTAGAAATGTTGCCGTGTAGTGCTGGGAAGTGGAGACGGCTGCAAACGTCCTTGCCAGTTCTTCAGCCACCTCACATGGCAGAAGGTCATGTCTCCCTTGTACAAGGAGACCGGAGCCACATGATGGTAAATATCTGCCTTGGATCTTCTTCAGCTTTTCCCAGACTTTCTTCGAGGGCGTGTGATGGGTAAGTGGGGAGACGTACTGACTCCATGAAGAGCGTTTGTCCTCCTTGATCACCCGTCGTGCATATGCCCAGGCTCGGAGATAGTCGATATGATTGGCCTCGGTAGGACGAGATTGGAAGCTGCAAAGGGCTTGTCGGTGAGCACGAATCACACTCCGACAATCCTCTCCACCACGGCACCCATGCTCGTGGTGGGTTAGACGAGCTCTGGGGATGGATGCCGATGCCGCCCCAACCACCACCTCTGTGAAGTGACAATAGGTCACTAGTGACTCACTAGGTCACTAGGTCACACACTAAGTGACTCACTAGGTAACTAGGTCACACTCTAAGTGACTCACTAGGTAACTAGGTCACACACTAAGTGACTCACTAGGTAACTAGGTCACCCCTAGTTTCTTTCCACCTGTCTCACCCACCACCCCTTCCGTGGAGGAGGCTGGCTGGGCTGAGACAGAAAGGGAGGCCTTCAAAGGAGATGCCTCTCTTTGATGAGAGGCATCTGAGGCCTCCAAAGAAACTGGCACCGCCATTATTGGGGGGCCCCATGCATGGGCCGGAGGCGGTGGTGGAGCCAGAACTTGTGTTTAAGGTGCGATGGGGTTCGACCACAAGGGGGATGTCACCGAGCTTCCGCAGTTTCAGTAATGCTTCTATCTGGTGAGGGGTAGATGCCTCCACCAACAAGGTGCAATTGCACAGTTTCTTGCCGAAGTCACATCACTGGCAATGCCCTTGATGGCTTTAGCGATAAGGATGGGCGACGCCTTTCCCAAGGCTACACCATCCTCCCCGGATATGGAAAGAAAGCATGGAGGGTAGGAAGAAGGTGTGGATGTTAATTTGACTGCATCTTAAAGGTGGAGCCCTGCTCCTTAAGGCTAAGAGGTCGTTGCCTCTTGTTAAGGGCAGGTGCCGACGCATTAGATGCCACAGGTGCATTCCCTGATCCAGTTGGGTGGCTGGGGGAACGCGGCCTCTTAGTTGGAGCAGTGTTCGTCTCCATTAACTCAATGGCAGCTGGCCCACTCTGTTGGGTGGGACCAAGCCCGCCATCTTCTGGCTCAACACAAGTCACTAAAGAAGAAGAAGGGGGAGGGTGGGGTTATTTGATGAGGCCCCCAGCCTCTGTTTGTTTTTTGCCATAATTTTAAATAATTATGTATTCGCTGCCCACAGGTCTTACCCACCACTGAGCCCTACACTGGGAGGCCCATTCGGGTCGTCGAGACTACTCGGACAGGATACTGTTAGGGTGGCATAATCCCCCAGGTACCGGACCATTGGCGTTAGGGTGGCATAATCCCCGAGTACCGGACCATTGGCATCAGGGTTGACTGCCGGTTCACTTACACCAACCCTAGGGGGCATAACAACTTATGCGCCCCTGGCCAATTGACCAAGTTTGGGTATCCGCCTTGGCTGCCCGTTTTCCCTGGAAGCTGTAGCCAAAGTGATGTTTTGGAGACTGTAGGTCGCAACCTTAGTCCTCGATGTCTGTCAGCCACCTCACCAGTGTGGAGTGGCCAAGAGACATCGTAGGGCATACGCCAGGGGTGCGGGTCTCCATGCATGGCTAAGACGTGAGGAGGCGGTTATTTACAGTCACCTCAGTGAGGAGCCTACATTGACCGAGAACAAGTCAGTCATCCAGCGAAGGACAAAATAAGGACACGAGCAACCACGATGTTAGTATCCTCCTGTCCAGAACACGTCATTGGCAAGGACGACAGTGGTGTTGTCCAGACTGTGATAAGAAAAAGTCACCCTTTTTAGTCGCCTCTTATGACATTCAGGTATGCAGTGTGCCTATTCTACCCCGGGTACACACGGGTAAAAGCAAAAGCAACTCCTGACCCTTTTCCCACCTATGGTGTTGTTCGGTACCCATTTGTCCCTCTGAATGGACACATGGTGATATATTGATAATAGTTTTTTTTTCTGCAGCCAGTTGCCAGCCAAAGCTGCACCCCTATGCTTATTTATCATCGGTCTAGTGTTTGTTGGGGAATGTTACCGACGCCAGGGGGCGACCTCCTACACCTGGAAATTTTGCCTCATCTACCTGTTGCATAGTAGAGAGGGTTCTTTTACATGCAAGTGCCATCGTACACCTACGTGGGACCTCGGTTTTTCTTCTCATCTGAAAGAAGGCTCACTCATGGCATCTCTCTTGCCTGAAAGAAGCCAACCCACCACAGTCCAGTATCAAACCTAGAACTACTAGTGCAGTTGATGAGAATGCTAACCAGTATGCCACCATGGCATTTGCAAACAATACTCAACAAAGAGAACTGAAAATTAATCATCTAAAAAGTGGACTAAAAGAACCTTTTGACAGAGACTACTCACCAAATGAGCTATTGAGAAGATGCCATTTTCCAGTGCATAACGAAAAGCATCAGCCATGTTACCAGAGCCGAGTCAACCAGTGTTAATCCTGAAAGGTAGGAAATGCATATGATTTCCTCATTCACTCCTCTTCTAATACCTAGGATGGAGAAAATAAATACAAGCTTCTTTGAAAATTTTAATTAAACAGGGAAAAGGAAAAAAATTCATGTTTAGCATTATGAGGGAGAAAATGCTACTCTTTAAATCATTCTTTTACTTTTTCAGTTCACAAAAGGAAAAGGCCTGATGAAGAATTGTTCAATCGTTTTTGTGTGTGTGTGTGTGTGTGTATATTGCTTTTGCTGCTATGTATAAATGAACTTTAGTAGTTTATGAATGATCCAATTAGATTACTTGTATTAACGAAAATAGAATATGCTTATTATTATGTGTTAGATAGCTGGATCCAGATTTTAAATAAGTCTTACTTCCATGTAATTATTATTATTGATTTTCTTTTTTGGTTTAATCAATTATAGTACAATGACTATTGTTTCTCTTACATACCAGATTTGTTTGTAATAAAAGATAAAAAGAAAATTGTTATCAATTGATAGTGATTCCTACGAAGGACACTGACTATTTTTATTCTATAATCACATACAACTGCACTCGAACCTGGATATGCTATTAGAGTTATTCTCTATGCTCTACTGTTTAGTTTTTAATAGCGAGCTTTTTGTTCCCTTTACGGGAATACAAAATATGGTATTGAATATGGGAAAAGTGGAATATGGTAGAAATCGTTATGCATAGTGGGGTATGCACAGCGGCGGTACCTACCAGTGAAGGTCCCCAAATCCATTGCTGCCAATGTTTTAAACAAGAATGTGTGACGCACATATGCATGCATGAGAAATTCCCATATCTGGTTTGCATATAATGTGAACGAAGCCCTGTTCACATGAATATGCTAAGAAAAAAGGAGTTAACTTTTTGAAATGCATGGACAGATTCATTTTCGTCCGCTTTCATTGGTTACCATAAACAGTAAACGGGAACACAAAACTCCCTAATAAACGTCCCTAATAAGGTCCTGCAACGCGCATGTATAGGTCACGTGATATGACATAGATTGTACATAGCGTGAATAAATATACTGCTTTAACATTCATATTACTTGCTGAAAAAATATATTTATTTAAAAAACACTATATTTAAAGGAGCCACGAATAGTTGAATCAATAAATAAAAACAAAAAACAATCATTATTGGTGACAAAGCAATGTTTATTTACAAAATTTTTTCATTTTTTTTAACTTGTTTTCTAAAATCCAATTCAAACAACTGTTTATTCAACTCATCATCATCATACCCTTATCCCACCTGTGGCAGGGTTGAGTCTGTGGGTTCTAGTCCTCCACTCCCGTCTGTCTCCCACCAGGTCCCCATCCACCCAACACACTGCCATGTCCTTATGGACAACCTGTTCCCACATCTATTTTCGTCTACCCCTGCCCTGGATGCTACCAACCACCTGCATTCCTGGCAAGGACCCAACAAGCTCCTCCTTCCCTCTTCTCATGACGTGTCCATACCACCTCAGCCAATTCTCCCTCATTTTTTCTGCAATGCCCACAACCCCAAGGCTACATCTAATGCCTAGTTCCGTATCACCACACTTCAACGCTAATCACGTCGCCACTGATGACATTTTGATGACCTTTTGTGCTAGTTCGGTTTGTGCTAATTCCTTAAGTGCAGCGCTTTATTTGGAGTCACCACACGCCGCCGTCATGTCTTACATTATCCTCCGCCATTTTTCAAGCCGACAGCTCCACCGCCAGCCAATCAGAACGCAGCGTGACGTGCGGGACTCTATGTGAGTTGACCAAAACCGCATAATCTTTAATGCTACGTATCGCGATACCTAGCGAAGAATACGAAAATTGCTGTTCAAAAAAGCTACGTAGCAACTTCGTAGTGTAGGGATCGAATTCTTTTAAAACTGTAGCCAAAACTTCATCGTGCAGTTGTAGTGCTACAAACGCTACACCTTTTCGAGTAGGATTATTTGCGTAGTGCAACATGGCGGCCTCCACGGAAGATATTGCAATGAATATGGTGGACTGCAATACTTATTGACAGTACCCAAAAATGAAGCGGAACAAATAAAAAATTGTATAGTTTTTAATTAAAGAATTAATTTCAAGAACATTAAGAACATCTTCATCATACCCTTATCCCGCCCGTGGCAGGGTCGGGTCTGAAGGTCCACTGAACATACTCTGACTGGGACTGGGGTCACCCCAGCCAGGCGTCTGGAACCCGTAGGAGTATTGACAAAGTTTGTCTGTGGGGGTGCCAACATTAAGAGCATAATATTTTATTAAAGGAATTGAAATAGTTTAGTCCTCTTAAGTGCGTTATATGTACCGTGACCATACGTCCTTTATTAAAGAGGACAGTCCTTTTTTTAACTGCCCTGTCCTCTGACTTTATTTATTTAATAAACTAGGGGTTTTGTCCTTTATTTTATAAAACTAGTGTTGCCATAGTTACGTGTATCATAGTGTCGTGCATTGCTGCATAGAGCACGAGTGCAGTAGTTCATGCATATTGCATTCAGTGTCACTTGTCGGCAATCTTTGGCAATTCCAGCATTTGGCATTTTTACACTCCTTTCCTTGGACAGAACACACATCAATTACTAAACTTTTACTTGATGCGTTATTAGACAGGGAACACATGTGAGTAATTAGTGTATTATTTAATTTATTTCTAATTTTTCATATTTAGGTATTAATTTATATTTTGTAGACCATCTCTCATCAGTTACTAAACTTTTACTCAACATTCGTTAGTTACATAGGGACCACATGTGAGTGTTTAGTCTATTACTTAATTTATTTTTAATATTTAGTATTTAGGTATTAATTAATTTATGTTTTGTAGACCATTTATCATGGCACACAAAAGAAAATGCAATTTTAATCAAACATTGCAAGAAGAATTTCCATTTATTAAAAAAGGAATAATAGATGGTGATGTCAAATGCAACAAATGTTTAGCTAGCTTTAATATTGCAAATAGTGGCAGACAGCAATTACACAACATATTAAAACAGCAAAACACAAAGAAGCAGATATCCAGGCCTCAACAAACAAATTGTTAAACTCATTTTTTGTTAATCAAAATTCCAATGACAACCAGGTTTTAGCACTAAAAGAGGCATCTTGGTGTTACCACTCAATACATCATAACTATTCATTTCGATCAATCGACTGCTCTTCAAATTCATTAAGAAATGTTTTGAGGAAAAATATTCTTGTGCAAGAACAAAAACAGAAGCAATCATTTGTAATGTAATTTTGCACCATATATTTTTGAATTGATCAAAACAGACTTATTCGGATTGTTCGAATCATGGTAATACAAAATTGTGCACAATTCTGGTCAGATATTTTTTACCCCATTATGGTGTCAGAGTAAAAATTTTGAGTATAAATTTCTAGAGAAACTTCAGATATATTAACAAATTACATCAAGAAAATGCTCTCAAAATTCAAAATTACTAATAAATTACTTGCATTGTGTGCTGACAATACCAACAGCAATTTTGGTGGTTCCCAGAGAAAAGGAAAGAATAATGTTTTATTTAAAATGCAACAATCGACTAAACATAAATTGATAGGGATTAATTGTACTGCCCACATATTGAACAACTGCATAAGCAATGCTATAGATTTTCTTCCAATAGATATTGAAGTAATAGTAGTAAAAATTTATACACATTTCTATATTTACACAATATGAGTAGAGAGTTTAAAGAATTTTGTGATGATGCAGAGGTTCAATATAAAAAGCTTCTTGGTTATAGCAAAACACACAGGCTAACTCTTTTACCAGCTGTAGAAGGAATTTTACAGCTGTTTAATCCACTGAAATAATACTTTTTGAGTCTGAAAAAATGTCCCACAATTCTGAAAAACTTTTTAATGAAACACTGGCAGAGGAATGGTTATTTATTCATAACCAAGCCTCGGCATTTCACCAATATATATTAAAGGTTGAATCACAAGAAATCTCAATGTGCGAAACATCCATCTGTTAAAGGAATTGAAGCCAACGTTACTTGAAAGAAAAGATGAAGGATTTCTTCCAATTATTACTAGACAAGTGATTTTGGAATTAGGAAAATCAGACAACATAGAAGCTAAAAAATTCAATGATGCTGTGCACACATATCAAACGTGCATAGATTATCTAAATAGTTGGGACATGTGTTTTATTGAGATGGAGGTGTTTGAATGGGCCACATTATGCGAAATCCCTTTGCAGGCAAAGGTAGAGGAAAGCTATGTTTTCATTTTGATTCATTGGTCCATAAATATACAAGATGGTGAATTATTTGATGAAGTTTCATGTGCATAAAAATACATCTCAAATGAATAACCCTGCCATCAAAGGTGGGTTGAGGTTTTTGAACATTTTGCAACAAAAGAAATTGTTTTAAAAACATTGTAAAATTGTGGAATTTTCTTTATGTCTCCCTGGCTGTAATGCCCCTGTTGAACGAATATTTTCTTTCGTTAATAATATGTGGACGAATGACAAAACCCAATTAAAAGTATGCACATTAGAGGCATGTATTTCTGTCAAATACAACTTTGAGATGAATTGTATGAAATTTCATGATTTTTTTAAAGCATGAACCAGCACTATTGAAAAAAATTAATTCTCCTGAAAAGTATCAAAATTAATATTATTTAAATTGTTATAATGTGTTTGTATATATTATAATTAAGATTGCTTAAATTTATAATGTACACATTGTTGTAGGATAATATTATTGTAATAAATGTTACAAACTTATAAATTTTATAAGGTACTTTTTTATTTTCTTCGATATGTCCTTTATTTTCCTAAAAATAATATGGTCACCGTAGTTATATGGCAACATGGAAGCCTCCATCTTTGTAGCGCTACACATGTTGTTCAAATAGCTGCTACAGGTAGTGCTCTACATGAATTTTCATGACGTCACCGTATGCACTACGTATGCGAAGCTACAAGTATTTCCGTAGCTTAAAAGATTATGCGGATGGTCAACTCAACTACCGTCACGCATAGCTGCTCTGCGACACCCCAAGTAGCAGTGTGACGTCACCATTTTTTGTGCTGTGTCGTCTGATTTAACGGTAATAGCGTTAGCGCGTGGGTATACGGAACCAGACATAATATACACCGTCCTAAAGTGCAGCACAAAATGAGATGCAGTTTCTGCAGGTGATGCAGGGTGACTCACTATAAATTTCTGTGGCTCACATGATAGTAGGTAGTTGCACATGTTAAGTCACATGGTGACGTGACTCAGTGCCTGCACGACGTGACCCTGTGGAGTGCAGTGCCAATGCTGCAGTTTCCTGCATGAAGTTGGCATGATAATAAGGCAAGGTGCAAAATGAGGCCTCAGGGTGGCGCAGCCCTGCGAAATTCTATTAGCAGGCAATCACTGTTACGTTGAAAGCCATATTAGTTGACGCAAATTGCAAACCAGTAGGCTGAAAAACTGCGATTCAATGTGCAGTGATTGCCTGCTAGCAGAATTTCGCAGGACAGCGTCCGGCTGCATCACCCTGTGGCCTCATTTTGCACCTTGCCTAACAGTTGGCATTGCAGAAAAAAAAATGAGGGAGAAAATTTATAGTGAGTCACCCTGCGTCACCTGCGTCTCATTTTGCACTGGGCCTAATTCTATCAGCTCTTGACACTCCACACATTTTATTATTGCCTTTTCCAACACTTTTGTAGGGTGTAATAAATTACCCCTAGAAATTGTTGATAACTAATAATAATTATCATCATTAATAACTGTAACTATAAACAGCACAAATCACCATCTTTTATTCCAAGGAGAGAGAAATACACGGACTGAAATACAGATGTTCACGCAATGCTTTTGATGCCGATAGCAGACGCTTAATTTGAAAGTGCACAATCTACGTCATGCGCAGTTGGTGGTACACCTATTTGTGGGACCTTATATATACAGACCTTGGTTAAGACATCAAAATACATATCTGAGCATAACACATTATTAACCACTTTATATAACTACATAAAACGAACAACTATGTCATTTGCGTTTGCTGATTGCAATCCTATCCAAAAATTATTTTAAATTTTTCGATGTTTTCCAACACCTTTATTTGTGCATTTACCGGAATTTTTTTTTTTTTTTTTTTTTTTTTTTTTTTTTTTTTTTGCGGAACACAAAGTGGCTTCACGGAACACGCTTTAAAGCCCAGCACAAATTGAGCCGCAGTCTCTGCAGATGACGCAGGGTGACTCACTACAAATGTCTGTGGCTCACATGATAGTATGTAGTTGCGCATGTTAAGTCGCAGGGTGACGTGACTCAGTACCTGCGCCACGTGACCCTGCGAAGCGCTGTACCAATGCTGCAGTTTCCTGCGTGAAGTTGGCGTGACAATAACAAAAAAAAGCGGTGCGAAGCAGAGTTCTCTTGCAAGTATGGTGAAAAACTGCGATTCAAAGTGCGGTGATTGCCTGCTAGCAGAATTTCGCAGGGCTGCTATACCCTGCGGCACCTTCTCCACCTGCGTCACCCTACATCTCATTTTGCGCCTTGCATAAGAACCACTGTACACTCCTTGGCGCAGCTTCGCACAATGTCGTAAAAGCCGATCGCTCAGTGCAGCACCGCACGGCGATTTCTTGTTTGACGCAGCGCTGCGCGGCAGGTGTGCTCCGAGCGTATTTTAATACCCGCTCTAGACTACGGCGCTTCAGCATCGTCCGTCTGTGGTTGTATGTAGTGATAGCTGACAAGAAAACGTGGTAAAGGTTTTGTTAGAAGTTTTACAATTACGAAGTTTTGGTGACTTCTTATCGTCGTAAAATAATGGGGAGAGCCAGGTAAGTTGTAAGGTTGTTAATGTCATCCGTTGTAAGTCTTGTTAAACGTGTTCTCGTGGATACACTAGAAAAGGGTATAGGAAGATTACGAAGAAAAATTTGGATTCAGATGAAGAAATTGCGCATGAAAGTGATCCTGATCCAGAATCCAGAAGCTACATTTATGATGAGGTTGATGAATTTCATGCGGAGAGAGAAAAGGTAAGTTTTTTGTCATTGAAATACCAAAGTAAATGTTCTCGTATTATCATAAGAACTATGAGAAATGATATTTTTGAAATTGTAGGTTTTACTAGATTCAGGAATTGACAATGAAGATTTGGAACAATCAGAAGAAGTAATATATATATTAATGGTATTATAATGCTAGTGCGTACGTGATTTGAAAAGTATTTTGATGTCTAGGAAGAAGTGCTTGGTCTTTCATTATCAGAAGATGATGATGACGATGAACATGCTTCTACCCGTAAATATAATTCGGCCACACGTCACAAGCTTAAATTTGATATGGACAGTGACCTTGAAGATGAGGATGGTATACCTGTAGTGAGGTGATTCTTATGCAGGGTTTATTTATGCTGTTTTCTAACTTTTACCTGTTTTTACTATCATCAGAATTGAAGCCCAATAAGGCTTGGGGAAAAAATAAAGCCAACTTCTATGATACTGATTATGTAGACAAAGCCAAAGAAAGTTAGATTTTATGAAATACATTATTGAATTACTTATTGACGTGATTTCTTGACTAATGAAATGATTTCAACTCCTTAGATTACAGCTCTTCTGATGAAGATCTGGCAGAAGCTGAAGAAGCAGAGGCAAGAGCAATTCAACGTAGATTAACTGAACGGCTTGATGAAGTTGATTTTGGGTTGGATCTTTTCAAGGTGTGGTTTTTGCAAACATTTCATTTATATACGTAAAATCTGCATTAGCCGTTTTGGTAGATATTCTAAATACGCAATCTAAATGTTAGTTAACAAAGTTCTTTGATATAATTTTTAATATAGCGTGATGCCAAAACATTAGAAAAGAAAGACTTTAAGGTCCAAAAAGACTTCTCTCTGTTATCAAAGCAAGAAAGATTGGAGGTAGGTTCATTTCTTAAGTTCCATGTCTTTCACATATGCTAGATGTCAACATCATATTGGAAGTTATGCCATTGATTGTTTGAAGATTTTAAAACAAGAATCTCCTGAATTTATTGGTCTTGTCAGTGATTTGAAAGACAAGGTAATGTTGCGTTTAATAAATATTTTCAATAAGAAGCAGCCTGAAGGTGTGCCATTTCTTTATTGATTTAGTTACGAGAAATAAGAGACCAAGCTGAACCTTTAATCATGCTAGTAAAGGACGGAAAAATTCCTCCAGGACCTGGTGCTGATTTTATAATTGTTAAATATCATCTCTTGTTAAAGTAAGTATATCACGGCTCTTTCACTCCTTTAACCTTTTGTTTTTTGCCATTTAGTAAATTAATGAACAATAACGTTAACTCTCACGCCACAAAAATTCTTTGACGTTAACAGCATGCGAATGACATAAGCTATGACTTTCAATTTCTTTTTCTTTCTGGTATTATACTTGTTATATTCCATCCCTATAAGTCTTAAGAGATCATAAGCGACTGGTGATTATGTCTGTTATTAAGAGTATATTGAACTACAGTCGAACTTCGCTATAACACACCCTGGTTATAACACACACAAGGGAAAGTCCCAGCCAGTGCTAATGCATAAGTATATAGAAATTGATTGGCTATAACACACTCGGATATTGCATATAACACACAACTGGTTTGGTCCCTACAGCACTTTCAACGTGTGAGAGACCTCGGATATAACAAACAGCTGTAACATGAAACTAGATGGCATACCCCACAGCTTAAGTAAGACTATATGGTGCAAGACTTTTCCTATCTAGGATCAGTTTTCCAGAGCAATGGGGAAATCGACTCTGACGTGGCCGGTAGAGTTAATGCAGGATTGCTGAAGTGGAGACAGGCAAGTGGGGCAAATTTTACAGAACTGTCATTAGGCCCGCTATGCTATATAGCTCAGAGTGTTGGGCCGTGAGGGAGACCCATGAAAGGCAAATGCAAGCGGCTGATACAAAAGCTACGCTACATATGTGGGGTGTCATGATCTGACAGAATTAAAAACGACTACGTTAGTGGTAGCTTGGGGTGTGGCAGATATTGTGGAAAGGATGAGAGAAGCGTTTGAGGTGGTATAAGCATGTGATGAGGAGGGGAGAGGGGGAGCTTATTAGGTCCATTGTTGGACTGCAGGTAGTTGGGGGCACCAGAGGTATAGGAAGACCAAAATGGACGTGAGCGCAGGTGGTGCAAAAGAATATGGTGGCATGTGGGGTGGAAGGGGACTTGGTGGGGGATAGGCGGGAGTGGAGGATTAGAACCCCCAGACCGGAACCTGCCTCAGGCGGGAGAAGGGTGAGGTGATGATGATGATGATAAAAAGATAAAATTCTCAGCAGTGTGGAATCTGGCAAAATTGCAGCTGACTGCAAGTGTGTGGGTCTTGAAGTATAATTATACAAGTCTAGGTCGACTAGTCTAGGTGGAATTTATCTTGAAATTAGCATATTTTTGTTCAGTCAACATAGCTTTGGCATCATTTAGCATTGTTTCTGTTATAACACACACACTCGGTTATAAGACACAGACACGAGCAGTTCCGAAGGTGTGTGTTATACCCGAGTTTGACTATGTTAATTTGTTGGGGTTAGGACTGTCATTCACACCTTTTAAATGGTTTTAATTTTACTCTTTACAAATAGGTTCATGGATAGTATAATTATGTGTTTGGTTTTTTTAAATTTATAACTTTCAAATTCCGAAAAAATAAGTCGCTATTTCGTATTTAGTTGATTGAAAACCATCCACTGTTTCACATTAAGTTAAAAAGTTTCATTTTAGAAAGTAGTTGTTGTGAGCAATGAGCCAAAGGGATGCACCATTTGAAATCGTACGGTTCTTTGAGTGCTATTTTTGTACTCATACGAAGAATAATTTATCATTTGTGATATTTACAGCTATTGCACCAATCTCTGCTTTTACCTGGTTTTGAAAGCAAACAAAACTCCTCTTACACACCATCCCATTATTCAGCGACTAGTTGATTGCATAAAGGTATTGTTACCTTATTATCTTCCTGGAAAGGCATGAAACTTTGTAATTGCAATTTTTAATGTATTTTTTCACATTAGTTACTAAAGGAGGTAGAACCTGTTGGAAAACAGCTAGCTGACGAAATTGGTATAATTCTACAATGTTTGAAAAATGGAACAGATGTTACAGATGTCCTTAATACTTTTATACAGAAAGCTCCTAAAATGTTAATCAATTTGGTAGTAAATGCTCATTATGCTTTTGAAATGCATAAAGTAACTTCTTGTTCGTTTTGTGTAACAGTAGTGGGAAGAAACGCTTGTTAAAAAATTCTTCTCAAGAGATTCCAGTTGAGAATTTTAATCCAAAGGAAAATCAGCCTGAAATGGAGATACCTGCAAAGAAGAAAAAAGTAACCTTTGATGACACGGACGCCTTGCAACTTTATCGTAGATTGAAGAACGCTAAGGCCCTTGAGTCATTATCGAAATCAGATGGACTTGGAAATCCTACAGCTATTGATACTTATGAGAAGGACGACGATAACGTGGAAGAAACGATGGAGCTAAGGTAAAGAACTCATTTGTGTGCATACATGTATTTAATCCAGCTAAGATATTTCGAGTTTGTTGTTACTGATTGTTTTGGTCGTCTTATTCTAGGTCCGATGGTATTGCAGAAAATAACGATGTCTCCAATAAGAGATCTATAACAGTTGAAGTAAGAAAATTGTTTCTGATGTGTCTGCTTTCACATATTGATTTCACTTTTTTGCTGCTATTAGTAACGTTGTTGATTAATTGTCAATCGTAAATTATATTTTTAAAGATGTCCAAAAATAGAGGTTTAGTGCCATACCGAAAGAAGATTCTGCGTAACGTTCGAGTGAAGAACAGATTAAAATATAGGAAACAGCTAATAAGACGTAAAGGTCAAGTTCGGGAAGTAGTTAAGGAGATCAATAAATATGGTGGTGAAATGTTTGGCATCAAAGCAACATTATCAAGATCTATCAAACTCAAGTGAATGAATAACATCAGGTGGCAGTTTTGTTAATCAGTTACAAATGACTATAACAGTAAAGGCTAAAGAAACAAATTGAAAACTCATTACGTCTGTATCTAACTTCTTATTTCATCTTTTTAGCGTCAAAATGCTTTTACAGTAGTCTCAATTATCTGACACTTCCATATCTCACATTCCGGATTATCTGACACATTTCCCGTCTTATTCAGTATGTTGGGCCCACATACATATACAATGAACATATACTTGCTGTGGGGATTGTAATTTTGTCGATGGCTCCTGACAAGTGCTGATGAGATTTTGCTGCCAGTAAATGGTATCAATTTCGAAACCAAAGTGCAATTTTGGTTGTTTTTAACTTAACGTGTACAGTATACATATTGCAAAGGTAAAAGACTATGAGTATGAATTTATAATAATAACTATTTTAGCATTTCACACTATGCGATATACCTTTGATCCCATTATGTCAGATAATTTGGGACTGTACTGTAATAAGATACCAGACAGTATGAAATACTGGACGACTGTTTCGTACCATTTGAAATCAAAAAACATACAAAGAGATGCAGTAATTACATATGTATGCCATGACGAGCATATCCCCTCGTCCACCCATCACGTGCAAGGTTAGCACATGAAATACAAAAATTAAAAAAGGAATAGAAAAAAGAACAAAGAAAAACGGCTAAGTAAGTTTTTTTTGTCATGGTACACTTTTAACAATTTAAAAATTGGTGGCACACTAATAAAGACACATTTTGGAGCACACAAACGCCAAAGATAATCCAGTAAAACACGTTTATAACTTTCCTGGCTGGCCCCGCATATGTTCAGAACGTATAGGATAAGCTGTGCATTACATACATTGTACACTAACAGATCACTCAATCTTGCAGAACAGCAGGAGCAGAATACATATGCTTGTGAATTTTGCTTTTTTGCCTCTGTATACAGGGTCATACCCATTGTTGAAAGTCTATTAATTCATGGCCAGACAAAACGTTCAGTCATGAGTTTGGGTGTAGCTGTAGCACCAGGATGAGACACATCATGAAGTATATGAAAAATCTGTTGTCAAAATTCTTGTGGCATAACTGGTCTAGGTCGTTCCAATGAAATGTTACAATACCAACTGACATGTGTCCCTGGTACCAGAGTTAGACGAATTTGGAGTGAATGTGAATTTTGAAACAAAGCCTGCAGTTCAGTGTCAATGAGTGGCTCTTGGTAATGCTTTTCTAAATCCAGTTAACTTTGTGGCATAGTAAGATGGTGCAACGTAGGTCAGGATAGAGTATTTGCTACTGTATTTGCCTGGCCTTGTATGTGCTGAATATCTGTAGTAAAGGTGGAAATAAAGTTGAGATGATGAGCTTCTCAGGGAGAGTCTCTATCTAAACTTGTGTGCATGGCAAAAGTGAGAGGCTTATGGTCTGTAAATAGTACAGTAAGTCTTTGACTTATGCAATTTCGACTTATGCGACTTTTTAAACAGAAAAAAATGTTAGGCTAGACACACACTGTATATTCAAGACAGTCTATGTACTAAGTACATAGTTATTAATCAGTTTTCACTATTAGACACCTTGCTACCCATTGGTTTTCATTGCCAGAGCTGAACACACAGACTGCCATCAGACAGTCTTGACTATAGTGTGTGCCTCACCTTAGTTGTGATGCAGTGGTGGTGGGGTAACCACGTTGTACGCTTTCCTTTCTGTAATGTCCACCACATCTAAGGTACCTCAAATACACGCATTCCTAATTCTATCAGCTCTTGACACCCCACTCATACTGCAGAATTCACATCTCAACTACTTGCATTCTATTGACGTGGCACTTCCTCACAGCCCAGCACTCTGATCCATATAGCATAGCTGGCCTAACCACTGCCCAGTAGAACTTCCCTTTCAGCTACATTGGGACCCTTCTATCACACAGGGCTAAAAGACAACACTGGACCAATACTTGAAGTAGTTCATCTATCAATACAGTATGTATAAAGATTGTTATGTGCAATATGTCCAATAAATATGTGCAATAAATAATATTTTCTTAGGTGTATCTAGATAGATCTATTTGACTTTCACCTACCTTTCCTTGACTTACTGTAAAGTGGTGATCTTCAAGGAAGTACTGGAAATGCTTGACTGCTAAGTATATGGCAAGTGATTCTCTCCCAAAAGTGCTGTACTTGACTTCCGCTGATTGCAATTTCCTGGAGAAAAGCCCTAATGGTTGCCCAGCATTATCAAGAAACTGCTGGAGCACAGCTCCTGCAGCAACGTTTGGAGCGTCGGAGAATAAGGCAATCTTGGAGTCAGGTGTTGTGTTTGGATGTCTGAGTAGTACTGAGTGAGACAGAACATATTTTGCCTTTATTAAAAGGTATCAGTAAGTTCATCCCAGTGGAGTGGTGCATTCTTGCTAGACTTGCCAGTTAACATGGCATGTAAAGGTTGCAGAATTGCTGCACAATGTGGAACGAACTGATGATAGAAGTTAATTAGTCTGAGAAAATTGTGTAACTACATTCTGAATTCTGGTCTAGGGAAATTCTGAATGGCTTCCACTTTCTGCAGTTATGGTGTGATTCCTTCAGATAAAATGGTATGTCTGAGAAACTCAAGGGATGGAACACCAAAAATACACTTGGGAAAATTAATAACAAGTCCATATTGGCCAGGTCTCTAATGACCTTGTAGTTGATGGGACCTTAAACACCAACAAACAACAAAAAAAAATCCATATTGGCAAAATCATTCAAACACTATTGTACATTGAAATACAAGATCTGGACTGCCAGTAAGTGTATCATCAATATATGTAAAGATGAATGGTAGATTGGCCAAAACTGAATCCATAAATCATTGCAAGGTTTGTGCAGCATTATGAAACCCAAATGGCATCCTAGTAAATTCGAAGTCTTAAAGGTGTTGTCACTGCCATTTTGGAGATATCCTCTGACGCCACAGGAATCTGATGTTAAGCCTTGGCTAGATTAATTTTGGAAAATACCTGCATGCGATGTACAGTGGAACCCTGTTATGTCGATGGCATAGGGGTTTGCTAAAAAGCATCGAGATAACCAAACATCAATATGGTGGTAATGGTGTGGGTAAATAAAGGAGAATGTGCAATGCACATGAGTTTATACATACAACACATCTGCAGTGAACTACTACACCCCCTATTGTAGGCCATCATCATCATCACCTCACCCTTCTCCCGCCTGCAGCAGGGTCGGGTCTGCAGGTTTTAGCCCTCCACTACCGCCTATCTCCCACCAAGTCCCCCCTATCTCCCTCCTGCTTACATTTCTGCCTTAGTAACCAGGGTTTCTGACCAGCCAACAATTTTGGTACTAACTTGGGTTGCATTGCTTAACCTGAAATAAAATATGCTAATTACTTAGGAGACCTACCAACTTCCCTAGATAGGTAAAGAAAACATCGAGGAACAGGTACTCAAAGGTTGGTTAAGATTGGAGAAAGTGGTATAGTCCACGTACCCAAAGAGTGCAGTTGGCAATAATGAACTGGTCCAGTTTAAGGGGAGTAAGGTAGTAAATGAATGCCTTTACAATGCCTATCACAGCTTGGTCAAATGTGGTCAAGCTAAGTTGAGCATTGCAAAGCATTAAAAAAATACTGATTTTTCTGATGTTGATCAAGTTAACATTTCCCTTTGGCCGGCAACCGGCTGCAGAAATAACTATGATCAATATATCGCCCTATGTCCATTCAGAGGGACAAGATGGATACCCGACCCTGCCATAGGTGGGAAAAGGGTTAGGAGTTGCTTTACTGTTGTGGCCAACGAAACATATTTGTATACTTAACCTTCAAGCAGTCGTGCTTTTTTGAAAGACATTCAAACTCGCAAGGCGGCAAACTGGCCGCCTCTCATTTTTCTTTGCAAATGGCAGTTTACTAGATGTTTAAAGAAAGCATCATGACAAATCTAGTTAAGTAAACAGATATAAACGAAATTAAATGAGAAACTAAACTAGATTCTGGTACCTTGATACTGGGACCATGATACCTTAACCCTGATACTCAGACCCTGATACTCGGGCCCTGACACTGGGACCCTGATACTTGGACTCTGACCCTAGGACTATGATAGTGGGACCATGATAGTGGGACCCTGATTCTGGGACCCTAATCCTGGGACCCTAATCCTGGGACCCTGATTCTGGGACCCTAATCCTGGGACCCTGATACTGGGACCTTGATACCTTCACTCTGATACTGAGAAAATGATACTGGGACCATGATAGTTGGACCCTGATACTTGGGCACTGATACTGGGACTCTGGCAGTGGGCCCCTGCTAGTTGGACCAGGATGGTCAAACCCCAATAGTGGGACCCTGATAGTCGGACCATGGATCTGCAGTGCTTTGTGCCATTGAGCCCCAAAAATCCTGCTATGGGGAACCACTTTCCTATGAACTTGCGAGGCAGCAGAATGGTCATTTGTGTAATCCTCCACAACCCCAGCTACTTTGAAAACGAATTGCTCCAAATTGACATGAGTTGGAAAAAAATTTTTAATTGCAAGTTGTGACCAAATATACAACCAGAGAATACTAGGTGCCAATTTGCCGCCCATGCGAGCGCTTGAAGGTTAATAAAGAAACATAATTTTGCAAAATTGTTTGCATCATGAAATTATTTGCAAAATGGTTATCCATCATCACCATACCCTCTTCCCACCTGTCAGGGTCGAGTCTGCAGGTTCTAGCCCTCCACTTCCATCTATCTCCCACCAGGTCGTGGCCCACCCCACCACTACGATATCCTTATGGACAACCTGCTTCCACATCTAGGCCTGTCCATGTCCGCTTCAGTCTCCCCCTGCCCTGTGTGCTTCCAACCACCTGCATTTTCCTGGACACTAACCCGTCTTCACTTTAGCATATTAACTAATTTCCTAACTAAATCCCCTGTTTTGCCAGTAAGGGTCCTCACATCACACGTTCCTAATCTAAGATTGGCCCCACTCTTTCTGATCATGCTCTGATTGGGGGCACCTCGGCCAGGCGTCTCAAACTCACAGAATATTGGCAGTGCCGTCTGTGGGGGATGCCAGCCTACCCCAGAGGACACATGGTGCATTATCTGCCATGGGACCTAAGGTCCCTACCCCATGATATTGCTGATGACTGATTAAGACGGTCTGGGGTCCATTCGTGAACCCCTAACGGCCGCCAGCACTGGGGTTTTATTCCCCTTTACCATAGGCTGGGAGTTTTCATTCTTTCTTAGTTTCTTACACATTAATGGGTTGGGGGTGTAAGCCAAGCCGCCATAACAGGCCGAACCCTAGGAGACTGCTCATGGGTGAGAAGGAGGTAGGTATCAAGGATGAAGGAGAGGGGAAATTTGCAGCACCCAACGTTCCCTACCAACCACCGATGTTGGTACTTAGGTGGAATTGCATTGCTTAACTTCAGTGGTCTTACAAGAACTGGTGTGTCCAACGCAACTTGGCCACGCCAAGTTCTTCGGTTTTTTTAATTTTGCATCATAGCGGTGCGAATTTTGAGTTTCCTGCTTGCAATCCTCACCTACCACAAAGCCCAAAAACGAGACGCCCATTCGGGCCGCCAGGGTTGCTTAGACACTTAACCGTCAGGGAGCCATGACCTTCGAGTACCAGGACCAATAGGCATTGAGCGCTGACCATGTAGTGTTGGAACAACCTGCAGAGGAGGTCAACCTGGAACGTGAAAATTGGCCCCAGTCAACGTAGGTTCCTCTGGGAGGCGACCTGAAGAAGACGTGCGTTGAGACCCGAAGCCCTGGGAAAAGCAGATCCTGGTGGTTGAGAGGGCTCATCTCCTACGACTTAATAAGTTCCTTCTCCCCCTCCTCATCACACGCCCATACCACCACAGCCGATTTTCTCCCTTTTTCTGTGATGTCTCCCATGATGTAATCGTTTCGGATTTTGTCAGCTCGTGACACCTCAGTCATGTTGTGCACCATTCGCATCTCAGCCACTTGCATTTTCCTTTCATAGTTCTTTCTAGCTGCCCAACGCTCTGAGCCATACAGCATAGTGGGCCTAACGGCCGTTCTGTAAAGTTTGCCTGTCAACTTTATTGGGACCCAGCGGTCGCACAAAACTCCTCTTACCTGCCTCCACGCAGGAAGTAGCGTGCTCGATTACTGCATCAGTGGTTCTAGGTTCGATACTGGATCGAGGCGGGTTGGCGTCTTTTGGGCAACAGAGATCCCCTGAGTGCGCCTTCAAAGTACTGCAACCCCTAAGTCTGCAGCTTCAGTCGGTAGCCTGCTGTGGAATGAATAAATGCCGTCCAACATATCCCCCATGTGTCCATGCTGAGTAACAAAGTTGGGAATCTGACCCTGCCTTAATGGCATTTGCACATAAACGAACCCTCTCTACTATACAACATGTAGATGGGGCTAAAGTTTCCAGGTGTAGGACCTCGCCCCCTGCTGTCGGTGGAGTGCCCCAACGGACAGTAGACTGGCAATAATTAAGCCTAGATAATAAGCTTAAATAAGCTGGAGTGGCGAGGGCCAAGGTGTAGTTCGTTGTGCCAGTGAGGTAATACTAGGTATCTAGAAACGTTATCTAGGAACGGTGCTTCAGAGCAATGGGGAAATCGACTCCGACGTTACCCATAGAATCAATGCAGGAAGACTGAAGTGGAGACAGGCAAGCGGGGTGCTGTGCGGCCACTGAGTCCCAATGAAGTCGAAAGGTAAAGTTTACAAAACTGCAGTTAAGCCCGCTATGCCGTACGGAACAGAGTGTTAGGCAGTGAGGAAAGACCACGAGAGAAGCAAGAGTGGCTGAGATGCGAATGCTGCGTTTCATGAGTGGGGTGTCACGTGCTGACGGAGTCTGCGGTTATTTGGTGTTTTAGGGCCCATCAATTGTTGTTTGTTGGTGTTTTAGGGCTCTTCAACTACAAGGTCATTAGAGCCCCGTCCACAGCATGGTTCTTATGCAGAGACTGCACAGACACTACACTAATGCGACGATTTTTGGGTATTAGCAGTACCCAGTTTTCCCAACCGGCCACCCATGTCATTACTAGCTGGGGTTGCGCTGCTTAACTTCAGTGATCAGACGAGAAATGGTGTGTCCAACGCAATTAGCCGCTCCCACTGGGCCCTTCAACTACAAGGTCATTACAGCCCCGGCCACAGCCCAGTTTTTATTCAGAGACTGCACAGAAACTACACTAATGCGACGATTTTTTGGTATTAGCAGTACCCAGTTTTCCCAAGCGGTCACCAATGTCAGTACTAGCTGGATTTGCGCTACTTCACTTCAGTGATCAGACGCGAACTGGTGCGTCCAACGCAATAAACGGCTCTCGCCAGAGTAACCAACGAGTACGTGAAAGGCTGATTGGGGGGAGGGGAGACATCGTGGAGAAGTTGAGAGAAAAATAGGTTGAGGTCGTATGGGCATGTGATTCGGAAGGGAGAGGAGCTTATACACAATATTATGGGACAACAGGTGGTTTTCGGTGGCATCAGGAGAAGAGGGAGACCAAAGCGACGTGGGAGCAGGTAAAACAGAGGGCATGATTGCGTGCAGGGTGGACCAAAGCCTGGTGGGGGATAGACGGGATTGGAGGATTAGAACTCACAGACCCGACCCTGCCATAGGAGGGATGAAGGTGTGATGATGATGATGATGATGTGCGTATTGTAACTTAAAGTAATGGGTTAAATTTCTATGGCTAAAACAATCGCACCATTCCTCGCCTAGCTTAAGAGTATAATGATGATGATCACTATTCGTTACTTTTATTAGCTATTCATTATTAGTAACCTGACCAGCACAGAACGTTTTGTAATTTCTTCGTGTTATTCGCCACCACTGCTCTATGATCAAGGGCGGATCCAGAGGCTGGCTCAGGGGGGGGGGTGATATTATGATTCTGAAGCAAATTGTAAGTTTCAGCCAGTCCGAATTCCCAAAGGGGGGTGATCACCCCGATCACCCCCCCCCCCGTGGATCCGCCACTGCCTATGATATCTCTGAGCCGCCCTGAACTGGTGGGGCAACTTCGACACGTCGGGAGTAGGGTAGCAACTCTTAGTCCCCAACACGCTACTTTGGCTGCAACCTCCAGTGGAAATCTCAGTCAAAAGGATACCCGGTTTGATCAATCAGCTAAAAGGGGCACGTCTAGCTCCTTGGGATTCCGTTTGGAAATATCATGGTTAGCCCTGACAGTGGGAAGAGGGTATGGTGATGATGATGTATAACAATTTTGCAACATTATGACTCTTTATTAAAAATAACAGTATGTTTTACTACTGTATTTTTGGTTTGCTACAACAGTGAAGTGTTAAATTTATGCAAATTTTTGCAATGCACAACAGAGCTTGACCACACTTGACCAACATGTGATGGGCAAGGGGTTTGGGTCTCAACGCACGTCTTCTTCAGGTCGCCTCCCAGAGGAACCTACATTGGCCGTTCAAGATTTAAGTTAATGTAAAAATCTTAATTCCTATGTATAATATGCAGGTTAAGTTTGCCAGTTGGCTTAGCATTGTTGTTAACATACATGAAGTCCTAAAAAAAATTCTAATGAACTTCTGGTATTGAAATCTACATAATCACATTATTTAGAAAGCATCAGGTGGCTAATTTTCTTTATGCATGCTTAGTGTTCCTCTGAAACTGGCTGAAATTTTTATTCCTATATGTAATACGCACCCAGACTTTGCACCCAATTTTTTGGGAAAAAATACGGCATATTATACATGAGATAATACGGTAATTTTTCTTTATGGATTGAACACAAATTTCTCCTTGATGGTCACCACGCAATGAATTGGCCACACATTTATTTTACTTGGGCAGAATGCACAAATGGCTGATGATATTAGAAACGTTCATTTTCTCATCATCATCATCGCCACTGTAGCATTCAAATGTATATTTCCATTTAGGTTGCTATAGCAACGCATGTGATCTTTTCTCTTAACTTTGAAATTTTGAATTTAAATTATAGAATTTAGAGCATATATGAGAAACAAAGAAAAGAAGAAATATTTTTGTATTTTCTCAGTTCTTTGTCTCCTATGCGAAAAGACACTTTTCAAATATTGCTCTTGAGCATCTTAGGAAGTTGTATAGATATTGCTATTCTGGATAAGATATTTCTTTTGATTAAAGTTATCTTTGTTCTCCAAGACATATACATCAGAAATTATTACAGACATTTAAATTTGACCATTTAAAATTGTGGAAACGCCTTCTGAGAAACAATAAAACACACTGCCACAACTGGTGACTGGGACATGATATTTGAAGGATATTAGTGAATAATCTTACATATACCTTACAACAAGAGGGTTTTTTGGTGATGAGCATCTTGTTATCAACCTTGGTAAGCTTAATTTCATAACATATTTTCTATATTTATGGTTAAGTATGGCTTTTCCTAGTGCAACTGAGGATCCGAATCACCCCCTCCTTTCTTGTCTGCAAATAATGAGGAAGAACTTTCTACAAATGCAATTCATCAAGGACTTAACGTTTTCAGACTACCACTCTTTTGGTCGCATTATCTGCTTTTGCGACCATAGAGTATAGGTTTCATGTGTATGAAATTAAAACTGACACTAGAAAGTTTCATCTAACTATCAATGCTCTTCCACAAGAAATCATTATGTATGTTCGTGATCTCATATTATGACCCCCCCACCCATAAATGCATATGAAAGTTTGAAAGCAGCCATCATGCAAAGAGTTTCACCATCACAACAAAAATTGCAACAACTTCTTTACAATTTGGAATTAGGAGATAAAAAAAAACCTACTCAGTTATTACATTATATGCAGCCATTAGCAGGAAGCTCAACATCCTCACCCAACACCTTGCTATTGATCAAAGAGCTTTTTATTTCACGTTTACTGAAACAAGTAAGGATGATTCTTGCTACAGCAGACTCCAACACTTCTCTTGAGAGTATTGCAGAAATGGTCAACAAGATACTAGAGGTTCTCAACCCTGAAACTCTTCAACTAAATTCAGCAACATCACTAGTGACTGAAGATGATGTCTACAATGAATGTCTACAAATGAGTAATTTATTAACAAAAATAAATTCACTTTCCCTTGCTTATCCTTGCTCCCATGCCAGTATCGCATGTGCCAATGATGGAACTGTTGCTTCATTATCCTG
This sequence comes from Trigoniulus corallinus, assembly GCA_013389805.1. Taxonomy (NCBI): domain Eukaryota; kingdom Metazoa; phylum Arthropoda; class Diplopoda; order Spirobolida; family Trigoniulidae; genus Trigoniulus; species Trigoniulus corallinus. The sequence continues at coordinate 20,372,711 of JAAFCE010001963.1, read as the reverse complement.
ATCTAAACCTACGCAACCAGTGCCCTTGGCCTCTACTAATGTCAGGCCACCGGGTGTTCTTGGCTCTGGGAAGGTGGTTGGCCAACCTCTGTCAAATCCTCAAACTGCAGAAACAGAGCGGCTAATTCTAAAAAATGTTTCTCCCGAAGCCTCTGTACCAACTATCACGGATTTTCTTGAGAAATGTGGTCATAGGGTCCTTGAGTGTGGCCATTGGATCACAAAATCTGGGGCATTGTCCCTTTCGGTTTTTGTGCATGTTGCGAAACTCCCTGGCCTTGATTCCCTTAATTCTTCAGTGTGGCCATCTGGAATTTATGTGCGTCCTTTTTGGGGAAAAAATCCTGTACTCACTGACCGCATCTTTCACGCATCTTACACGCATCTTTCAAAACAAAGTAAGCACCAAGATGGATGATGGGGAAACTCCTCAACTGGATGTGTAAGAGGTGATCTATGGCATCAGTGCTGCCTGGAATGATGTAAGTGCCACCTGCATTGCCAACTGCTTTTACAATTCAACATTAATTAAAAGGGAACCAGAAACCTCACATAATGGACCTGAAATCAGTGAGATTCTAAACTTTTGACTTGGAAGTTGGATGCCCCAAATATCAGCTTTGATGAGCAATGCTCCCTATAAGGAGCCAAGTCTCATGTGCAAATTTGATTTTAAGGGAGCAGAGTCCTTACCAGTCATCTACCAGCCATGTGCAAGGAACTTTTCCCTGTGCATGGGGCACTGGCCCATGTGCACAGCTGTGCACAAGTGCAGCTTAGAGGGAACATTGTTGATGAGTATTTTTGAGTATGTTGATTAGTTGTATTTGAAGACAATATCCAGCCATTGCAAAACACTGAAGAAACAGAGGATCAGGAGACAAATGAAGATTTAAATGAAATGGAGTGTTTCTGAGAAAAAAGTTACAAATGCCCAAGCATTAAATTTTAGTGAAAATCTTAAATTTTACTTTACTTGTATTAATGCTGCACCTGGATTGATTGCCTAGATGGAAGAAATTGAGAAGGTCATTTTAAATTATTCTATTAATTCATTGAAGAAAAGCACTCTAGATTCTGTTTTTCAAAAAAAGTAATGTGTAAAAGTTATTCAAGATATATGTACAATTATTTAAATATGTTTAGGTTCCATTCAGAGGGACAAGATGAGTACCTGACCCTGCCATAGGTGGGAAAAGGGTTAGCAGTTGCTTTGATGTTTAGGTTCCATATATATTTTCATCCATTATTCATTCATCCATATATAATTTTGTTTTTGTTTTTAAAATGCATATTTACGCGCAGTAAAATATGCCTGGCTAATGGAGCACATTTTTCCTCACATGATTAATCTCTATTAGAGTCATGACCGTTATAGTTATAATGGTCAGAAATTATTACGGTCCTTTTTAATACTGCCCATACTGACTCTAATAGAAGGGTCAAACTGTATGATGACTCATATCAATGTTCTGCACATGTGCATTTAATGTAGCATTCAAATGTACATTTCCATTTAGGTTGCTATGGCAACGCATGTGATCTTTTCTCTTAACTTTGAAAGTTAAATTATAGAATTTAGTGCATATATGAGAAGCAAAGAAAAGAAGGAATATTTTTCTATTTTCTCAGTTAGTTCTTTGTCTCCTATGCGAAAAGACACTTTTCAAATATCGCTCTTGAACATCATAGGAAGTTGTATAGATATTGCTATTCTGGATAAGGCATTTCTTTTGATTAAAGATTTCTTTGTTCTCCAAGACATATGCATCAGAAATTATTACAGACATTTAAATTTGACCATTTAAATTTGTGCAATCGCCTTCTGAGAAACAATACAACACACAGTACCACACCACCATGCCCTTATCCCACCTGTGGCAGGGTCTGGTATTCAGGTTCTAGCCCTACACACCTGCCTATCTCCCACAAGATGCCTCATTCACCCCAACATTACCATATCCTTTCCCTCTCCAGGAATTAGAGAAACTGCAGAGATGCTCTCCCCACTCCTTTACCACAGAAAGATGAAACATGACTACCTTTTCTATCCTTCACTGATATAGCTCAGGGCAAATCTTTAATCGCCCTATCTCTCATCTTGGCCAGTCTAAATTCTTCCTTTATTCCATTCTTTGTCTCTATAATAGAGGACCTCATTCTTCCGGTGTATGGCCAAAGCAGTGATCATTCTAGCTGTGGCCTTGGTCTGCCTGTAGCATATTTTAGAATCATGGTCCCCTATCTCCACCTATGGAATGCAGCCTTCTGTTGTTTGGTGGCTGCCACTATTTCATTATGCCACCACAATGTCTGCCTGCCCTGGAGTGTACCTTCTACTCTAGCCTCACCTAAAATGGCTTCCTCACATCTTCTAATTTTTCTGCAAACCTGTCCCACATTGCATCAGCGGTCTCTTCCAAATCCCAGTCAATTCATATAAATTATGATCAATAAACCAGTTTGTCTCACCCCTATCCCGTTTTTTTGCTAACTCCAAATGTAGCTGTCGCTGCTGCCATGTATGATCCGGATGAGCATAAATCTTGGAACGATGACCACAGTCATCATACTTAGCTGAAAGTTGAATAAATTCAAATTTTGATGACACACAGTCACATTTCACCTTTACTATCAGAGGTAAATCCACTCCAGTCTTCCATGATTTAACCACTGAACCAGATTGCTGAACACAGATGATCTTTTTTTATCAAAACCAATTGCCATAGCAAAAATTTTTACATCTCCATCCAAATCACTATCCTCTTTCAGAACTTCAAAATTCTCCAAAACCAAAGTCGACTTCTTTTCTTCAATCTCCAAAGTCTCACAGACAGCCACGGAAATCAATTTATCAACATCAGCAGGCACAGAGGCTGGCTGGCTAGGAGCTTCTTTCCACAAACCAAAAACAATATCCACCAGTGCATCCAACTGACTTATGATAGCTTGCTGAAAAGCAACAAAACGCTTTTCCAATGCCAAAAACTTATTTTCCAAAGCAAACATCCGTTTCCCCATAGGGAGACAAACAGGGCAGAAATAGAGCTGGTCAAGAGAAGCAATAACATCATACTGTCCATTACTAAGACCAAAACAAGCTGAATGAAACCAACCATTACAACAAATCACAATGGACTGCCTTAACAGAGTCATCCACCTCTCGAGAACATTTTGGGCAAGTGACATTCTCTGGTTGTGTGGCAAGTGACCTTTGCTGGAGGCATTTGATTTCCCAATCAAAAAATTCCAAAAACACTTTCTCACCCAAAAATTCTTTTGCAAAATCTCCCAAGAATTCTTTCAAGGCCTTCCAAAATATTTGAAAAATTTGAAATTCAATCACAAAAAAATGGCACATGAAACAACTTAAATAATAAAACAGCACTTTTATAAGTCAAAAATCAATCAGTAGCTATATGCCCCAAGAATCAATCAATCATCAATCAAAAATGTTATAACTAAATTAATAATATAACTTAATTATAATTTAACCATGGATGAACACTTCCATTATAATCTATACCATTCCAATTCACAATCTCTCCAGCACCACTCAACATGTCTGCTCCACTCAACACGTCCTGCATGATTGACCAAACCACGATTGCAACAATGGAGTTGGCTCCTGGTCCCCTGGCTGAAGATTGTTCAAGAATTGCTGCAACTTCTGTTGCTGGGTAGGGAATTCTTCTGGGTGACTGCTGTTTTTAAAATTTCATAGGGGTCTGAAACTGCAGGTCTTAGGATTAGATCCTTTACATCAGAAATTATTTCTGGCAGTAAGGCATCTACTGTCAGATCAAACTTCTTTGTATCACTTCTAATTTGATAGATGTAAAATCTGTGCTCAATCGCCACCAACGAGGTCTTGAGATCATGTGTCCAGAAAAGGGGCAGTTTAAGAGACTTAAGACCTACATATTGTACTATGTTGAGGTTTGTCCCTCAATTGCATCCCTCAACTTATGTCCCTCAATTGCATCCCTCAACTTATGCCCCTCAATTGCATCCCTCAACTTATGTCCCTCAATTGTGACATAAGTGCATGACAGAATTCTTGTCAAGGGAGAAGAAAAACCCATGAGAGGCAGCAAACTCACTGGCACTGTTTATGGCCCGTTGCATTTGATGCTCAATGCTGTGCATAGCAGATAGAGAACACTGATAGGGGTGAACAGAGGATTAGGTAGGAAGCCAAGCAGTCATCACAGCCTTAGGAGGCTGCTTGTGGGAGATAAAGAGGAAGATGTGGAGGATACAGGAATTGGGAAACTTACAGCACCCAACGTTCTTTAATAACCACCCATGTTGGTACTAACGTGGGCTTGCATTGCTTAACTTCAGTGATTTCATGGGAACTGGTGTGTCCAACGCAACTTGGCTGCACCTGCCAATTTAAGTCATTTCAGAGACTATTCTAGCGGAAAGCCCCCACAAAATAACAATTATGACTTTGATCCTTCCCTTTGATGTTTCTGCAAATTTAGAAGATCCATTTATAAATAGGGTTTATCCAATATCTCTCTACAGTAGAGTCCCGCTTATCCGACCTTTGTTTCACATTCCATATTAACCAACAGCCTTTGGGTATGGTTTCCTTTGCAACGTACGCATTGGTGTGATATTGCTGCTAGAAAGTTACCAATGTGGAAAACAAAGTGTGATATCAAGTTTCTTTAAACATTAAACATGTATTTACATGTATTCATACATAATTAAATGTTATGATCAATAAATGCTTGTTTTGCTATCATTATATCTAATAACAATTGTTTCATGCATTTTGGATTATCCGACATACCGCCAGCCCCAATTTCGTCGGATAAGTGGGACTGTACTCTATTTGAACCATTGAGTCAAAGAAATCAGTTGTGGGTTTTTACTGGTGAGAGAACCTATAGTCGTCGCCACATAACTTGACACATCAGTGGGAGTGAATGGACAAGTCAATTTAAAAAAGTGGGGAACTGCATAAGTAAGGGTTAATGCAGTGAAGGCCACCTATTGTGATAGCAAGGGGACCTGTTACTTTACCTAATAATAACACACTGATCACTTATAACATTAAAGCATAATTAGAAGTAATATATTATTGGGCTCAATTTATATTCTATTAACAGCATTCCTAAGAAAAGCAAAATTTATTTAAAAGTCATGAATTGTTCTCTTTCATTTGGTTGAATTTAACTGATGAATATACAGTAGGCTAATCTGCATAATTCTAGTGTTTTTACTAGCCAAAATTTATATTTTCGTTGTATAATGCAGTGTTGGAACAGTTGGATAGGCCAGCGTCATACCCGAAAGTGTCCTGGGGACGTCCATAAAGGACGTCACGCTTTATGGGGGAGGGGGTAATGCAATGTTTGACAATAAGTGACATAGGGGTGGTTAGGTCATGAGTAGAGGACGTCACGTTTCTTTTATTATAGATTTGAACCTTCTGTGCAGTGTTTTGTAATATATTGGGTTGAAAAATATTTCCTTTTGTCTCATGTTGACATCTAAGATAATGCTGTTCAAAAAATAAAACTGTTTACTAAACTCATATTACTATGAAGTGCTTGAGAATGGAGGGGGGTGATACAAAATGTGACATAGGGAGAGGGGGGAGTAAAATTTTGGCAAAAATCCTGTGACGTCCTTTATGGATACCCCCTGGCGTCAAAGTGTCTGGCTGGACACTTAATTTCCAGCACTTAATAATGGGGCCGGCCCCAGTAATTTAACACATACCTCAAAGTGTCCCAGCCATTTTCCATTTTACCTGGTTAGGCTTTTTTGATATAAACTGCACCTTGATTCAAGTTGCATATGTTCTCTGCAGAGAAGAGACAAATTTGGACATCTGCATTCAAACCTAGATGGTGGACACTTCGAGGTAGACCCCAGACACTTTGATGTGTGACACTGACATCCCCCACAGACAACCAGCTAATATTCCTGCAGGTTCCAGACGCCTGAGTGGGGCGTCTGAAGTCAAAGCATGTTCAATTGACCCATGGACCCGACCCTGCCACTGGTTGGATAAGGGTGTGATAATTATTATGATGATATTGCACTGTATAGAACACCAGCTGTCTTCATCTTGAGCCCAACAGATCATCATCATCACACCCTTATACCCACCTATGGCATGGTCAGGTCTGTTGGTTCTAGCCCTCCACCCCATCTATTTCCCACCAGGTCCCCATCCACCCCACACACTGCTATATCCTTACAGACCACCTGCTCCCACGTCTGCTTTGGCCTCCCCCTGCCCCAGTGTATCTGATCACCTGCATTCCTGAGATGAACCTAAAAAGTTCCTCCTCTCCTCTTCTCCATACCACCTCAACCTATTTTCTCTCATCTTTTTGACAATGTTCACCACTCCCAGGCAATAATGTACTCATTCCTGATTTTCAAAGCTCTCAAAACACCACTAATGTTCCATAACATTTGCATCTCAGTTGCTTGTATTCTGTTGACGTGGCTCTTCCTCACTGCCAAACACTGATCCATATAGCACAGCATCTTGAACACAACAGATGACAAAACTAAATTATAAAATTCACAACAGGATAAACATACTGGTCCTTGTGTATTGCATGAAGTTGGTGTTGAATGCTTTGCAATGTATCTGTATACAATGTCCAAAAATGCAGTACAAAATTGTAAAAAGGGCACAATTCGTGCATAGTATGAGAAGGTGGTTCAGGTTATGAAATTGGACTGAGGTGGTTGGGCTTCTTTCGGACGATAAGGATGCCCCAAGTTTGCCTTCCTTTCAGATGAGAAGTAAATCCGATGTCCCGTGCAGTGTATGATGGCCTTTCCACATAAAAGAATCCCAGGTGTAGGAGCTTCCCCTGAAATCGGTGGAATTCTCAACGAACAGTATAGAAAAGCACAACCCTTGTGTCAGTTCTGGTTGGGGGCACTGCAGTCAGGCGTCTGGAACACGCAGGGATGTCGGCTGGGTTGTCTGTGGGGGATGCTGGTTTCACACGTCAAAGTGTCCGGTACCTTAAAGTGTCCGGGGTCTACTTGAAAGTGTCCAGCGGGACACTTTAAGGCATGTTTTGAGTACCCCAGAGTGCCCACCATCTACGTCCGAATGCAGATGCCCGAATTTTCTGCAGAGCACATATGTAACGTCAATCAATGTGCAATTTCTATCGAAATAACCTAACTGAGTAACGGAAAATGGTCAAGACACTTTGAGGTATGTGTTAAATTACCTCAAAGGGCCCCCCCCGACACATTGAGGTACCTCTGTACACTTTGAAGTATGACACCAGCCTACCCCGCTGTACTAACACCACATTATGCAACCAAAACAGAAATTTTGGCAGGTAAATTAATGCTTTGTCTGGTATATATTGCATGGTGCTGTCCCATTGCATAACTCTTAAAACAAGTGTTATGTGCCTGCCGTACTTTAACTTTTCTGGACAGAGGACTTCCTGCTGGTTTAACCCTTGAGTTACTACCTGGGTACACATGTACCTATTTTCGACTTTGCATTGATGCCAACAAATTTCTTTGAGAAGGATCATTTTGTCCAACCAGATCCCCATTATTTGGGAAGTTTCTGAGAGAATTTGTGCATCTATGTTTGTTTTTAACAAAAGAATATTAATTGATATGACATTTAACTGATATACCCTTCTTGTTACTACCCGGGTACACGTGTACCCATAGGAATATTACAGATGGTACATTTTCATTAAATCGATGAAACAAGATAATGCTATGTTTTAATTGTAGCAGTTTATTGTATCCTTAAAAATATGTCATAGGATATCATGTTAGTACTTAAGATTGTGAACCATTTTTACAAACTGAGAATGTCAAAGAATGTTCATTGCAAAAATAGGTTTCTGTCATTTTACCCCTGATTTTCATGTCTTTCTTCTCTATTTATTAGCTGCTGCATGATGAACCAACAACGATGTTATGTCCTTGTATATCACGTTGACAGGGCTGGATCCACCGGTGGATCAGGGGGAGCACTTCAAAAAGTGTGCCCCAACTATTTTCAAATATTTAACATTCCTTAGTTTAAATCCACCTAGCAATTATAATAGATCTTCTACTGCCCCTTTGACAATGTCTCACAGACAGACCCAGAGGGGGAGCAATGCAGCAATTGCACCACCTCAGTACCAAAAAGGGGTATTTTTGCATTGTTTTCACAATTTCTATACTGCCAGCACAACAGTTGCAGTCCAATCTGTAGTTGGCTAAACTGCTGAAGATAAGACATTATCTAAGGGGCAGGAGAGGACCTATTGGAATTGCTAGCTAGATTTATAATAAAAGGATTCTGAATATTTAAAAATATTTGGGGCACACCGTTTTTGATATGCTCCTTCCCCCCTGATCTGTCCTATGTCCTATCTTCAGTGGTTTAGCCAACTGCAGATTGGACTGGCAGCATACTGTAGATGTGGGAATAGCAAACGCTAAAATACCTCATCGGTTGCAAAGTTGAATGATATGTGTCCCATTGAGGCACTGAGGGGGGCGCAATTGCTGCATTAATCCCCTGTGGATCCACTCCTGCACGTTGAGTAGTAGTAATAGTAGTTGTTGGTATAGTCAATGCAGAAATGGATGCAGTTTATATGGAAGAGGTTGACTGCATTAGCATGCTCTCAATTGGCAATTTTGCCAAATTCCAATGCGGCCTTCACAAATGAAAAGGTACCCCTGAGGGTACCTGTAGGTCATCCTGATATTGCTGCTGGCTGCTCCCCAACCCCCTCTTCAATAAATAAAGCAATAGATGTCACCACTGATGCCTCTTCAGGTTAATTCTAGAGCATGTTCAGTACACCTGTAGACCCGACCCTGCCACAGTCGGGGTAAGACTGTGATGATGATGCTATGATCATGAAGGGTCATGTACAAGTCCGGAACCTCCTATTGTGTATGAAATTTCTCACAGATTAAGACTTCTTTGGCTAATACCATGTTCGGTGGATTTTATCGGTGGCTTGGGCCTTACACTGACTATACTTCCGGAACAACCATACAGTATGCATAAAGAACAAAAAATCAATCAAAACAAGAATGTAATGTTGCTTTTCTCCCCCCACCTTAGCTAAGGTTTCTATGTGAATACAATAATAAATTCTTTTAAGATCTTCCGAGTCCTAAAAATGCATATATGTTATAATCATTAAATATAACTAAAGTCAATATACTTTCGAAACACATATAAACAAAGAATTAGATTAATATTTCCTGTAGAAGTGCTAGAAAGGAAGAAAAAAAATAATAATTGGAGTTTTTATTATAAATTTGGCAAGTTTCTCTTTTCTTTTACCTTCTCTGCTTCTTCATCCTTGTGAAGGTTGGATAACTTCTCCTTAACATTTCTTTTGATAGGGACTTCTACTAAATAATAAGGAAAAAGTTTTTTCCTACCTCGGCGCTTCACTGTGGTGTCTGGCAGCGTTGGTCGGTATCCCTGGGATACGAAATGGCTGCTTCACGCTGTTTTGCTGGTAAGTAGTTTTAACTGTTTTCTTCTTCGTTTTTCTTTTTTAGTAGGTATCCTTATAGCTGTTGATGGGAAAATATTATTGTCCTTATCTCCTAGGGTATTTAGTCCAGTTGTTTATTTGGTGAACATTGCAAGTTTTAGTGTTTTTCACACACACACATGAGGTCACACGTTTTGCCGAGTGTATCCACAGTATAAACAGCTGATTGTTGCTTGGTAAGTTTGTAGTAGTAAGTCCTTTAGTCCTTAAGTCCTTTAGTTGGTTGTAGTATTAAGTCCTTTAGTTGGTTGTAGTATTAAGTCCTTCAGAAGTTGTGTTCTTTCCTGTTCTTTTTGTAGAATTTACTTGTTGTAGTTTAGTTACTTGTTGAATGCGATAATCCATTAATCCATGTGTCTGCTAGCTTGTTGTTTGGAGTTCTGTCTCTTCCACACGTTGTTAGATCTATTTATAATTTACTAACACAATACAATATTTAAAAATACCTAGGTAACCTAACCCAGGGTTGTGCATGTGTTATGTTTTCCTATTGTTGAAATCTGGGAATCCTATTTGCCTACATTGTTATGTGTTAGGTCTCCAGTGTATTTGGGGTATTTTATTGGAGAACCTTTTGTTTAGTAAAGAATAAGTGCATTGTGTACTTGAATTTTAATTCTTCCATTATTCATTTTCTTCGTAATTTTTAATTGTTTTTCTTTTTGCAGGTATATGGTGGACTGGAATGTGACATGCAATATTCACAGGTAAGGTTGCAATTTTTTATTATTTGGGGGTTTTAGGGCATCTCAATATTTGGGGGGTCTAGGGGCCTAACAAATATTTTGGGGTCAAGGGCCTAACACACACACTTGCGGTCAGCTGCAATTTTGCCAGATTACACAATGCTTAGAATTTTATCCTTTTATTATCATCATCTCACCCTTCTCCCGCCTGAGGCAGGGTCGGGTCTGCAAGTTCTAATGCTCCACTCCCACCTATCCCCCACCAAGCTCCCTTCCACCCCACATGCCACCATGTCCCTTTGCACCACCTGCACTCAAGTCCGTTTTGGTCTTCCTCTACCTCTGGTGACCACAACTCCCTGAAGTCCCACAATTGACCTAATAATCTACTCCTCTCCCCTCCTCATCCCATGCCCATACCACCTCAAACACTTCTCTCTCATCTTTTCCACAATATCTGCCACCCCAAGCTACCTCTAATGTAGTCGTTTCTAATTAGGGAAACATAAGTCTTTTAAGTGATGTTCGTCTGCTAAATTGTACTGAAAAAATAGCGGCAGCGTTGATGTTTAAAACTACCAATGTAAAATTTGGCACATGCGCATGTCGCTACCTTATGTCCGAATTTTAAAAACGGAGTTAGCAAAGATATAGCCGAAAACACATCGATTTGTAGGGCACTAGTGTTTTTTTAGATTAATATCATTTTTTTTATTAGATGGTAAAGTGAATTTCCAGATAGGCTATGCCTTTCAGAAAGTCTATTAAATTTCTATCATTGATGTCCTCCACAATGCGTAGCATTCTTGCCAAAATTGCTGAATTTTCACCTTACCTATTCCTTGAAATGCTCAGAAAAAGGTCCGAACGAACAATGCTGTTTTTTTTATAGGTAAAAACAGAATAACAAAAAAAAAACCCGGCCAAAATAAGGTAAAAATCAGGGGCTGGCATTGACTCAAGGGTCAGTTGGCACCAGCCCTTGATTTTTTCTTACCTAAAACGGAATAACAAAAAAACGGCCATTTGCCTTCCCAGGGGCGAAACATACAAGGGGCGAAACGTCCGAGGGGCGAAAGGCATAGCCTACATATCTGGAAATTCACTTTACCATCTAATAAAAAAAATGATATTAATTTAAAAAACACTAGTGCCCTACAAATCGATGTGTTTTCAGCTATATCTTTGCCAACTCCGTTTTTAAAATTCAGACATAAGGTAGCGACATGCGCATGTGCCAAATTTTACGTTGGTAGTTTTAAGCATCGACGCTGCCGCTGTTTTTTAAGTACAATTTAGCAGACGAACATCACTTAAAAGACTTTGACGACGTAAATTTTATGTTTTAAGCTTGTGTTTACATCGTTTACTGGCCATTTACCTACCCAGGGGGGAAACATCCGAGGGGCGAAATGGGTTGGGGGAAAGCTCTGGGGGCGAAAAGTACCCAGGGGCGAAATGTCGGGGGGCGAAATATCAGGGGCGAAACTTCCATAAACTGCCGTCTAGTTGCATGTTATAGTTGTTTGTTATATCCGAGGTCTCTCTCACACGTTGAAAGTGCTGTAGGGACCAAGCCAGTTGTGTGTTATACGTAATATCCAAGTGTGTTATAGCCAATCGATTTCCATATACAGTCCAACTTACTTATAAGAGATTTGGATAAAAGAGATTCTTGGTTATAAGAGAGCCACTTTAAATTTCTATCTGCTTGTCCAATGCTTTACATTTTAATGTACATGGTTATAAGAGACTCGGATAAAAGAGAAACTCGCCTATATGACAGAGAACCTTTTTACAATTTTGATTTGTCACTCGGATATAAGAGAATAATGAGACCGAGTGATCCATGCAGAACAGTGTACATTATGCAAGGCAGACAGGTGACATCCTGCAAATCTTTAAAGAAGCAGGTTCAATGCAAAATCACAGATTTCTTCAAATGATTTTTTTTTAATTATATAGTCATCATCATAATACCATACCCTTATCCCACCTGTAGCCGGTTCAGGTGTGCAGGTTATAGCTCTCCACTCCCATCAATCTCCCACTGGATCCCTGTCCACCCCATACACCGCCATATCCCTAGAGTGGCTTATTGTATCGGACACACCATTTCTTGTCTGATCACCAAAGTAAAGAAATGCAACCCCAGCTAGTACTGGCACGGGTGACTGCTTTGAAAAACTGGGTTCCACTAATACACAAAAATCAGCACATTACGATTGTGTGTATGCAGTCTCTGCAATAGACCTATGCAGTGGATGGGGCTCAAGGACCTTGTAGTTGAAGGGCCCTAAAACGCCAAACAACCAAACTAACCATATCCCTATGGATAAATACCAGTATACTGTAATATACTGTATAGTTTTAGATCTGCATGCAGTCTGGAATATCCCCGTTGTGCATTGTTATTGTGCAATAGGTCAGACACCATGCACTATTATAACCAACAATACATTACTTTACATGCCAAATTTCTTTTTTGGTTGTATAATGTGATGCTTGAAAAAGTGGGGTAGGTTGGCATCCCCCCACACTACCCAGCTAATATTCCCATGGGCTCAAGACGCCTGCCTGGGGTGCCCCCAGTCAGAACATGTACAGTGAACCTGCAGATCCAATCCTGCCACTGCACAGTATTCGGAAATGCAAATTTTGTGGGATATTTAAGAAAAACTCATGTCAGCAAATTACAAAATAATTGCCATTTTGTTGTGACTGAATCATCTCCTGTCTTAAATGAACAACAATCAATTAAATTTCTTTGCATTTAAAAGCACTAAAAGCTTACAAAGTCCACATTTATGAAAATGCTGCATATTTCGCTTCATCCGTGATTCAGGTCATTGTGTTTTGTGCTCTCACGCAGGCATTTTACAAAGTTTATTGGGAATTCTTTTTGCTGCATTATGGACACTGAAGCTTCAGGTTACTATAAGCATTCCAAATTGTCTTATTAAGTTAACAGGGGTCAAGATATGATCACATGTAGTTTAGGAGGACAACAACTGATTTTTTTTTAAAAAATTCTTTGGGACCTGTCATTATGGGAAATAAAATAGTACCCTTTCTTCCATTCTGGAAATGATTTAGGATCATTCTGTGGTCTGTTACCTTTGTTTTGACACCCATCCTAAAGTGCTCAGACCTGTGGAAGTTATTTATTTTTAACCTTCCGTCGACAAGGTGACGATTTCTGGCCCACACTACAAGGTGGGATCTGTGATGACCCCAAAAAGACTTTTTGATTTTTAAGGCTTAAATATTCAGATTAAGGGCATTATTATGGATATTAATTAAATACCATCCATATAAAGCTTTAGCAATGGAAATATTTTGGAAACATGCTGTAAAATTTCTATATTACCCAAGAAGACAAGACATCATCATCGCCATACCCTTATCCCAGCTATGACAGAGTCGGATCTGCAGGGTCTAGTCCTCCACTCCTGCTTATCTCCCACCAGGTCCCCATCCACCCCAGACACTACCATTTCTGCCATAGTAACCAGTGTTTCTGACCAGCCAACCATGTTGGTACTAACTTGGGTTGCATTGCTTAACCAGAAATGAAATATGCTAATTACTTAGGAGGCCTGCCAACTTCCTTAGATAGGTATAGAAAACATCAGAGAACAGGTACTCAAAGGTTTGTTAAGATTGGAGAAGGTGGTGCATGTGTAGACACAATTTTGTAGGTCTGGGGTCTGCCAAGACCCCACCTTGTGGACGGAAGGTTAATTTTTATTACCATGAGGTATCAAGGAAGGTGTAGCACGAAAGGAGGTATTTGATTTTCTCTTCACTGAACATCTTCTTTCTCGTGCTAATACTGTATTTGCAAGAAATGAAATGAGACCAGGGTTTTGAATCCAGGGTACCAAATTTACCAGAAGATGATTTGAAAAATAAAATCTCCCTATTTTCCAACAAGGTTCTGACAGTGACAAAAAGTATGTGGATTCATAAAGCAGTGAATCAGATCTTTGATGTTGTGTAAGGTTCCTCAACTTCAATGTACTAATTTGAAACTAAAGAAACATTGTATTCAGAATTATAAAATTATATTTTGTTAAAAAAATTTACAACGACACTTCATGTTAAGCTTACTTCATTGCACTATTACACATGTCCCGCTAAAACATGATTTCAGACCACTGTGCACCAGTGGGATAAGGGTATGATGATTATACTGTATAGTTTTTAAATCTGGATTTTTGAATCTGTTTTGTAATGTTATAATGCATAATCAACATTAGAATTGAGAGGTACAGTACTGTACTTAGAAATGTATGCCATATTGCAAAATATGGTCGTTTTTACATGGCCTGGATATAAGAGAAACTCGGATATAACAGACTATTTTGGATTTCCCAAGGCGTCTCTTATATCCGAGTTCGACTGTAGTTATGCATTAGCGCTGGCGGGGACTTTCCCTTGTGTGTGTTATAAGCCAAAAAGTGTTATAACCAGGGTGTGTTATTGCGAGGTTTGACTGTATGTCCAAGGCTGCCAATGAAAGGCTCTGAAAATATTATGATCCATATCTGGAAATACTCATCATCATTAGCCCTTATCCAGCCTGTGGCAGGGCCAGGTCTGTGAGTTCTTATCCTTCACCCCTACCAGTTCTAACCACCACCAGGCTCCCTTCCACCCTCAACGTCCGATGTCCTGTTGTACCACCTGCTCCAACGTCCTTTTTGGTCTTGCCCTACTCCTGGCGCCAACAATCACCTGTGGTCCCATAATGGAGAGAATAACTTCCTCCTCATCACATGCCTATACCACCTCAACCTACTTTCTCTAATCTTTTCTGCGATGTTTCCCACCCCCAAGCTACCATTAATGTATCAGATGCATTAATGTGATCGTATCAAGCTACCATTTCTGTTTCAGATGCTCTCAGCTTGTGACACCTCACTGATGTAGTGGAACATTCACATCTCCGCCACTTGTATTCTCCTTTCATGGTTCTTCATGACTGCCAAACACTCTGAGTCATACAGTTGGCCTAATGATAGTTCTGAAAACTTTCCCATTCAATTTATTGGACCCTCAAATCACACATGGCTGCACTTGCCTGTCTCCATTTCAACCATCACTCATTGATTCTGGCGCTCCATGACCACATTGCTTCAAAAATGTCCAAGTGAGGGATTCATAGCAAAGTTACACAGTTGGTAGGGACCTATCTGCATGGTAGGCATCAGCATCTTTTTTTCATGCCATCAGAGGAGAATGGATATGCTTTATGTTAATGTGATATAGGACTTAATATTAAAACCTTTGTTGAGAAATTTGCAGAGAAATTTACAGTGGAGTCACCAGTATTTGCATCACCCAGTGCAGTGGCACCATGGTGTGACCCCCCATGGGAGTGGGAGTGGAACGGCTAGAGCCAAGACATCCTAAACAGAAGGCCTTCTCACTGATTCGTGACGTCACCGTAAGACCTACTGAAAATAATGATGAATGCTGACGCTTACCCTTACAAAGAAATGAGATATTGATTAATAAAATATAAAATAGATTTTAAATGCACATGTAAATATTGGTTTGACTGAATAGACAGCATGAAAATATTAATTTATTTTTAAATTTTTGTAAGAAACACATGCATTTAAAACACATATTTTAATGATTAATTTTCAATTTTAACCTCTTGTAGACTTCTTCCTCTCAATATTATTATTTTCAATTTTTCAATAGCTGTGCAAGTATCTAAACCATAGGGAAGATTTGTTTATGTGTGGATTGTAGTGCTTCAATAGCATACTTATTAGAAAATTTTTAAAAGTAACTTCACATGAAAAGTCATAAAAGGAGGTTGTTGTTGTTGCTTGTTAGGGTTTTAGGGTCCATTAACATCAATGGTTATTAGGGCCTAGCAGGGATGGATCCAGAGGGGGAGCAATGCAGCAATTGTTCCCCCCTCAGTGCTTCAATGGGGTACATACTTCAATTGATGCATGATTCAACTTTGCAACTGATGAGACATTTTTGAATTCCCTATCCCCATTTCTACTCTGCTAGTCCAATCTACAGTTGGCTAAACCACTGAAGATAGGACATTGTCTAAAGGGCAGTAGAGGACCTATATAATATATGAAGACATGGTATGTATTCTAAGGGATTCTGAATATTTAAAAATATTTGGGGCACCCATTTCTTTAAGTGCTACCCCCTTGATCAGCCCCTGGGTGCTCAAAAAGACATTCACCATGGAGGGAGAATATTCAGAGGGACAGGATGGGTACCCAACTCTACCATAGGCAGGAAAAGGGTTAGGAGCTTATGTATAGATGTAAGGCACAGAAGTATACCGAACATATCTAACCTAACATGCATACCTAACATCACTAATCTAACCTAACATATATGCCTAACACATCTCACCTAACATATATACCTAACATAACTAACCTAATCTAACATACAGTATATAACCCAACATACCTAACTTTTCTACCCCCTATGATTATTCTTTTCTTAAAATATATATGCAACATCTTGGCTGCCATATTCTTAGTTTGAATGATATGCTTTGTGTAAAACATTAGTATAAACATATTGTATCTAATTTATATAAGCCTATGGGTTCAGTATTAAATCTGCTTACCATTCAATGCTTGGTCAATCTGGAAGCCTTTCTGTTACTAGCTATAATCCATTTTGTCACCATTTTGGGGTTTTTAAAAACTGAAGACATTAACTTCAGGTCCACTTCTGTAGTTTCCCTGGCATCCAGGCACAACACAATTACGTGGCACAATCCAAATTGTATATGATTTGCATTTGAAAATTATTTGAGTTAAAAATTCAACTCAAATATCAATTTAAAAAAGACGCTTCAAATGCACACAATATGGTCGTTCACATAGTGTGCTAGCACTACTTTGTGTGACGTCACTAGCCAGTGACGTCACACTGCAAAGGCCTTGTTATCTAGGAGGCTTTGCTAGAGCCTGCAGACCCAACCCTGCCACAGGCAAAATAAGGGCATGATGATGATATTTTATCATACTTTGGCATCGTTTTCTATCACCAGACATTTAAATTTAAGATTTTACCTTCTAAAGGCTTTGCATATAGTCAGAATATTTCTAAGCATGATATTTATACAAAATAATTTCATCTAAAAATTTGGCTAAATTGTGGGGTTGAGAAAAAGTTTTATTTTGGAAAAAAAGGAATTGAGAAGGTTTGATATTTTCTTAAACCTTCAAACCTTCAACCTCTTCAAAGCTTTAACTTCTTCTCAACCCATCAACCTGTCAACAACCTCAACTTTTTCAAACCCCCTATTTTTAGTTTTGGACTGTCCTACCTTTTACCGCCCATGTGTCATCTTTCGTGGTGAGCACTATAGTACACGTGCATTCCATTTTTTAACCCTAGAATGGTAAGAGGTAGTCTCACAGACTACCATCATATAACAAAAATTGTAGATCATTGGTTTCTAAGCATGCAATGTTCCTGAAATTTTCAGTACATTCATTTTTCTCTGATTAATAATGATCCAAGCAATAATTTCCTTATAAATCAATTCCAATCTATATTTTTTGGTAGCTGGTAGTCTGAAAGACTACCTTTACCATCCTCGTTTGTAAAGCTCCTTGTAGTAGCGCTGCTCTGCATGACAGATATGCAGCTTGATGTAGTATGACTGCAGGGCAGCCTAATTGTAGGCGCAGTTCAGCATGACAACTGTGTGGCCTGGTGAAGCATGACTATGGGGAAGCCTAGCAATTGGTAGCCATTCCCTTATCCCGCCTATGGCAGGGTCGGATCTGCAGGTTCTAGTCCTCTACTACCACCTATCTCCTACCAGGTCCCTGTCTACCCCACACACTACCATATCGCTATGGACAACTTGCTCCCACGTTAAGTAAATTTTAGGAATGCAGGTGGTCAGAAGCACCCTGGGGAGACCAAAGGCCCCCTAGGAGGGTGCAAGCACATCTGCTACATGAAATCGTTGAATTTGTTCCTTCTGCCCTTCAAAAATTAAATGGATGTTCCAATATTCATACCACTGGTGCTCCAGAGCAATTTGTGGTAATCAGACACTAGCTTGGTCTCTGAGGTGACATTCTGTGACTTGCTCCCACAGCTCCTGGTCCACAATCCTGGGCGTCACTTTTGCCCTTGAACAGTGGAACTATCCAGCTCTCTTGCCATTCAGATGGCATCCTGTCTTCATTTGCTAACTTATTAAAAGGCTTCCCTAGCCATGTTATTCCTGTAGTCCCCAAGGTGCACCAAACATCAATAGGATCTTATCTGGGCCTATGAGTTTGTGGTCTTTCATTTTTGAAGGGCTGTGACTGTTTCCTCCTCCATCACCCTGTTCACTGCCTGTGGATTGATTTCATGGGTTGGGGATTAAGCCAAGCAGCCATTACAGGATGAACCCTTACGAGGCTGCTTGCAGGAGATGAGGAGAAAGATGAGAGTAAGGAGAGGGGAAATTTGTGGCACCCAACGTTCTCTACCAACCACCCAAGTTGGTACTAACGTGGGCTTTTGCTGCTTAACTTCAGTGATCTCACAAGAACTGGTGTGTCCAATGCAAGTTGGCTGCACTAATGCAACTTGGTTGCACTATGCAACTTGGCTGCACTATGCAATTGCGTTATGCAATTGCACTATGCAATTACTCTGCCAGGAGTCATTGGGTTCCTGTCTGTGACTGCTGCACAGGTGGCAGTATTTAAGAGGCCATGGTAGTATTTCTCCCACCTTTTGATTACCTCTACTGGTTGGAACAGGACCCTACCATTGGTAACCTTCACCATTGTAACTCTGGTAACAGCCCTACTAGTTCTATCCCTGGTGTTGGCTAGTCTAAAAAGTGCTTTCTTTCCTTCCCTTGTCCCCAACGCTTCATTTAATGCCTTATACTTCTGGTACTTGGCCAGGGCAATGGTCCTTCTGGCATGTTTCTTTGCCTGAACATAGCCTGTCCTTGAGACCTCATCCCCTATTTTCCTCCACCATGGAAAGCAACCTTCTTTGTTTTTTTTTAGTTTGATGGTAGCTTCCTCCTACTCATTCAACAACCATGTCTGCCTACTCTATTACATTCCTCTTACTCTACCCCTACCCAACAGTGCCTCTTCACATCTCCTAATCTTCCTAGCATCCCTGTCCCACATGGCATTGGCTGACCCATCCCAGTACAAGCCAACCTTGCTGAGAACTTCCTGCTGCAATTCATCCACCTAGGTGGGCAACATACACCACCTAATAACTGATTCTCCATTCCAGGTATGTCTCCTATCTGTCCCCTTCATTAGTAATTCTATCATAAGCCATCATCCATCATAAGCTATCATCATATCCAAGCAGGAATCCAGGATCTCTGCTCTGTGCTGCTTCCTAACCATGGAAGTCTATTTGGGACCTCCCTGTGATAACTGGAAAGTGATTAGGTGCTCTTCCCTCTTCTTAAACCATGTATTGGCCATGTGCTCTTGCTGCATCAAGGACCTTCTGCCCCTCAAGGTTGATCGACCCATACCCACATCCCCATGTACCTCCTCATATCCCAGACCACTGTTACCCATGTTTCCATTAAAGTCACCCCGAATAATTAGCCACTAATGTCCCCTGCCCTGTCTAATTGTACTGTCTAATCTCATCAAAATACTTCCAAACATTTGCTTTTATTGTGTCACCAAGGCCTGCTTGGAGGCATATGCACTTATGAAGTGGAGCTGTATACCCTGCCAAACTACAGGAACTAACATTAACCTACTTCTGATTTTCCTAACTGAAGTGATCCCTTGCTGCAAATTGCTACTTTATATAATGCCCACCCCATTCTGCCCCTCTTTACTACCTGTATAGATCATCTTGTATCCCCCAGGGCCCTTGACCTGTTACCATTCCACTTTGTATCCTGGAATGCAATGCTGATCATCCGATGCTTTAGGGTTGAAACTAGCTCCCCATTTTTCCCTGGGAGGGTTCACATATTCCACATCCCTAGTCTTAGTCTAGCCCCCTCCTGTATTTAGTGTGACAGTACTGACTGAGGGCACCCCAGTCAGTCATCCAGAACCCACAGCTATAGTGGTGGTGCTACCTGTGGTGGTACCATCCAACCCCACAGGAGACACTCAGCTATGGTCTTATCATTGCCAAGTAGGTGGAGGTCTCACATTCTCCTGAGAGATCCAGTCAGACTCCATGCCAGAGGGATGCAGCTCTAGTACTGCATGGCCCCAGCAGGCAACAAAACTAATAATAATAAAAGTACTTAAAATGGTAATTAAAGAGAATAATTAAGTTGAATTAAATTTATGCTGTAGGGGGTCAGTACCAGGCACAAACACTGCATGGTTGCTGACAATGCAGACGATGCACACTGTGAAGCAGCACAGCAGGATCAGCAGAAAATATCACAAGGTTAGGCTTAAAAAGGTGGCTTTTCACCCAGAAGATGTCGAATTCTCCAATAAATACCATATTATCTCATGTATAATATGCAGTTTTTTCCCAAAAGAGTGGGTGCAAAGTCTGGGTGCGTATTATACATAGGAATCAAAATTTCAGCCATTTTCAGGGGAATACTAAGCACATATAAAGAAAATTAGTCACCTGATGCTTTCAAAATAATGCATGTAGGCCTATTTATGTTTCCAATCATGTGATTATGTAGATTTCAATACCAGAAGTTCATTAGAAGTTGTTTTAGGACTTCATATATGTCAACAACAATGCTAAGCCAACTGGCAAATGTAACCTGCATATTATACATAGGAATTAAGATTTTTACATTATGTTAAATCTTGAAATTTGGGGTGTGTATTATACTCGAGATAATACGGTAAATAAAAATCACAGGCACTAGGACACAAAAATTATAAATTCACCTTGAAGATATCTGTCAACTGCTTCATTAAAATTCTAAAATAAAAAATTCCACCAATAAAAAGGGATCTCAATTTCAATTAAAGGAACATCTGGAAGTCTTCAATTATAATTTATTTAGACTTCCATACAATGGGATCTTTATTTTAATTAAAAAACATCTAGAAAACATCAAGCTCAAAGTTTGACTTCATTAAATCAAAGGATCTTTATATAGAACACTTACAAAAAAACTTAATATTTTCAAAAGAAACTTTATTTCAGGATAAAGAGCATCTTCAATTTAAAAGAGTAATGACCTCAAGATGAAAGGCAGCTGCAGAATTCCACTTCAAAACAGGAACTTCCTCTTTTGAAAAAAAAAACAAGGGTATAAAAGAAGATGCAGAGAGAGAGAGAGAGACAGAGAGAGAGACACACAGAGAGAGACACACAGAGAGAGACAGACAAAGAGACAGAGAGAGAGACAGACAGAGAGAGACACAGAGAGAGAGAGAGAGAGACAGACAGAGAGAGACAGAGAGAGATAGAGAGAGTCAGAGAGACAGAGAGAGAGGAAGGGCAGACCAAGAAGAAATAAGAGAAAGAGGAGTGATCCTCAAGAAAGAAAGCAGCCATATATACTGCCAAGGATTCACCACTAGAGAAGCACCTGACTGGAAGCTAGGACTCCAAGGAGTTCAGAAGCCTCACCAGGATAGCTAGATATGGAAGCACCTTTAACAGATATAAGTTAAGATACATTAAATTTGTTTTATATATTTTAATGTAGAAGTTTTCAAAAAAGCAATTATTAGCATAGCATTTGTAATGATTTAGTAACTGAATTTATAAGTTAATGAAATTTTAATGATTCAATAATGGAAAATTATAGTTAACGAATTTGTAACAGTTTACTAACAGAATTGATTAGTTTATGAAATTTTAATGATTCAGTAACAAAAATTGGTATTTAATGAATTTGTAATGATTTAGTAACTGAATATATTAGGTAATGAACTTGTATTGATTTAGTAATGAAAAATTTTTGTTTATGAATTTGAAATGATTTAGTAACAAAAAATCGTTAGTTATGAAATTGTAATGATTTTGCTTCAAAAAATTTTGTTTACAAATTTGTATTAGATATCTTTTAATGAAGGGAAATTAAAACCTTTATGATTTTTGAATTGATAAACGTGAGATAAGTAAATATCAAAAAATCTTTGTTTCTGAATTTGGAATCAACCCCACCGTTTACAAAAAAATCTTACTGGATTCAGTATACTGTACTCAGAACCTTAAGTAGGGACGATTGCATGGAATAATTTAAAAAAATAAAAACATACATATTAACATATCAAAAAATGTTGGCTGCTAGGTGGCATGTAGCAGAAGGCATAAGTAATTTGTGTCTGCAAACTTTGCTTTATTTGGAGGCCTTCACAGATATTAAAGAGGAATAAAAACCGCCTTTTTAAAGGAGACACCACAGAAGTTCCAGGGAACGGTAGGGCTGCAGAATTGGGTGACCAAAGCAGTGCAGGGAGTCCCACAAAAGTCAGGCGTTTAAGCCTAACTGTTTGGGTTTCTCTCACTCCAGTCATGCTTCTGGCTGGATGTGGGTTTCGTCTTCACAGACAATTCACCCCGTTTTGAGCAGAGCAAGGTATCAGATTTCTACTGCATAAAAATTCTTTGTATTCTCTCTTGTGACATATGTACTTCTTGATATTAGTTATAAGTTATAAATTATTGTTATCCATTATTATTATTATTAAGGCATTGGCATGATGACTTCTGGGTTGGCACATATGTGATGCA
>JAAFCE010001963.1:20334103-20349789 GCA_013389805.1 Trigoniulus corallinus | reverse complement strand
AGGTGGAAGGGGAATAGGTCAAGGGCCCTTGGGGAGAGGTACAAGCTGATATACACAGCAAGTGAAGGGGGACAGAATGGGGTGGGTATAGTTTTAGATACTGAGCTAGTACAATGGGTCACACATGTGAAACACATTAATAGCAGACTACTGTTAGTCACAGTGGTTTGGGGAGGAGTAGTGCTGCACCTCATTAGCTCATATACCCCCAGGTGGGTCTGGATGAACCCACAAAGGTGGGTTTCCAAACAAAATTTGAGGACTTGGTGCAGTCACTGGAGGCTGAGGTAGGGCAATGTCAAGGGATTGAGCATCTAGTTATTGGTGGGGACTTTAATGGCCATGTGGGCATTGATAACCAGGGTTATGGGAAGGTCCATGGGTGATGGGGGTATGGAACAGTTAGCAGTGATTGACAGCAAATCCTTGATGCAGCAAATGCACTAGGCCTTGCATTGGCAAATACCTGGTTTAGGAAGAGGGGCGGGAGCGGCGAGTTGCGTTGGACACACCAGTTCTCGTCTGATCACTGAAGTTAAGCAACGCAAGCCTGGTTAGTACTGACATGGGTGGTCGCTCAGGAAAGCTGAGTACTGCTAATACCCAATAATCGTCGCATCAGTGTAGTGTCTGTGCAGTATATGCATTAGAACTATACAGTGGACGGGTCTCTAATGACCTTATAGTTGATGGGACCTTAAACTCCAACAAACAAACAATAGGAAGAGGGACAAGCACCTCCTCACATATCAGTCACCACAAGGGATGTCACAGATAGATTTCTTTATGGTTAGAGGGAGGCATAGCTCAGAGGTCCATGTTTACTGGGCACTCCCCAGTGAAAAGCGTCAGGCAAGGCACATTATTGGAAAGGTGAGCAGGTCATCAGGTGGTGGAAACTACCTGCAAAAACAGAGGAATTTATACAAGAAGTGCAAAGGCAGGTAAACTGGAATTGGGAAGGCACAGCTGATGCCATGTGGGACAGGGTAGCAAGGAAAATTAGAACTTGTGGGAAAGCCATTTTGGGGCAGGGCAGAGTAGGAGGCACAGTCAAGGGTAACAGGCAGACTTGGTGGTGGAACAAGGAGGTAGAAGCAGCCGTCAAGCAAAAGAAGGCTGCTTTCCACAGGTGGCAGGAGATGGGGACCAGGAATCAAAGACTCAATATAAGCAGGCCAAGACCACTGCTAGGAGGATCATTGCCCTGGCCAAGCACCAGAAATATGAGGCCCTCTATGAGCAGTTAGGGACAAAGGAAAGGGAGAGAGACGTTTTCAAACTGATCAAGGCTAGGGATAGGACAGCTAAAGATACACCCAAAGCTATAACAGTGAAGGATAGTGAGGGTAGGATCCTCCTCTCCCCACAGGGGGTAAAGAGAAGTTGGAAGAGTACTTCCAGAACCTCTTGAGCACAGCTGGAGGAGAGAAAGGCCTATCCACCTGTCCTGCATCGGCAGGGGTTGTGGACAGTGTTACTGAGGAGGGAGTATCCAGGGCACTTAGGAAGATGTGAGGCCGAAAATCTGTAGGCCCAGACAGAGTCCCCATCCAAGTGTGGCATAGCCCAGGGACGACAGGTACCAGATGGTTAGGCAAACTTTTCAGCAAGATGGCTAGTGGAGATAAAATGCCATCTGCATGGTGAGAGAGTTGGATAGTACCACTCTTCAAAGGTAAAGGAGATGTCCAAGACTGCAGTAACTATAGAGGTATAAAGATAATGAGCCATTCCATGAAACTATGGGGGTAGGGTAATGGAACGTCGCCTTCAGGATAGAACTAGTGTCCATGGAAATCAGTTCAGGTTTATGCCAGGTAGGTCCACAATGTAGCCAATCTTCATTCTGAGGCAGATGGTAGAAAAGTATAGGGCAGCAAAGAAACACCTCCATGCCATCCTTATCGACCTGGAGAAGGCCTTTTGACAGCGTCCAACGACTGGTAGTTTGGGAAACATTACAAAAAAGGGGAGTAGAGGAAGGGTTCATTAGAATAATTCAGGATATGTATGATGGCTTCACAGCCAGGGTAAGGCCACCTTGGGGGAATATCGAGGGCTTTCCAGTCAAAGTAGGGTGCACCAAGGTTCACCACTTAGCCCTTACCTTTTCATCCTGGTTTTGCATGAGCTGCTTACAGGGGTAGGAGACTGGCCTTTCAGTGCCTGGCATTTGCAGACGATAACGGAAAAGTTAGTGACTGCAGGGAACAGATAGAGAAGGGCCTAAACGATGTCAGGCAAGCAATAGAATTGGGTGGGCTAAAGATTAACATGAAGAAGTCAGAGTATTTAGCTTTCAATTGGGAAGGACAGGGAAATAACGGTGACGTTTGCTCAAGGGGCAAACTGGTGAAAAAGGTGCAAGAAAGTACTTGGGATCAACGTTCCAAAGCAATGGGGACATAAACTCAGATGTGACCCATAGAATAAGTGGGGGTGGCTGAAATGGAGACAAGCCAGTGGCGTCCTGTGTGATAGGAGGGTCCTAATCAAGTTGAAAGGGAAGTTCTACAGGACAGTGGTTAGGCCAGCTATGCTCTATGGATCAGAGTGCTGGGCAGTGAGGATGAGCCACGTAAAGCGAATGCAAGTAGTCGAGATGTGAATGCTGCAATACATGATGGCGTGTCGAGAGCTGATAGAACTAGGAATGCGTATATTAGAGGTAGTCTGGGGGTGGTGGACATCACTGAAAAAATGAGGGAGAATAGGCTGCAGTGGTATGGCCACGTCATGCGAAGAGGAGAAGAGGAGCTAGTTAGCTGTATCCCAGGAATGCAGGTGGTCGGTAGCACCTGGGGTAGGGGGAGACCAAAGCAGACTTGGGAACAGGTGGTTCATAAAGACATGGCAGTGTGTGGGGTGGACAGGGACAAAGTGGGAAGTCGACGGGAGTGGAGGGCTAGAACCCGCAGACCCGACCCTGCCACAGGTGGGATAAGGGTGTGATGATGATTATGATGATGGTTAACATATCAAGAAATGCTTCACTTTAAACAACTAAATCATAAACAAAGATACATTCTAAGTATCTCAGTGCAGTAAAACGTTTTATCTCAAAAGGGAAATAAACATTTAATTTGAAAACTGTTGGTATCGTCACCCTAGAACATGAAAATAATTTGAATTCCACATTTCCAAACCTTTGTTTTGCAATAAAAAATGTTTTTAACTTTGCCAGTCACTGTAGCTTCTAATGAATGATCATTTTCAAAATTAAAAATCATTAAAATCTACTTGTAATCTACTATGAGTCATGCTATAATATTAATTAAGCATCAACTTCCAAAAATTCTTGATATTGAAACTTTAATGAATTCATTTGTTGATCAAAATCGCATAAGTTAATTATCCTTTAAATAACAAATATTTTACCTTTTTCTCCATTTCTATCCCACCAGTCCAATTTGCAGTTGGATAACCACTGAAGATAGGACATGGTCTTTCCTCAGGCAGTGGACAAAGTGAGTGAGGCTGAAATCGTCAGAGCCCTTCACAAAATGAAAGGCCACAAAGCAGTAGGCCCAGATAAGATCCCTATCGATGTTTGGCACACCTTGGGGACCACAGGAGTCACATGGCTGGGGAAGCTTTTTAATAAGTTAGCAAAAGGTGATAGGATGCCATCTGCATGGCGAGAGAGTTGGGTAATTCCATTGTTCAAGGGCAAGGGTGATGCCCAGGACTGTGGAAACTATAAAGGCATTAAGCTTATGAGCCATTCTATGAAGCTGTGGGAGCGAGTCATAGAATGTCGCCTCAGAGAGCAAACTAGGGTCCGGGGAAACCAATTTGGGTTTATGCCTGGTAGGTCCACCATGGAACCAATCTTTATTCTGAGACAGATGATAGAGAAGCATAGCGTAGCAAAGAAGGACCTCCATGCAGTATTTGTTGACCTTGAGAAGGCCTATGATAGTGTCCCTAGACAGGTACTGTGGAGCATTTTAAGGAAGAAAGGGGTTGATGAGGGTCATATTAGGATAGTGCAGGATATGTATGATGGGTACATCACTAGGGTGAGGACAGCATGGGGAAACACTGCAGGTTTCAGTGTGCAGGTTGGTGTACATCAAGGGTCAGCACTTAGCCCATATTTATTTACTCTAGTAATGGATGAGCTGCTGACGGTGGTAGGGGAATGGGCGCCTCAGTGCCTGGTATTTGCCGATGATGTAGGTAGGTTGGAGGAGTCCAAAGAGGATGCACAAAAGGGCTTACAGGACATTAAGACAGCAGTGGAAAGCGGGGGTCTTAAGGTGAACACGAAGAAGACTGAGTACCTAGCTTTCAATTTTAGTAACCAGGGGCATGGGGTGGGATCCATTGCGGGGGAGACAGGATCCCAGTGGTGAAAAAGTTTCGATATTTAGGATCGATTTTCCAGAGCAATGGGGAAATAGATTCTGATGTGACCCATAGAATTAATGCAGGGTGGCTGAAGTGGAGGCAGGCAAGTGGGGTCCTGTGTGACCGCCGGGTCCCAATAAAGTTAAAGGGTAAGGATTATAGAACCGTCGTTAGGCCAGCTATGCTTTATGGCTCAGAGTGTTGGGCAGTTAGGAAGAACCATGAACGGCAAATGCAAGTGGCAGAAATGCGAATGCTGCGCTACATGAGTGGGGGTGTCGCGAGCTGACAGAATTAGAAACGAATACATTAGAGATAGTTTAGGGGTGGGAGACATTGTAGAGAAGATGAGAGGGAACCGGGTGAGATGGTATGGCATGGGATGAGAAGAGGAGAGGAAGAGCTTATTAGGTCCATTATGGGAATGCAGGTAGGTAGTTGGGGGCACCAGAGGTAGTGGAAGGCCAAAGCGGACGTGGGAGCAGGTGGTGCAAACGGACATGAAGGCGTGCGGGGTGGAGAGGGATTTGGTGGGGAATAGGCGGGAGTGGTGGAGAAGAACCCACAGACCCGACCCTGCCTCAGGCGGGAGGAGGGTTAGTTGATGATGAGGATATAGGACATGGTCTAAATGGCAGTAGAGGACCTATTGTAATTGCTAGGTAGATTTATTCTAAGGGTAATACTAAGGTGAATATTTAAATATATTTTGTGCACATTTTTGAAGTGCTCCATCCTCAATCTGCCCATGAGTGAGTGTCATGAATGTATTATCAAGGAATGGTAATACTGACAGTTAATGCACCTGTCACTGAACAGAACTTGAGCCAGCCAATACATCAGTCAAGTTATAATAGGGTTGGGTACACTAATCTGTTTAATGTGACACGTCGTCAAATTTCTAAATACCGTAGTTTTAACAACTGTGGCATCCTTAGGTAAATTTCATAGTTAAAATGAGCGCCAATAAACACCTTTGTGGTCAAATCTGACCTGCCAAACCTCTATGGGAAACACTTGGAGGGTTCCAAACTCAAAACAGTCTTAAGCACCCTTGTGGTAAATGCTACGTTACTCCATCAAATCAATTTATTACTCAAAAAAATATTGTTCTATCAATCATTCATTTAATAATACAGTTACATTTAACCTTTTGCTTTCGGTTGCCAATTCGGAGGCCATAAAAGCACACATTTTTTCGCCTGTTGAATGATCCACCGAAGTATACTGCTCACCCAATCGTCAGGTCGGGTACTGATCTTGTCCCTCTGAATGGACATAAGGGCGACCTATTAGACATAGTTTTCCACAGTCAGTTGCCGACCAAAGCTGCAACCCCCTATGCTTATACCGTATATCGTCTCTACTGTTTGCTGGGGCACTGCACCAATGCACAGTGGGGCAAGTCAAGGTTACAAAGGCCCTTGGGGGCAAGTAACCCAGAAAGTTGGACAAAATTCAAAAATTGAAATAATTTTGGGACATTTCCAAAATTAACAGTGGTGTAGGGTATAAAATTAAAAACAATCGGGGAGAGGAGTTTGGACATTACCTCCACTCTTCTCACCTCCACACACACCTTCAGTCATTGACCTTTTGATTCCATCGCACATACATTGAATTTGTATTGCAACAACAGTGAACTGTCGTTGATTTTAGATGATGTTACAATTAAAAAAAGCAATTTAAAGCTATGGAGCAATCAAGTGCAACTATGTAGCTACCATAATATAGCAGTAGTTTTTTTAAACACTACAGTATTTATTTTAAAAAAAAAATCAGTTTAACCCTTCAGGGCCCCATACATGATTGCTCCAATTGGATGAAAACCATTTCAATGGCATGTAAATGGATGACGTCCAAATATCAGCAAATGCACCATCACTCCATGCTCTTCACACCATTTTGTTTTCAGTTTGGTTTAAATTCTGTTGAGAACAGCATGGATGAAGAAGAATTGGTACTTTTGGTGGCTGGGTACCCATCTTGTCCCTCTGAATGGACACAAGGGCAATATTTTGGTCATTGCTTTTCCATAGCTGGTTGCCAACCAAATCTGTAACTCCCTATGCTTATTTATAGATCCCAAAACAGTTGTCTTTTCGACTATCCTATATGTTGAAAATTGTTGGTTTTAATAGAAATGGAAAGTTTACAATGCTGCACCTTGGTGTACTCTCCTAACTAACCCACAGAAGTACAGCTACATGATAATTTCTATATTTTACTTTTACTTTATTAGTTGCATGTAGGTTTCTAGATCTGCAGTTCTGCCTATCTCCTACCAGGTCCCTGACCATACCATGCACTGCCATATCCTTATGGACAACCTGCTCCCACATCTGCTTCTGCCTTCCCCTGTCCTGGGTGCTTCCAACCACCTGCATTCCTGGAATGGACCCCTTGCATGTTTATGACACCTCACTCTATTCTCCCTCATTTTTCCATGATTTTCCCCACCTACAAGCTCCCTGTAATATACTCATTCCTAATTATAGACTTCAATGCCATATGCAAAGAACACCACAATGATGGTTGTATTGAATGTCAGAAATTCTAGTTTTTATGCGAATTCATTTTTCGTTTGTGTCTTTATCATGTGATAATCAAAATTGTTCATTTAAGTTAAAATTTCCCCTTAAAAATTATTAAACAAAAGGGTAGTCAACATGACTGCTGTTTTGTGACCATGTGACAGATTGGAGTTTTGTGATCTAGGGTTAAGCACTTAATATTAATATGAGTACAGTAAACAGTTTTATTTTCTGTTGGCATTATCTTAGATATCAAATAAACAGAAAAGATAAAAGACATTGCTATTCACTAATGCACATATTAATTTATACATCAACTTCTCAAGGACTGTATAGATGTTCAGTTTGCGCTGCAGGAATTGCAACTGACTCAGTGGTCATTTTAGATATATATGCATGTCTGGGATCAACAAAGTCTTCATCAATCCAATCGACATCATTTGACTGTTGATCATAGCATATAATCGCCATAGGGTCTTGTCTTCTGGCTGCAATTCACATTGGTTGAATTCTTGTTTCTTGTTGTCGACTTAAAGCTGTTTCTTCTTGATGCACTTCTTGTTGATGTTTGTTACTGTTTACACCTCATCATGATCATCTCACCCTTCTCCCGCCTGAGGCAGGGTCGAGTTCTGCGGGTTCTAATCCTCCACTCCTGCCTATCCCCCACTAAGTCCCACTCCATTCCACACACCTCCATATCCCTTTTCACCACCTGTTCCCACATCCGTTTTGGTGGTGGTCTACCCCTACTGACCCCAATTACCTGCAGTCCCACAATGGACCTAATAAGTTTCTCCTCTCCCCTCCTCATCACATGCCCATACCACCTCAAACGGTTTTCTCTCATCTTCTCTACAATGTCTCCCACCCCAAGCTACCTCTAACGTAATTCTTTCAGATTCTGTCAGATCATGACACCCCACACATGTAGCACAGCATTCGCATCTCTTCCACTTGCATTTGCATATCATGGTTCTTCCTAACTCCCCAAAACTCAGAGCCATACAACATAGCGGGCCTAACGACAGTTCTGTAAACTTTGCCTTTCACCTTTATTGGGACCTGGTGGTCACACAGGACCCCACTTGCCTGTCTCCACTTAAGCCATCCTGCATTAATCCTATGGGTCACGTCAGAATCAATCTCCCCATTACTCTGGGAAACTGATCCTAGATAGCGAAATTCATGCACCACCGAGATCCCCCTCCCCCACAAGGTAACTCCTCTTGCCCCTGGCCACTCAAATTGAAGGCTAGGTACTCAGTCTTCCTCATGTTCACCTTAAGGCCCCCTCCTGCCATTGCTGATTTAATGTCTTGGAGGCCCTTTTGTGCATCCTCTTTGGACTCCTCAAGCCTTCCCACATCATCTGCAAACACCAGGCACTGGGGGGCCCATTCCCCTATTCCCGTCAGCAGCTCATCCATTACTCGAGTGAATAGGTATGGGCTAAGTGCTGACCCTTGATGCACACCAACCTGCACATTGAAGCTTGCAGTGTTACCCCATGCTGTCCTCACCCTAGTGATGCAACCATCATACATATCCTGCACTATACTAATGCAGCCTTCATCAACCCCTTTCTTTCTTAGAACGTTCCATACTATCTGTCTAGGGACACTATCATATGCCTTCTCCAGGTCAATGAATACTGTGTGAATGTCAATTTTGGCTGCTCTATGCTTTGCTATCATCTGTTGTAGAATAAAGATTGGTTCCATTGTAGACCTACCAGGCATAAACCCAAATTGATTTCCCCAGGCACTAGTTTGGTCCCTGAGGCGGCATTCTATGACTTGCAGTAGTCTGTCTTGGAAACCTGATCCAATACTTCCCTCCATCTATGGAAAGCTGCCTTCTTTAGTTTAATGGCAGCTTCCACATCCTCATTCCACCACCATGTCTGCCTACCCTGAGAAGTGCCTCCTACTCTACCCATGCCAAACAGTGCCTCCCCACATCTCCTAATTTTCCTAGCCACCCTGTCCCACATGGCATTGGCTGACCCAACCCAGTCCCAGTCGACCTGGCTGAGAGCCTGCTGCCTGAATTCCTCTGCCTTGGTGGGCAACTTCAACCACCTAATAACGATCCTCCTTTCCAGGTATGTTTCCTAACTACCCCTGTCATTAGGACTTCTGCCATGAGCAGCTTATGGCCACTCTCCTGAAAATCCTCACTGGGTAGTGCCCAGCAATCTTGCATCTCTGCCCTGTGCTGCTCCCTAACCATGAAGAAGTCTATTTGGGACCTCCCCTGTGGGGACTTGAATGTGATTAGGTGCTTCTCCCTCCTCTCTTACAACTGATGCACAATAATGCCCACAAAGAGGATACAATTGAGATTTAAGCCAAGACTGCACAGAAGGACAAACTGCATTATATGGAATTTGTTTTTAGGATTCATGAAAGCTTCTTGAAGTGATCTTCTTTACATTCAATGAGAGACGAACAAATAAATTTGGAAATTTTGGCCCTTTTGATCACATCAACCTGCCACCAACCCATCAGGGTACTGCTGAACTGGAACTGGGAGAATACTCTGTCTGCTGTAAGGAGCAGTGAAATGGTTTATAACAAGTTACATTTCTGCAGTTTACAATTTGAAAAGCATATTGACTTTCACGAACATGATTTGATGGGTTTTCATAGATGCTGTGTGTTGCTCAGAAGGATTTGGTGGAATGTATTGAGCTATAGTTGGGTATCCATCAATCCTCCTTTCCCCTCCTCATCACATGCCCATACCACCTCAACCTATTCTCTCTCTTCTTTTCCGCCATGTCTCCAACCCCCAAGCTACCTCTAGCATATTCGTTTCGGATTCTATCGACTTGTGACACCTCACTCACGTAGCACAGCATTTGCATCTCAGCCACTTGCAATTGCCTTTCATGGTTCTTCCTGGCTGCCCTGCACTCTGAGCCATATAACATAGCGGGCCTAACGACAGTTCTGTAGACTTTGACCTTCAACTTTATAGGGCCCTGGCGGTCACACAGGACAACACTTGCCTGTCTCCACTTCAGCCATCCTGCATTAATCCTATGAGTCACATCGGAATCTATCTCCCCATTGCCCTGAAAAACTGATCCTAAATAACGAAACTCTTGCACCACTGATATCCCCTCACTCCCACTACAAATCTCACCCCTTGCCCCTGGCCACTAAAATTGAAAGGTAGGTACTTTGTCTTCTTCTTATTCACCTTAGGACCCCTCTTTCCATTGCTGTTTTAATGTCTTGTAGGCGCTTTTAATGTCTTGTAGATATGTGCTAAGAACCGACCCTTGATGCATGCCCGCCTGCACGTTGAAGCATGCGGTGTTTCCCCAGGCTGTCCTCACCCTAGCAATGGTTCCATCATACATATCCTGCACTATCCTAATGTGTCCTTTCTTTTTTAAAACGCTACATACTAACTGTCTAGGGACACTATGATATGCCTTTTCAAGGTCAACGAATACTGCATGGAGGTCCTTCTTTGCTGCTCTATGCTTCTTGATCAACTGTCTTAGAATAAAGATTGGTTCCATGGTGGACCTACCAAGCATATACCCGAATTGATTTCCCTGGAAACTGGCTCAGACTCTGAGGCGACCTTCTATGACTCTCTCCCAAAGCTTCATAGAATGGCTCATCAGCTTTATGCCCCTGTAGATTCCACAGTCCTGGGCATCACCTTTGCCCTTGAACAGTGGAACTATCCAACTCTCTCGCCATGCAGATGGCATCCTGTCTCCATTGGCTAACTTATTGAAAAGCCTGCCTAGCCATGTAATTCCTGTGGTCCTCAAAGAGCGCCATACATCCACAGGGATCTTATCAGGGCCTACTGCTATTTGACCCTTCATCTTTTGAAGGGCTCTGACTATTTCAGCATCACTTACACTGTCCAAAAGCTAGTAATTTATACTAAGAGATTCTAAATATTTAAAAATATTTGGGGCGCACCTTTTCTGAAGTGCCCACCTGATTCGCGTCTGGATCCGTCCCTGAGTTGGCCAGGTCTTCCTGGAACCCTGAATTTTAAGTGTGCTAATAGTTCAGGGCAGTTGATTTTCCCATTCACCAGACTAAAATCAATAAAAGCTTCCAGTAACAGAGGGTTTTATCAACGTTCAAAGTCCAGCTAGATCGACTTTTGAAGAAATCAGGACTAAGCAGAGGTCCAGTGGGAGAAACAGCTGTTGAACCTTAACAAGGAACATACAGTAGAAAGATAAATTTATTTGAGATGCCAGTAATTTATTAAAACAAGAAGCGATTTGTGTGTCGAATTTGTTGGCCAACAGTTTACTGCATACAGAATCTTTGGGCCAATCAATAAATTGAGAAGCAGTGCCTTCAACTGTGAATAGCGAAAATTTCACCTACAATTTAGTTAATAATATTTTTTTCTCTGATTATTTTTCAGTTTTAGCAATAAATATTCTTTTTGTATAATTTTGAGCTTCTCATTCTCATGATTATCTTATACTAATATTTTACAAAAGTAAAAGGATGAAAAACCTAGGATTTTGAAAATTGTCTTAACCTAAAATTGCTTGGGATTTGTTATTAATAATAAAAAATTATAGAACTAGACTAAATTTTGTGTGTCAACTATAATCTTTCTTCCAAGAGAGTTTTAGTAATATGTATATGCTGTTGTCAGATCTATCTTTTCAAGGACGTAAAAATATATAGTTGATTTTTTAATACTAACCTGTACACGTTAATAAAGTAAGTGAAAATAATATGGGGGCGGCCTCGACATATAGGCACGCCGGCGGCCGAACCTATAGGACCGGCCCTGCTAATATACTTATAGGCTAAATGCAGGGTGAATAAAGTGGAAAAAGTCTAATGGGGCCTTGTGTGGTCTGAGGGTCCCATTGAAGCTAAGGGGGAAGTTCTATAGGGCAATGTTAGGCTGACTACACTAAGGCCCGGTGCACACATCCGAGTTTTGCTCGTACGGGTGCCTCAGGGACACCGCAGCGACGCCGCAGCAGCTAAATGCACACATGCAGTGAAATGTTACCAGTAGGCCTACACATTTGGCAACTGTTCAAAAGGCGAGCCCTTTTTACCTACCAAATTGCTAACCTAATAAACCGCACTTACGATATCGATGGATGTGTGCAGCACTCGATAGGCCAAGAGGTACTACTCGAGCGAATGTGCGAATGCGGCGCCGTCACGGTTCGGTAGGGATCTGCGGGAACTCCGATTTGCGGGACCGCAGCGGCGCCGGAGGTACATTATGTATGCACTCCCCTATTGCAACTCATGTATCTCATGCCACAATTACAAGGCCGCACGTGTAAAAATCGGAAGTGTGCACCGGGCCTAAATAGGTCAGAGTGTTGGGCAGTGCGGAGGACCCAGGAAAAATATGCATGCTGCGATACATGTGTGGGGTAAGGGACATTGCGAAAAAGGTGTGAAAAAATCAGTGGCGTGGTATCGGTATGTTATGAAAACAGAGGACGATAACTGGTTTGCACATTATAGAAATGCAAGCTATTACACGTGGGAACAGGTTGAACAGAGGGATATGAATGCGTATATTGGCAGGAGAGTAGGAGATAGACGGGATTGGAGGGCTAAAATTCACCGACCCGAACCTACCATAGACCTGTTCAAGAATATGATGATAATGACTGCCGCCCTGAATTAAAATTTTCAGGAAAGCTGCAAAACGTGAAAGAATTTCAGACTCAGTTTACAGTTATAGTATTCCCAACCGTCTATAGACCCAGAAAACATGTCTTAACTTAGGAAACAGCTCAGCAAGGCACCTATTTTAAAGGCCGACTAAATAATTTTAAATCTAATGAAATAGTTTTAGATAAGAGTTGGTTTAAAAAAATCCGCATTGAACAAGTTAGTCCCCTGTAGTTCTCCTTAAGATAAATATCATCGACTAGTGGCAAGCAGTCCATGTAACATCCGTCCCCAATTTTTCTTGAAATGAGATCTTTGTTATGGCTTCTCGGATTAAATTATGTCACTGTTTTTTTAAAAACGGGAGAAAAGCAGTTCTCACTAGAATAAGGAACTTCTACTCTTGATCATTTGCTGTGTTATTCCCCATAAACTTTTGAAATTTCGTTGAAAATACAGTACTGTAATTTGTATTAAAATTATTTGCACGACTTCTGAAACACGCCATTTCGTTTGTTTTTCTTAATCTGTCTTCAGCCTTTTATGCAGAGTTCACATCACACTGTGCCACACCCTGCAACAGCGATTTGCTCAAACTGCAGCTGAACTGCACAAAGCATTAGTGAACAGCACAGAACAGAGCTCTGTATTTGCAGTTGAATAGTCTGTTCCAATTTTTATGAGAGTACAAATTTCAGCATTTTCGGAGAAACACTAAGCACACGTAAGAATATTGGATCATCCATCCCAAATGAGACTTACGTTTGCTTATTAACCCTTAATTACTAACCTTCTCGAAGTGCAACGTTGTTATTAAACAGTAGTCCCTGAGACTACCTATTTGTTTATTAATTTAATAATTCAAAATGTGATTCAAATGCACATTTTTTATTCTGAAAGTATTAGGTAACAAACATAAAATATAAATCAGTTAAATAATTACATGGTTTCACATTCTACACATTTCCCCATGATGTTCCCCATAAATAGCCCAAGAACAGCTCTTGCAGCAATATCTTGTCATTCCCTTCGATTTATTTGGACAAAATGCACATATTTTCCGTTTTTCAGGTTTTGATGTTGAGGGACATTCTTCAGGAGTAGGTTCTTCAATGTAGTCCCACATCATATGTAGTCCCATATGTAAATTTGCACATACACTGTTACTAAACAGTAGTCTGCCAGACTACTGATTGCTAATAATTAATAATATGAAAGGAAAATTAACATGGTTTTAGTTCTAATCTGCCTTTAGTACCATAATTAGGAAGGTACACAGGGGCACAAAATTCTGTGTTTCAGGAAACTAAGAAAAAAAATGGATTTTTGACATTCGAGTAGTCTGATAGACTACTGTTAAGTAATTAAGGGTTAACCTCATTTAACTTCTGTTAGGTGCTCTTTTGAGTTATTTTTATAAATAGCACATTTAACTATAAATTTAACGCAACATTCGTTTAGACCAGCAATCTTCAAACTGTGTTCTGCGGAACTCCAGGGTATCGCAATACATCTCTGGGGGTTCCACGAGTCAAAATGAAAATTCGTTAGCAGTGGCAAGATATACTTTTCTAAAGGTGAGATGGGGTTCCCCCAAAACATCTTATAGTGCTAAGGGTTCCGTGAGTCGACAAAGTTTGAAGACCACTGGTTTAGACCATCTAATAAAAAAGAAGGATAAACACTTTATTTACCTTTATACCATAGATAAGTATATAAATACAAGCATAACCATGGATAAAATAATACTAGTGTACTACTAAAAAAAGTAAGAAGTACTGTAATAAAAATGAGTATGTCCAATTATGTCCAACAATGCCGATATTAAAACCCTAAACATTCTTCAGAATCATCATCTGAAATAAGGTCTGAGTCAAAATGATAGCACCATTCCACCAATTGAAAGGCATGTAATGTTCAGTGATAGAACAAGAACGGTATTAAAAGAACAACAAATGCAATTTGCATGACAAAAGAAATTGAATGCACATAAGAATTGGAATGCACATAATAATGAAACGCTCATGGTAAGATGCACTTTGGTTGCATATGAATGTATAATGGTGAGTAAGCTACATTTGCAAACAAACAGTTATGAAATGTCTCTCAACCACACAGTTGTGGTAAACCATTAACAGAATTTGAAAAGGGCCAAATAACTGCAATGCATGAAGCTGGACATTCCTTTTGAGCCAGTGCCAAGGAAATACAACCTCCATCCAATCTCCATACAATCTCCTGGCCATCCATCTGCTCTTAGAAACTGACAAAAGCGAATTGCTTTAAAATCGCTGAGCAACTTGTCTGCAAATATGAGACAAATTGCAGCTCAAACAAATAACGGTATTAATGTGTCTCAGTCAACACCCAGCAGAGTGGCCAAATTAGCTGGATGACTGAAATATAGGAAAATGAAGACCATGACTCCTTTAAGGCCACAACACAAAATGAAGTGGCTAGAATGGGCAAAGCATCAAATGCATTGGATGGCACAATGGGCCAACATTAAATGGAGTGATGAATAGAAATTTAATATAGATGCTCCAGATGGTTGGAGCTATTACTGGCATGATATTAGGAAGAAGGGTGTCATCTTCTCCAAACGACAGCAAGGTGATGGTTCTGTTATGGTGTGGGCTGGGTTCAGTGCATGTAGAATGACTAATGTTGCATTTATGGATGGAAGGATGAAAGCTATGAGCTTCAGCTCAGAAATTGAATTAAAGTGACGCCCATTTGTATAAACAACATTTGGTACAGGCCAGTCGATAACACAAATTCCATTGTCCAGAAACCACTCCCACATTGTTTTAGCAGTATGGATAGGAGCATTGTCCTGCTGGAATTGGAAAAAAGGCCTTCCCAACTGTTCTGCACTCTCACCAGACCTCAACCAAATGGAGAACCTATGGGGCATCGTGGCTCATGCTGTTTATACAAATGGGCATCACTTTAATTCAATTTCTGAGCTGAAGTTGGCCATTTTGGAGACCTGGCAAGATATTGACATGTTTCACCTCAGGCAACTGGTCCATTCCATACTGACACGTATATTTCAAGTTATCTCTAACATAGGCACCTTCATTGGCTATTAACAATTTGTATTGCTGTGGTTTATTATTTTTTTAGCAAGTGGTTGTAT
>JAAFCE010001963.1:20211009-20334093 GCA_013389805.1 Trigoniulus corallinus | reverse complement strand
TCATGCACATTGTAGTTGTTGTTCATTTAATGCTGTTCTTGTTCTATCACTGGATATTACACGCCTTTCATTCAGTGTCATGGTGCTATCATTTTGACTCTGGCCTTATCTGGCAATCTTAGCCTGCATATTATACATAGGTATTGATATTTTACATTAACGTAAATCTTGAAACTTGGGGTGCATATTATATGCAAGATAATATGGTAACTTGCCTTGGTATTTTGGAGGTAGTGTGCTCGACTACCGTGACAGTGGTTCAAGGTTCGAAGTGGGTTGGCCTCTTTCAGGTTCGGCAGCATTCTAAGGTGTAGTAGTCCGTCTCTAGCATCGGTGGAGTGCCCCATCGACCAGTAAGCCAATGATAAATAAGGAGAGAAGTTGCAGGTTAAGTCCACAACCAGTTTCATAAAAATATCATTAACAGGGTGCCAGGGGGTGATGGGTTCGAGTTCCTACACCTATAAAACGTCATCGTACACCACACGAGGCCTTCGTTTTACTTCTTATCCAAAGGAAGGCGCACTTGGGGTTTTTCTCTCACCAGGAATAAGCCAACCCACCTCGTTCCAGCATCGAACATAGAACCACTGAAGTAGTAAATTGAGAACGCTAGCTATTGCACCACTCAGGCACATTTTTCTACTAAACAATGGGTAGATGAGGCAAACTTCCCTGGTTTAGTAGCTCGTCCCTTGGCGTGGGTGGAGTGTCCCAATGAACAGTAGACCAACGATAAATATGCATGGGGGCTGCAGCTTTGGTCGGCAGACGCCCATGGAAAAACGGCAGACGTGTCCGTCAACAGGTACGTTACCATAGGCGGGAAAAACGTTAGAAGTTGCTTACTTTTTACAGTAAGTAAACCCCCCCCCCCCCCCCCCGCCCGAAAAAACTTCCTGATATAGTAGCCCACAACTCATGTGCTCATAAAGCCCATTAAAATGAACATGAGCGGTGCAGCGGCTCTGTCTCGTTTCCACGTTTCGTTGTCACCGCATTTGTCATGGTGGGATTGCTGTCACCCGGTGCGAACCACACCCCCTATTGGCGCCAGTGAATGAGGGGAAGATAGGAGCGGAGGAGGTAGGACATTAGTAGTATCCAGTGGCGGCTCATGAGAATTAACAATGGTGGGGCTGCATGAATAAAGTTAAAATTTTCTGGGGGAGTTTGATGGGATGTGGTACTAGTAGAGCTTTGTATTTGCAAATTTGGTTGATGATGACCATAGGAAAGTGAATTAGAATGGTTTAGAAAAGATAAAATTATATTAAAACAACAGTACAGTGTATATTCATTTAAAATTAAATTCCAATCCATCCTTAAGTTCAACTTCACTTCTATGCAAATAGACGGTGCTGCCCCCATAGCAGAAAGACGGATTGGGCTGGTACTATTGCAGCCCAAGAGCCAATAAAAACAATGCATAAACAATGACAAAAATAATGACAATTTCATTTCTTGGTTTGTATGTGCATAGACAGTGCTGCCAGCTTTAGCATAGTGGCCTGGGCAGGAACTATTGCAGCCTAATTAGCAAAGAAATCATCATGTGAATGGAAGAGACATGAATGGAAATGTTATGACGTTTGATTGTTTTTCATTTACTGTCTCAGGGCTGCAATAACTCTTGTCCATTCCATTTGGCAGCACTGTATTATTTCCATACAACTAGAGAGTTCTGTAAAAATTATAGTGGAGGGGCTGCAGCCCTGCAGCCCCTATGGACGAGCCGCCACTGGT
Organism: Trigoniulus corallinus; assembly: GCA_013389805.1. Taxonomy (NCBI): domain Eukaryota; kingdom Metazoa; phylum Arthropoda; class Diplopoda; order Spirobolida; family Trigoniulidae; genus Trigoniulus; species Trigoniulus corallinus. The sequence continues at coordinate 20,332,347 of JAAFCE010001963.1, read as the reverse complement.
AGTATCCAGTGTTCCTAATCAACCACCCACCCACGTCGGTACTAACTTGGATTGCGTTGCTTAACTTCAGTGATCTGACGAGAACTGGTGTGTCCAATGCATTTCAACCGCTCATTAGCGTAGTTTAGCGCCTATGCAGTCTCTGCATTAGAACTACGCAGTGGACGGGGCTCTAATGACCTTTGTAGTTAAAGGACCCTAAAACACCAAACACCAACAAAAATTGATCTGTGGACGAATTGAAGAATGCTTCCTACAAATCACGGATTGGTGTTTTCTTTACTGATAAGATTATAAGACGAAGAGAAAAAAAAAGATGGTTACAACAGCGATTTGTAAGGAAACAGAGGTTAAATGACGTCATTTTCACAAGGTTTTATAAGGCAATATGTGTTTGTCGAGTATATTTAGTATATTTAGATTGCATGAGTAAACGCGTATCTACGTAATCGCAGTTGTTACATATCTAGTTAGGTGAATAAAGTAAGTCATTGAAGTCGGATTGCATTTCGATCAACCTTTTTAACTAACCTACATTTTGAATTAACAATATTTTCGTAACAATGATTTGGAATAAGTTGAAATCGAAATTATTTGGTAAATCCATCGATGTCGACTTAGCGGAAGTTGGACTACTGAGCGACGAATCCACAGCAAATGGCGACTTCAGTAATTCTCAGAATTGTAAGTTAAAACTTCCTTTTACTATCGATACAAGTCGGTCCAACCGGTGTGTCCAAGTTGCCTTGGACACACCAGTTCTCGTGAGATCACTGAAGTTAAGGAGCACAAACCCACGTTAGTACCAACATGTGTAGTTGGTAAAGAACGTTGAGTGCTGCAAATTTCCCCCTATACAGGGGTTCCCAACGTTTTTTCTTAGATTCACCCCTTTTAAATGATGGGCTCAGTTCATAGCCCCCCCTTACATTCTTCACTATTATTTGCACCTGATATGCAGTTTGCAAAATCCCGTCTCGGTGGCGCAGTGCGTAGCGTGCTTGGTAACTGTCACTGGTTCTCGGTTCGATACTGTACTGAGGTGGGTTGGCTTCTTTTTGGGCGAGGGAGGTGCCTCAAGAGCTCTTTCCTTTAGATAAGTAAAACTGAGGTCTCATGTGGGGTATGATGGCATTTGCACATAAAAGAACCCTCTCTATGGGTAGATAGGGTGAAATACCCAGGTGTAGGACTTCGACTGAGTACCTCAATGAACCAAAGACTAACGCTATACAAGTATTGGGTTGCAGCTGTGGCGGCAACTGACTGGAGAAAACACTGTCCAATATACAGTATCACATTCAGAGAGAGAAGATAGGTACCCAACCCTGCCATAGGTGGGAAAACAATTAGGAGTTGCTTGTTGGTCCTCAAAGGAAGTAACAAACAACGCATTCAAATAAATGTTGAAATGTCGACCCCCAATCGACCCCTTGAGCATCATTGACTCCCCCAGGAGGTCGATACCGACCCCATTGGGAAACCCTGCTCTACACCTACCTCCTCATCTCCCGCGAGCAGCCTCCTAAGTGCGGCCTGTTTTGGATGCTTGGCTTACTCGCCAAACCGTTAGTATAATATAACAATACTTGAATAATAGCTTTCTTTCTGATATACTGTATTTATAATTTGCATTGGGGAGGGGCAAAGACAGATTTTGTTCATTTTGTTGGTCTAATTGCCTTCAACTACAACGGTCATTAGAGCCCCCTCCACTCCATAGGTCTAATTCTCAGTCTGCACAAACACTATGCGGTACGACGATTTGGGTATTAGCAGTACCCAGTGTTCCTAAGCGGGCACACATGCTAGTACTATCTGGGATTGCGTTGCTTTACTTGGTGTGTCCAACGCAATCAGACGCGCAATCAATCGCACTCATGGTGTCACCACTTCTTCCGTCCGGATTGTACAGATTATACCCCTACCTTGCTTATACTGTAGGTATTTTTGGGCATTTTAGGCATTTACATCTATGATCGGTTATGTAGCCCAATATGACTAGACCTACAGTAGCTCTGTCTGCTCCGCAATATTTCCCACGTTGATTGTCACCCTTCTGAGATGGTAAGGAGCAGCTTATTGAGTTGGACACACCAGTTCTCGTCTGATCCCTGAAGCCAAATAACGCAATTCTCGTTAGTACTGACATGGGTGGCTGCTTGCGAAAACTGGGTACTGCAAATACCCAAAAATTGTTGCATTAGTGTAGTGTCTGTGCTGTCTCTGTATTAGAACTACAAAGTGGACGGGGTTATAATGACCTTGTAATTAAAGGGTCCTAAAACACCAACAAACCCACCTAGCCAACTGAGATGGTGTCACCGCACCCGCTGCTGCTCATAGCGACGCCATTAGTTGAACCTGTGGTTGGAGAGACGTTGAAGGAAGCAATAACTTCCGCTCAGATTTTAAGCTACTGGTCCTACAGTCTGACGTCTCTACAATCGATGTGGACCCTGGATCTGTCTAAAGTATCCTTTTAGGGGAAATATTGAAACAAAAAGATTTTTCTTGAAGGACAGAAATGGAAAATTCCAAGGTCGTGCCTCTTTTCTTACGCGCCAATGAAGGATATTTTTGGTGAACTTAGAGCTCCAAACCTACAATCCCTCAGTCATACTACCCGCATTCCTCCCTGAGGACGAAAACAAATTTTTGTTTGACGTCACAGAAATTGAGCAGGAAAAATATATGAGCAGATACACAAGTTGATCGATTCCTGGAGCATTGCCCCATCCCTGAAACATTTCTCAATGGTTGCATACATTTCTTGAATTTTTGGGAAAGTGGGTGTCGTCTTTTTGTGTTGTAGACCGACATCCCCCACAAACAACTGTCAAACTGATGCCGTGTCCCCTACCCAGGGGCTCATCTAGGTTGCTCGGGGCCTAGGGCTTATTGAAGTTCAATAATGTCATATTGATTCAAATTCAATGAATTACATATAGTATAAATAATCATTATTATTATATTATTAATATTAACTATTTTTACTACTGTATATGATAAGTGCTCATTGTTAATCAAAAAGTATTAAAAGTTTATGATAATTCAATTTTCGTGGGACCCGTTGACACTTGGGGCCCAGGGCTTAAGCCCTATTAGTCCCTATGTAGATCCGCTCCTGCCCCTACCCTTATTTACCTTCGGGTTGCTGTTCGTTGCGGCGCTCTACCGACACCTAGAGGGGCAAGCTCCTACACCTGGGAATCTTACCGATCTACACGTTTCATGTACTGTAGAAGGGGTTCTTTAACTTAAAAGTAACGTCGTACACACTGCACAAGGTCACTTTACTTCCCATCTGACGGACGGCGCACCAGGAGCCTCTCTGCCCCACCCCCAAACAAGCCAAACAATTCCTATCTAGCATCGAAGTTGGAATCACAAATTCAGTCAGGTGACATCGCGGCTAGTGGCGTACCGAGGGTATTTTGCACCCGGGGACAAAGACCGAAATCTGCGCCCTCTGGCACCCGCTAAACTTAAGGTGAACCTCATTTACCACACCCACCCCCTAGTCATGCCACTGATTGCTGCCCCATGTAGTGCGCACGATCACCATTGCAAGTAAAAAATGCCTTTCCAAACGCAGCGAAATACTGCATACGGACAGATTGTCAAAATTCCTTAGTGTAGGACCTCTCCCTTGGCGTCGGTGAACAATAATGCCATCACATCAAAAATAGGCCGATGTTCAGTGAGTAAGGGCAGCTGAGTAAGGGAATGCAGCACTAGGTCAGTTGACCCGCCCTGGTGAACCAGGAGATAGTGTGCTCAGTTTTCTGCGAACATGGTTCCAGGTTCGATGGGGTTGGGGCCTTCACTAATTCAATAGCACTTTTTTTGTTACCGACTCCATGCATTTGTAACCATTTGTACATCCCTTTTGTTTCTAGTTTTAATAGGAAGTTTTGTGTTCCCGTTACGGGAATAGAAAATACGGTTTTTTGTTGCTGTCAACCGCTTACCGTAATGCATGTTAGCAGACGACAATGCATCTGCGCATGCGTCGCAAAAAGTAAGCGTTTTTCTTTCTTCCCGTAGCTACGTGAACAGGGCTTCGTTCACGTTGCACGCAACCCACATACGGGAATTTCTCGCGCATGCGCGTGCCGCATTCTTGTATACAAAATGGCAGCGATGGATATGGGGACCTTCATCAGTAGGTGCCGCCACTGTGCGTGCCCCACTATGCGTAACACAAAACTATAGCTCTTTTTAGCTTTTCTACCGAATTGCAATTTTCCCGTATTCAATACCGTATTTTCTATTCCCGTAACGGGAACACAAAACTCCCTATTGAATACGGGAAAATTGCAATTCGGTAGAAAAGCTTAAAGAGCTATAGTTTTGCGTTACGCTCCTACACCTGGAAATTTTGCCTCATCTGCCCGTTGGGTAGTAGAGGTGGTTCTTTTACATGCAAGTGCCATCGTACACCCACACGGGACCTCGGTTTTACTTCTCATCCGAAAGAAGGCACACTCGCGACCTCTCTCTCGCCCGAAAGAAGCCGACCCACCTCGGTCCAGTATCGAACCTAGAACTACTGACGCAGTTGCCGAGCATGCTAACCACTACGTCACCGCAGCGGGTGCCAATATGGCTCGCCCAAAACATAAAAATATGTTTCAAATGGCATATCATTATATGCCCAATGCCTCCAATGAAAGGCCCCGAAAATAATACGATCCATATGTGGGACACACTAAGCCATGGCGTACTGTATATCTCACAGCATTAGTATTTCGAACAGACTGCTGCTGTTGGGGTGCAATGGACCTCTGGTTGGAAGTGTGTCCACTGATGTAACGCAGCATTCGCGCCTCAGCCACTTCCATTCTCCTTGCGTGGTTCTTCATCACTGCCCCACACTCCGAGTCATACAGCATAGCTGGCCTAACGACAGTTCTGTAAACTTTGCCTTTCAATTTCTTGGGACCCGGTGGTCTCACAGGACTCCACTTGTCTGTCTCCAATTTAGCCATTTGTACGGGGAAATACTATAGATGCTAAATTTATTTTGACAAATCACTAAACAGATTGGAAATTCCGGGACGCAGAGCTGAAATTCCGGGACGTATGGTCACCCTGTCCTTGAAGCATGCGTTCTATCCTTGAGCTACGATGGTGTCAATTATGGTTGTGGATAAGCTAAGCAACCATAACAGGCCAAACCGTAAGGAGGCTGCTCGCAAGTGAAGAGGAGGTAGGTGCAGGAACGGGCAAACTTGCAGCACCCAACGTCCCCTACCACCCACCCACGTTGGTTGTTGTTGTTGTAGGACCCCTCAACTACAAAGGTCATTAGAGCCCCGTCCACAGCATAGTTCTTATGCAGAGACTGCACAGACACTATACTAATGCGACGATTTTTGGGTATTAGCGGTACCCAGTTTTCCCAAGCGGCCACCCACGTCAGTACTAGCTGGGGTTGCGCTGCTTAACTTCAGTGATCAGACGAGAACTGGTGTGTCCAACGCAATTCGCCGCTCACCCATGTTGGTACTAGCCTGGGTTTGCGTTTCTTAACTTCAGTGATCTACTGTTGTGTCCAACGCAAATTGGCCGCTTTTAATATACAGATAATAATAACGCTATTGGTTTCCCATGGTATTAATATACAGAAAAATTCACCAGTTTCAATTGTTCCAGTTGCCATGTCAATTTTGTTACTTGTTTGTTTGCGAATTTTCCAAAGTTTGATATCTTTCATGATGTCGCTGGATACAGTAGTTTTTTTATCTCTCAAAAAGTGAACATGACATCTTAACACTTAATATGCTCCAATTTCAGAATTAAAACATGGTTGATGCACTATTTTTCTAAGGTCATTATTATAAAGGTTAGCTATTGGTTGAGTAGGACAGCTAGCGTGCTTGATTACAGTCAGTGGTTCCTGATTTAGTACTGGATTATTCATTGGCTTCTATCGTTTTTTGTTTCGTGGCTGTTTTAATGCTTTAATGGTCATTAGAGCCTCGTCCACTGCGTAGTTCTAATGAAGAATATGCGCAAACAACTCCGTATGCGCACCAAGCGGCCCAAACGGCCACCCACGTCAGTACTATCTGGGGCTGCGCTGCTTAACTTCAGTGATCAGACGAGAACTGGTGTGTCCAACGCAATTCTCCGCTCACCCATGCTAGTGCTAGCTGCGGTTGTGTTGCCTAACTTGAGTTATCAGATTAGAACTTGTGTCTCCAACGTATTGCAGCCACTCTGGCTTCTTTCCGGTGAGAGAGCATCTTCCCGAGTGCATCTTCCGTAGGACGGACGGCAAGTAAAGCCGCAGCACCGTGTAGTGTGTATGATGTCACTTGCAGATAAAAGCACCCTCTCCACTACACACTTGCAGTATTCCTTAGCGCAGTAGGTCGCCCCTGGCATTGGTGGAGTACCCTAACGAATGATAAATAAACGTAGATGTTTCAGCTTCGGTCGTCACCCAGCTTCGAAAACATACCGGCCATCAGATCGTCCATGTGTTGCAGAAGGACAAAATAGGTCTCTCACCCTGCTGTTATTCGTTCGTTGGTGTTTTTGGGTTCTTCAACTACAAGATCATTAGAGCGCCGTCCACCGCCTAGTTCTAATGCAGGGACTGCACAGACACTACACTAATGTGACGATTTTTGGGTATTAGTGGTAGCCAGTTTTCCCAAGCGGCCACCCATGTAAGTACTAGCTGGGGTTGCATTAATTAACTTCATTGATCACACGAGAACTGGTGTATCCAACGCAATAAGCCGCTTCCTCTCTCTCTCTCTCTGCAGTATTTGGGGTAAGGGTTAGTAGTCGCTAGTTACTTTGTAGAGTATAGCAAGTCTAAAGAATAGGCGGAAATCGATACAAGTTTACGACCAAAGAAAAGACAACAAAAAGGCTCATAGTCAAGTTGTTTTAATGGCCCGCCTCAGTGGCCGCACAGCTTGACCACTGGATCAAACTCAGACCAGGGAGCTATGGAAACTCCAGTGGCAACTTTCATCATATAGGAAGTAACGCTCGGTTTCTGTGTGGTGGGCGCGATTTCATCTTTAATTGATAGGCATCTTTACAGGCTCTACTTCTGGCATGAGTGGAAATAAAGTGCTCTAACGATGGAACTTCTCTAACATTAAATAAAAGTTACAGCATTACGTGTGGGGTAGGCCGGCATCATTCCACAGACAACTAGTCCAATATTCCTGCGGATCCCAGACGCCTAGCGGGGATTTCCCCAGTGAGAACAGTCATCAAGAATAAGGGCTAATCTTAGATTAGGAACGTGGAATGTGAGTACCCTTACAGGAAAACGGGAATTAGTTAGTAGCCTACGTGGGAGCCGGTTGTTTGCAAGGATATGGTAGTGGGTGGGGTGGACGGGCAGGGGTGGAAGACTAGAAGCCCCAGCCCAGACCCTGCACAGGCGAGATAAGAGTATGATGATGACAGCATTACGTCCTCAGCTGACTGCGTAAAACTGACGTCCTACCGTTCGCTGATTCTTGGTTCGATGCGATAAATAACTACGCGACTGTGCACTAGGTCGACAAAGGTTTCGAAATGACGATACCCAGTGCCGGATTAAGATATTGGGAGTCCCTAGGCTATTTCAATTTTGAGGCCCTTTTCAAGCCTTTTTCTTAAGTTTTGAAGCCCTCTAAATGTTGAGGCCTTAGGCTTCAGTCTATTTAGTCCGGCACTGACGATACTCTCTGCTCTCTTTGATGGACCTAGCTACCTTCTCCTTCTCCTTTCTGACTGTCTGTCCCTACGCTATAATGCCTGCGGTAGCCGTAGGAAGACGTCATATCTGTAGTTTTTGTTCATAAGCCCTTGGAAATAGGTTATAGGCTGGCCTGCACGGGTGAGAACGAAATCACAAAGGGCTTCATGACTTGGACATGATATAAAGTCAGTTTACTCTGTCACTTGCACGTCGAAACCGTTTCTGTACAGAAGATATGTACAGATCATTAGAAATTCCTAAATTTTCGACGTCTCCTCCAGGCAGGGGAGGATCTAGGTTTTTCGGGGCCTAGGGCTTATTGAAGTCCAGCAACGTTACATTGATTAAAATAACAAATAATACTATAAATAATTACTATAATGCTCATAATACTATAATGCTATAATACTATAATGCTCATTGTTAATGAAAAAGTCTTAACAATTTATGATAATAAATCAATTTTTGTGGGCCCCTTACACTTGGGGCCCCAGGCTTAAGCTCTATTAGCCCCTATGTAGATCCGCCCGTGCCTCCAGGTGCCATTAAATGACATTTTTTAATGCAGCAGACTTGCAGATGGTAAGTAATCTAATAAACCACGGCACTTGTGACATATGTCTTCCTTCAATTGGGTGTGCCTTTGAGTCACTAGCGATACATTACGATATTGACAATACGTACTGTATATCATGGGAATCAGATAAATATGTACTTTATATTATACTGCTGACGCTGAAATCACGAGTTGATAATTTTATCTGTTGTCAACAAACGTCACTAGATATCTGATCGTGTGACAAGAATATTATTTAAACAATACAGTAATAGGCATTCATTCTCCTGTAGTTACAGTCTCCACTCATGACTTAATACTTTTTTCAATTTAATTTCAACTCTATGTATCAGGGCATCGAACCGGAATGAAACCGAAAACCTAAAACCGGTAAACCGTTATTTTTGCTCGGAACGAAAACCTGAACCGAACCGAAAAAAAAATATCGCTCTTATCGGTTCGACACCTGTGGAAAGAGGAGAGGAAGGTGGAGCTTAAGGTGAATATGAAGAAGACTGAGTACCTAGCTTTGAATTTTAGTGCCCAGAGGCAAGGGGGTGAGATTCGTTGTGGGGTTGGGTGATACGAGTGGTGCAAGAGTTTCGGTATTTAGGATCCATTTTCCGGAGAAATGGGGGATAGATTCTGACGTGACCCATAGTATTAATGCAGGATGGCTGAAATGGAGACAGGGTAGTGGGGGTCCTGTGCGACATATGGATGCAAATAAAGTTGAAGGGCAAAGTTCACAGAACTGTCGTTAGGCCTGCTATGCTTTATGGCTCAGAGTGTTGGGAAGCTAGGAAGAACCACGAAAAACAGATGCAAGTGACTAAGATGCATATGCTACGCTACATGAGAGGGGTGTCACAATCTGACCAAATCCAAAACTAGTAAGTTAGAGGTAGCTTAGGAGTGGGAGACATCACAGAAATGATGAGAATTGGTTGAGGTGGTATGGGATGTGATGAGGAGGGGAGGGGAGGAACTTATTAGGTCCATTACGGGACTGCGGGTGATTGGGGGGCACCAGGGGTAGAGGAAAACCAAAATGGCCGTGGGAGTAGGTGGTGCAAAGAGACATGGAGGCATGCGGGGTGGAGAGGGACTGTGGGGGGTAGACGGGAGTGCAGGATTAGAACCCGGAAACCCAACACTGCCTCAGGCGGGATAAGGGTGAGATGATGAATATTTTAAGTATAATCTACTGTATTTTAAAATTATATTTAATACATATTAATTTTTTTTTAATAAATATTCGGAGTGAAACCGAAAACCGTAAACCGGAAAAACCGATATTTTTACTGGAATGAAAACCGTAACAGAACCGATATATTTATTTGACGTGAACCATAACCGAAACCGGAACGAAAAAAAATAACGGTTCGATGCCCTGCTATGTATAACTAAACATGCTTTCTCACTCCTGGCCTAAGTCTTTATATTTTTCTTTATTTAGTTGACAGTAGTTGTTTTTGGCAAGCGGAGTCCTGTGTGATAGGAGGGTCCCAATAAAGTTGAAGGGAAAGTTCTACAGGGCAGCGGTTAGACCAGCTATGCTATATGGGTCAGAGTGCTGGGCAGTGAGGAAAAGCCACGTCAGCAGAATGCAAGTAGCCGAGATGCGAATGCTGCGGTACATGAGTTGTGTGTCGAGATCTGATCGAATTAGGAATGAGTATGTCATAGGTAGCCTGGGGGTGGCGGACATCACCAAAAAAATGAGGGAGATAGGCTGAGGTAGTATGGACACATGATGAGAAGAGGGGACGAGGACCTCGTTAGGGCTATGCCAGGGATGCAGGTGGTTGGCAGCACCCGGGGAAGGGGGAGACCGAAGTTGACGTGGGAACAGGTGGTCTGCAAAGATATGGCGGTGTGTGGGGTGGACAGGGACCTGGTGGGAGATAGACGAGAGTGGAGGGCCAGAACCCGCAGACCCGACCCTGCCATAGGCGGGATAAGGGTATGATGATGATGTGTTGATAGTAGTTATTTTATTTTTAAATTTTTAATCTGAGAACAGATTTGCCACATGGGGTCTGCAATATCCCTGTTGCTTATCCTAGTTCCTTAGCACCACACTAATGCCTGGTTCTGTACAACCAGTGGCGGATCCAGGATTTTCGTCAGGGGGGGGGGGTTGAGCGAATACAGCGGGAGGGTTGAGCCAAAGTTAACAAGTGCTGTATCCAACATTTTTGAGCATATATTATTCACATCTATAATGGGATATCTGGAAAAGAAGGGCATCCTTAGTAATAACCACCATGGGTTTAGGAAAGAGAAGTCATGTGACACCCAAATGGCTTGCTTGATGGATTATATTCAAAAGGCATTAGATAGCAGAAAGCAGGTTGATGTTGTATTCTTGGACTTTGAACAGGCTTTTGTCATTGTATCCCATGATAAGCTGGTCTCAAACATGTCCAGCTTAGGGATACATAGTAATGTTGTTCAATGGGTAAGGTCCTATTTTCTTGATGGACAACAGAGGGTCATTTTCAAAGGTAATGCATTTCAATGGAAACCAGTCACGTCAGGGGTCCCTCAGGGAAGTGTATTGGGTCCTTTGTTGTATATTCTCAATGTGAGCGACATGGGGCTTGGTATTAATTCCTTCCTTGAACTATTTGCAGACGACACATGTGCTGCTTGGGTATTAGATGATGGGTTATCATCCTGTGTGCAATTACAACAGGATCTAGATAGGAATTACAATTGGTGTGTAAAATGGGAATTGCCATTAAACCTGCAGAAGTGTAGGATCCTCACCATATCCAGATCTAAGAAACTACTTGATTTTGATTACCACATAGGGGTAGTTAGGGTTGAGAGGGTTGTAACCCATAAACACCTTTGAATAACCTTAAATAGTCAAGGTAATTGGAAGGATCACATTTGTAAAGTGATTGGGAGGGCTGGTCAATTCCTCCGTCGATTAGGTGGGTCCTTGGGGACAGCACAAAGGAGGTAAAAGAAACAGCATATATTTCAATGGTAGCCCTTGGGCTACTTGCATCACTCACCCTTTCTCACTGCCCAACACTCTTATCCATATAGCATAGTGGGCCTAACCACTACCCTATAAAATTTCCGTTTCAACTTCTTTTGGACACTTCTATCACCCAGGACTCCAGTTGCCTATCTTCAATTCAACCTTCCCCAATGATTCTATGGGTCGCATCCGAATCTATCTCCCCACTGCTTTCGAACGCTGATACTACTGTACGTTTTGTACCTCCGTTACCGTTATCAATGATGTAAAATTTCTTCCCTGGCAGGTGTATGTCGCCCAAAAAGTGATGATTACAAAAGGCTATTCTAGTAGAATAAGATTGAAATACGCCTTTGAATTTATTATGGTACGTCGGTAAAATGAACGGCATTTAGCCTATAGTATCTTTTTATATTTTCAGGTAAATTTCCGATTAGGCTTCTTGTTGCTTTTTTAGCCTGTATTGCAACTTTAAATTGCAACACTCTTCGCCTTAATTTGAGCATTGCACTTGTGGCCATGGTCAACAGCACTGCAGTCTTAGTACCCAAGAATAATGATAGTAAAATTGACGACGTATGCAGAATTCCCGATTCTAATGAAGTTCCGCTTGATGGAAGCGCACATTATGATCTAGTAAAGTTATTTTTAAAATTGATGACTGTTTGGAAAATATTTAATATCTTATTAACGCATCATGTTTCTTGATAGGATGGACCGTTTCTTTGGGACGAAGCTACAAGAGGAATTGTATTAAGCAGCTATTTTTGGGGGAATATATTTGGCCAAATTCCAGGTGGAATGATTGCTGATCGATTTGGTGGGAAATGGACGTCTGGGATTGGGATCCTGGTATCTTCACTAGCCACTACATTAATGCCAATGGCCGCTTATATTGACGTCAAATATTTAATTTTCTTACGAATTGTTTGTGGAATATCTCAAGTAAGTATCAACAATTTTAGTTCTCGTGTGTTATTTTGTTTAATGTTATTTTCAATTTGGATTCATGTTAAGGTCATCCTTGAATGTATTATCTACAGTCAAAACTCTGAACTTTAACTTTATGGCATATTGCAAATGATGAGAATTGACATTTGTTTTTAAAAACTAAGAAATTGACACATGATATTCGACCAAAATAAGGGCCTATGTGTCTCCTTACCCTGGAATTAACACATGATATTCAACCAAAATAAGGGCCAGTATGTCTTCTTACCCTGTAACTGTTTGTATCATGGACAGCGCCAGCCCTATAGGTTGCAGATATGTCGAGGCCGCCCTCTAATAGTACAGTGGAGCCGGGTGAGGGATTTCCCACATGCGAATCCAATTTTTTTTAGGTCCCGTCATAAAATGCATTGCGTATATGTCATCTTTTCCAAGTTTCTGGGTAGCCTATAATATTTCCCGCATAAAAAAGTGAATTTTACTAGACCAAAAGTATCATTTAATGTTGAAATTTTCTCGTTTAATACGTTTTTTACTCTCCACTGCCAAATTGGCCTATCACGGTTGCTTGCAGTGTATTCAATTAGAATTAAAATAGTTTTGGAATACTCATTGAGGTGTGACTAAGACTTCTGAAGGTTTCACTGTTCATTTTGAGGACTATGTTATGGTAGAATGTAGATGACAATTTTCTACCTTCTTCATAGCAAAGTATGAAAGAAATCTGAACAAGACCAAGGTAGGATATGTCAGGTTCAAATTCGTGATAGTGTTCGTGACACTAAAATTGAAGAACAATTAATGATATAGAAACATACTCTATTAAAGTGTGAAAGTCATATAAAAGACAGTAGTACCTCTACATATGAGTAAATCGAGATACGAGCAAAAATTTGGGGAGAAGTCGTTCCTACAAATGGGCAAAAATTCGACATATGAGCTTGAGTCATCATTAAAATGATTGCAAAACTAAAGCCTGTACTGTTTAATCATGGGGCCTAAGAAAATGTGTGCCAAAGACATCATTAACCCATTTTTGCCCATTGTGCCAATATTGGAACATACCATTTTATAATTTTTAATTCCTCTAGGTAATGTAAGGATTTTCCCTATTTGGTAAAGGTCCTAAGTAGAGGTTAGCCATGTACAAAAAAATATTTTTAAAAGTTCATTTTAACTTATTGTCAGTGACAGGGGTTTATTTGTTTGAATTTTTGGTTGAAAAAAATGTCAGTTAATCAGTAAGTAAAATTTCTTCTTTTATAATTTTTTTTTTCAAATTTTTGGCACTTGCATTGCTAAGTGCAATCAATATCTGAGGCAGTAGTGTGTTATCCACTATTGTATTTTAAAACACAATTACTACAGAAATAAAATTTATGCCTGGTCCATGCAATATTCCTTGACCTAGAGAAGGCATATGATAACGTTCCTAGACAGGTAGTATGGAATGTGCTAAGAAGAAAAGGGGTAGATGAAGGTCACATTAGAATAGTGCAGGATATGTATGAGGGCTCTACTGCTAGGGTGAGGATGGCTTGGGGAAACACAAAAAGCTTCAACCTGCAGGTGGGTGTACACCAAGGGTCAGCACTTAGCCCATACTTATTTACTCTGGTCATGGATGACCTGCTGATGGGAGTGGGGAATGGGCCCCCAGTGCTTGATATTTGCCGATGATGTGGGAAAGCTTGCAGAGTCCAATGAGGAGGCCCAAAAGGGCCTTCAAGGCATCCAGGTGGCAATGAGAAAGGGGGGCCTGAAGGTGAATATGAAAAAGACAGAATACCTAGCTTTTAACTGGAGTGGTCAGAGGCCAGAAGGTGAGGTATGCTCAGGGGATGAGGTGATACCAGCAGTGTGGGAGTTTAGATACTTAGGATCAGTGTTCCAGGGAAATGGGGAAATAGACTCTGATGTGTCTAATAGGATTAAGGCAGCTTGGCTGAAGTGGAGACAGGCAAGTGGAGTTCTGTGTGACCGCCAGGTGCCTATAAAGCTAAAAGGCAAAGTCTACAGAACTGTGGTTAGGCCAGCTATGCTGTATGGCTCAGAGTGTTGGGCCGTGAGGAAGGACCATGAAAGGAGAATGCAGGTGGCAGAGATGCAAATGCTGCACTTCATGAGCGGGGTGTCACGAGCTGACAGGATCCGAAATGACCATGTTATGGGTAGTCTGGGGGTGGGAGACATCGCGGAGAAGATGAGGGAAAACAGATTGAGGTGGTATGGGCATGTGATGCGAAGAGGGGAGGAGGAGCTGGTTAGGTCCATCATGGGACTGCAGGTGGTTGGGAGCGTCAGGGGGAGGGGAAGACCAAGGAGGACGTGTGAGCAGGTGGTACAAGGGGACATGGGTGTGTGTAGGGTGGATGGGGGCCTGGTCGGTGATCGACGAGGGTGGAGGATTGGAACTCGCAGACCCGACCCAGTTTCATGCTGGAGAAGGGTATGATGATGATGATGAAATAAGGTTATGTAGGGTTGCATGGTGGCACCGACGCCCCCACTAGGTGGTGTCGATCTACAGCTAAGCTGCATGGGCATCTTTGCCATGCTCCCAATAGATGGCGCCACATGCTGGGCAAACGAGCCCAGTTAGTAGACTGACGCTTCTGCTTGGTGGCGTTCAGTCTACCCCAGTACATTTAGGAGGGAAAGAGGACACTTGGCATATAAGGAGGGAAAAGAGCAGGAAACGGGAGTCTTTCTTTAAGCTTGGCACTGTGAGGCTGTGTCGAACAGTGGGCAAGGTGCCCAAACAAAGAATACTATGTTCATGCGACAGACACTCTAGAGTTACAAATATTTAGTGATGCTTTAGGAATATTTAGTGATGCTTTAGGAATATTTAGTGATGCTTTAGGAATATTTAGTGATGCTTTAGGAATATTTAGTGATGCTTTTGGAATATTTAGTGATGTTTGTTAACGAATAGTGCCATTGGAATAGACAGGCCAATGAGTGCTGCTTTTGTCTGTGATGTTAGCAAGGCAGATTAGTGGATTCTTTTGCCATTCTGTGATGCTTGCACTGCAAGCTTGAGGGACTGGGACTTGCTCACTTCACTTTATTTTGTGCCTGGCCTGGAATTGCTGCCTATGCCATCTTTTTGTCAATAAACCTTTGTACACTCATGCAGTTATAACTACAAAATCATTACAAACTATTTAGTATCATCACCCTGCCTGTGGCAGGGTTGGGTCTGCAGGTTGCAGCCCTCCAAACCTATCTACTTCCCACCTGCTCCCAATCCACTTCACATGCTGCCATATCCTTATGTACAATGTGCTCCCAATTTTGCTTTGGTCTCCCCCTTCTCTGGGTGCTTCCAACCACCTGCCTTCCTGAAATTGACTTCCTCCTCCCCTCTTCTCATTACATTGTCTATACCACCTCAACCATTCCCCCCTGATTTTTTGATGATGTCCACCACTTCCCAGGGTATCTCTAATAAAATTATTCCTAATTCTATCAGCTCTCGACACCCTACTCATATACCAAAGCATTCACATCTCAGCTACTTGCCTTCTGTTTGTGGCTACTCCTCACTGCCCAACACCCTGTTCCATATAGCAAAGCTGGCCTAACCACTGTCCTGTAGAACTTCTGTTTCAACTTGATTGGGGCCCTTCTATCACTCAGGACTCTGCTGGCCTGTCTCCACTTCAGCCACCATCATTGATTCTGTGAGTCACATAAGAGTCTATCTCCTCATTGCTTTGGAACTTTGATCCTAAGTACTTGACCTCTTGCACGTTTTTCACCACTTTGTTGCTCGAATGTACATCACCATTATTTTTCTGTCCTTCCCAATTGAAAGCTAAACACTCTATCTTCTAAATGATTATATTTAGCCTTCCCTTTTCTATTGCTGCTCTAATGCCATTTAGTCACTTCTGTCTAAGTGTTCTGATAACAGCACTAAGGTGCCCATTCTCCTACTCCCATCAGCAGTTGTTCATAATAGGGATGAAAGGTATGGACTAATTGCTGAACCTTGGTGCACCCTGACTTTTACTGGGAATCCCCCAGTATTCCTCCAAAGAGCCCTTATCCTAGCTATTGAGCCTTCATACATATCTTGAACTATTCAAATAAACCCTTCTCCTTTTTTGTCACCCTGTTAGGGTGAGTAAACCCCTTCACTGGTTGGTTGTAGTGGCAAATCAAATCAAATACATCCCTGTCCTACCCTGCATGGACCCTGCAAGGACCTACCAGGCATAAACCCAAATTGATTTCCCTGGACCATAGTGCATTTTCTGAGGTGGCCCTCAATGACTCTTTCCCACAGCTTCATGGAGTTGCTCATTAGCTTGATGCCTCTATAGTTTCCACAATCCTGGGCATCACCTTTGCCCTTGAACAATGGAACTATCCAGCTTTCCCTCCATGCTGATGGCATTCTGTCTCCACTTGCTACCTTATTGAAGAGCTTTGTTAGCCACGTTACTCCTGTGGCCCCCAGGGAATGCCAAGCCACAATGGGAATCTTATCTCGGCCTACTGCTTTTCTGAGGTGCCTGGGTGACTCTCAATGGTCCTTTCCTGGTTGGCAGCATTTAAGAGGCCATGATAGTACTCCTCCCACCTCCTGGTTATTTCTGCTGGTTGAAAAAGGACTCTACCACTGCTATCCTTGACTGTTATGGCCCTGGTAATATCCTTACTTGTTTGATCCCTGGTCCTGGCCAGTCTAAAAATGTTTTTCTCACCTTCTTTTGTCCCTAACTCATCATATAGTTCCTCATACTTGTGGTGTTTGGCCAGAGCAATTGTCCTCCTAGCATTTTTCCTTGCTTGAATATAGGCGGTCTTAGATCCCTGGTCTCCCATGTCCTGCCACCTATGGAACGCCACCTTTTTAAGTTTGATGGCTGCTTCCACCTCCTCATTCCACCACCAAGACTGTCTACCATGAGGGTTGCCTCCTACTCTTGCCATACCAAACATCATCTTTCCACATCTCCTGATTGTCCTGGCAACCCTGTCCCACATGGCATCAGCAGACCCTTCCCAATCCCAGTCTACCTGGCAAGAAATCTCCTGCCTGAATTCCTCTGAGTTAGCTGGCAACTGCCACCACCTAATAACTGGTTCTCCCTTCCATGCATGCCTCCTGACTGCCCCCTTAATTTGCATCTCCAGCATGAGCAACTTATGCCCACTGGCTTTCTGGAAATCCTCACTGGGAAGTGCCCAGCAGTCTCACATCTCTGCCCTATGTTGCTGCTCCACCATGAAAAAGTCTATTTGGGACCTGCCCTGTGTGGAATGAAAGGTGATGAGGTGCTTTTCCTTCTTTGTGAACCACATATTGGCTAACACAAGACTGTGTGCTTGTGCTGACTCCAGTACTTTCTGGCCTGCATGGCTGACCAGGCCATGCCCACATCCTCCATGGACCTCTTCATATCCCAACCCATCCTTACCCATGTGGCCATTGAAATCCCCCCCCCAATGATTAGGCGTTCAGTGCCCATGCTCTGGTGGATCCTGCCCTTAACTATCTGAACCTCCCTATCAAAACCCCTCCAAAACTCATCTCTTATTGTGTCACCCAGGCCTGCTTGGGGGGCATAAGCGCTGATAAGGTGGAGCCCAATGCCCTGCCAGACTACTGTTACTAGCATCAACCTACTGTTGATGCACTTCACAGCTGTAACCCCCTGCTGTAACTCATTGTTCAGTATAATCCCCACCCCATTTCGCCCCTCCTCACAGCCAGTATAAAGGAGTTTATACCCCTCTCCCAGTGCCCTGGATCGATTTCCCCTCCATCTGGTCTCCTGTACGAAAGCTATGTCAATACATCTGTTCTTAAGGGTATCCACTAGTTCCCCTGTTCTCCCTGAGAGGGTCCCCACATTCCAGGTCCCCAACCTCAGCCTAATCCCTTTAGTTTGATTGACAGTTCTGACTGGGGGCACCCCAGTCAGGCGTCTGGAACCCGCAGCATTAGTGACAGGGCTACCTGTGGGGGAGGTGCCGTCCTACCCCACAGGAGACACTCATTAACGGTCCTACATAACCTTATTTCTTTAGCTGAAAATTAAAGAAAAAAATTTTTTTTAATTTTCAGACTTTTCATGCTTGAATGCCCATTATTCCATTTATGGAACAGCCTTTATTAAATACTTAGGCTGCATTAAAAAATTCAAGGCTTGAATTTTTATGTTATTTGTGTTTTATGTATGCAGTTAAATGCAAATTTTCCAAAGATTTCAGAAAAAGAATTATTTGGGCAAAAATGGGTTGAAAAGAAGAAGCACATGATCTTCATGGATCAGCAGCATGAGATTATTTAAAAGCATGACCGGGTGGTAGGGTAGTGGCCATTACCCATACGACAGGTGGGATAAGGGTATGGTGATGGTGATTACTTTGATGCAACTCAATATTCAAATGTGTAAAGCCCAATTTCCCGTTTAATTAAAAGACATTCCCACTTAAGCAGCCACTAACATCAGGTCCCTTGAATCACTTCTTGTCCAGAAGTATCAAAGCATTAAGAGTTTGGTATTACTCTTAAGTTTGAACAAATGGGCGGTCAGGCCCTGACCTTGGAATGGAAATGAAGTTCAGGACACATCAAATTGAAGGGCTCGACGAGGCTAATTTATTTGCCATATTTTGTTATCTGCTGGACAAATGACAAGGTTAAATTTATTATAGTTGCTAATGTTACAAATGTGTGAAGATAAGGCTGTTTGTCTTGCAATTAGAATAACATCTGCAATTGTCAAATGGGTGAAATTATTTTAAGACTGTCTTCAAATTCCAACTACTTATTTCTTGACCATTTTTAGTGGTCATAACTCGAATTTCATGACAAGTATCATTGCCATCAACTCATCACTCAGTTCAAATTGATAATTCCAGCTCCAAGTATGCCACAATTATTAGATGCTCTAAATTCCCAAAATGTTTTTGTTTTGAACATCTTTGATTATTTATGGCTTTATTGCACTGCGTTTCAATTAGAAATACAGTAGAGTTTTGCTATAGCGGACCTGTTAATAGTGAGTTTTCTCGTAGCGTTTTTGGCTGACGCATGCTACGTTAAGCAGATGACAATTCAACTGTGCAAGTGCAAACACTGCGCACAGTAATGTTAAGGTGCATTTCAACACATGCATTGCGAATTTTACGTCGGACGCACGCTAAACCGCTAACAAAAAGCAAATGGCTGACGTCATCAGTCAATAGGTGGCGCTTGTTTTTTGGCTGTTACGTTTTAAGTTTTATTAGGGAAATTTAGTACTAGGTAAAACGTATGCACGCATCAGCATCAGAACACCACGTGATCAATGTATGATAAATGTTTAAAAATGAGTTTTTGCACAATGATGTCGCACCCACTTATGATTGAGCTGTGAGCGCCACCTAGTGATTTGCAAAAGAAAGCATGAAAAGCATTGTTTCAAATGCTACATTGAATCGTACGGTCCTCCGTAGGTCAGGCAAATCGTACGTCTAATTGTACGTGCACCATATCTCAAGCTGGTGTTTGTGCCTGCACGTTTCCATTTTTGTCTGCGAACTGTGATGTACGTTTTAAAAAAACGCATTGCTAAATCTCCCTACTAAACGTCAGAAGCAAATAGTTTTCCATGGTCTTCTAACGTCTTTGTGTGCGTCCATTGATGCTGCAAGAAAACTCCCTATTAACGAACTCTTGGTTATATGTACTGTATTTCTACAATGAAAGTTTCCCAGTGAAATCTTTCCCAATTAAATCTTTCACCCATTATTACGAACAGTTTTTAGTACATTTTCCTGGTTCGTTATAACCGGACTTCACTGTATTAACATTTCTGGTATCACCTACCGGTATGTATTTTAGATAACCTTCTCTGGCCCCTTGCTCTTGAAACACGTGGCTGGAGAGTAGATATTTGAGATACAGGATTGCTTCATGAGCACTTCAAATTGGAATATTGGCTTAACCATAATTTGAATTTCATGGTATACAGTTCCTGGATTAGAAGGGCCCTTTGTGGTTATTATCTTCATCTAGCATACCCCTTTCAAGTGACATCGTATTAACTTTCCACTTCTAGTAGTAATTTTTGGAAACTGCTTATCATTGAAATTCTTATTATTTGCATATGCCAGTTAGGAAAACATTTTTCTTCTTAATATCTCTGCCTGGATGTCATGCCTGCTATAGGTCATAGGCCAAAAGTATTTTGCGTCCTATTTTTAGTTAACCGGATCTACTGGAAATCTGATGGCCTTTCAGTAGGTTCTTCAGTGAGACCTAAAGTGTCTTTAGGGTCCTGGTTTAAAGCACAACAGAAGCCCACTGCACAGATTAGTGGACTTTGGTGTTTGGTAACTATACATAACGGTATGGCCATTCACACTAAGATTTTTATAATCAAGTTTTAGATGTAACTGCACCATAAAGTAACAGCACCTTTTACTAATACGATTGCTAAACGAAAGTATTTCATCCTAAATTTGTTGATTATGAGTATTTTTCGTGTTTCTTTCGTTTCCAACAGCCACTTGTTTTGAATGAACTTGCAATAGCCCAATAGTTTCTTGAATACAGCCTTGATGGGCTTATATTTACCTACCGGGTAGGTCCGTCAAAACCCATAAATTTCAAGAAATTGGGACTAATAGAGGATAACTGGAGTTAATTACGTCTTATAAGAGGTTGAAGTGGAGAGAGTCCCAATCAAGTTGAAAGGGAAGTTTTACAGGGCAGTGGTTAGGCCCGCTATGCTATATAGATCAGATTGTAGTGAGAAAGAGTCACGTTAATAGAATGCAAGTAGCCAAGAAGCGAATGCTGCAGTATATGGGTGGGGTGTCGCGTCGGTATACTAGTTAGGAATGAGTATATAACGGGTAGCCTTGGGGTGCGGGACATCGCGATTGAGGTGGTATGGACACGTAATGAGAAGTGGGCAGGAGGAGCGTTACCACAGCAGGCGTTTTACCGCATCCTCAAAGGAGTTATGGCGATTAAAGAATTGGCAACCACTGTTCAAGTCTATGGATGGATGGTGTTTTGGGCCCTTCAACTGCAGTGGTTATTAGAGCCTCGTTTACAGTGTCGTTCCACTGCAGAGTCTGCTCAGACACTATGCTGGTACGTCGATTTTGGGCACTAGCAGTACCCTGGGTTCGCCAGTGATCACCCATTTCATTACTCGCTAGGGTTACGTAGCCTAACTCAAATTATCAGACAAGAACTGGTGGGTCCAATGCAATGAAGCCGCTCGGTGAAACACCATAGTGTGGAGCTCAAGACCAAGGGGGTCGCCCCCCTGACTTTGGTAAAAATTTACTTTAGTAGGAAGATAAGTCAACGTTTAATAGGCATGGGTTATGATACTAGGCCGGCAGCCGGCTGCATAATATTGTCATATTGTGTTTGCAGTTCCAATTGGGTTTTTTGTTTTATTGATGTTTAGGGCCCTTCAACTGCAAGGTCACCACAGAACCCAGTCCACTACATAGTTCTAGTGAAGAGACTGACAGACACTATAGTAATGTGACGATTTTTGGGCATTAGCAGTACCCCGTTTTCCCAAGCGGCTATCATGCTGGTACTAGCTGGGGTTGCACTGCTTAACTTCAGGGATTGTACACGAACTAGGGTGTCCAACGCAATAAGCCACTCCCTATTCCAATGGGATATATGATGGATAGGTGATCCTGCCACAGGTGGGTAAAGATTATGAACGGTTAATTTAGTGTCATATCCACCAATAAAGCCCTATTGCATTTGTGGTTGTTGGCAATAAAAGAAACTAACCCTTTCGTAAAGAATTATTTTTTGTTATACGTGCAGTTTGGAAAAAAAATATTTTAATAATTGTTTTATAAACATATTTTGTCATATAACTTATTCTACGAACTTTAAAATCCTCAAAATTGAACTCATATTTTCATTTCTTTCCATAATAACAGTTGACATTATCTTTTCCTACGACAGTTCCACTGCAAGGTATAATGAATTATTATGTACTTTTCGCTTCCAGGGGTTAGCCATTCCCGCTATGTATTCATTGTTGGCCAAATGGATTCCGCAGAATGAAAGAAGTCGTTTGTTAGGAATTACATATGGAGGTAAGTGTGAGCTGGCATCAGAAATGGTAACTTCATTCACTGCGTGGAATCTATCACATGAAATTAACTGTAATTTATGTTTTCTTCTAACAGAAATTTGTATCTAGTGGCATGTTTAGAACTTTTACCGCTTCTTGTAATGGCCCCTCATAACGCTGCCCCTTAAATTATAGCAGGGTACTCTCAAGGCAACTAGATTCTGGTAAAGTAATTAGGATCAACGTTCCAAAGCAAGGGGGAGATCGATTCTGATGCGACCCATAGAAACAATAGGGGATTTTTGAAATGGAGACAGGCAAGCAGAATCCTGTGTAATAGGAGGGTCCGAATCAAGTGGAAAGGGAAGTTTTAAGGGCAGTGGTTAGGCCAGCCACGCGCGGATCCAGGATGGGGTTTTTGGAGTTGCAACCCCCCCACCTATGCACATATAAACGTATTCGCATAACATATGCGAGCTTTAGCTCAACCCCCCCCCCCCCTGTAATGGCTCAACCCCCCTGGCGACAATCCTGGATCCGCCACTGAGGCCAGCTATGCTACAAGGATCAGAGTGTTGGGCAGTGAGGAAGTGCCACGTCAATAGAATGCAAGTAGCCGAGATGCGAATGCTGCAGTACATGAGCGGGGTGTCGAGAGCTTATAGAATTAGGAATGAGTATACTGGAGGTATAGAGATCGCGGAAAAAATGAGGGGGAGTAGGGTGAGGTAGTAGATACACGTAATGGGAAAAGGGCAGGAGGAGCTCGTGTAGGCAAGTTCAATGTCCATAAGGATATAGTAGTGTGTGGGGTGGACGGTGACCCATGTTAGTACTAGCTCGGATTGGATTGCGTTGCTTAACATCAGTGATCAGACGAGAACTGGTGTGTCCAATACAATACCGCCGCTCCTTCTCTAAACTTTGCCTTTCAAATTATTGGGACTCTGCGGTTGCACAGGAGTCCACTTGCCTGTTTCGAATAATATCAAAGTTGCCTGTACGTGGGTATACCATAGAAACTAAATTTATTCTTATGAATCACTAAACGAATTTTTAATTCCGGGACGCGTATCTATGCCGGACGCAGAGCTGAAATCCGGTACTGACCCGGAAAATCCGTAACGAATGGTCACCCTAAGTATGCTCCTAGCCTAAGGGCACCCTGTCAACCTATGGCCAGGTGACCAGATTTTCCAGAAGGCAAAGCGGGAGCAGGCTGTTGGTGAGCGCCCCGAAGTAGGGGTTGTAAGACATGCTTTCCTAAAGAGCAAAGAACAAATCTTGTAACTTCCTACCTACTGAACCTTATTGCTTGAATATGTGTACATCCAGCACAGGGTGCCTGATTTTAATTTGATGCAGGCGATGGGCCCTCCTGATCAGTTCACAAAGTGGAAGGATCATTCTGTGTGGATGATCTGTACACGTATTTCATTGACGAGTCAATGCTTCTGGGAAGTTGCCGGCAAACTGAGACGAACGGGCGTCCTGCCGGGACAAGCAAGGGACTGCTGGACATGACGCCCGAAATCCGAACTGCCCCGCCTAAATCGGGATGCCTGGTCATCTTAACCTATGGCATTATAATAAGCACCATTGAAATTTAGAGGGGTATGTTATGAGATGAGACCAACATCTAGTTCCATGACGTAGAGATAGAGGTAGTGTTTAAATAAAAAACAAAAAATTATAAGACGTGAATTTGTCGTACATTGTCAACACTCGACAGGTACCTAAGATAGTTGCATGACCCTTCCATGACATTGAAAAATTACTGCAGACCATTTAAAATCAAACAATATTCGACGGTCATTTCCGGCGCCCGGCCCAAATCTAGGAACGGGGGCAAACTTGGCATTTGCTACGGGAAGCAAAAATAATTCTTAACCAGGGTGGCGAAAAACCTGGATCCTGACCTACTAAGGGACGAGCTGACTAAGCAATCCTAAATTGTTTTAAGTCAAGTGAAAGATGTTATGACATTAAGTTTTTGAAGTGTTGGTCCCTGAAGGTGTTTTTGGTCCCTATGTCTTTAAACATTCAATAGAAAATTAATATAATAGACTAAAAAACTATTTAATATGAAAATTTTCACTGGGAGAAGAGAGAACTCTTAGGGATTTTACTACGTCCTCAAAGGATTGAGATATAAGGATTGGTAACCACTATTCAAGTCTATGGACGGATTTGTTTGGTTGGCGTTTTAGGGCCCTTGAGCTACAACGGTCATTAGAACCCCGTCCACTGAATACTTCTGATATAGTTTTTGTTGGTGTCTTAGAGCCCTTCAACTACAAGTTCATTGGAGCCCCGTCCACTGCGTAGTTCTAATGCGGCGAGTTTAGGGTATTAGTGGTAGCCAGTTTTCCAAAGCGGCCACCCATATCTGTACTAACTGGGGTAAATGGCGGATTAGGGGGCGAGCGGGGCGCGCGCCCCCATGGCTGAACTAAAAGAACTATAAAAATTAATCTAAAAAAATTTTACACCTGTGGGTTACATATTTTTTTTAGTAAAAAGATTGTGATTAAATATGAAGTAATTATTTTTAAAGTGAAGCAAACAAAAATTGATAATGCAACTCTCAGCAGTGGAATATTTTCACAAGGACGATGAAGATAACGCGCCACCCCCTTTGTCAGTTTTCTAAATCCGCCACTGGCTGGGGTTGCGTTGTTGAACTTCAGTGATCAGACGGGAACTGGTGTATCCAACGCAATTTGCAGCTCCGCTCTCGTGCACACACTAAAATCTTCAATAATACAAGTAGATTTCACGCAAGAAATTTTAATTGCAATATTACTGAATTTAGCATCTACTCCTAGTTTGTCTCCAGTTTTTATTTTTGACGAGATATCAAAAGTAAATGTCTGCGGGTCGCACAAATAGACTTATCCAGCCATAATTCGCCAATTCCTAAAATAGACAACTTTGAGTGAAATAATTGAGTTAATGCAAAATAAAGTATTTTTGTTTTCAATAGGTGTCTCTCTAGGAAAAGTGATCGTTTTTCCAGTGTCTGCCTTACTTTGTGAATCCAATTTTCTTGGAGGATGGCCATCAACGTTTTATGTTTTCGGTAATGTTTACAAATTTAAAGTCTGTTTATTTTTTGTTGTTGTTTAAGGTCCCATCAACTACAAGGTCATTCGAGACCCGTCCACTGCATAGTTCTAATGCATAGACTGCACAGACACTACACTAATGCGACGATTATTTGGTATTAGCATTACCCACCTTTCCCGAGCGACCACCTATGTCAGTACTAACTGGGCTTGCGTCGCTTAATAGCTCCTCACACACACAGCCACTTGCAGCGGCCACAAGTGACGACCACTCACAACTTGATCTCGTGTTTAAGATGAGCCGCGTGTAGCGCTACTGAGCCACAAGCTGTGGCAGCCTCCGGTGGCCATGTACAGTGACTAGTGGTCGCCAGGTGTGTCCGCTGCAAGTGCCACTACTTAACCTTAGAAAGGTAAAGGATAGTCTGACAGACTACCGTCATCTAACAAAAATCACAGATCATTGTTTCTAAGCATGCGATGTCCCTGAAATTTTCAGTACCTTCATTTTTTTCTGATTAATAACGATCCAAGCAATAATTTTCTTATAAATTAATTCCATTCTATATTTTTTTGGTAGCTGGTAGTCTGACCAAGACAAGTAGCCTGACCAATGTTATCTAGGAGGCCTTGGTCTGACAGACTACCTTTACCATCCACGTTTGTAAAACCTCTTGTAGCTGCGCAGCACTGCATGACACCTGTGTATCCCGTTGCAGTATGACTATAGGGGTAGTCCAATTGTAGGAGCAGCTCTGCATGACAATTGTCCGGCGCGGTGCAGTATGACTACGGGGCAGATTAGCAATTGGTAGCAATGCCCGTATCCCGCCTATGGCAGGATCAGGTCTGCGGGTTCTAGTCATCAACTCATGCCTATCTCCTACCAGGTCCCCGTCCACCCCACACACTATCATATTTTTGCAGACTGCTTGCTCCCACGTTAAGTAAATTTCAGGAATGCAGGTGGTCAGAAGCACCCTGGGCAGGGGGAGACCAAAGCCCTCCCCCACAACCAAAAGTTAAGCTATTGAGTGTGCAAACACATCTGCTACATGAAATCGTGGAATTTTTTCCTTCTGCCCTTCAGAAATTAAATGCATGATGCAATATTCATGCCACTGGTGCTGCAGAGCAATCTGTGGTAATCATCGTGGGCAAATTTGTATTGAATGTGGAAATTTAAAATAAATTGCGTATTGTGTATTGCAACATATTGATTAATAAATATGCAATCGGGTTTTAAAGTTATAGCACGGCATTTCAATAAAATATTGCAATGTATTTTGGTAGTCTCAAAGACTACCCTTTACCTTTAATGTAACAGCAAAGATAGCATTACCTCTCTAGGGTTAAAGAAATGCAACAACTTCGGTGGTCCAGAGATGAAATACTGTGTAACTGGAATACTGCCTAAGTGATTCTGGCGGAGGTAGGCCCTAGTTAGGTCAACAATAAATAGGAATAGGGGGTTGAAGTATTTGGTTGGTAGTCGGCACGTAAAAGTACTGTTCAACTGGTGAAGTAAATGGTTTTTGATTGATTGATTGATAATGGGTAGGGTAAACGCCTGACTGCCATAACAGCCTGAAACCCAGAGTAGGGAGCCCGCGGAGAGGAAGGCAGATTGGAGGGGGAGGGTTTAAACAAGTAAAGAGATAAACAGAATAACACACCATAGGAGAATAAGGCAAAGATTCGGAAACGGAAACACCCTAAAATGCCACAAAATAGGGTGAAGCAATGGAAGGGATATACCAACAACACCGGCTAGGGCGGCCCTAACACGATCGTACCAAGACCTCCTAAACAGAAGGCCTTCTCACTGATTCATGACGTCATCCTAAGTAGTGCTAAGACCTACTGAAAATAATGATGAATGCTGACGCTTGCCATTACAAAGCAATGAGATATTTATTCATAAAATATAAAATAGATTTTAAATGCACATGTAAATATTGGTTTGACTGAATAGACAGCATGAAAATATTAATTTATTTTTAAATTTTTGTAAGAAACATGCATTTAAAACGCATACTTTAATGCTTAATTTTCAATTTTAACCTCTTGTAGACGTCTTCCTCTCAATATTATAATTTTGATTTTTTGAATAGCTGTGCAAGTGTCTAAACCATAGGGAGGATTTGCTTATGTGTGGATTGTAGTGCTTCAATAGCATACTTATTAGAAAATTTTTAAAATTAATTTCACATGAAAAGTCATAAAAGGAACTTGTTGTTGTTGCTTGTTAGGGTTTTAGGGCCCATTGACATCAGTGGTTATTAGGGCCCAGCAGGGGTGGATCCAGAGGGGGAGCAATGCTGCAATTGTTTCTCCCTCAGTGCTTCAATGGGGTACATGTTTCAATTGATGCATGATTCAACTTTGCAACTGATGAGACATTTTTTAATTTCCTATTCCCATTTCTACACTGCCAGTCCAATCTACAGTTGGCTAAACCACTGAAGATAGGACATTGTCTAAAGGGCAGTAGAGGACGTATATAATATATGGAGTCATGGTATGTATTCAAAGGGATTCTGAATATTTAAAAGTATTTGGGAGACCCATTTTTTGAAGGGCTACCCACTTGATCTGCCCCTGGATCCACCCCTGGGTGCTCAAAAAGACATTCACCATGGAGGGAGAATATTCAGAAGGACAAGATGGGTACCCAACTCTACCATAGGTAGGAAAAGGGTTAGGAGCATATGTATAGATGTTAGGCATACAAGTATACAGAACATATCTAACCTAACATGTATACCTAACATCACTAACCTAACCTAACATATATATGCCTAACACAGCTCACCTAACATAACTAACCTAATCTAACATATATAACCCAACATACCTAACATAACATGTATACTTAACTTTTCTACCCCCTATGATTATTCCTTTCTTAAAATATATATGCAACATCTTGGCTGCCATATTCTTAGTTGGAATGATATGCTTTGTGTAAAACATTAGTATAAACATAGTGTATCTAATTTATATAAGCCTATGGGTTCAATATTAAATCTGCTTACCATTCAATGCTTGGTCAATCTGGAAGCCTTTCTGTTACTAGCTATAATCCATTTTGGGGTTTTGAAAAACTGAAGATATTAACTTTAGGTCCACTTCTGTAGTTTCCCTGGCATCCAGGCACAACACAATTACATGGCACAATCCAAATATTATGATTTACATTGGAAAATGGTTTGAGTTAAAAATTCAACTCAAATATCAATTTAAAAAAGACGCTTGAAATGCACACAATATGGTCGTTCACATAGTGTGCTAGCACTACTTTGTGTGACGTCACTAGCCAGTGACGTCACACTGCAAAGGCCTTGTTATCTAGGAGGCCTTGATCGTACCCACTAGAAGTAACATAGGGAGAGTTATGAGTATATGAATGGCTTTAGATTGACCATGTATTAGGAGGAATTAGTGGTGATGATGTGTCCCGTTTTAATCAAAATCATTTTGAAAGAGAAAGTATACTGCACCAGATCATGAATCTCTATGTTACGTAAATTCACTCGTATTTTTGTATTCGTAGGTGGTGTTGGAGTGCTGTGGTTCGTAGCGTGGACTGCTTTAGTTTATGATAAGCCATCAATGGACCCTAAAATTAGCAATGAAGAATTACTGCACATTCAGAACAGTGTCATTTTGGATAAAAAATTTAATGATAAAGTAATTTATTTCGCCAAAAGATTATTTGATCCATCTCTCTTGATGTTGATCATTGATGTGGTGGTGTAAACGTTAATTTTCTTATAGACATTGCCGTCGTGGAATTTAATTTTACGGACACCAGCTATTTGGGCCCTGGTTATAGCTTACTTTGCACAAGCATGGGGAGGTCATACTCTAATGACTGTATTACCATCTTATTTAAAATTTGCGTTGGACATTGATATGAAAGATGTAAGACAATCTGGAATGCAGTGATGGATCAAGCACTTCAACGGCCCCAAGAGCAACCTCCTTTTAAGGAGGTTGACGAAATAGTGATCAGTCAGTCGTTTCAATTTAAATAATTTTATGCATAGCCAAATTTTAGCAGTCCCTTGTTTGTTTGTGTTTTAGGGCCCGTCAATTACAAGGTCATTAGAGCCCCGTTCACTGCGTAGTATTACTGCAGAGACTGCACAGCCACTACACTAATGTGGCGATTTTTGAGTATAAGCGGTACCCAGGTTTCACAACGGCCACCCATTTCGGTACTAGCTTGGGTTACGTTTGATCAGGCGAGAACTGGTGTGTCCAACGCAATGCAGCCGCTCCATTTGCAGTCCCTCTTAAGTCCTCAGAGCGGGCATGTTACATCTGTGCATTGATCCAGCACTGTTCGACTGCTTTCCATGAAGTGCTAATTTAAGTCACTAAACCGTATTTTGATATTTTAAATTCACTTTAATGTTTTCAGAGCGGATTAATTAATGGTCTTCCCTATATCTTGGCATTCCTTTCTGGATTAATTGCTTGCTGGGCTGCAGATGCGCTGAACAATTCTAAGAGACTTAATCCCACAGCATCCAGGAAATTATTTACGTTTATTGGTGAGCCATTATATTAGAACATGTGAATGTGTGGTGATCGCACTTTCTTAGGTTGGCGATTCTTTTCTGTCTTTAAGATAGTACCTAAATGTGCTAACTTTTGTGTGTAAAGTATCTTACTCTTCTGTCCGTGATAAGCCAAATGAGAGAATAATTTTAATTCCTAATTGCTAACTCATTGTTAACCCCAAAGAATCTGAAGTATAGCATCTATTCTCCCTTCCATTCCATGCTCACTACAATGTCACCTTCTTTCAGAAAGTTCCTCACATTATCCTCACCAAGAGCATTCCGTTGCCGAATGACCCTTGGAAATGAAGACAAGTAATATGAGAAGACCAAGAAGCTTTCTAACACATTTCAGAAAGGACTCCCCGCCTCCAAATATTTTTCGTTGTTTAAAAATAGATGTTCCATCTTAATTCAGAGAACATCACATATCCTACATTGCTTCAGGCGCACTCTAAGCGTCCCCCTTACTTTAAGAGATAATTCAAGTCTTCTGCCTTTTTGTAGACACCAAATGTAATGTCCTACTTTATCTTAGAACAAATGTGTCCTGACTTGTCAAGTGCCTTGGCTTTTGTCAAATAGCACCCAAGCGTCTTGCGTTGTAGCAAACATACCAAATTTAATCATTTTAAACCAAGTGTCAACATTTGTACTGATTACCTACCTTCCATATCTCTTTGTAGCAATGGTAATACCAATGAGTTGCCTTTTTGGAGTCACCTTACTAAAATGTGACCGTTTAGGATTAGTAATCTTATTGACCACAGCAGTTACCACAGCCAATATCAACGCAGGAGGGTTATTCATGAATGAAATGGACTTATCTCTGACAGCAGCAGGTAAGCAGCCCTCAGGAGCAGTGTTGCCAGATTGGGCTACTTTTTAAGTGTCCTTGCTACAAAAAATTCAAATTGAGCGACACGCTGTTTTTGGGCTACCTTTAATAATTAAAGGTAGCCTCAATCTGAATCAGAGTGTCGCTCAATTTGAATTTTTTGTAGAAAGGACATTTAAAAAGTAGCGCAATCTGGCAACACTGCTCAGGAGCCTGCATGACTTGAGAGACAAGTAGATTGAACAATATTAGCAATATTAGAAATCTAGGAAAGGCCAGCATTGACGTATGGTAAAAGTGGCGTAACTTGTAGGGGGAATGGGGTCAAATTGCCCCGGGTGCCGGACAAAGCGCCACCTTGGGGGCGCGTTGCCCGCCTTGCTGGAAATCAGCCGCCGTGACATAATGTCTGCGCGACGACATTACCGGAATTACGGTCACCTCCAACAGAAAACAGAGGTTGTACAGCGAGTCATTATACTGTTTATGAGACAGTTGATGAGTCCCTGAGGCAGCTGAAACCACTTTTGCAACAAAGCAGTTCTTAACTCCTGGATGGTTTAGGGAAGTGGTTCCTGAATTGCAGTTGTCCTCCCAAGTGTTTCCCAGACATTTCCATTAGGATCCGGGTCTGGAGATCTCACTCACCAATCAATCCACTGAAAATTCTCACTTTGAATTTATTCATCCACCATTTAGGCCATATGTGGACGAGCATTTTCATGCTAAAAAAGGAACTGAGCTCCAACTGTACCCCTGAAAAGTTGCACATCACCATCTAAGCCCTCCTGTCTATACCTCTGAGCATTCACGGGGACTGTGTCGAGCACTTGGACGGGTGTACGGCCGACCAAATAGATGCCTACCAACATTATGACACCTCACCACAATAATTGTCCTTTTCCGTGGTGTTGGAGGAGTAATAGCGGGTCCAAAGTTCGTTCTAGAATCTGTGGTAAGGCAGAAGCTTGACTGCTGTTCTCTCATTGTTTGGTGTTGTTTAATACTCGCCCTCTATACCAGTAGTTGTCGAGAAATTTTAATAAGTGTGCTTATTCTGTTAATTTTGAACATGAGAGTACGTATATCAATAGGGTCCCAGTGACACAATACATAGTGATTCCAACTTCGATACTGGATCGAAGTAGGCCCCGAAGGCGCCGTCCTTCAGATGAGAAGTAAAACCGAGGTACCGTGTGGTGAACGATGGCATTTGTACAGAAAAGAACCCTCTCTATTATGCAACGGGTAGTTGAGGCTAAATTTCCAGCTGTAGGAGCCTATCCTTTGGGACCGGTGGAGTGCCCCAACGAAAAGTAGACGCTTTGGTCAGCAGCCGGCTGCGGAAAAACACCAATATACTACCCTTTTGCCTATTCAGAGGGACAAGATGGACACCCGACCCTGCCATAGGCGGGGGGAAGGTTAGGAGTCGCTGGTGCGCCTCGATGGGACTGAAATGCATTCTGCAAAAATTTGTTCTTTTTCTAGCATTGAAGAAAAGCAGCGAAAGGCTTTCTAAAAAGCCGTTCCTTGACATGTTTCCCGCCACGATGCCTCAGTGGTAGCACGCTCGGTAACTACGTCACTAGTTAGTTCTAGGTTGGATATTGGACCAAGGTGGGTTGGCTTCTTTCGGGCGAAAGAGAGACCCCGAGTGCACCTTCTTTAGCATTGGGGTTGCAGCTTTGGTCTGCAACCGGGTGTGGAACAAAAATGTACAATATATCGCCCTTATGCCCCGACATTGCCATAGGCGGGAAAAGGGTTAGGAGTTGCTTTTGCTCCTTGTCATGTTTGTAGTGAACATCAACCTACTGTAGTAATGCCGCCCTATGGTCATTTCAGGAAGGAGAGCAAATGGAATAGAACGAAAATCAGTTAACTGTCATCATCATTCCCTTTTCCTGCCTGTGGCGGGGTTGGGTCTGCGGGTTCTAGCCCGCCACCAGGTCCCGTCCACCCCACACACTGCCATGTCCTTACGGACAACTTGTTCCCACGTCAGCTTCGGTCTCCCCTACCCCGGACCCCTCCCCCCCCTTACCCTCTACCTACCACCTGCATTCCTGAAATGCACCCAACAAGCTCCTCTTCCCCACTTCTCACAACGTCTCCATACCATCTCAGCCTATTCTTCCTCATTTTTTTTTGTGATGTATACCACCCTGAGGCTCCCTCTAATATACGCATTCCTAATTCTATCAGCTCTCTACACGCTACTCATGTACCACAGCATTCACACCTTAGCTACTTGCATTCTATTTACGTGGCGTTTCCTCACTGCCCAACACTCTGATCCATATAGCATAGCTGGCCTAACCACTGTCCTGTTGAACTTCCGTTTTAACTTGATTGGGATCCACCTATCGGACAGGACACTGCTAAACTTTCTCCATTTCAACCACCCCCCCTTGATCCCCTTGCAGTATTCAAGAGGTTTTGGAAGTGCTCCGCCCACCTCCTCTTTTCCTCCAGAGGGAGGAGCAGGCCCCCACCTTTGCTATCCTTCACTGCTATGGCTTGGGGTATATCCTTATCTGCGCTATCTCTAGCCCTCGCCAGTTTGAAAAATTCTCTCTTCCCTTCCTTTTTCCCTTATGACTCACGGGGAGCCTTGTACTTCTGGTGCTTGGCCAGGGCAGTGATCCTTCTAGTGGTGTTCATGGCCTGCCTGTATTTAGTTTTAGACTCCTGGACCCCTATCTCCCGCCACCAGTGGAAAGCAACCTTCCTTTGCTTGATGGCTGCTTTCATTTCACTACCATGTTTGCCTGTTTCCCTGGACTGTGCATCCTGCTCTACCCTGCCCCAAAATGCCTTTCCCACTATTTCTAATTCTTCTGGCAACCCTGTCCCACAAGGCAACTATTGTGCCTTCCCAACCCCAGTCTACCTGCTTGTGCACTTCTTGAGCAAATTTCTACATTTTGGTGGGTAGTTTCCACTACCTGATGATCTGCTCACCTTCCCAAGAATGTACCTTGCATGCCACTTTTACTAGGATTTCTAACATATGTAGCCTATGGCCACATTCGTTTTGGAAGTTTTCACTGGGGAGTGCCCATCAGTCACAAACCTCTGATCTATGCTGCCCTTTAACCATAAAAAATCTGTCTGTGACATCCCTTGTGGTGACTGGAATGTGATTAGGTGCTTGTCTCTCTTCCTATACCATGCATCTGCCAGTGGAAGGCCAAGTGCATTTGCTGTGTACTGGACCTCCCATAACCCTGGTTATCTTTGCCTGCATGACCATTAAAGTCCCCACCAATAGCTAAGTGCTGTTTCCCTGGGCATTTCCCTACCTTGGCCTCTAGTGAGTGCACCAAGTCCTCAAATTCTGTCCAGAACTCACTTTTGTGGGTTCATCAAATCCCACCTCGGGCATATGCACTGATGAGGTAAGGCACTACTCCTCACCAGAGCACTGTAACAAGCAGTAGCATGCTATTGATTTGTTTAACCAGGGTAATCCCTTGTTTTATTTCACTATCTAATGCTATACCCACTCCGTTCTGACCCTCTCCACTAGCTGCATACATAAGCTTGTATCCCTCATCAAGGGCCCTTGATCCATTCCTCTTCCATTTAGTTTTTTTTTTGAGAATAGCTACCTGAATCCTCATTTGCTTTAGAATAATAACTACCATATTATCTCGAGTATAATATGCACCCGTGCATAATACACACCCCAAATTTCAAGATTTAAATTTAATG
This sequence comes from Trigoniulus corallinus, assembly GCA_013389805.1. NCBI lineage: Eukaryota > Metazoa > Arthropoda > Diplopoda > Spirobolida > Trigoniulidae > Trigoniulus > Trigoniulus corallinus. The sequence continues at coordinate 20,297,855 of JAAFCE010001963.1, read as the reverse complement.
TAAAAATCTTATTTCCTATGTATAATATGCAGGTTAAATTTAGCCAATTGGCTTAGCATTGTTGTTAACATACATGAAGTCTTAAAACAACTTCTAATGAACTTCTGGTATTGAAATCCACATAATCACGTGATTGGAAATATAAATAGGCCTACATGCATTATTTTGAAAGCATCAGGTGACTAATTTTCTTTACGCATGCTTAGTGCTCCTCTGAAAATGGCTGAAATTTTTATTCCTATGTATAATATGCACCCAGACTTTGCACCCAATTTTTTTTGAAAAAAAAACTGCATATTATACACGAGATAATACAGTAATTCCCCTGATTTGCCTGTAAGTGTCGCCACATCCCACATTCCTAATATAAGGTTTGTCCCTATGCTCTGTGAACGTGCTCTGGGTGGGGCCACCCCAGGCCAGGAATCTGGAACCCATAGCAATGTTGGCGCTGCTTGCCATGGGGATGCCAGTCTACCTGATGGAGGATGCTCTTCACTCTATCTGCCACAGGGTCCAAGGTTCCAACCCCTTTATGCACCCCTGACGGCTACTGGCACTGGGGTTTTAATCGCCTGCACCATAGGTTTGATGATTAATGAATTTTGCATCATCCCTGTGCCAAATTTGAAATACCACCATGGATATGCTATTAGGTATATAGAAGTAAATTAATTGATTAGGTAATTAAATAACTAGATTAATAACTAAATACATTTTCCCACTACAGGGAATTTTGGCACCCAGCTCCAACCCAACACATTGTCTGTCTGTGTAGACGACCCATGCGCTGCACTGAAGCACGATGGAAGCAGCAGAAATAGAGTGAGGTTAGGCTTAAACCGCCTACCTCACACCAAGCTCCTCACAAATTAAACAAGCCCAAAAACTACAGCACTACCGCGATCCTCGATGACTGGCTTCACCGCCTTGAAAAAGGCGATTCCTATCCTTGGAATTCTCCCAGTAAACTTTCAAAATTGTTCGAAATTTGCCTCACACCAAATACACCTCAGCGAAGCAATGCATGCCACCTAATGGTTAATTAGTGAGGACCTTTGAGGCCATCAGGGAAGGACAAGTGGTAAAATACTTTCAAATCACATTAATACAGAAATGATTACACCACAGGCACAATTCTTCAAAATAAATGAAAGCGAAAACTGGATTTTACTTAGTATCTAACAGCTGACAGTAAGACCTTGGCAATAGGACGTCTCTGAGCTCTGGGTCCCCAAATTTTGCACCAAAGCTTACAAACCCATAATAAAGCACGAAAGACGTAACCTAACCAAACTCTATCCATTTTGTTTAAATGGAGCACACCTGTTGAAAAACCAAATCAAGCCGAAAATTCTGGATGTTGCGAATTGCCCTCATCCACGCCGGTTGAGTTCTCTATTCCTAAACGTGAATTTTATACGTAAATTATGAAATTGGCTGGGTTTTGCCATAATTAGGACATCAAAGACATACAAATGAAAGAAGTCACGATTTTGAAAATTCGTGGATTTATGTTGTCACTGGATTAAATTTTCCTGAAGACCACTTCATATCATACGCCATCATTGTAATGTCTCAGGCGGGAGGTTCTGGTGTAGTATAATATATGAATATTGTTACAATTGTAAATTTCACAGGTACTTTGAAAGGACTCTCAAACATGGCATCAAACGTCGCCGGTTCTATTGCACCTTATGTTGCAGGACTACTGGTTGCTAATGACGTGAGTTACATTTGTAAATTACGTTTTAAAAGGAGATTGGACCAGATTTAGGAGGGGCTTGAAGGACACTAATTTACCAAACTTACAGTACGATCACACTGCCCTAGAACACCCACTGGACGGTCAGTTATTTTGGCTCGTTCGTTGGTATTTTAGGGCTTGTCAACTACCAGGTCATTAGAGCCCCGTTCAATGCATAGTTCCAATGCAGAGACCGCAAGGGTACTATACTAATGCGACGATTTTTGGATATTGAAGTATTTCCCCCAGCTTTCCCATGTATTACCCAGTTTTCCCAAGCGGCCACCCATGTCTGTACTAGCTGGGGTCGTGTTGCTTAACTTCAATAATCAGACGAGGACTGGTGTGTCCAACGCAATTTGCCGCTCCCTAACTATTTTGGGGAACTGTCCTAGCATTAATATGAACCGAACGACTTTTAACAAAAGATGCTTGTAAAATTGAAATTTACATAATTCATCATCATCATCATCATCACACCCTTATCCCGCCTATGGTAGGGTCGGGTCTGCGGGTTCTAATCCTCCACTCCCGTCTATCCCCGACCAGGCTCTCATCCACCCCTCATGCAATCATGTCCCTCTGCACAACCTGCTCTAACGTCAGCTCCTGATGTCCCTGCTCCTGATGCCACCCACCACCTGCTGCCCCATAATATACCGCATGAGCTCCTCCTCCCCCTTCGCATCACATGCCCATACCACCTCAGCCTACCCTCCCTCATCTTCTCCGCAATGTCTCCCACCCCCAAGCTGCCCCTGACAAACTCGTTGTGGACTCTGTCAGCACGAGACACCCCACTCATGTAACGCAGCATTCACATCTTGGCCACTTGCATTCTCTTCTCGTGGTTCTTCCTCACTGCCCTGCACTCTGATCCATATAGCATAGCGGGCCTAACTACAGTTTTGTAAACCTTGCCTTTCAACTTTATTGGGACTCTGCGGTCACACAGCACACCGCTTGTCTTTAGCCATCCTGCATTAATTCTGTTTGTAACGTCAAAGTCGATTTCCCCATTGCTCTGAATCACTGATCCTAGATACCTAAACTCTTTCACTGCTGGTAGCACCTCATTTCCACAACGAACTACACCCCCTTGGCCCTGGCCGCTCCAACTGAAAGCTAAGTACTCTGTTTTCTGCATGTTCACCTTCAGGCCCCCTTTCGCCATTGCTGTTGTAATGTCCTGTAAGCCCTCTTGAGCCTCCTCTTGGGACTCCTCTAACCTTCCTACATCGTCCTCAAATACCAAGCACTGGGGGCCCATTCCCCTACTCCTGTCAGCATGTCATCCATTGCCAAAGCAAATAGATAGGGACTGAGAGCTGATCCTTGATGAAGCCCTACCTCCACCTTGAAGCCACCAGTATTTCCCCATGCAGTCCTCACCCTAGTAGTGCAACCATCATACATATCCTGTATTATTCTGATAGACCCTTCATCCACTCCCTTTTTTCTTAGAACATCCTATACAACCTGTCGTGGGACACTATCATAGGCCTTCTCTAGGTCAACAAAGATTGCATGCAGGTCCTTCTTTACTGCTCTATGTTTCTCAACCATCTGTCGTAGAATAAAAATGGGTTCCATTGTTGACCTACTGGGCATAAACCCAAACTGGTTTCCTCGGACATTAGTACAATTTCTGAGGCGACATTCTATGACCCTCTCCCACAGCTTCATAGAATGGCTCATTAGCTTAATGCCTCTATAGTTCCCACAGTCCTGGGCGTTGCCCTTGAACAGTGGGACAATCCAGCTCTCCCACCATGCAGATGGCATTCGGTCCTCACTGGCTATCTTATTGAAAAGCTTCCCCAGCCATGTAATTCCTGTGGTCCCCAAGCTATGCCAAACATCAATGGGAATCTTATCAGGACCTATGGCTTTGTTACCTTTCATCTTGTGGAGAGCCCTGACTATTTCCACCCCACTCACCAAGTCCACAGCTACTAAGGTGGCAGGGGTATTGTCCCTGACCCTTTCACTGGTATCTGTGTTTAAGAGATTATTGTAATATTCCTCCCACCTCTTCATTACCTCTTCTGGCTGGAATAGGACCCCACCATTCCTATCCTTGATCGTTATGGCCCTAGTGACATCCTTACTACTCCTATCTTGGATCTTGGCTAGTCGAAAAACTTCACGCTCACCTTCCTTAGTCCCTAAGCTCTCATATAAAGCCTCATACTTTTGGTGTTTGGCCTGGGCAATGGTCCTCCTAGCATGTTTCTTTGGCTGTATATACTCTGTCTTTGAACCCTGGTCCCCCATCTCCTTCCACCTATGAAATGCTGCCTTCTTCTGATGGATGGCTGCTTCCACCTCCTTATTCCACCACCAAGTCTGTCTACCCTGGTATGAGCCTCCTACTCTAGCTGTGCCAAACATCACCTTTCCACATTGTGTAATCTTCCTGGCCACCTTGTCCCACATGGCAACAGCTGACCCATCCCAATCCCAGTCCACCTGGCTAATAATCTCCTGCTGGAATTCCTGTGCATTTGATGGTAACTTCCACCATCTAATGACTGGTTCACCTTTCCATGGGTGGTTCCTAACTGCACCCCTTACCAGTACCTCCATCATTAGCAACTTATGCCCACTCTCTTTCTGAAAATCCTTGCTGGGGAGCACCAAGCAATCACAAATCTCAGGCCTATGCTGCATCTTGACTCTAAAGAAATCAATCTGGGACCTCCCCTGGGGTGACTGAAAGGTAATGAGGTGCTTTTCCCTCTTCTGAAACCACATGTTGGCCAATGCAAGGCCATGCACTTGTGCTGTATCAAGGAGTTTTTGTCCCTCTGCTGAGAGTTGGCCATACCCCCATACACCATGGACAGCCCAATATCCTTGTCCCTCCTTGCCCACATGGCCATTAAAGCCCCTCCAATAATCAGACGATGAGATCCATTTCCCCCATCATATTCGGTTATCTACTGACTGTACCACCTCATCAAACTCCCCCCAAAAATCCCTTTTGGTGGCCTCATTACAGCATGTTTGGGGAGCATATGCGCTGATGAGGTGGAGCCCAATACCCTGCCATACTAACGTAACTAACATAATCCTGCTGCTAATTCTATGGACATCTGTGATCCCCTGCTGCAATTCCCTACTCAATACATTACCCACTCCATTTTGCCCCTCCTCACTACTTGTGTCCAGTAATTTATATCCCTCACCCAGAGCCAGTGATCGATTCCCCTTCCATCATGGTTCTTGGAGGAAGGCGACACTAACCTTTCTGTGCTTCAGGGTATTCACTAATTCCCCTGTTTTTCCCATAAGGGTCCCCACATTCCATGTCCCTAACTGTAGCCTAGCCCCCTTACTTAGTGGGACAGCTCTGGCTGGGTGCTCCTCAGCCAGATGTCTAGAACCCACAGCAACAATGACAGGGCTACCTTTGGGGGGCGCCGTCCTACCCCACAGGAGACACTCAGTAATTTTTGCATCTTTGTCATGTGAGCAGAGGTCCCACATTCACATGACATTCCACCCCTCACACCCTACACTGTAGAGATGCAGTCCTATGACTGCATGCTCCCAGAAAACAAATAAAACAATAACAACAATAACAAAAGCAATAATAACCACAAACCAATAGCAATAATAATCACAAACCAATAGTAATAATAACCTCAAACCAATAGCAATAACAACCACAAACCAATATCAATAACACTACTAAAAATAGCACCCACACCCCCAACAACACCAAAACCCTAACAGGCACAAAACAACACCAACCCACCCACAGCACCAAAACAATAACAGGCACAAACAACACCAAAACAATGGCAGCAACAAACAACACCAAAACAATGGCAGCAACAAACAACACCAAAACAATGGCAGCAACAAACAACAGTAACAAAATAATAGCAATTATTAAATTATTAAATGTCACGCTGCAGCCGGATGGGGTCGCCACGCGACAGGAAAAGGACGCGTGGTTAAGTGTAAACAGGCCGACCCCACAACCACTTCCCAGACCGCAAAACAACGCCTGCAGGCCTACCTTAACCGGGTCCTTAGTGGTAGCCGCCTTGAAAAAGGCGAAATCTACCTTTCGATGGATTTAATATTTTTCCAAAAGCACAAAAAGCATGAAAAATGCCAGAGCACAAAAATCTCTGTCTGCCAGCCCCTGCGCCACCTAGTGGTCCTGAAATTTACATAATTGTTGGAAAATATTTCGAACAAGAGTTTATTTTGATACAAAAGAAAATCAAAACTCGACAAAAATTATTGGGTTGAAATTTAAAATTCTTAAGTTACCTCCGCTTTCTTATAGTGTTCAGTTTTCATAAATTTTCATTTAAATACATAGTCTAAGAAATAATTCCTTCTGGAGCTTTGTAATCTAGACTTGGATGGAACCCATAGAATGAATGGGGGATGGTTGAAGTGGAGAAAGGCAAATAGAGTCCTAGGTGATAGAAGGGCAATGGTTAGGCCTGCTATGCTATATGGAGCAGAATGTTGGACAAAGAGGAAGAGCCATGTAATTCATTAGGCGGGCAAAATTTGAAAAATAATATTTCCTTCCTGGCCACGCATCTGATTTTTTTGTTGAAATAAAGTAAACAAGCAAGCGTCCTGCAGCTTCGACTACATCGTCGCTTCCCAGTATGTGAGATCGTGGTCAAGTGATTGCTCACTTAGTGCCGGCTAATGATGTAATGTTCTTTTGGTGATACTGTATATACAATAATTTTATGTTCATTAAGCTGGGTTTACACTGCGCGCAACATACTCGCGCAACTGTTTCCGCAGGCTTGCAGCAATCTCACCCGTCTCGCCCTCCCTGTTTACATTGAGCGAAATATTGCGCGAGGCAAGCATGCAAAACGTATCTAGAGTAACAGTACACGAAGTGGGAGTGGCGAAACCCTTTGATGCGCGTCCAAAAACCGACAGTGCGGTGGCTCACCACGAGGCTGCCTCACGCAGCAAATTTCGGGGCGAGTCCCCGTTTACACTGCGCGAGTCTTTCTTAATGAAACAGTTGCGCGAGTATGTTGCGCGCAGTGTAAACCCAGCTTTAGACCTAGCTCCGCGGGCCTCGTTTTGACCACCATTTTATTTAAATAGATTGCAAGTAGTTATATTCTACTAATGGGTTGTGGGAGTAAGCTAAGCAGCCATAACAGGCCGGGGAGTAAGCTAAGCAGTCATAACAGGCCGAACCCTTAGGAGGCTGCTCATGGGAAGGCGAGGAGGTAGGTGTAGAGGATGTAGGAGAGGTGAATTTTGCAGCAGCCAACGTTCTTTACCAACCACCCCTGTTGGTACTAACGTGGGTTTACGCTGCCTAATTTCAGTGATCTCATGAGAACTGGTGTGTCCAACGAAACTTGGCTGCAGTTGAAATGGGAATACTTAAGAATGAGTGTATTAGATGTAGCTTAAGGTGGGGACATCGCGGAAATAATTAGGGAGAGTAGATTTTGGTCGTATGGTCCAATATGGGAATGGAGGTGGCTTTAAGTACCCGGGGCAGGGAGAGACCAAAACAGACGTGGGAGCCAGGTGTCCTTAAGGATATGGTAGTGTGGAGTGGAGGGCTAGAAGTCGTAGGCCCGGCCCTGCTACATGCGGGATGATGATGGATTTTTGCAAATGTACTATCCAGTGTACAACACCAGTGCAACAAATGCCCGTTTGAGGCAGGGGTATCGAGAGACATTGCCGGGCCATGAGTAAAATTTAATAACTGATTTGATACTTTGAGTTTGATGTACCTGGGCCCCTGTGAATCCCCGGCCTGAAAAATTTTATCCCATCATCTCTCTCTGGGACCCTGGTTAGGGCATCAGAAAGTTTTCAGCTTCTCATCTTTCTGCTCCTAGAGATTCATTTTTCGGGGAAACCATTGATTTACTGAGATGGATAGTGCAACTTAATAATTAGAACTAGAGTTCAGTTCCAAGGTCCAATACGTCACGTCACCATGGTATATTATTTAATATCTACACATTTCAATTGTAGGAAAGCATTCGAGAATGGAATAGGGTATTTTACGTGTCTGCTGCCATGCTGTTTGTGGGCATTTGCATCTATATGGTCTTTGGATCGGCAGAAAAGCAGAATTTGACAAAAGATGAGGACACTTACAGCTTTGAGAGTCAATCAAATGACGTTGAGGATGAAAATGATACAAGAACTCCAATCTTAACCGAAAATAACAGTAAGTAACTTACAAAATGTGCTAAATGTCAGTAATGGTCAGGGGGCTTGCAAGCGTTGTGGCAAGCAGTTTGCCAAACGGGCAGAACAGTCGTAGAACCATTAACCCAAATACTGACTCTTACAACGTTTAATATCATTCCTGGGCTAGTTCGGACTGGGTAAAAAATTTAAGCCTCGGGAAGGGGATTTCTATAAACAGTACCATTGTTATTAACAAGAGGTGTAACTGCAATCAAAAGGTAAATACAAAAAGGTCTTCGTGGTAAAAGCCGGTACCCCCAATGGGCTACGGTAGTCTTTACTTATTTCTTTTGCACGATTTTTGCTGCCCCAGGCAACTGCCACCCTTGCCCCACCCCTCAATCTGGGCCTGTGTATAAAGGCAATCAGTAAAGAATAAACTGGTTGTTGTTGTTTGTTGGTGTTTAAGGTCCCGTCAGCTACAAGGTCATTAGAGACCCGTCCACTGCATAGTTCTAATGCATACACTGCACAGACACTACACTAATGCGACGATTATTGGGTACTAGCAGTACCCAGCTTTCCCGAGCGACCACCACTGTCGGTACTAACTGGGCTTGCGTTGTTTAACTTCAGTGATCAGACGAGAACTGGTGTGTCCAACGCAACTCACCGCTCCCAGAATAAACTGGGGAGAAGAGTGTAAGGGACCTGATGAGCAAACTGTAGAGCATGCTAAAATTGGAAAACCGACAGAAATGCCACAACCCTTTAAGACCCCTTTTACGAGAGAAGGTCCCAAATACCTATGCCTTCTGAAAGTAAATCTGTGACCCCTGTACTTGCATGTCAAAGAATCCTTTCTGCATGAAAAGTGTAGTTCGGCAAAATATCAAGGTGGAGGAGCTCGCCTCCTTACACTGTTACAGAAGTGCCCCGATGATAAATAACCATGGGTATTAGGTTGACAGTCGGGTGCGTAGAATACTAATCAAAAGATCACTCATCTGTCCCAGTGGGTCAAAATTGGGTACGCGACCCGGCCATAGGTGGGAGAAACGTTAGTGATGAAGAAGCGGATGTAAAGTTACCTTTATTGTCTGTGTAGGGGTTGAACGTCTGCACGCGCGGATCCAGGATGGGGTTTTCGGGGTTGCAACCCCCCCTCCCCCTATGCACATATACTGTAAACTTATATTCGCATAATACTGTATGTGAGGTTTAGCTCACCCCCCCTTCGACGAAAATCCTGGATCCGCCACTGAACGTCTGTTTCAAGAATATTTAAATTTTGATGGGGCTATATTAGGAAAGAATTTTTTTTGGTCCGGTTATTAACTTTTATCTCCATTTTTAGATCATAGGAGATATGATCAAGGTGTAAACTGTGAACGTATCATTTCTTAACTTTTCAAATAATTGGGAAACTGCTCTGAAGCGTGAATGTTCGCGAACTACTGTATTATGGTGTCATTGGCTGTACTATGCCTTCAAGCGATTGCTCTCTTCTAAAGTTGATTGTTCGGTGGTTACCTTGCAAGTGGATCGCGCAGAACGTGGCTAATGGTAAATCGTCGATAAACATTCTATTGTTGTACTTTTGAATGTCTTCCAGAAGCCGAAATTGTTTTGTGTGTTTTTTTTTTTTTTTTCACTTTTATGTATTATAAGTACTAGTCAATTGCTTATATTTTGCACTCTTATTTATATACCTTCCGTGTGTTGTTGACATTTTGAGCCAACTTATGACCATTTGTAAATAAACAGTACTTATTTCTTGATTAATTAACATTCTTTATGATTCATCACCATGACCGGCCTTGGTGGCACAGTGGGTAGCGTTCTCGCTAACTGCGAAAGTGGCTCTAGGTCCGAACATGGAACGAGGTGGGTTAGCTTATTTCGGGCAAGAGAGGACCCCCCGAGTGCACCTTCATTCCGATGAGAAGTAAAACCGAGGTCCCGTGTGGTGTACGATGGCATTGAGGGTCACCTGCAACATCACGGGTACCCCAGGGAAGCGTATTGGGTCCTTTACTCTATATACTTTATGTTAATGATATAGGGCTTGGTATAAAATCCTTTCTGGAGTAGTTTGCAGACGACACATGCATGACAAGGGTGGTGGAATAAGGGTTATCTTCCTGCACAGAACTGCAACAAGACCTTAACAAGATATATGATTGGAGTAGAAAGTGGGAGTTGCCATTGAACCTGCACAAATCTAGCTCCCTTAGAATAAGCAGGTCTAACAAGCAGGTTGATTTTATTGATAGCATAGGTGGTGTGAGGGTTAAAAGGCTTGACACCCACGAACACCTTGGACTTATTCTAAACACTCGAGGCACCTGGAAAGAGCACACTGACAAATTGATTGTGAAGGCTGGGTGTGCCCTCCGGTTAGTTAGAAGCACCATTTCCACCCTTTGGTTTCCGTTTAGGAAGGACTAATCTTGGGAAATTGAAATGGTCCAAAGGAGGGCAACAAGAATTGTGCTAAATTGCTTCTCACATAGATTGTGCCAGACATGATCACGGAATTAGGGTGGGACTCACTACATCACTAAAGTGACCAGATTTTCCTGACAGCAAAGTGGGACAGGGGCTTTTGGTTAGTGCCCCAAGTAGGAGTGGTGATACATTCTTTCCTTAGGAGCTAAGAACAAAACTGGAGACTTCATGCCTACTCTACCTTATAGCTTGAATGTGTGTCCATCCAGCAAAGGATGCATCATCATACCCTTATCCTGCCTGTGGCAGGGTCGGGTCTGTGGTTTTAGCCCTCCACCTCACACACTGCCATAGCCTTACGGACAACCTGCTCCCACTTCTGCTTTGGTCTCCCCTGCCCCGGGTGCTGCCGACCAACTGCATTCCTGAAATGGACCTAATGAGGTCTTCCTCTTCTCATTACATGTCAATACTGTAGAATTCGCTCTACCAATTTTTGTAGTGTTCAATACTTTCTCATCACTGGATGCCAGAAAACCAACTCGTTTTAATAAAGAGTCACACAAGCAATAAATTAACAACTTAATGAATAATCAACACACATCATGAGTAAAATCAATCCTCTCTAAATTTTCATGTCTTTTTTTCCTAACTGTTTAGAATGTTATGTTCTTTTTCCAACTGTTTAGAATATAGTGTTCTGAAATATTCAAAGATCTAAAAATTGGAATAAATGACGTCACACTAGCTGATGCTTTAAAATAGAATAACATCACCAGCTGATGATGTCAGCAGGAGTAAGCAGCTGCTACATCACCCCCCCTGGTAGAAACTGAATGGATGTACAATTAATCAGAGAAGCAGATGTGTCGTGGTCTATGCGATCGTGTGATATGCATAGGTGGAGGAGCGGTAGTTGATAGTGGTTGATTGTCTGGTGGTGGTGGTAGATTCTGTGGATCCCGTATGTTGAATGATGACTGGAAGGCAGGATTGATTCTATCCAAAGCAACGGTATCTCTTCGACCATTGATGTCCAATGTGAAATAACTGTTGTGTTGCTGAAGGATCAGAAAAGGGCCTTCGTACCGTGGTTGCAAAGGATGACTATGAGCTCCCTTCCAAATAAAGACGTGTGTTGCATCCCCCATTGATGGGAATTGGAAAATTGGGCGTGAATGTGGTGTCTGTGGTGGCTGATGTTTAAGTGAATGCATGGATGCACATAGACGATCAAGAAAATCACCTATTGCTATGGTGCTGGTCTCTGCTGCAAAGAAATCACTTGGGAGATGTAAGGTGGTGCCATACAACATCTCTGCTGGTGTAGCACGAAGATCCTCCTTGATGGAGTATCGTAACCCAAGAAGAATCATTAGTACATGGTCACTCCAGTGTACAGGATCATCCATCATTCGCAAAGAAGTCTTGAGTTGGCGATGAAACCTTTCCACAAGACCATTAGAGGATGGATGATATGATGTTGTACGAATATGGTGCATCCCAAGGAGTTGAAAGAGTTGGGTGAACAAAGCAGAATCAAATTGTCTACCATGGTTGGTAGTAATGGTAATAGGAACTCCAAACCATGAGATCCAATGCATCACAAAGCAACAGCCACTGTTGAAGCTGTGGCGTCAACAACAGGAATTGCTTCTGGCCACCTAGAAAACCTATCGACACACATCAACAGGTAACAATTGTTGTTTGATGGTGGCAATGGACCAATGAGGTCAATATGCACCTGATCAAAACGTGCTGCTGGTGGTGTACAAGTGCCAACTGGCAAGGAAGCATGTCGCTGAATCTTGCTATGCTGACACTGAAGGCAGGCATGAGTCCATTGTGTGATGTCATCATTCATGCCAGGCCACACATAACACTCTGCAATGAGCCTGCATGTAGCCCTAATTCCCAGGTGAGAAATTCCATGAATGGCATGACAACTAATTGACGTAATGACTTTGGAAGAAGCAGTCATGGTCATGGAGACGAAACATCACAAAGGACACTTACAGCTGAACCAGGAATTGGGGTGGACTGCAGTATCAAGGCACCAGGATGCTCCTGCAATGTATGGATTTCTGTGTCTTCCTCTTGAGCTGCTCGGAGTCTCTCAGGTGAAATGGGATGAGAGGAGGTCTCCAAGGAACTAAGATGTGCTCGAGAGAGTGCATCAGCAACAACCTTTTGTGCCCCTTGAACATGTCATATGTCCATCGTGAAGGTGGAGATGAACTCAAGATGGCGAGCCTCGCGTGTTGAATGGCAGTCAAGATGGGTAGAAAAGGCGAATGTAAGTGGTTTATGGTCGGTAAAAACCATAAAGCCTCAACAAAATACCGAAAATGCTTAATTGCCATATAAATTGCAAGGAGTTCTCTTTCAAACGTGCTGTAACGGGCCTCCATTGGTCGGAACTTCCTGGAGAAGAAGCTCAATGGCTGCCACAGACCATCACCGAATTGCTGGAGGACGTCCCCTGCAGCGACATCGGACGCATCTATAAATATGGTGATCAGCGTGTCAGGATGAGAGTTGGGGTGTCAAAGAAGCACCACTTCTGTTAAGGCCTCCTTGATGCGATGAAAGGCATCCTCTTCCAGTAAAGCGTTTTTAGGGGCATTACCAATGAGCATGTTGTTGAGTGGTTGCAAGAGTGTAGCACAGCCAGCAATAAAGTGGTGGAAAAAGTTAATAAGCCCTAGGAACCGCCTAAGGGCTCGACAAGATTCCGGCCTCGGGAAATCTTGTATAGCTTGCACTTTTGCTGGCAGAGAAGAGATTTCCTGGGGCATGATGTGGTGCCCAAGGAAGTCCAAGGAGTCCTTTCCAAACACACACTTGGCCAGATTTATGGTTAGTCCATACTGGCACAGATGCTCAAAATCCTGTTGGAGGTGTTGTTGGTGCTCTTCATCATCCTTGCTTGCTACAAGGGTAGCATCAATATATGTGAAGAGGAAAGGCAGATCCCCAAGAATGGAGTCGATAAACTGCTGGAAAGTTTGTGCTGCGTTGCGAAGCCCAAATGGCATACGCATATACTCAAACAATCCAAACGGTGTTATCACTGCTGTTTTTGCGATGTCCTCTTCAGCAATCGGAATTTTATGATATTCCTTAACCAGATCTAATTTGGAATACACCCGTGTGCCATGAAGTTGCGAGTTGAATTCCATAAGGTGCAGAATGGGATAATGGTCTGGTACTGTGCGAGCATTCAGGGCACGAAAGTCACCTGCTATTTGCCAAGATGCGACCTTGGGAACCATGTGTAATGGGCTCGCCCAAGGGCTTGAGGATGCTCGGATATATCCCATTCCATGCAAATGCTGGAATTCTTCCTTTGTGATCTTAAACTTCTCCAGGTGTAAGCATCTGGCACATGCATGAACCGGAGCACCTTCTGTTGTGACAATGTCATGTTTGATATGATGTGCAATAGGCACCATAGCTGGATGAGGTACAGTGATGTCATGGAATTGTTCCAACAGGGCCTTATACTGATCATCAACATCAGGAGTCACAGTTGAAAGCCGGCAATACATGATAGGTCGGCATACTGCAACAGCAGCAATTTGCAAACCGGTGATGCGGTCGAAAAGCTTCCATCTCTTCATGTCAACCACGAGGCCATAGTGGGAGAGGAAATCAGCCCTGAGAATTGCATAAGAGACATCTGCCACAGTAAAGTTCCAGATGAAAAAACGATGCAGGCCCAAATTAAGTGTTAAATGGTGTGAACCGTAAGTGCTAATAACTGATTTATTAGCTGCAAAAAGGCTGAAGTTAGTCAGTTTTAAAATTTGGCACTTAAGGAAGCTATGTGGGAGAACACTCAGTTCTGCTCCCGTATCAACCAAAAATCGTTGGTGTGTGGTCTTGTCATGAAGGAAAAAGAGACGACTAGAGAACACTGTGTCATCCAATTGCATTTCAAGGATGGATGACCTTAGGCGTTTCCCTGAGTGCAGGGTGGGTGGCACTTCCTGGCTTCAGTACCATACCGTTGATGATACCATCAAACCCCTACATGGGACTGGCTGGATGGTGACTGATGTTGGGATTGCTGCCGTGGACGAGAACTCGAACGTCTTTGATAAGGTCTTTGAGGCTGTTGTCGATAGGCACTTGACAACAGTGAGGACATTTGCTCCCAGAGCTAATCCACCCATGCTCACAACTGGGACAGCTCTAAATCCAAATGACTAGAATAGTGTGTTGATGTACTGTCGGCAATGGCATTTAAGGTGGGATGAGACAAATCCAAAACCTCCATCATTTTGTCTGCCATCTCTGCAAGTTTTTCAATGGTCATAGTACCATCTGCAGTGGTCAAGAGTACTTGTAGTTGACGAGGAAGGTGGGACAGGAACAGCTCTAGAATAATAGAGACATCTCCTGCAGAAGCATAGCCATTGCCTGCTAACTGTTGCATTTGTCGTAACAGTTGCGATGGTTTTCTATCTCCTAATTGCAGATCAGTCAAGAGTTGTTGAATTTTCTGTCGTTGAGAAAGGGAACTGTGGTGCAAAATGGCTTCTTTGATGGCGTTGTATGAATTTGTGATGGGGGATGCAAAGTGAGATCCCTAATATCCGATATTGTACCTTGTGGCAAGGCATCTATAACATGATCAAATTTCCGGGTATCCAATCTAACATCATACACCCGAAAAAGGGTGCTCAACTGCAGTGAACCACATCTCTGCATCCTGGCTCCAGAAGGGTGGCAATTTTGAATGATTTAAGACCCTGCTGATTTGCATTAAGAAATAGCTCGTCAGCCACTCCTTGCAAAGGATCTGGTGGGCAAATTAGGATCTTTAGAAAAATTCTTCTAAGTATGGTAAAAAGTTGGAGAAGAGGGTGTGGAGTTCTTTTTTTTAATTTTTTTTTAGAAAGGAAACACTTAGCAATACAAAATGATATGTATAATGGCCATTACTGCTAACTGATTCTTCAGAGTATTGAAAAAAGAATTGCATGTCCTATTGGAATCACGTCCGGGTCACCAATTTGTAGAATTCACTCTACCAATTTTCATAGTGTTCAATACTTTCTCATCACTGGATGCCAGAAAACCAACTCGTTTTAATAAAGAGTCACACTAGTAATAAATTAACAACTCAATAAATAATCAACACGCATCGTGAGTAAAATCAACCCTCTGTAAATTTTTGTGTCTTTTTTCCTAACTGTTTAGAATGTTATGTTCTTTTTCCAACCATTTAGAATATGGTGTTCTAAAATATTCAAAGATCTAAAAATTGGAAAAAATGACGTCACCCTGTCTGATGCTTTAAAATAGAATAACATCACCAGGTGATGACGTCAGCAGGAGTTAGCAGCTGCTACAATACCATCTCAACCTATTTTCCCTCATTTTTTTGGTGATGACCATCACTCCCGGACTACCTCTAACATACTCATTCCTAATTCTATCAGCTCTCGACACCCCACTCTTGTACTGCAGCATCCCCATCTCAGCTATTTGCATTCTGTTGATGTGGCTCTTCTTCACTGCCCAGCACTCTAATCCATATAGCATAGTAGGTCTAACCACAGCCCTGCAGATCTTCCCTTTCAACTTTGTTGGGACCCTCCCATCACACAGGATTCCACCTCTCTGTCTCCACTTTAACCATCCCCATTGATTCTATTGGTAACAGGATGGGTCCAGCCAAGACCACCTAGAAAACAAGGCCTGCACACTCTGACGTCATAGGTGTGTGACGTCATTTAAAGAAGGCTTATGAGACAAATGATTAAACACGTGGCGCTATATGTTTTTGTGCAGTTACCAGTAGTAACTTAATTTCGGTGAATTTTAATATTTTATTGATAATACAAAAAAATGGATGCACTGGGAACTAAGATATATTTAACTTTCCCAAAAATGAAAATCTACAAAAACAGTGGATTAAAAGCTATACCATAGAAGGAGTTTATTCCAAAATGTAATACCAAGGTAAGAAAAATATTGTTATACCCTGAGTAAAGTAGTGTTTATTTAGACTCTATTAGTATTTATTCCAAATTCAAAATGCAATATATTTAAATCAAAGTATTTTGAACTATTTTCACATTTCACTAATTAATTAATGTGGTAGCTGAAACCTTACTAATAGCTTGGCATGGTGACTGTTTTTGGAGTAAAACTATAATAGAAAGACTTACAGTAAAATTATTCTAGTTTGCACTCCAATTAATTGGAACGCAACTCTCAAATAAATCTCTCTGATGGCCCATCCAAATACTAGTTGGCATTCAAATTATTTTATTGTAGTAAAAAAACTGTTCTGAATGTGAAATTCAATTTCTAACTCAGAAAATTCAAACAGGTGTAGGTTATAAAATAATGTTTAATTTAATTTTACATGAGTAGTTATTTTGGGTTCCTGACATCAGTTTAAATTGTCATTTAGTTCAGGATATATGTAGAAATTCATTTCAATATCAACGTATATTTTTTTGAATGATTATTGTAATTTTTGAGAAATAATTAAATTTGTCATAATAAAAGGAAACGGGAAATGCAGACTTTTGAAACATAAAACATGACATATTTATACATCTCAAATAGTGGCATATAACTTAAAAAAAGTTTGTATATAACTTAATTGATAGAAAACTTGAATTGTAATTGGGATAGTAAAAGCTCTTTGAAACGTCAGCTTTCTTCTGATGACGTCACACGTGAGTGCGCAGGCCTTATTTTCTAGGTGGTCTTGGTCCAGCACAGGATGCCTGACAAATGCAGATCTAGGATGGAGTTTCTGGGGTTGCAACCCCCCATGCACATATAAACCTATATTCGCATAATATGTGAGGTTTAGCTCACCCCCCCCTTACGAAAATCCTGGATCCGTCACTGATGCCTGATGTTTTAATTTAATGCAGATGATGATCAGTTGCCAACCTAGAAGGATCATTCTTTGTGGGTGCTCTGTACACGTATTTCATTGACGAGTGAATGATTATGAGAAGTTGCTGCCAAAGTGGGACAAACGAGCATCCCGCCAGGACAAGAGAGGTACGGCAGGACATGAAGTCTGAAATCAGGACGTCTGGTCACCCTAATTAAGCTGTTTATCAGACTGTTGAAAATGGGGTGTGAGGGTCCTTTAGTGGATTGCTTTAATGGGTTGGGGAGTAAGCCAAGCAGCCATAACAGGACGAACCCTTAGGAGGCTGCTCGCACGAGATGAGGAGGTAGGTGTAGAGGACTTATGACAAGGGAAATTTGTAGCACCCAACGTTCTTTACCAACCACCCATGTTGGTATTGATGGGGGCTTGCGCTGCTTAACTTCAGTGATCTCACGAAAACTGGTGTGTCCAACGCAACTTGGCTGCACAGTTGAGGGGCTATCCGTTGCAGAATATAATTAGATAAATGATCATCCTTTCAAATTGAAGGAGATCAGGGCCAGAACAGACTCATATTACTGGTCGATTTTTCCAAGGGCCATTTGGCAATGGAATGTTCTTGATGGGGATAATGTGAGAAATTTTCTGAAGGAAGGGGCCATTATAGCAGGTAGACAATGTATGGCAGAATAGATTCTATGGTTTATGTTCCTTGGAGGTTTGGCTTAGTCAATTATTAGGAATGAGAGTTATTCTCTTCACTGCCAATTTGGCCTATCAAAGCTGCTTGCAGTGTGTTCAATTAGAATTAGAATTTAAAGAACCCTCTCTACTATGAAGTGGGTAGATGAGGAAAAATTTCCAGCTGTAGTAGCTGGTCCCCTGGCATCATTGGAATTCCCCAACAAAAGGCAGACAATCGATAAATAAGCATAGGGATTGCAGCCCTGATGATGAGTTATGGTGCTGTTGTGCAGGGCCGTAACGAGGGTGTGGCAAAGAAGGAGGCCACAACGGGCGTAACAGGGTTTGGGCCACAAAATGTTTACGTTTTTCGTCATTATTGCATTGCCGGCAAGTGAAAGTTAGGCACTTGCCACAGGCACTTCATACGCACTGCTGTTGTGTGCTGACGCCTGTGTGGCATTCTCCTCAATTCATGATGAGCTGGACGTTATGTCGGTAGCAGTCAATGCTATATTGCTGCGGTCTTCAAACTGTGTTCTGCATACCCCAGGGTTCTTCAGCACATATGTGACTCAAAATAAAAATTCGAAACAACACTAGTTGACTTATGTTTATTAACTAAAAAAATATAAAGAAGCATTTAGTCATATTTGAAAATTAATCACAAGCTTCATGTGTGGGCTGCCAGTTCGTTTGCAGTGGCACAATATAGGGGAAGAAAGGGACAGATGCTGCACCTTTTTTCCCTAAAGTATAAAACCATATGATTTCAATAAAATACATATATTATTCATGAAATATAATCTTCAAACCTTTGTTTTCCATACTATACTATTATTTTTTAAAATAAGTGCAAGCACAAGGAAAATAAATGATTTTGAAAAATGTCCCCAATATTTGACAAATTTTAAAGTGCAATGTAAGATGCCACATATAGTATGGGACAGATGGCTTATACAAAATTAGGCTATACAGTGAATGTGTGCTAAGAAATACTTTTAATAGCAACGTGCTTACATTATAAGGTATTATAATTTACTTCTTGGCCTCTAATTTTAGTTTTTTTCATCCTTATCTCTTTTCTTATGGATAAATGACCACAATCACCACACTGTCAATTAATAGTGTGAAAAGAGCAAGTTCCATGTAGCCACCTTCCACAATTTATACACTGAATCCAGTCTGCATTGGACTGTTTCATTATAAGACTCTAAACATTCTGAATCATTGTTTTCCATTAGGATATAGTTGGCAACTGTCCCCAAGCGAAGGACAAGATGCCGCACTGCCATTTTAAAAGTGTGATATGGTGGGTAGTAAAACTAACCACATGGACATAGCATTTATCAACACCACCTGCCTTTTCACAACTTTTTCCTGGGTAAAATTATGGAATATCTATCTTAATTGAGCAATGAAAATATGCCCCAAAATTTTTTGACACTCACCACCTAATAATTATTTAAACATTTGCCAAAATTGATCCAAAAACTTTGCACAAAATTTATAAAAATGAAATACAGAAGCCTTGATTAAGAAACTAAAAACCCAAAATAGCCCTTATATTCTTGGTGATGCCCATGCTCCCACAACAAGAAATGTGGCATCTGACCCACTGCATCATCTTCCCTATCTTCCCCTACTTTTCTAATGGTGGGATGGGGGTCCCCCAAAAATCTTGTAGTTCTAAGGGTTCCATGAGTCGACAAAGTTTGAAGACCACTGCTATATTGGATAAGATTGGGCCAATAGGTTCCTGTGTGGATAATCCAATTCATGGGCCAGAGGTGGTGGATTCTATTGGCTTCATTTCTTCTGATGCTGAAAGCGTCCATCAATCAATTCAAAACTATGCATTGTGAAGTGTGACAAAAGTAATCAGCAGTCTGACACCCAAAAGTCAATACAGTATTTCAAATAAAGCTCTCCCACAGATAGCTTTGATTGGCTGGCAACACAAGTATTGCTTGCTGAAGGCTATGAGAAGGTCTGTGTTATTATGTCTCCTGACGTGGGCATTCCCGGGCAAAGACAAGAAGGGAAAGACCTTCTTGTCCTTCCAAGGTCATTGCTATACCATAAGAATGAGAACATTCCAAATAAACATCCTTCTTTCTTGAGGTGAATTCACTTGTCTGTGATTAGCTAAATACTCATGCATGTGCACATTACTCCCTAGCATGATATCTGGCATCGATTTTTTTAGATAGTGATGGAAGGATAAAAACAACAAAAAGTGGAAAATAAAAGTGAGGATCCCCTACAGCTGTTTATTGTCCTATTCAGCAGAGTTCCCCCACTCAATATTATTATTATTTTATTTTACACCAATAAACTTGGTAGAATACAAAAAAAAAACTGATACAGAAAAACATGGAAATAAAAATCCACAGTAATATGCTATGCAAATTGGGATTCAATGGAAGCTTGTTTTACCAATAGTGATTTAAACAGGGATTTCTGAAAGTGTTTACAGGAGGATTTGAGCATGCAGCAATCGAAAATGGAGGATCGCAAAGAATGTGGTAGGTAATTCCAAATATTGAAGTGATTAATAGGAAAAAATTTGCTTAAGAATTTTGACATGCATCTGGAGTTTTCAAAAGTATAGCGTCAGTTTTTCCTGGACTTGATGGAGGAAATGAAGAAGGGGGATGCAAGGTGGAATGGATGCATCGAGGAGTGGAGAGCAGCTGCAAGTGTGCAGAGGTTAAACCACTGTAAGGTTCCATTGAAGTTTAGCAGGTTAAATTGAGAGCAGTATTGGGTTACACTAGATAGAGGGGGAATGTTGAGTATTATGCATAGAATGCAATTGAAGACTGTGGCCAGAGCTTGCCAGCTTGTTCTTGGGATGGAGGATAGAAAAATAGAGGAATAGGAAAGTACAGGTAGAACTTTGGCCTTGAACACAGTTAGTAAGATGTTCCTGGGAAGGAAGCACTTGAAGCAAAGGAACAGGAAAACAAAGGAATTAAGTCTACTAATTAGGGAGTTGAGATGAGGGATGAAAGTCAGTTGTTGATCAAAGAGTATCCCCAGAATGAGAATTGGGGAAGTGCTGGGATTTACAAGAGGAATCCTGGAGAAGATTGTTGAGGTGGTTTTATTGGGGTTGAGCCTCATATGGTTGTTTTAAAACCAGTCTTCGAGGTCTTGAGTATTGACAGAAGGTCGAGTGACTCTGATATGTGAGATGGATGGGATGCTGTTCAGAAAAAATTGTCATCTGAATACATCCACACATGATGATGCTGTTGCAAGATTATACAGAATGGGGCCAAGGACAGAGCCTTGTGGAACTCCACTCAAAACTTGCATGGAGCAAGGGCAGTTTTTTAGTTGGATCCTCCTACTAAGAAATCAAAAAGGGGGCAGCAAGACCAGTATATACAAAGAATACTACTAACCATGGACTGCAGAACACAAAAATTCACTTAACTTTAGTAAGTGAAATGGATTCACTTAACTTTAGTATCCTGAGTTGTGGTGCAAACTTCCTCTTGTGTGGCCTTCTGGTGAAAGGGTTCCTGTTTGGTGGTCACTGCTGATGTGTCACTCTTCCTGCGTCTTGTGGAGCACTGAAAACAATGGCAGAACAACAGTTAGTGAACACAAGCAAATAAAATTAAACAACAAATTCAAAATTCTATAAGCAAAATTGAAATCAAATTCAAAATAAACAACAAATACTTATCTTTTTGGTGGAATTGAACCGACGTTTTGCAAGAGGATCTTGCTTCTTCAAGGTTAGTTATGGTTTGAAAAAGTGCTATTCTTTAAGTTTCAGTGGTTACACTATCTTCTCTGGATATTCTTGAGCTTTATTATCTGAAATAAAATAACTCGGAGATCAAATTGTCAATTTAAAGATACAATAGTGAGTGGGATTGGCTGATAGTTAATTGTGCATTTTTAGTTTAATTTTGTGTTTGTTTTTTAAAGATTTTGAGGCGTTTTCATAAAAAAACACTTTTTTTTAAATTAAATATATTATGGTAGCTGGAAGATGATTGGCATCATCTCTTTGTCAATATTAATACCACTTGGTGACAGACTATTAAATTCTTTGATGATGTGGGATTCTTTACATTTCCTTTCTAATTACGTTCTAAATCCTGTCATCAGAAATGTAACTTGGAAGTCAGTCAACTGGTGGTGCATTTCATTGTAATGCAGTCCTATTGGGGTGTCTGTCTTCTTCCTGGTATTGAATAAATGTTCCCTTATTCTAACTTTTACTTTTTGTCCCATCTCTCCTATATAATCTTCATTGCATTTCTGGCAGTGTATCAATTAGATGACATTGGCAGTGTTGCAGTCTATTGTGTGGTGTATCCTCAATTTTAAGTCTTTCTGCCTGGTAACCAGATTTGTTTCTATTACAAAAGGGCATATTAGACATCTCACATTTTTGCATTTCTTACAGCCCTTGTTTATAGTTGGTGTGACTTTGGCTTTGACTAAAATATCTTGGAGGTTTCTATTCCTTTTGTAGGTTACTCCAAATGGGGTTTGAAATAGGCTATCGAATTTTGGATCAGATATGAGTATGTTATGATGTTTTCGTACTATTGAGGCAAATCTCCCTGATAGGTGGTTGAATTTCGTGCATAGGGTCAGTGTGTCATTCTCTTTTGTTGGCTTGTTATAGGTCAATGTTTGTTTTAAATTAAGTGCCTGCCCTTCAATCTGTCTAAGGAATGTTCTTGGGTACCCACATTTTTCAAAGTCCCCTAAAAGTTGTCAACGTTTAATGAGATAGTCTCTATCATCTGAGCAGATCCTATGGAGTCTTTTAACCTGCCCCACGGGGATTCCGTTCTTGCAGCCTCTTGGGTGGATTATTTGTTTGTTGGTGTTTAAGGTCCTGTCAACTACAAGGTCATTAGAGACCCATCCACTGCATAGTTCTAATGCATAGACTGCACAGACTCTACACCAATGCAACGATTATTGGGTATTAGTGGTACCCAGCTTTCCTGAGCAACCACCCATGTCAGTACTAACTGGGCTTGCATTGCTTAACTTCAGTGATCAGACGAGAACTGGTGTGTCCAACTCAACTCGCTGCTCCCCTTGGGTGGAAACTATTGTAATTGAGATATTGTCATGTGTCAGTAGGTTTCTTTAATAGGGTGGTCATGAATTGTCCATCTTTATATGAAACTCTAATGTCAAGAAACTCGATTGAAGTGGTGGAAATTGTAGCGGTAAATTGAATTGAATCATTGATGGAGTTCATAAAGTCAATGAACTCATTTAATTCCTTCGAATGTGGCCAAAGGATAAATATATTGTCAAGGTATCTTACCCACATTAAGGGAGATTTTGGTGCCCTTTCTAATATTATCTTTTCTATGTAAATATATTAGCATATGATGGGGCTATTTTGGTCCCCATTGCTGTGCCTTGCTCTTGTAGGTCAGAACTATATCAATCAGAGAGCAGAGTGTTTCAACGTCTGGGACTGCATTTAAGGAGTCTTTACAGGACTGAATTCCTCCCACATGGGGGATATTTGTATATAGTGATGAAACATCTAGTGTGTATAAGATTATTTCATCTGGGAGGTTTGTTGTAGTCTGGAGAGTTTCCAATTTTCAAAGAAAGTCAGTAGTATCTTGTAGGAATGATGGTAGGGATTTTGGGAGTGGTTTTAGGAAATGATCAACAAATGCTGAGATATTCTCAGTAACCGAGTTATTGGAGGATACTATTGGTCTACCTGGATTACCAGGCTTATGAATTTTTGGCAGGGTGTAAAATCGGCCAGGTGTGGGATTCTTTACTAACATGTAATTCATCATGTATTTTGTAATTTATTTTCATTATCATAGAAGCCTTTTAGAGTTTTTGTTATTTTAGCCTGTATCTTATTGATTGGGTTTTTATTTAGTTTCCTATAGAAGGTTCTATCTGACAGCTGCCTGTCGATTTCCCTTATATAGTCATCCCGGGTTTGAATGACGAGAGCCCCACCCTTGTCTGCCTTTTTGATAATGATATCTGGATTTTTTCTAATTTCTTGGAGGGTCTTGTATTCTGATTTTGACAAATTTTTGGGTTTGTTCCCATCCCAGTCTTCCATTGCTTTTTGAAAATCCCTAAATATAGCTTCTTGGTATACGTTAAGTGCCTCAGATTGGATGTTTGGTGTCAACTTGATGGCGGTCTTAACGTTTTTTCCTCACTAAATTTTGGGGGTGCTCCATAAAAAAGTACTTGAGCTTAATCCTCCTCATAAATTCATCTAGATCTGAGAATACCTCAAATTTATTGACCATGGTGTTAGTTGGACAAAATGTTAGTTCTCTGCCTAGTATGTCCTGTTGGCAATTTGTAAGTGGGACACTGGAAAGGTTAACTATCGTTTTAGGTCTATTGTCTAAATCTTTGGAAGTCAACTCTGTTGGGGGATTAACTGTATGCTGGATAAAAGATTTAAAAGCATGATCTAGATTTTGGTTACCTGGAATTTTATGGATTTTGACTGACATAGCTTGGTGGTATTTTTCTACAGAAAATTTAATAAGGCCTTCTTTAGAGATATTGTTTCAGTTGTTGTGAAGTATACTATGTAAGTGCTCGATTTCTTCATCTAGGCTCACTGATGCAGTTATTATGGCTAAAACTGACAAAAAAAAGGTATTTCGTTGGTAAAGGGTTTCAGAGGTATTTCGTTGCCATGCAGTCTATTGGCCATTTAAAATTGTCAAACTTCTCAAACTTCCCAAACTTCTCTGTTGGGGCCTTTTCTAAATGTTGGCTTTCTTGAGGTGCCTTGTTGCAGTGCGATACCAATGCATTGGCAAGGTAACAAATGCCAAGAGCGTGAGGGACGCTCACACTGCATTAAATTTAATGGGGGTGGAGGTGGAGCCACTTGCCCAGGGCACCTGAAACTCAAGAGCCAGGCCTGGATCGAAGTTAACTAAATTGGAACCTGACATACAATCTCTTTTCAGCAAGCATCAAGTGCAAGGATCTTACTAAATTTAAATAATAAATAATTACTATTAATTAAAATAAAATTTTGTACTGGAATTTCAGTTCTTGATTATATGGTTCTTGATTATGGTTCTGTAAACTTTGGTTTACGGAAGTTTCGCCCCCGACGTTTCGCCCTCGATATTTCGCCTCCACTCATTTTGCCTTCGAACATTTTGCCTATCGGATTTTTCGCCCTTGGGAGGGTAAATGGCCAGGTTTTCTTTTTTATTGCTCTGTTTACTGTAATAATAATTTTAATAAAATAAAAAAAAAACCACAAACATTAAGCAAGAAATTCGTAGAATTCAATGCGTAGAATTCTTGCCAAAATTGCTGAACTTTTACCTTACCTATTCCTTGAAACACTCAGAAAAAGGTCCAAACGAACAATGCTGTTTTCCAGGTAAAAACAGCATAACCAAAAAAACCCGGCCAAAATATGGTAAAAATAAAGGGCTGGCATTTACGCTATTTACGCTATTTACGTTAATTTACACTATTTGCGATATTTACGATATATACGCTGGTATTTTACCTTACCTAAAACAGAATAACAAAAATTAACAAAAAAAACGGCCATTTGCCCTCCCAGGGCGAAATGTTCAGGGGCGATACGTCCAAGGTGCAAAATGTGTGGGGGCGAACGTTCCGGATCCCACTGTCCTTCTGCCCGGCCCCCAACGTCACCACACTCAAGTTGAAATCCTGTCATTACAAAAATAATAATGTTTATTCATAAAAATACTTGTTTTCATCAATAATTTTGCCCTAAAGCACCAACGAACCGATAAAATCCTAACCCAGTAAAATGGAAAGCGTAGCCAGGGAACAAACCGCCGGGGACGAATTTTCCCAGGAACGAATTGTGTGGGAACGAATTGACGGGGACGAACTGGCGGGGACGAATTGTCAGGGACGAATCTTCCGCATCCCTTCACCTTAAGACCCCTTGTTTCAATTGCTGTCTTAATGTGATGTAAAGACATTAAAACCCATTAAAAACATGTGAAACTTAGCAATTTATGTATATCTTCAAAGTAGCAGCAAGCAGTTGGCATTATTATTAAGAAAAATGAAATAAAGTGCATAACTGCATGTTTAAGGTGTTTGAAATACATCTAGCATCTGTATTGTAGCAAACCATCCATTTGGAGCACCACCGTATAAAACTGTGATACAAAAGTCAATGGGAAAGGGGCAGAGCTGGTACTCCTTATAGACTCCTTGTAGTAAACTTGGGTCTAGCCTTCCCTAACGCGTGGTGTGTAGGAACGGCGTGTAGAATGACAGCAAACATTCCATGCACACTAGCGTATGTGTAGCGAAAAACAAAGGGCCCCCCCCCCTCTTCCCATTGCTGTTTTAATGTCTTGCAAGCCCTTTTCTGCATCCTATTTGGACAACTCAGGCCTTCCCAAATCAGGAAATATCAAGGGGCCAATCATGGGGCCCAAAAATGCGCTTTAAAGTATGCAGTATTTTCCCATGCCGTCCTCACCCTAGCGATGGAACCATCTCTCGTAAAAATCCCCCGAAATTCACTTCTCCTTTCAACAGTCGTCGAGTGTAAGTTGTTGAATTAATAGAACAACCGTGAAGTAACCTACTAAACACAATTATTATAATAATAACAACAGTATAATAATAACAGTGTTTTGCTTCCGACTTAGTGTAGGTTAGGTTGAATCTGTTATACTTTAATTAGAAATACAAAGTGATCACAAAGTTCAGGAATGACGAAATATTTCAGAAATGTTTATTTTATAATAAGTATAGAAGGAAAAATTATTATTTAACTTTTAGTGAGCTATTTAAAACTACAAAAAATAGCCCTTTCGCCACCCCAGTATTGAGTACTAGTGGAAAGATCGCCAGTTAAAGACCGTTGGACATTTGACTGGCATAATCATCATCACCATCATACCCTTATCTTGCCTGTGGCAGGATCGGGTCTGCGGTTTATAGCCCTCCACTCCCGTCTATCTCCCACCAGGTCCCCTTCCTCCCCACACACTACCATATCCTTATCGGCAACCTGCTCCCACGTCTGCTTCAGTCTCCACCTGCCTGGGGTTCTTCCAACCACCTGCATTCTGTATTGGAAAAATTGAGCTCTCCCTCCTGTCTTCTCATTACGTGTCCATACCACCAGGGCCCGCTCTAGGGAGGGGTAAGCCGGGCATTTGTCCGGGTCGCCAAAATTTAGGGGCGGCATTTTCGCTTTTTAAGAAAAATATTAACGTGTTAATTACGGAATTAATAGATCACATGGATTTTTTTCCTTTGCTAAAAATTTACAGTGCATAGTGTAATTATATTGCTTATGCCAAAACTCTAAAAACAACCATTTATCCCGTTTGTGGCAGGGTCGGGTCTGCGGGTTCTGGCCCTCTACTCCCGTATATCTTTCACCAGGTTCCCGTCCACCCCATACACCGCCTCATCCTTATGGACAACCTGCTTCCAAGCCTGGTTCAGCTCCTCTTGCCCCGGGTGCTTCCGATGACCTGAATTCTTGAAATGGACCTAACAAGCTCCTCCTCCTCCTCTCTTCTCTTTACGTGTCCATACACCTCAATCTATTCTCCCTCATTTTTTGGCGATGTCCATCACCCCCAAGCTACCTCTGATGTACTCATTCCTAATTCTATTACCTCTTCAACATTCGCCTCTCAGCTACGTGCATTCTGTTGAAGTGACTGTAGCATAACGGGCCTAACCACTGCCATGTAAAACTTCACCTTCAACTTGGTTGGGACCCTCCTATCACACAGGCTCCGCTTGCCTTACTCCACTTCAACCACCTTGAATGATTCTAGGGGTTCACTTCAGAGTCTATCTCTCCCCTGCTTTGGGATGTTGATCCTAAGTACTTTTCCTCTTGCACCTTTTCCAGCAGCTCAACGATAGGAAGTAGGAAACCATTATTTTGCTGTCCTTCTCAACTGAAAGCTAAATACTCTTTCTTCTTCATGTTTATCTTTAGCCCTTTCAATCATCTAGCCTTTTCTATCGCTCCTCTAATATCGTTTAGGCCTTTTTCTACTCGTTCTCTGCAGCCACTAAGACTTGCAATAGTTGTCGGCGAATGCCATGGACTGAGGGGCCCATTCTCCTACTCCCGTCAGCAGTTCGTCCATAACCAGAATGCTTTTCAATCTTGTTATGGATGAGCTACTTGCTAAGTTATGGACTTAATGCTGAACCTTGGTGCATCCCAAAACTCACTGGGAAGCACCCACTGCTGAACCTTGGTGCATCCCAAAATTCACTGGGAAGCCCTCAGTATTTCACCAAGGTGTCCGTATACTGGCTATTAAACCATAATACTCTCTACTATTAGAATTTTTATTAGTAATTTATTGGTTATTGGTTTGTGGTTTATGGGTTTTGTAGTTAGTAGTTTGGATTAGTGATAAGTTTTAAGTTGTGAAGGGACTGCCAGGTGAGTGTGAGACCTCCACTCACTTGGCAATGATTAGTCCACTAATGAGTGTCTCCTGTGGGGTTGGACGGCACCCCCTCACAGGTTGCCCTGCTACTATCACTGTGGGTTCTGGACGTCTGGCTGGGGTGCCCCCAGTCAGAGCTGTCATACCAAATAAGGGGGGTAGACTTAGACTAGGGACGTGGAACCTGGGGACCCTCTCGGGGAAGACTGGAGAGCTAGTAACAATTTTGAAGCATAGGAGGGTCAGTGTTGCATTCCTCCAGGAAACGCGTTGGAAGGGTAATAGGTCACGGGCCCTGGGGGAGGGATACAAACTCATCTATGCAGGTAGTGAACAGGGACATTATGGGGTGGGTATTGTATTAAGTAGTGAACTACAGCAGGGGGTCACTTCAGTTAGGAGAATTAGTAGTAGGTTAATGTTAGTTTTTGTAGTTTGGCAGGGTATAGGGCTCCACCTCATAAGTGCATATGCCCCCCAAGCAGGCCTGAGTGACACCATAAAAACAGCCTTTTGGAATGATTTTGATGGGTTGTTACACTCTGTGGACAGTACAATTAGACAGGGTAGGGGAAATGAGCGTCTGATTGTTGGGGTGACTTTAATGCACATGTGGGTAACAATAGTCTGGGATATGAGGAGGTACATGGGGGATGTGGGTATGGGATGATCAACCCAGAGGGGCAGAAGGTCCTTGAGACAGCAAGAGCACATGGCCTTGCATTGGCCAATACTTGGTTCAAAAAGAGGGAAAAGCACCTAATCACTTTTCAGTCACCACAGGAGAGCTCCCAGATAGACTTTTTCATGGTTAGGATGCAGCACAGGGCAGAGATCAAAGACTGCTGGGCACTACCCATGAGGATTTCCAGAAGGAGAGTGGCCATAAGCTGCTCATGATAGAATTAGTAATGAAGGGGACAGTTAGGCAACATACCTGGAAGGGAGAATCAGTTATTAGGTGGTGGAAGTTGCCCACCAAGGCAGATGAATTCCAGCAGGAGGTTCTCAGCCAGGTTGACTGGGAATGGGATGGGTCAGCCAATGCCATGTTGGACAGGGTTGCTAGGAAAATTAGGAGATGTGGTGAGGCTCTCTTAGGTAGGGGTAGAGTAGGAGGAGCTTATCAGGGTAGGCAGACATGGTGGTGGAATGAGGAGGTGGAAGCTGCAATCAAACTAAAGAAGGTAGCTTTCCATAGGTGGAGGGAAATAGGGGACCAGGTTTCAAAGATAGACTATGTTCAGGCAAAGAAAAATGCCAGAAGGACCATTGCCCTGGCCAAGTATCAGCAGTATGAGGCACTATATGAAAAATTGGGGACAAGGGAAGGAGAGAAAGCAGTTTTTAGACTGGCTAAAACCAGGGATAAAATGAGTAAGGACGTTACCAGGGCTATAACAGTCAAGGATACCAATGGTAGGGTTCTGTTCCAACCAACAGAGGTGATCAAAAGGTGGGAGGAATACTACCACAGCCTCTTAAATACTGTTACAGCCAGTGTAACAGCCACAGCAAGCAACTCAAGCATAATTCCTCAGGCAGTGGACAGGGTGAGTGAGGCTGAAATCGTCAGAGCCCTTCGCAAAATGAATGGTCACAAAGCAGTAGGCCCAGATAAGTTCCCCATCGATGTTTGGCACACCTTGGGGACCACAGGCATTGCATGGCTTGTGAAGCTTTTTAATAACCTAGCAAAAGGTGATAGGATGCCATCTGCATGGCGAGAGAGTTGGATAATTCCATTGTTCAAGGGCAAGGGGGATGCCCAGGACTGTGGAAACTATAGAGGCATTAAGCTAATGAGCCACTCAATGCAGGGTGGCTGAAATGGAGGCAGGCAAGTGGGGTCCTGTGTGACCGCCGGGTCCCAATAAAGTTGAAGGGTAAGGTCTACAGAACCGTCGTTAGGCCAGCTATGCTATATGGGTCAGAGTGTTGGGCAGTTAGGAAGAACCATGAACGGCAAATGCAAGTGGCCGAGATGCGAATGCTGCGCTACATGAGTGGGGTGACGCGATTGGACAGAATTAGAAACGATTACATTAGAGATAGCCTGGGGGTGGGAGATATTGCGGAGAAGATGAGAGGGAACCGGTTGAGGTGGCATGGGCATGTGATGCGAAGGGGAGAGGAGGAGCTTATTAGGTCCATTATGGGACTGCAGGTGGTTGGGGGCATCAGAGGTAGAGGAAGACCGAAGCGGACGTGGGAGCAGGTGGTGCAAAGGGACATGGAGGTGTGTGGGGTGGAGGGGGACTTGGTGGGAAATAGGCGGGAATGGAGGATTAGAACCCACAGACCCGACCCTGCCTCAGGCGGGAGAAGGGTGAGATGATGATGATGATGACTCTCTACTATTAGAATAAACTCTTCTTCTACCCGCCGTCTTCATAATACCTCTCAAACAACCTGTTGTGAATCACTGTCATAAGCCTTCTCCACGTCGATAAAGATGGCAAGGAGATCTGATTTCCACGGACACTAGTGCTAGAGCGGGCCCTGCATACCACCTCAACCTACTTTCTCTCATTTTTTTCCGCGATGTCCCCCACCCCTATGCTATCTCCAATTGACTCATCCCTAACTATCAGCTCTTGCACCCAACTCATGTATTTGCAACTCGGCTTCTTGCATTCAATTAACGTGGCTCTTCCTCACTGCCCGACACTGATCCATATAGCATAGTGGGTCTAATCACTGCCCTGTAAAACTTCCCTTTCAACTTCCCCCAGGACTACCCTTGCTTGTCTCCACTTTAACCATCCCGGATTGATTCTATGAGTCACATCCGAGTCTATCTCCATTATTTTACCGTCCTTCCCAATTGAAAGCCAATACACTGTCTTCTTTATGTTTATCTGTAGCCTTCCCTTTTCTATGGCCCCCTCTAATACCGTTTAGGCCCTTCTCTACCTGTCGCTGGAGTCACTAACTGCTCCAATATTCATAATCCCCTAGTATAAATCTAGCTAGCAATTAGAATAGGTCCTAATTCTAATTCACTACACTGCAAGCAGCCTTATTTGGCCAATATGGCAGTGGAGAGACCAACTTTCATTCCTACATATGATACCATAAAACTCCTAAAACCCTAAGCTATATTTCTTTTGCCCCACCCCCCACAACAGTAGCAATGGTGGGCTTTCCTTTGAGGAAGTCCTTGACTTTATCCTCTGCAAGGCTATTTCATTGCCGAATTTCCCCTTATACTCAGCCAGGGACACACTTCCACCCAGAGGTCCATTGCACCCCAGCAGCAGCAGCAGCAGTCTGATAAGACTAATGATGTGAGATGTGTGTCGTACCCTAATTCCATAACCATGTCAGTCACACTCTCCTTGGGATAAAACCTGTGGAGTACAATTCTTGCTGCCCTTTTTGGATCCTTTCAATCTCCTAAGATAAGTCCTACCTGAAGGGAAACCAAATTGGACTACCACACTCCAAAATTGGTCCACCATTGAAATATACGCTGTTTCTTTTACCTCCTTTGTGCTGTCCCCAAGGACCCTACTACTCAGAAGGAGGAATTGGCCAGCCCTCCCAGTCAATTTACTAATTATCAAGTTAGCAAACCAATTCGTCTAGATCACTGGTTCCCAAAACGGGTTATATCGCTCCCTAGAAGGCAGTGGTTCATCACCATGGCAACAGTAGCCTACGGTGCACTTAGGGGCATTTTGTTAAAATAGAGGGTGGTGAAAGCATGATGAAGAAGGAGAAGATAACAACATAGAAACTATTCATATATGTCTCTCCATATGGTGCACCACCGGTCTACCCCAAGAAAACACACAAAATGCAAGTTAGGACTGAATGATAGTTCATCCTTCTAATTCGGAACATTCTTAATTTTATTCATACTTATTATTTTCATATTGTCCATTGTCATCTTAGAATTTCAAGCAGGGCCAGCCTTCTGGTGAGGAGTATGGGGTGCAGCCTAGGGTCTCCCACAGAATAAGGGAGTCTCTCATGACCTTGTCGTTGACGGGACCTTAAACACCAACAAACAAACAACAACACAGAATAAGGGCAATTTTAACTTCTGTAGAATATAATTTGCAGTAAGACATTGACAGAACTTCAACTATTGATACACTATACTATCTTAAGCTATACCCAGGGCAGTGGACCTAGCGCCCAATTCATGAGGATCTAGTATGATCAAACAATGCTGCCTGTATCTAGAGACCTCTCATTCCAATGCTTGATGCTCTTATCATCTGGAGGGTCACATCCATGCACAATTCTAAATCTTCTCTGGTTCCTTCCAGGTGCTCTAAACACGCAGGGCACCTGGAAGGAACACAGACATATTGACTGGGAAGGCTGGGCGTGCTCTCCGTTTGGTTAGAAGAGTGTTGGGAGACAGAACAAAGGATGTAAAAGAAGTAGCTTATTTTTCACTGGTCCGGCCAATAGTGGAGTACTGTAGTCCAATTTGGTTTCCCTTTAGGAAATTGAAATTATACAAAGGAGGGCTGCAAGAATTATGCTGCATCGCTTCTCTCATAGGTTGAGCGTCTCAGGCATGATCACGGAATTAGGGTGGGACTCACTACATCAGAGACGGGTATCTGACAGCATTAAGCTTTTTCACAGACTGCTGAAATTAGGGTATCGGGGTACTCCAGGAAGCAACTTATCCCTGGCAGACTATAGGGGGAGAAAGGATCATCCTTTCAAACTGAAGGAGGTTGGGGCCCAAACAGACTTCATATTACTGGTCTTTTCTGCCAAGAGTAATTCAGCAATGGAATTCTCTCGGTGAGAATAGGGCAAGAGAGTTTCTGCAAGAAGGTGCCATTATA
Organism: Trigoniulus corallinus; assembly: GCA_013389805.1. NCBI lineage: Eukaryota > Metazoa > Arthropoda > Diplopoda > Spirobolida > Trigoniulidae > Trigoniulus > Trigoniulus corallinus. The sequence goes on along the minus strand of JAAFCE010001963.1, from coordinate 20,264,669 downwards.
CCAGGTATGCAATATTTCACAGAATAGATGCTATGCCTCAGGTTCCTTAAAGAGGTTCAATGGGTTATAAATTAGGAATGAGAGTCATACTCTCCACTGCCAATTTGGCCTATCAGGGCTGCTTGCAGTGTATTCAATTAGAATTAGATTTAAAGTGATACCTTGGTTCACAAACTTAATTCATTCCTTGGCTCCCTTCATGAACCAAAAAGTTTGTAATTCAAATCAGTTTTTCCCATTGAAATTAATGTAAACCCAAATAATATGTTTTTTGACCTAGAAGATGTTTTAAAATCTTATGGCTTTATGTGTGGAAAGACAGCAATACAGAAAGGAAATTAATATAAGCACCAACACCACTTTCCTTTTTTTAGTGGTGGTTTAGGGCCCTTCATTGCAAGATGTTTAGTGCCTCTTCCATTGCATAGTTCTAATGCAGAGATTGCACAGACGCTCTTCAGTATTAGCAGTACCCAGTTTTCCCAAGCAGTCACCCACTGGGATTGTGTTGCTTAACTTCAGTGATGAGATGAGAAATGGTGTATCTGACACAAGTTGCTCCTGGCACATTCATGTATAGTTATAATTTCCCATTTTCTATCAACAGTAATCATCACTAGGTGGCGCTTGTCCCTTGTGCTTCCATTTCCTCATGGCTGGCGATTTTTATTTATTTATTGGCAAATTTGATGACAACTTCTGGGTGAAACTGCCTTTTTCAAGGCAGAAACCTTAAATTTCCAGTTAACGGTAGGGCTGTGGGATGGTCATATTTCACTGGGTGGGGAACTTGTTGCAAGGATGGGTGGGTTAAACCTAACCTTGTGATATTTTCTGCCAATCCCATCATGCTGCTTCACTGCATGCATCGTCTTGCATTTTCAGTGACCATGCTGCGTGCAGCCTGGTACCAACCCACCCTATAGCATTAATTTAATTGAATTTAATTATTCACTTTAATTATCATTTTAAGTATTTGTAATATTATTATTGGTTTTGTTGCCTGCTGTAGTCTGAGTGGATGACCATTCCTCCACTCACTTGGCAATGATGAAACCATTGCTGCACCCACCTCAGGTATCCCTGCTGCAACAGTTGCAGGTTCTGGACGTCTGGACGACCCCAGACATTCTGGACGTCCCCAGTCAGTACTGTCAGACCAAATAAGGGGCTAGACTAAGACTATGGACATGGAATATGGGGACCGTCTGGAGAGCTAGTTGCAACCTTAAAGCATAGGAAGATCAGCATTGCATTCCTCCAGGAGACAGTGGAAGGGTAATAGGTCAAGGGCCCTGGGGGAGGGTTACAAGATGATCTATACAGGTAGTAAGGAGGGACAGAATGGGGTGGGAGTTTGTTAATGGTCTCTGCACCCTACTGGGACCCGCCACAAGCCATTAACAGCTTGTTGAACTATTGGCAAGGCAGCAGAGAAAGGAACTGCAGAAACATAATCTGTCAGGTTGGCCACCTTGGTATATATGGGCATTTTCCCCTCTCATTGCCCATGACACCAACATGCCACAGGTACCACATTAAGATCACTGTCTTGCCCTGGCTACAAATACTAAGAAGCAAGTTGTGCACACCCTATAAGACAAAATGTTTGTCATACATAGTTTACAGCAGGTACAGCAGCTAGAAAAGCAAAAGGTAGTCAGTCAGTGTGTGAAGGGCTGTTTGGTTACAGTGTACATTGAGTATATTGTGCCAATGGTGTGGTTTTTGGAGGTGACTGTGAGACGGTCCCCCTCACAGTTCCTTCTATGAACTATTCAGGTTTGAATGAATAATGTACTCACAGTCGAATGCACAGTTCTCCTGAGGATTGTGATGGATAAGTGCAACCTTTGGTGATGGTTGTTGGTATGAAATTTATTCATGAATCTAGAACTTCCAAAATGGTAATAAGATAAGTTGAATGATAAGAGTTCCATTGAGAATAATTACTAAACAGCTTAATAAACAGAATTTCGTTGAGAGTACAGAGTAAATGGCATTACTTAACAGGTTTCATTGATCCTACTATGATCCTGCATTCAGCACAATATTCCTAGCCACCTCCATCTTCCTAAACCACCTCTGCCACTGGTGAGGGTTGTATAGTTAAGGTGGGAAAGTCTCCTTCCTTTCATTAGGTGTGAAAGTTTCTGTTGGTTGGGGCTGTCTATACTCCCCGCTTTTAGCCTCCTCCATAGCAACGGTGGGGAAGGAGTAAGTTAAATCAAGGCAAGGAAATGGGACTCTAGACCATAGGTTCCAAAACTTATTTGCTCTACGCCCCATTTTCAGAACTAAAAGTACTCTGCGTCCCCATGGAAATCTAGCTTCTTCAAGTAAACAGGCAGAAAGATATAGCAAAACATTTGTGTTCTTGTAAATACGACACTTGAAATCAGTGCCTGCCTTACGAATTGGATATCAGACGAGAACTGGTGTGTTCAAAACAATATAGCTGCTCTGACAAATTCCTGCAATGTTCTTCATTTAACGACCGTCAGTAGAGTACCCATTCTGTCAAAGGGCTGGCCTTATGCACAGACGAAGCAGACAGTTGCTTAACCCTTATGTCAACAATCGGGTACCCCGGTTACCCACCTGACAATTTAAAGTAAAAATTTATAATTTTATTACTAAATTTTTTTTTATATCCTCCTGGATCGTCTCTATTTCACCTTTCATTACATATAAAAAAATTTGAGTGCCAAGCATCATAACATATTTAAATTGTGTTTTGATTTGTCTATGCAAATTCAACAACCAGGGTACCCGGGTACCCAGTGGCTATTTTGAATATAAATCGTTAAAGATAGTTATCCAGAAATAATTTATGGCACTAAGATGATTCAATAATTACCATAGAACTGCACAGTCTTTACATTTTCACAAAATGTTGTTGCATTCCATGCAAGACTTTCTTGTTTATCCGTTTCTTTATGGGTGTATTGCTCCTAACATAATGCAAAGAATGGGCACTAGTAGAATTGCCTTCAGATCACATGGCAATGGACAATCATCATCAAACCCCTATCCTGCCTGTGGCAGGGTTTGGTTTATACGTTCTAACCCTCCACAGCTGCCTATTTCCCAACACGTCCCCATCCACCCTATAAACTACCATTTCCTTATGGACAAGCTACTCCCACATCTGCTTTGGTCTCCCCTGCCCTGAGTGCTTCCAACCATTTACATTCCCATAACGGACCTATGAGCTTCCCCTCCCCATTTCTCATCATGTGCCCATACCAACTCACTCTACTCTCCGTCAACCAACTCCTGTAATGCAGCAATCTCATCTCTGCGTCACCCAATCAAGTCAAGTTTTACTTTATTTTTCAAAGGGAATTTATAAATCGGAATTTATAAATGTTACCCTCATCTTCTTTGCATGGGCTTCCGGAAGGGTCATGGAGCGGCTTATTGCGTTGGGCACACCAGTTCTCGAACTTCGTCTGAACGCTGAAGTTGAGCAACGCAACCCCAGCTAGCAGCTAGTACTAACATGAGTGGCTGCTTGGGAAAACTGGGAACTGCTAATATCCAAAAATCGTCCCATTAGTATAGTGTCTGTGCAGTCTACTCATTAGAACTATGCAGGGATGGGGCGCCTATGATATTGTAGTTGAAGGGGCCTATAAACACCAACAACACAAACAAAAATCCCAAAGGGTATTTAAAAGATCACCAAATTATGTTAACTATTTCACTCTACGCAATTTTTCATTTAAACGCATAGTTGCCGAAATACTTCACCGTTCAGGAACTTTGTGATCGCGCTAATATGTAGGACAGTTTTAAAAGTAAAAACAGAAAGTGAACGCACATACCTCTCTAGAAGACTCAAAATTCAGTTCAAATGAAGTTGTCCAAGAGGTCAACAAACTATGAAAATCAATGTGAGTTCTAATTAATTTTAGGTGCAATGCCCCATACAATGCCTTATAACAGTTCAGTTGACTTTTCAAAGTTAAGATGGCACCCCCTTGTTCGCACCCCCTCCGGCCGGTCCTGCATTTTAATTCCACAAAGTTAGTCAGTAGTGCGGAGCCTATGGCGTTTTTCAGTGCGCATTCAGCGGCAAATGAGAGTAAATTCAACCACCTGGCAAGCGACCAACGAGCAGGAGCGTCCACGCAGATGGACTGAACGCTCAATTGAGATGTCAAGCCGTGGGTTGGGAGGAGGCACGAGTACTTCGCGCCTACCTGCACTGGATCGGAAGACGAGACTGCTGACTGCATCTTCTGCCTAACGACGAATGGTGACGCCCATCACTCATTCCGTCCCTTTGACAGATGTACAACCCGGCGAGGAGCCCTGGAAGTTGACCTAGGTTTCCTCACTCCTGAGGCCATCGGTTTCCAGGATGTCGCCCCCCTTGGTTCATTCAACTTGTACTCTTTCCTTCACCCAGGGGATAGCGTGGGTTGAATTCGCCGCCCCCTAATTTAGGTATTTAAATCCTTAGCCCCCTCATTTTTCCTAATATTTTATATTTTATTCATTATCTCTGCTTCTATTTTAATCGGTGCGAATTGTACGTGCGACAAAAATATGAAAAAAAATGGTCCAGACTTTTAGTTTAAATTTCAAACTATTATTATTATTTATTGTGAAATTTTACTGCCCGGGACGGGCCGCCCCCACACCCGCCACGCTACGCCACCTCCACCTAAGGCTATGTCCTAAGTGGCAGCGTCTAGTGTGAGCGGGCGTGCGCGTGCTACCACTCAAAGCGGACAAACTAGCGAGTAAAGCGACTAGTGGGAGCTCGACCTAGTCGCTGAGTTGGAATCCGCGATCAAATGAGTTTGATCGTGGCTCCCTTTCCTTGCGATTCTTGGCGCATTTCTTAAATATGGCTGCCTTCGTTGCCTCCACTGCCGAAGTTTTGAAACTACCTGTCGTATGGGATTTTGAATGGAAAGGATCCCACAGTAGAGAATCTGTGAATCTAATTTTTTTATATTTTTTATGACTTTTTATAATTTTTTATAATCTATGTTTCGAGTGATACGTCGGTGTACAACGTAAATTACGCAAAGCAGACGAATTTACACTGTACACCGTTGTACCACTCATGATGAAATAATAATTCACGTAATACCCAACAAATAAAACTGCAATGAAAGCATAAATTCTCCAAATATTTAAAAACTCATTGTGCAGCATGATCTTGCCATGGAATACCACACTACTTTCCAGAGTCATCGATAAGAACTTAACACTGCATTCTTGCCACCATGTTTTTTTACACTTTCAGAGCTCAAAGCACGCTGCCACGCTGGACACTAATGATAGGCAGAATGGTAGCACTTACACTCTAAACGCACGCCTGCTCATGTTAGATGCTGCCACTTAGGATATAGCCTAAGAAAGTGGCGAGCTCATACAAATGGACATCACACACCCCACATGAGACAGAGGCAGACGTACACTGAATCTTTCTCTTACCCAAGTGAAGAGGAGCGGCTGCTTTCCATTCAATACTCCAGTTCTTGTCTGATTACTGAAGTTACAGTAAGCAACACAACCCCAATTAGTACTAGCATCGGTGGCCTCTGGAGAACCCCTTGGTCTCCTCCTACCCCGGGTGCTACCAACCACCTGCATTCCCAGTATGGTCCTAACGAGCTCCTCATCCTCTCATCTCATTACGTGTCCATTCCACCTCAGCCGATTCTCCCACATTTTTTCGGCGATTTTACCACCCCCAGGGTGGTTCTAACATATGCATTCTTAATTCTAACAGCTCTTGACATGCCACTCGTGTACTGCAGCATCTGCATCTTGGTTATTTGCATTCTATTGGCATGGCTCTTCCTCATTGCCCAACACTGTGATCCATACAGCATAGCTGGTCAAACCTCTGCCCTGTAGAACTTCCCTTTCAACTTGATTGGTACCTTCCTATCACACAGGACTCCACTTGCCTGTCTCCACTTCAGCCACCTACCATTGATTCTACGAGTCATGTCAGTGTCTACATCCCCTTGCTTTGGAACATTGATCCCAAATACCTTACCTCTTGCACCGTTTTTCACCAGCTCGTCCCTCGAACGTATGTCACCGTTTTCCTGACTTTCGAAATTGAAAGCTCGGTATTGTCTTCTTCAAATTTATCTTTAACCCTCCCTTTTCCAACGCTCCTCTGAAGTCGTTTATACCCTTCTCTATCTGTTCTCTGCTGTCACTAAGTTTTTCAATATCGCCAGCAAATACCAAGCCCATTCTCCTAGTCCTGTCAGCAGTTCGTCCATAACCAGGATAAAAAGGTATGGACTAAGTGCTGAACCTTAGTGCAGCCTGACTTTCACTGGGAAGCCCTCAGTATCCCCCAAGGTGTCCATACCCTGGCTATGGAGCCTTCATACATATCTTGGACTATTCAAATAATCCCTTCTTCTACCCCCATTGAGATCTTTCTTTGCTGCTCTATAGTTCTGTCATCTGCCTCAGAATAAAGATTGGCTCCATTGTGGACCTATCTGGCATAAACCCAACTGCTTTCCCCAGAGGCGGCATTCCATTAGTCTCTCTCCCAAAGCTTCATGGACTGGCTCATTAGGTTTATTATTATTAGGCTGTAGTTACCACATTCTTGGACATCCCCTTTGCCCTTGAAGATTGGCACTATCCAGCTCTCACATCATTCAGACAGCATTCTGTCTCTGGGCCTCCATCTGGGCATTCAGCTTTTCACCTTTTCATCTTCCTAATTGTCCAGTCTACTTCTTCCTCTGTTACACAGTCCACCAACCCAGGTGATGCAGGTTAGAAGGCAGGGTCCTCATCTCTCCCTCAACAATCAAGAGGTTTTGGAAGTATTCCTCACACCTCCTCTACCACCAGTGGGAAGAGCAAGACTCCACCTTCCCCATCCTTCACTGTTATGGCTACAGGTATATCCTTAGCTGGCCTATCTCTAGCCCTGGTCAGTTTAATAAATTCTCTCTCCCCTTCCTTTGTCCCAAATTGACAATAGAGAACCTCGTACTTCTGGTGCTTGGCCAAGGCAATGGTCCTTTTAGGAGTGATCTTGGCCTGCCTATATGGAGTCTTAGACTCATGGTTCCCTATCTCCCATGACCTGTAGAAAGCAACCTTCTTCTGCTTGATGGCAGCTTATACCTCCTCATTCCTTCACTGGATCTGTCTGATTGCCTGGACTGAGCCTCCTACTAGACCCTGCCCCAAAATGGCTTTCCCACAAGTTCCAATCTTCCTGGCGACCCTGTCCCATTCACTTGTATAAATTCCTATTTTGGTCAGCAGTTTCCACCACCTGATGACCTGCAATCCTTTCCAAGAATGCACCTTGCCTTCCTTTCTCACTAGGATTTCTAACATGGGTAGCCTATGACCACATTATTTTTGAAAATTTTCACTGGGGAGTGCCCAGCAATCATGAACCTCTGATCTATGCCGCCTTCTAACCATAAAGAAATCTATCTGTGACACCCCTCATGGTTACTCGATTGTGATTAGGTGCTTGTCCCTCTTCCTAAACCACACATTTGCCAAAGCAATGCCATATGCGTTTGCTGTGTCAAGGATGTGCTGCCCTTCCAAACTAACAGTTCCATAACCCCATCCCCCATGTACCCCCATAACCCTGGTTATCTTTGGCGACATGGTCATTAAATTCCCCCAATAACTAAGTGTCATTCCCTTGGCATTGCCCTACCTCAGCCTTCAGTGAGTGTACCAAATCCTCCAATTCTGTCCAGTAACCCACCTTCAAAACCTGCCTTCGGGGGAGGGGCATACGCACTGATGACATGCAGCATTACACCATAACTATCATAACTCCATAACTATCGAGTGGCAAATTGCATTGGACACACCAGTTCTCATCTGATCACTGAAGTTAAGCAATGCAACTCCAGTTAGTACTGACATGGGTGACTGCTTGGGAAAACTGGTAACCACTAGTATCTGAAAACAGAACTACACTTTGGATGGGGCTCTAATGACCTTGTAGTTGAAGGGCCCTAAAACACCAACAACAAACAAACAACAATCCATAACTATCAGTAGCCTGCTATTGATACATTTCACAAGCATAACCCCTTGTTGCAGCTCACAATCTCATACTTCACCCACCCCATTCTGTCCCCCTTCTCTAGCAGAGTATATTAGCTTGTATCCCTCCCCAAGGGCCCTTGATCTGTTCCCCTTCCATCTGGTTTCTTGGAGGAAAGCTACCTGAATCCTCCTTCACTTTAGGATACTAACCAATTCCCCTGTTTTGCCAGTAGGGGTCCCCACATTCCATGTTCCTAATGTAAGGTTTGCCCCTATGTTTTGTGAATATGCCCTGGCCAGGGTTACCCCAGGCGCCTGGGACCCACAGTAACGTTGGCACTGCTTGCAATGGGGGATGCCAGTCTACCCCACAGAGGATGATTGGCATGCTACCTGCCATGGGGTCTAAGGTCCCAACCCCCATGGCATTGTGGGCTACTGGGGAGCGGCGAGTTGCATTGGACACACCAGTTCTCGTCTGATCACTGAAGTTAAGCAATGCAAGCCCAGTTAGTACTGACATGGGTGGTCGCTTGGGAAAGCTTGGTACTGCTAATACCCAATAATCGTCGCATTAGTGTAGTGTCTGTGCAGTCTATGCATTAGAACTACGCAATGGGCGGGTCTCTAACGACCTTGTAGTTGACGGGACCTTAAACACCAACAAATGAACGAATGTGGGCTACTGATGGCGGCAACATTTGGCCCACAGGTGCACCCCTGCCGTTTGCTGGTGCTGGGTCCTAAATCCCCTGCACCACCAGTCTGGTGACGTCTGAATTATTCATCCCTCACCCCATACTAAATAAAACAAACACTATACAAATAAATAAAAATAAAAGCAAAAGCAACTCCTAACCCTTTTCCTGTCTATGGCAGGGTCGGGTAACCACCTTGTCCCTCTGAATGGGCCCAGTTGCCAGCGAAAGCTGCAACCCCTATGCTTATTTATCATCAGTTCAGCATTCATAGGGGAATTCTACCGACGCCAGGGGGCGAGCTCTTACACCTGGAAATTCTTCCTCATCTACCCGTTGCATAGTAGAGGGTTCTTTTACGTACAGGTGACATCATACACCAACTGGGGACCTCTGTTTTACTTCTCATCCAACAGAAGGCACACTGGCAACCTCTTTCTCGGCCAAAACAACTCAAACCATCTCGGTCCAGTGTTGGACCTAGAACGACTGATGCAATTGCCAAGCATGCTAACCACTATGCCACCGCAGCAGGTACAAGTAAGTAATAATAAAATGTAATTAATAAATTTATGAAATTAATAAATTGCAGCTGTGGGCAGTTGGCACTTAGCTCCAACGCAGCCATTCATCTGTCAATTCAGAACACATGCACTGCTGTAAAGCATTATAGGTTTGCATATAGCGTGCGGTAAGCTTAAGCAGCCAACCTCATGACAAGGTCTGCCACCGTTTAAGGTGCCCAAAGACCACGGCCTTACCTTAACCTTGGGAATGTAGGTGATCGCCTTGAAAAGGGCGGTTTTAGATCCTGGGTGTTTTGGGCAAAAATCCCAACGAAAGCAAAAATTCATGGAGCACAGAAAGCATGCCAACAGTCACACGCGCCACCTAGTGGTCCTCCAAAGGGCCCTAAAACACCAACGAAACAAAATCCCGAATGTTGTCAAACTACCTTCATCCATATTGAACCTGAAACCGCGGGCGCCTGGCTCTTTGCAGGGTCCGCTCTGAAGGGGTGCAACCCGGGCATTTGTCCAGGGCGCCAATTTGGCTGTATGTGTGAGAACAGAGCACGTAGAGAGCTGCTTCAAGGGGTGGCAATTTATCCGTTTGCCCGGAGCGGCAATTTGTCTTTTTGTCCGGGACGGCATAAGTGCTAGAGCCGGCGCTGCTCTTTGCCAGTCCACCTGTAAGCATGCTGTAATTGTATAGCAAAACCTCTCTAAAGTTACACTCCTATAAAGGGTAAACACCTCATATCGGTACAAATTCTTTACCCGGGATCCGGAACGTTCCCCCCCCCCCCCGACATTCCGCCCCTGGGTACTTTTCGCCCCCACACATTTCGCCCCTCGGACGTTTCGCCCCCGAACATTTCGCCCCTCGGATGTTTCGCCCCTGGGAGGGCAAATGGCCGTCTTTTTGTTATTTTTTGTTATTCCGTTTTACGTAAGGTAAAAATCAAGGGCTAGTGCCAACTGACCCTTGAGTCAATGCCAGCCCTTGATTTTTATCTTATTTTGGTCGGTTTTTTTGTTATTCCGTTTTTACCTAGAAAAACAGCATTGTTCGTTCGGACGTTTTTCTGAGTGTTTTAAGGAATAGGTTAGGTGAAAATTTAGCAATTTCGGCAAGAATGCTACGCATTGTGGAGGACATCAACGGTAGAAATTTAATAGACTTTCTGAAAGGCATAGCCTAAATATCTGGAGATTCATTTTACCATCTAATAAAAAAATGATATGAATTTAAAAAAACCACTAGTACCCTACAAATCGATGTGTTTTCAGACATAAGGTAGCGACACGCGCATGCGCCAAATTTTACGTTGGTAGTTTTAAGCACCGACGCTGCCGCTATTTTTTTAAGTACAATTTAGCAGACGAACATCACTTAAAAGACTTTGACGACGTAAATTTTACGTTTTAAGTTTGCGTTTACGTCGTTTACCGGCCATTTACCTTCCCAGGGGCGAAACATCCGAGGGGCGAAATGTTCGGGGGCGAAACGTCGGAGGCGAAACTTCCGTAAACCGTCCATTGGGGAATTCCACCGACGCCAGGACGCTGCAAATGCCATCGAATACCACGCAGGACCTCCGTTTTGTTTCTCATGGAAGGTGCAATGGGACATCTCTTTCGCCTGAAAGATGTAGTGACCAGGCGACCAGTGACCAATCGAGGGATGTGCCCATTATAGACGTGCACCGTATAGAGGGGTAGTAATCACATAAAGCCTATGGGTAAAGAGGTTTACGGAAGTTTCGCCCCCGACATTTCGCCCCTGGGTACTTTTCGCCCCCGGAGCTTTCCATGAGAAACAAAACGGAGGTCCTGCGTGGTATTCGATGGCATTTGCATGTAAAAGAACCCTGTTTACTATCCAACTGGTAGATGATGCAAAATTTGCGGAGTCCTGGCGTCGGTGGAATTCCCCAATGGACAGTACACCGACCGACCAACGTACAGCAGAAGCATAGGGGTTGCAGCTTCGGTCGGCAACCGGCTGCGGGTAAACAATGCCCAATATATCGCCCTTGTGTCCTTCCAGACCTGCCAAAATCGGGAAAAGGGTTAGGAGTTGCTCTCATGAGTAGGCCTACACCTTGGCTGGATCCCACAGGTGTACCAATTTGAGAGATTTCAATGTAGCAACATTCTTCGCTACTTACGAACAAGTGCTACAATTAAAACAGTCGAAAATCTCATTTGTAGGGAATTGGAGGAAAACAACAGAATTTATTTTTGGATTAGGTCAGTAGACACTTTTTCAATAGAAGGGTGGCACCAATTAAGTGGTGCAAATCGTGAAATGAATGCTAATGCCCTAAATTTGTAGTATGGCTATTGGTAACCTCTGTGGTTAATTTGATTTTTTTCCCACTGATAAGTATAATACTTGCTCATGGACATGGCATAGTTCAACTTATTAGCTTTACTTTTAATAGTTTGAGTGGTAGCAAACCAGATAAAACATATCGTTTAGAGAATACCAACCCTTTCAGAGGCAATTATGTACCAAGTTTTACGTCGACAACTGGCAAATTTTAAGGTGATAGACGTCCTTGTCACTCTGCCCACCTCCCTTCGGTGTCGTCATAAAGCATGTGTCTTACTCAATATGTCGCTTGTGGCACCTTCAGAACCTGCACACTGACGTCGGAATGTGGCCTCCAATACCCGGAACTGAATTCCACATCTTTGGGTTAGCAACTATTAACTTCATTCTCGCCTGTGGCAACGACCGAGCACACATCTTTGTCCCTCTGGATGTACAGTATCCTGAATTCCAAAGGGAAAACGGAAAGCGTCCCAGTTGCCGTTCTTAGCGGCCGTTGGCTTCTGGACACTAGCCCGCGACTGTTTAACTCATTACTTCACGCTCGACTGTTTGTTGTGCCCTTGGGGCTTCACTGCGGAAGGGGGGTGGTTCCTCATCATGGTATCCATTATAATCCCGAGGTTCAGGAGGCCCACCCTCTCCTCTAGGGTTTTTGATCGGAGACCCATCTGTTAGCGTAAAGAGTGTGTGACGGGCGCAAATAACGATGGTGTGATTATGCTGAAGGGAAGAGACACCTGACACGTGGTGAGGAGCGTCTCAGGCTCACGTTAGCAACCAGTGCAGCCCTAATGGCACAACAAAGGACCTTCCTTGAAGAAATGTAGAAAAATATTCCGTACTAGAGCCCAGGAAGAGACAATAGGCGACTTAGTCAGTTTTCGGACACAAGGAATACGTCATATGAATTCCTAAGTGGACACTAGTAGATTACTTCCGTGGCTACCTGCACAAGGTGAGGGAGCGGGTAATCGCGTTGCACACATCAGTTCTCGTCCGATCACTGGAGTTAAGCAACGCAACCCCAGGTAGTGCTGACATGGATAGCCGCTTTAGAAAACTGGGTACTGCTAATACCCAAAAATCGTCGCATTAGTTTAATGTCTGTGCAGTCCTGCTTAAGAACTACACTGTGGATGGGGCTCTAGTGACCTTGTTGTTGAAGGGCCCTACAACACCAGCAAACAAACAAAAATGCACAAGGCGAGCCTAGCGGACTAGGCAGAGTGCTTATTATGCCCAATGGTGGACAACGTATTTTGCCTGCCACAAATGATCCGCTCGAAGCTGGAGGCGGAGCTGAATCGTATGGCCATTACCACCATCGTCGGCGTTGTGCTGAGGGAATTTAATACTTGGGGCATGGTTTCCCGCTATGCTGGGCCTCATCATCATCATCATCATCATCATCATACCCTTATCCCACCTGTGGCGGGTGTCGGGTCAGCGGGTTCTAGCCCTCCACTCCCGTCTATCTCCCACCAGGTCCCCGTCCACTCCGCCATATCCCTACGGACGACCTGCTCCCACGTTAATTTCGGCCTCCCCCTGCCCCGCAGCTCCCGACCACCTGCATTCCTGGTATGGCCCTAACGAGCTCCTCCTCCCCTCTTCTCATTATGTGACCATACCATCTCAGCCTATTTTCCCTCATCTTTTTGGCAATGTCCACCACCCCCAGACTACATCTAACATACGCATTCCTAATTCTATCTGCTCTCGACACCCCACTCGTATACCTCAGCATTCACATCTCGGCTACTTGCATTCTAGTTACATGGCTTTTCCTCACTGCCCAGCACTCTGAACCATATAGCACAGCTGGCCTAACCACTGTCCTGTAGAACTTCCCTTTCAAATTGATTGGGACCCTCCTATCACATAGGACTCCGCTTGCCTGTTTCCATTTCAACCACCCTCCATTGATTCTATGGGTCACATCCAAGTCTATCTCCCCATTGCTTTGAAATGTTGATCCTAAGTACTTTACCTCCTGCACTTTTTTCACCAGTTCGCCCCTTGAGCGTATGTCCACGTCGTTTTCTTGACCATCCCAATTGAAAGCTAAGTACTCAGTCTTATTCATGTTAATCTTTAGCCCTCCCTTTTCCATTGCTCCTCTTATATCATTTAGTCCCTTCTCTATCTGCTCTCTGCAGTCACTAATCTTCCCTATATCAACGGCAAATGCCAGTCACAGTGGGGCCCATACTCCCACACCTGTCAGCAGTTCGTCCATAACCAGGATGAAAAGGTATGGACTAAGTGCTGAACCTTGGTGCACCCCAACTTTCACTGTGGAGCCCCCAGTTTTTCCCCAAGGTGTCCTTACCCTGGCTATGGAGCCATCGTACATATCTGGACTATTCTAATAAACCCTTCTTCTACCCCTGTTTTACATAGTACTTTCAAAACAACCTTTCGTTGGACACTGTCATAGGCTTTCTCCAGGTCGATGAAAATGGCATGGAGATCGTTCTCTCCTGCCCTATACTTTTCCACCATCTGCCTGAGAATGAAGATTGGCTCCATTGCGGACCTACCGGGCATAAAACCAAACGGATTTGCTTGGACACTAGTACTATCCCGGAGGCGACGCTGCATTTCTCTCTCCCAGAGCTTCATGGAGTGGCTCATTAGCTTTATACCTCTATAGTTGCCACACTCTTGGAAATCCCCTTTACCCTTGTAGAGTGGTAGTATCCAACTCTCATGTCATGCAGATTGCATTCTATCTCCACTAGCTATCTTATTGAAAAGTTTCACTAGCTACATGGTACCTGTCCTCCCTAAGCTATGCCATACTTCAATGGGGATTCCATCTGGGCCTACAGCTTTTTGACCTTTCATCTTCCTAAGTGCCCTGGTTACTTCCTCCTCAGTTACACCATCCACTGCCCCTGCTGGTGCAGGGTTGGTGGCAATGTCCTCACCTCCCACCACTTCATTCAAGAGGTTTTGGAAGTACTCCTCCCACCTCCTCTTTACCATTGTTGGAGAGAGCAGGACCCTACCTATGCCATCCTTCACTGTTATGGCTTGGAGTATATCTTTTGCTGCCCTATCTCTAGCCTTGGCCAGTTTGAAAACTTCTCTCTCCCCTTCCTTAGTCCCTAACTGCTCATAGAGAGCCTCATACTTCTGATGCTTGGCCAGGGCAATCTTCCTCCTAGAAGTGGTCTTGGCCTGCCTACATTGAGTCTTTGATGCCTGGTCCCCTATCTCCTGCCACCTGTGGAAAGCAGCCTTCTTTTGTTTGATGGCTGCTTCTACCTCCTCATTCCACCACCATGTTTGCCTGTTACCCTGGACTGTGCCTCCCACTCTACTCTGCCCCAGGATGGTTTCCCACAGGCTCTAATTTTTCAGGCAACCCTGTCCCACATGGCATCTGTTGTCCCTTCCCAATCCCAGTCTACTTGCCTGTGTGCTTCTTGTGCAAATTTCTCTGTTTTGGTGGGTAGTGTCCACCACCTGATAACCTGCGGCCAAGTTGCGGTGCGGCCAAGTTGCGTTGGACACACCAGTTCCCGTTAGATCACTGAAGTTAAGCAGCGCACACCCACGTCAATACCAACTTGGGTGGTTGGTAAAGAACGTTGGGTGCTGCAAATTAACACTCTTCCTCCTCCTTTCACCTACCTCTTCATCTCCTGCGGGCAGCCTCCTAAGGGGTTAACCTGTTATGGCTGCCTGGCTTACACCCCAACCCACAAACTAATCAACTAATCAAATGCAGAAATGCTCTCCTTTCCAAGAATGTGCCTTGCCTGCTACTTTCACTAATATTTCTAACATCAGTAGCCAATGGCCACATTCTTTTTAGAAATTTTCACTGGGGAGTGCCCAGTAATCATGAACCTCTGATCTATGCCTCCCTCTGACCATAAAGAAATCTATTTGTGACATCCCTTGTGGTGACTGGTATGTGATAAGGTGCTTGTTCCTCTTCCTAAACCATGTATTTTCCAATGTGGGGCCAAGTGCATTTGCTGTGTCAAGGATTTGCTGCCCATCTGTGCTTACTGTTCCATACCCCCATCCCCATGGACCTCCCCATAGCCTTGGTTGTCTTTCCCTACATGCCCATTAAAGTCCCCCCTAATAACTAATTGCTCGTTTCCCTGACATTGCCCTACTGGTGCCTCCAGTGAGTGCACCAAATCCTCAAAATCAGTCTGGAAGCCATCCTTTGTGGATTCATCCAGCCCTGCCTGGGGGGCATATGCACTGATGAGGTGAAGCACTACTCCTCACCACAGCACTGTAACAAGCATGAGCCTGCTATTGACTCATTTCACTTGGGTGACCCCTTGTTTAAGCTCACTATCCAAAACTATGCCCACTCCATTTTGCCCCCCTTCACTGGCAGTATATATAAGCTTGTATCCCTCCCCAAGGCCCCTTGATCTATTTCCTCTCCACTTAGTTTCTTGGAGGAAAGCTACCTGGATCCTCCATCGCCTTAGGGTGTTAACTAGTTCCCCTGATTGGCCTGTAAGGGACCCCATGTTCCATGTCCCTAATCTAAGATTTGCCCCTTTGCTATCTGCGCATGCTCCAACTGGGGTCACCCCACCTGGGCATCTTGATCCCACAGGAATGTTGGCACTGCTTCCAGTGGGGGGATGCTGGCCGACCCCACAGCACGGCTGTGCTGGGCCTATCATCCAAAAATTATGTAATTCGACTGACATTTTCAATTGGTAATAGGGCCTACCCGTCAATCCTATGATTGGGAATGGAACGTTGTTAAATGTTCACCAGAAAGGTCGCCCTAGGTCGGGCAGCCACTGTTCCTTTAGAACCAAAGTGCATAGGCAAACTGTTGGACTATATTTTTACGCAGCCGGCTGTTGACCTATGCTAATTTACCCACGCCAGGGGGAAACTTTTTCCAAGGAGATACTTTTTCCTTCACTGACGCCAGGAAAGCGAGCTCCTACACCTGGGAATGTTGGTAATCTTCTTGCATGTAGACAGGGTCCATTTATGTGCAAGTTATTATCTCGATCCAGTATTAAACCTGGAACCATTGATGCAATAGACGAGCATGCTACCCCTGGATAAACAAGGTATAGGTCGGGAAAACTTCAGTTTAGAGCTCGCGTCCCCACTTGTGTCTGTGAAAGAAATCATCAATCGCTACTAAATGCCGTCTATCACTTCGCTTCTGAGACTAATTGGTTCCGTCTACTGTCCTAGGCAGGAAAAGAGTAAGACATGATGAAGGGAAAGCCTTATCTCGAACGGGAGACTTGGAAGTTGGAGACTCAAATCGCTTTTTTCGACATAATTTTTCATCGTTACTTACCTTTCTTCTGCCAATGGCAGGATCGGGTTTACTTTTGGGCGATTTGTTGGACGCCATTTTTACTCAGGTGGCTACCAACTGTAAAAGGAAATGATGAAGACTGGTGTTAACTGTACAGGGATTTGTGGTCAGTGTTTTGTAGAAAGAAGTCCTTCATCTTGGGATCATTATTATATTGTTGTTCCGCCTATGTCGCCCCCCCTGCTCTCTCTCCTCTCTCAAAGCGCCCCCTCCCCTGTTGCTTGTCCTGGGCGGACATGGTAAACGGGTGTAGGCACTTTAAATGGAGTTGCTGTATTGCGTTGGACACCCCAGTTCTACACTGATCACTGAAGTTAAGTAACGCAACCCAATTCGTTTTGTTTGTTGGTGTTTAAGGTCCCGTCAACTACAAGGTCATTAGAGACCCGTCCACTGCATAGACTGCACAGATGCTACACTAATGCGACGATTATTGGGTATTAGCAGTACCCAGTTTTCCCCGAGCAACTACCCATGTCATTACTAGCTGGGCTTGCGTTGTTTAACTTGTGTCCAACGCAATTCGCCGCTTCCGCAACCCCAACTAGGCCTAGTACTAGTGACTGTACTACCACGGATGACAGCTTGGGAAAACTGGGTACCGCTAATACCCAAAATTTCGTTACTAAGAAGGGTCGAGAGAGACTCGTTCACAAAAAGTCCCCGAGCGAGAGTATTACTGATACCCGAGCGAGCGAGCTTCGAGCATACGTTTATTTAGAATTATGCGCAACTCTACAGTGCAGCTGAGTATATGAATTATACCTCACCCACTCATTTTCCTTCGCGATTTCCCGATGACTATATTCCACCACCAGACGACCACACGAAATTTTCATTAAAATCAATTTTTAATTGAACACGTATTAGATTGACTATAATATCAATGATTAGGCCTTTATCATCGAATATAATACAAAAAAACAATAAATTTGAGTGAACGACAGAATGGACTTCACCAATCCAACAACAGTAAAGAAAATAAAAAGAAAACAGACGGACATGTGAAGAAGATGAAGAACGACGGAAATGTCAAAGGGAAAGAAATATTGCGGCAATTCTGACGTCAGCCCGCAAGAGGCAGCTGCTGAGAGAACGGAAATGGCGTCGTTTGTTCAATGGTGGGTTTTGGTTTCTTGTTGAGTCGTTGTTGAGTTAGAAAAAGAGATTCAACGTTTATGCTGTACAATCATTGGTCATTTTGTTGATGATTAGAATTACCAAAGTAGAGTAATACACGTTTGTGCGAGTTTAACCGGCAAATCCAGCAGGTAAGGCGAAGAAAGTTGCTTGTGGCACAGCTGGAGCTGGTGCTGGCGCAGGAGCAGGTGGTTGTTTGGCAGCCACTGCAGCCTTGGCAGCTAAGTGTTCAGCAGTTGCCCTCACATTAGCTTCTGGAAGTGGAACTGGTTGTGGAAGATGTAGTCCAGAAGCGCTGAATCCTCCAGGTCCTGCTGAGTATTGGACAGTGATTGGTTGACCAATTGGGTCGAGATATTGGTAAGTGCCTACAACACTACCGTCTGCTCCACGGAGTTCGTTTTTACCCTGACCATCAGCACTGACGTAGCCGTAGTTGTAGCCGCCAAATTCGTTTTGACTATGGAATTGGGCACTTGGCACATAAGTGAGGGTTGGAACAGCTGCTGCTGCAGGTGCTAAACCCACGCCGACAAGAGGTTGGACGACTGGGTAGGCGAATGTGGCAGCCACCAACGACAAAATGACCTATTGTTGAGATACAAAAGAGAAAGTTAATTTTGAGTTTTGCGTTTTTCTTGTCAGGTCGCGCATCTTCACTGCTACTGGATTCAATGTACAGTCAAGTTCAGTCTGGTGGGTTTGTAGCAAATCGACATTGTTACCAAAATTATCAGGAAGAAAGGTGTCAACTAACAGTTCTGGTTACACCATCTCAACCTTGAGTAGGGTTACCATTTTTTCCGCGGGCCAATCCGGGACATTAACCACGCCACCCAACAACCAACAAAAAAATGTTCTATTTTCAAAATCTCTTTTTCAAAAAATTATTTAAAAAATAAATCAAAACGAAACATATAGTTTAAAAAAGTATTGAAGGAGGAATAAGTCGTACAAATGATTAGTTGTATTTTGTCGATACTTCACTCCGCATACATAAAAATATGCTTCAAATGGCATATCATTACTGTATATGCCCACTGCCGCCAATGAAAGACTCCAGAAATAATACGATTCATATGTGGAAATACTCATCATCTCACCCTTATCCCGCTTGTGGCAGAGTCGGGTCTGGGAGTTCCTATCCTCCACTCCCATCTATCCCCCAGGCTCACCTCTACCCCGAACGTCTCCACGTCCCGTTGTACCGCCTGCTCCCACGTCCGTTTCGGTCTTCCCTTACTTCTGGTGTCACCAAT
Organism: Trigoniulus corallinus; assembly: GCA_013389805.1. Classification (NCBI taxonomy): domain Eukaryota; kingdom Metazoa; phylum Arthropoda; class Diplopoda; order Spirobolida; family Trigoniulidae; genus Trigoniulus; species Trigoniulus corallinus. The sequence goes on along the minus strand of JAAFCE010001963.1, from coordinate 20,245,362 downwards.
CACCTGCTGGGATGGGGAGAATAAATTCCTCCTCATCACATGCCTATCAACCTATGTTCTCCAATCTTTTCTGCGATGTTTCCCACCCCCAGGCTATCATAAATGTAGACAATTCAGATGCTGTCGGCTCGTTATACTCCACTGATGTAGCGCAGCATTCGCATCTCAGCCACTTACATTCTCCTTTCATGGTTCTTCATGACTGCCCAACACTCTGAGCAATACAGCATAGCTGGCCTAACGACAGTTTTAAACTTTGCCTTTCAATTTATTGCGATCCGGTAGTCGCACGGGACTCCACTTGCCTGTCTCCACTTTAGCCATTTGCACGGGAAATACACTACAGAAGCTAAATTATTTTCAACAAATCACTAAACGAATTTTTAATTCCGGGACGCGCGCCATGCGGGACGCAGCGCTGAAATCCGGGACGAATGGTCACCCTAACCTTGTGTCAATATTCACGTCGGAATGGACAAGTTCTCATTGAAAAGAATCACATTGAGAATGAATTTTGTTCACATTGGTCAGGTTTGTGTGCTAATTTTTTTTAACAACGTAATTCAAATGACGTTGCGGATGTTGCTAACGTTTTTGAAGTATGTCTAAGAGTTGTTTTTTATCCTGTCAGACGTCTTTCATCCTTCGTAGGACGACAAAACTCCTGTTGACTATTCCATTGTCAGCAAGTGGTGTTAGCAGATTAAATCCATGTCTTTTTTTATCTTGCTGAGAGAATTTGCTGGCAATAATGTCGAGTGTTTATTATTACTAATATCCGGAAAGCAAGGGCAAACAACTAAATGACATGCATACCGTCTCTCCTGAACACTGTAAGTCAGTAATTTTCAAGACAAAAACTGAACTTGAGACCTTGTAAGGTTGTTTTAACTATTTCAAATCTGTTTTATTGCCGCAGTTAAGGCTGCACACCCACGGCAGACAACCAACACATATCTATTTAGACTGTCTCTACCTCTTATGTTAACTAAAAAACTTAATCTAATGTCACAGGAAGTGAATTACACAAACTAGGACATTCAAGAACAAGCATCGCATTCTAATTAAACAGCTTTAGTTTCATTCATACATTTTTCTTTTGCTCGTTTCGTGATGGCGTTGGTAGAAATAATTATTGTTAAAGCTATTATTTACAATTTAGTTATGAGTTACACGTTTACAACCATTTATAAGGAATTCCCTAATTGTGCTAATAATAACAGCTTGTCTATGAGTTGATTAAGAATTATATAAAGATCATAATAATTAAGTTGCATGTAAATCAGTTTCTTATTAAATTGGAGATTTGTTTCGTTGGTGTTTTAAGGCCCTTCAACTACAAAGATCATTTGAGTCTCGGCCACAGTGTAGTTCTAATGCAGAGTTTGCACAGACACTATGCTGGTATAGTGTATAGTGTATGGTATGATTTTTGGGTATTAGTAGTACCCAGTGTTCCCAAGCGGTCACCCATGCTAGTACCAGCTGGAGTTGCGTTGCTTATCTTCAATGATCTGACTAGAACTGGGGTGTCCAACACAATACAGCCGCTCTTGGGAGATTCGTAAAGTACGAGACTGCAGGCAGTGCCGGATTTAGATATTGAGAGGTCCTACTCTATTTCAATTTTGAAGCACTTTCAATTATCACACCTTTGTTATGATTGCAATAAAATGCACAAATAAATGTATTAATCAACTTTCCAATAACAGACTTTAGGGAAATATTGAACGAATGCATTGTCTTAAATTTTGAAGCCCGCTAAATGTTGAGGCCGTAGGCTTCAGCCTACTTAGCCGAGTGGTAAATCTGGCTCTGACAGTCTGCAGGCTTTTATACTAATTTAAAATTGAGCTATGTAGTAAATCATGAAATGGACACTTTCTATTTCGTAAAATTACACTATTTGTTTAGGGTAAACGAATTTGAAAGGGAACTGAATTAGGGTATCCCTTATGAATCTCCCTAGAGATACTGGCTGCCATTATTAGGGAAATTCAAACATGATCTCCCGTTTCTTAATTCATTAAGACATTTTAAAAATCCTCCACTGAAATATTTCTGTGGTAATATACTGTTCAGAATTAATTACTTTCAAATGCAAGATCTGTTTTGGAAATCCAAACAAAATTTTTTTTGTGATTAGTACATATATAAGTTATATATACTGTCAATATATATATGGACAAAATATATCCGTCTATTGTCTGAAATTCGACTTACCAGAGTCCTCATGTTGATGTTTAGTGAGAGAGAATGAGACACTTAAGGAGAAGTTGTTAGTGCTTCTTGAAGAAGTTGTAGTTGAGTTGTGTGACTTTAGATGAAAGAAAATGGGGTATTTATACTTAATTGGTTGACTGGTTGCAAAACCGTGAGTGGCTTGAATGGAACTCCCCAACTGGCCAGTCAATAATCTTGATGCAGTTGTAGACCTCCATCAAAGGCCGGTTGAAAGCCATTTTTTTTCCTTCCAATTTGTGTATGTGTCCGTGAAAATACCTGTGCACAATGTGTATTTAGGTCAAGGGTGCTTGGGAGTGGCCTGTGGTTAGACCGAAGATAAGTTTCAGACCGAAATTTGCTGTCGCCCATACGTTCTTTCCATTGTTATCGTTTTTATCATATATTAATTCCTGAATTGAAAACTCGTTACGTATACCTCTCCCTCTCTCTCCGTACTCACAGTTGTAAACAATACAGGGTGGCTATCAAAGAGTGATGTCGCTCTCTTGGGGCAAATTCAGGACTCACGGATATCAAATTTGCTAGTGCCGTCTTAACAGCATTATGAGCCCCTGGGCAAAGCGTTGTGCTAAGACTCCTACGACAACAGCTCACAGGAATATAATGTAAGTGGTTACTTGACACACAGATTAGCAAGAGGCCTCTGGTCAAGTGCCCAGTAGGCCCATTCGTTAAGACAGCACTGAAGTGTTCCACATATAGCAAACTTTAATACTACCCGTCGATGGCAAGAGGCGACAGGTACCTTCTGCTTGAAATTCTTGATTTTTTTTTTGCGGGGAAGGGGGGTTGTGAAATATGTTTATATTCTTGGACTTTAGTCCGGAAGCGACGGGCAGATTACCTTAGGTTAGACCCATTCTTGTGCTCTTAGAGTTTAGTCAGTTATTGGTGCGTCAAGGACACTACTTGACCCAGCTCCTTTTTTTCACGCAATATTTCCTCAACATAGCGGGTGTCCGGGTACCAGGCGTGTATTCCCTCAGCATAGCATCGACGATGTTCTCCGGGAGCAGCTCACCTTGCTCCGCCTCCAGCACCGTAAGTCGAGCGGCCCACTCGTCGTCTTCCACCCCTGAGCAGAACGGCTACTTTACTACGTTCGCTCTTACCACCTTGTGCAGGCAGACACTTAAGAATCTATGTCCGCGTAGGAATTGGGTAACGTAGTATCCAATCTTCCCTTGTCTCGTCCCGACCCACGGTTTCACGTTTTGGATGAGCCTTGCTGCCAGCAGACTACGAAAAGAATTCAAGACGAAATCATTCGTTTTATCAGGGTCGTGCCTGCCACAATGGTACAATGGCAGGGTAGGATCTAGGATTTAAAGTTCTCCACGCGCCCGGCAGATCGTGGATGTCACACGGGGCGACAGGGCGCACGGGGGCGCGACATCAGTCTAAATCGAACCTTCAGCCATTTAATCAGTCCACTCTCAAAGCACTCCAATTAAGCTGACGAGACATACTACTTATTCTAGAAGCACATCCCTTTCAGGGGTACTACTCAGACTTTTCGATGGCCCTGAATATTCAAGCGATACCAGGATGCGTCACTAGAACCTTACAAACAGCAGAATAAAAATATTGTTGAACAGGTCGCGGAAATTTGGGTTTCCATTACTGCTGTCTGAGGTGTATCAAAAAATACTCGTTAATCACCCTAATCTGTCAAGGAATCGATCCTCTCAACACCTACGCTGTACTTAACAGCAGAATTTTCACTTACTGTAACTAGTAATTTGCTTCAAGGTAATTTACATTGCATTTTGAATGTTTAGAGTTGTTTAGATAATATTTCCGGTTTGGAATTGAGAATTTGATCTCGAGAAAAATAATAGGTTTACCTAACATACTGTATATACCCTTCAGTAAGAGCCTTAAATTTTCGTTTTAATACAGCCTTTGGTAGTTAAATGGTTTGCATTTGAAAGTGAGGGGATTCGGGTTCGATTGAAATAGGGGAAAGCTTTCAGAATGGAATGTGACTTTAAATACCCTTTCCCTGATGCAGTACAACAATATTTAATTGTGGTAGTTCTGTATTTTGTTCTTGGTTTGTTGGTGTTTAGGCCCTTCAAATACAAAATCATTAGAGCCCCGTCCATAGTTTCAATACAGAGACTGCACAAACTACGCAAATGCGACTGTTATTGGGAATTAGCGGTACCCGGTATCCCCAAGCACTCATATTAGTACTAGCTGGGGTTTGCGTTGCTTAACTTCAGTGATCCGCCGAGAATTGATGTGTCCAACGCAATAAGCCGCTTCCGTGGTGGTTGTGAATTTCAGATTTGTCCCAGCACAGTGGAAATTAGAGGCCAGAACTGAAGGTGTAATATTTTGAGAGCGAGCTGTTAGACCTGAGAATTTAACTCACGCGCTTTTCCGTGAAATCGAATTTGGGACGACTAGGTGCAGATGATATCGTCCACTTAGAGTTTCCCTAAAGTCCGAAGGGAAGTGCCTACAACAGCCAGAATCAGGGCCGATGAGAAGCAGGATTATGGAGTAAAATTCTCCAGGCCCGAGGCTAAGAGCCTGGCGATGTCTCAACATCCTAACAGCTAGTCGGGTCTGCGATCAAGTTTTCTGTAGGAGAGGGTTAAGCAATGCAATCCCAGCTAGTACTAGCATGGAGGACAGTTTGGGAACACTTGGTGCTGCTAATGCCCACAACGTAGTGTATGTGCAGACTCTGCATTAGACCTGGCAGTGGGCGGGGCTCTAATGACCACTGCTGTTGAAGGGCCCTAAAACACCAAAGAAACACCAAGGAAGGCACTCTTGGGGCTTGCCTCCTATCCGAAGGAAGCCATCTGCCTCTACCTGAATTGATCCTTCCAATGTGGAATCACGACGTGATGTTCTGTACCCTGTCCACTGAGACTACTTCGGGTTCCTGTCTCCCTCAGGACAAGATAAGCCTCGAACCTGTGGTCATGAATTTGAGATTGAAGTGTGATGCTGTAGTTAACCAAATTAGGGCGACTCTTCCAGCAGTCCAAATGTATGCAGGCACCATTCAATCCTTCCTCGCTAGGGAGTGCCAAGCGCCCCGCTGCAGGAAGGTAGAGCCATGTAAGAAACGAGAGACAGAAGAGAAGCATATAGCCTGAGAAAAAGAGCAATGAGGGAGAAGGACTGAACGGCTAATCCGGGACTTTCGGAGGTATGGGATGGGGTAATTCGTCACCCAAATCATGAAGGGGCATAACAACACAGGATGTGAAGAGCGGATGCACCAAGGTTTCTGTTCTGACCAGGAAGGATGACTTCGTGCATCACATACCTGTAACAGATGGACCGCCCATCGAGAAAAACTAGAAGGGGAGGTAGGTCGCCCGACATCCGATACTGTTGTGGATACCATTTTGAGGACCTATCGTGGATACCATGCTGAGGGCTTATTGAGGATACCACATTTGAATCCTTCCAGGAGGATGCCTGGAATGCGGTGCCATGTATAGGAAAAGGTGGAGTAAGCTAGACCGAGAAGCGTCCCAGGTTCATGCTAATAACCAGCGCAGCCGTAAAGGTACAACAAGACGCCTACTCTGAAAAATGTGTTAAACTGTTTCGGGCTATTGTCCTGAAGACAGTTGTAGTTGTTTTAGTCGGGGGTCTGACGAGAAGTGCGTAACAGCGTTTCACCTATCCAAGAATCCTAGGATATTACCTTTTATTGTTGTAGGTAGCGGCCAGTTCTCGTCTGATTACTGAAGTTAAGCAACGCAACCCCAGATAGTACTGGCATGAGTGACCGCTTGGGAAAACTGGATACCCAAGAATCGTCCCATTAGTGTAGTGTCTGTGCAGTCACTGCACTAGTTATGCAGTGGACGGGGCTCTAATGACCTTGCAGTTGGAGGGCCCTAAAACACAAACGAAGCAAACAACTGAAGTTAAGCAACGCAACCCCAGCTAATACTGGTGCAGGTGACCATTTGGGAACATTGGGTACTGCTAATTCCTAAAAATCGCCTTAACAACGTAGTGTCTGCGCGGACTCTGCATTAGTCGGGGACGGGGATCTAATGACCTTTGTAGTTGAAGGCCCTTAAAGACCAATGAAACAAAATTCATTCTAGTGGTCATGAGGAGGGAGGTCACGGTATCTTTCTATCTCAAAAGATCTCTATTGCTTCGCAGTGTGGGTCGGGGAGCGATCAGGGGCGGATCTAGGTTGCTCGGGGCCTAGGGCTTATTAAAGTTCAATAATGTCACATCGATTTAAATTCAATGAATAATAGTATAAAATGCAACGCTCTTTACGATTCTATTATAAATAAACAATTTCGTAATCCAGATGAAGTTTAAATCTAGTATTATAAAACTGAGTAATTCTGGTACGTACACGAGTTTCAGTATTTCCAGGTGTAGGAGCTCGCCCCCTGGCGTCAGTAGCATCCCCCAACGAACACTAGACCGATGATAAATAAGCGTAGGGGTGCAGCTTCGGCCGGCAACCGGCTTCAGAAAAAAACTATGCCCAATATATCACCCTGTGTCCATTCAGAGGGACAAATGGGTACCCGACCCTGCCATAGGCGGGGAGAGGATTAGGAGTTGCTTTTACACGAGTTTCAGTATGAATCCCCGCCTTGATAATTGACTTTTTGCAAAGCATGAAAAGAATTTGCAAATTCCTGTGATTGTAATTGACAAAGTAATGTGTTTTAAAGCATGGTAAAGAGCGAGATTCTACTATGAGGAGCCTTCAACTACAAGGTCATTAGAGCCCCATTGGTTTTATAATGCGGTGTTGGAACAGTGGGGTAGCCGGCATCCCCCCACAGACAACTTAACCAATATTTCCTGTGGGTTCCAGACGCCTGGCTGGGGTGCCCCCAGTCAGAGCATGTTCAGTGGGCCCGCAGACACGACCCTGCTACAGGCGGAATAAGGGTGTGAAGATGATGAATAATAGTATAAATAATCATTATTATTATATTATTAATGTTAACTATTTTTACTATATGATAAGTGCTCATTGTTTATCAAAAAGTATTAAAAGTTTATGATAATTCAATTTTTGTGGGGCCCCTTGACACTTAGGGGCCCAGGGCTTAAGTCCTATTAGTCCCTATGCAGATCCGCCCCTGGGAGCGATCACTCTTTCTGCCGGTTAAACGACTTATAGCAGCACGTTGACAGGCGTTCGCTGTGTGATGTGTGACAATGAAACTACCAATTTTTAATGAAGGCTTTTTAAAAATAAATTTATAGGTTATTATTTGAATTGATATATATTGCGTTATGTCCGCAGAGCAATAACAACATTGTTTTGACAAGAGTGGTGTCCATGATCCAAAATAAATCAATTTCATACCCTATATGAATAACTTAATTCAACAATTTCGAAGACCTGACTAGAAAAAAAACGTGATATTAAAAGAAAGGTGGTGCCAATGACTCAAACTTTCAACTATAAATAGTCATTGAAAATCGTGAAATACCTTGAACATTTCCAAGTTGAAGCGAAATTGTTAATTTAATCAACAGATTGTTTTAAGAATGTGTCAATCCCTAATTAACCACACCTCAACTCACACCCTGTTAGTGACCCCAACATGCTCAACGTCCCGCAAACTAAATTCTGTTGTAACTGAATGCGACCGTAGTTCATAAAAGTTCATTACTGAAAAACAAATACAGTATTTCTTTAACTATGGCAGGGTCGAGTAACCATCTTTGTCCCTTTGGATGGTCACATGCGGGCGATCTGTTGGGCGGTATTTTGACGCCGCCGGGTACCAATAAACTGTGCAACCCTAATGCTGTATTTATAGTCGGCCTACTGGGCGATCTCTTAGGCCTGGTTCACACGGCAACCTATTCGATACGATATTTCTCGTACACGATTTTATTGAATACGAGACAGAGTTTCACATGGCGACTATTCAATTCGAGTTTTCACGTATAGAGGGACACTGCAGGGAAGCACAGATAGTAAGTGAACTAACAGTCGTCATCACGAATGCACGCATTCAAGGGGTCCACTTATTACAGGCCTGGGAGCGGCTTATTGCATTGGACACACCAGCTCTCATCTGATCACTGAAGTTCAGCAACGCATGCCCAGCTAGTACTAACATGAGTGGCCGTTTGGGAAAACTGGGTACTGCTAGTAGCCAACAATTGTCTCATTAGGGTAGTGTCTGTGCCGTCTCTGCATTAGAACTACGCAGTAAACGGGGCTCTAATGACCTTTGTAGTTGAATTGCCCTAAACCAGCAACAAACAAACAATTACAGGGCAGTGGTTGAGCCAACTATGCTATATGGATCAGTGTTGGGCAGTGAGAAAGACTCAGGTCAACAGAATGCAGGTAGCTGAGATGCGACTGCTGCAGTACATGAGTGGGGTGTAGAGAGTAGATAGGATTAGGAATGAGTATAATAGTGGTAGCGTGGGGGTGGTGGACATCGCTGAAAAAGTGAGAGAATAGATTGCAGTGCTATGGGCACGTAATGCGAGATGAGGAGCTCGTTAGGTCCATTTGAGGAATGCAGGTGGTTGGAAGCATACGGGGGAGGGGAGACCAAAGCAGACGTGGGAGCAGGTTGTCCATAAGGATATAGCAGTGTGAGGGGTGGACGGGGAACTCGTGGGAGATAGACGGAATTGGAGGGCTAGAACCCACAGACTCCACCCTGCCAAAGGCGGAATAAGGGGTTGATGATAAGGCAGGTGCCCAAGCATCCCACATATCAAAATCTGGAAAAATTTTTGCTAAAGTTTCTTTTCTGACTTAGTAGGGGGGAAAAAGTTTGTTCGTGTGAACAGCACAATAGCAAAATAAGTGCCACTGCTTCTCGTATTCGAGAATTTCGCATCTCAGTGACAAGTTCGGTCAGTATACGGGAAAATTTTTTTTTCGTATTTGAGATTTCCCCGCATGGCCTCCATCTGAACAATCCCATATGGTTTTAAATGTCACTTCTTTATTCGGGAAAAACTCGTATACGGGAAAAACATTGCCATGTGAACGAGGCCTTACACCTAGGAATTTTGCCAATCTAGTCACTGCATAGCAGAGATGGGACTTTTACGTGCAAACGACATCTTACACCATACGGGGCACTGTTTTACTTCCACTGCGACGGAAGGCACACTCGGGACATCTTTCTTGCTCGAAAGAAGCCAACCCACTTCACTCGAAAATCCATTCTGGATGTTTGTTTGTTGGTGTTTTAGGGCCCTTCAACTATAAGGTCATTAGAGCCCCGCCCACAGTGTAGTTCTTATGCAGAGACTGCACAAACACTACACTAATGCGACGATTTTTGGGTATTAGCAGTACCCAGTTTTCCCACGCTACCACCCATGTCAGTACTAGTTTGGTTTGTGCTGCTTAACTTCAGTGATCACACGAGAACTGGTGTGTCCAACGCAATAAATCGCTCCCACGACCCTGGAATCACTAATTCAGTAGTCGAGCACGATACCTCTGAACTATTTAGACGGGCGATTTATTTCAATTCTCTAATTGCAACTACTAACATTTTTCCTCCTATGGAGGAGGAACTGGGTAGTCTGGAAATGGACACGTGGGCCATCTTTCGAGCGGTACTTTTTACGTAGCCAGTAACCATGCAAAGCTGCAGCACCGAAAAAGCAATTCATAACCCTTTTCCTGCCTATGACCGTCGGGTGCCCATATTTTCCCTCTGAATGGACACAAGGGACATGATTATTTCACAGCCGGTTACAGACCAAAGCTGCAACCCCTATGCTTATTTATCGTCAGTCTACTGTTCGTTTGGGGCACTCCAACGACGCCAGGGGACGCGCTCCTACACCTAGAAATTAGGCCCCATCAACCCGTTTCATAGGAGAGAGGGTTCTTTTACGAGCAAATGCCATCGTACACCACAGGTCCAGCATCGAACGCAGAACCATTGATCTGGAAGGTCCAAAGCTGCAGTACCGTTGCTTATTTATAGGCGGTCTACTATTCATGGGGCACTCCACCGAGTTCATACACCTGGGAATTTTGCCTCATCTGCTCATTGCATAGTATAGAGCAATGGCAAAGGAAAATATAAAAATAACAAATTAAAAACAAGAAACGAGAACGACTTTTGTCTCTCGAAGATGAACTTTGGGTGTCTCTCTCAAACATTAGGCCACGAATTCAATTGCTTATGCTAACAAACACACCTGTATCAGATAATGGTTTTTTTGTCACTGTATGGGGTTCCGCGAAAGGTCTAAATGTTCCAAAGGGTTCCGCGAGAAGTCTGGATGCTCCATAGGGTTCCGTTCCAATAAAAAAGGTTGAAAAGCACTGGTATAGAGCAGGGCCGTAACGAGGGCGTGGCGAAGAAGGCGGCCGCCACGGGCGCAACTGGGTTTGGGGCGCAAAATGTTTAAGTGTTTTGTCATTATTGGGATACGGGCAAGCGAAAGTTAGACACTTGCCACAGGCGCTTCATACCCCCGTTACGGCACTGGTACGCCGGCACTGGTCGACGGAAGGCGCACTCGAGGCCTCTATTTCTCGCCCGAAAGAAGCCAACTCACCTTGATCCAGCGTCGAACCTGAAACCATTAATTCAGTTCTCTTCTGATCACTGAAGTTAAGAAACGCGACCCCAGTTAAAACTGATATGGATGGTCGGTTGGGAAACCTGGGAACTGCTAATTGTAGTGTGTAGTGTAGTGTTTGATTAAAACTATGCAGTGGACGGGGCTCTAATGACCTTGTAGTAGAAGGGCCCTAAAACACCAAACGAACCAACCAAACAAGCTACCTCTGCAACAGAGAGAGACGGGTTATTTATTATTTCAATGCTCTGATGACCAAAAAAAGTAGTTGGTTGACTTGCAGCAGCGTTGTTATACAATCCCTTTTTCTAATTATAATAATTTTAAGTTTCATGAAAAATTCATTTCACTTTTCATTGCTGCATTATGCTTTATTATTAATACTTTATTTTGAGTATTGTTATTAGGTTAGCGTAGAGTATTAATATTTCATTGAGCAAATATTCAGTATTATATCAATTGAGAGTAGATGGGAAACCCCAAGTCTGAATAGAATTTAGATCGCGTTTTATTATTTTTCTTTATTCACGAACGTCGTACTTTTTATTTATTAAGAGAAATTGCGAGTTGAAGCGGAAGTCCTCGTCATGATCTGATTTGACATCCACGTTCCATTGCCTTCTAAATCATTTATTGTGTAATAATATATCTTTTTAATACAATACTTTTTCGTTCCGTTAGTGTTTTAGGACTCTTCAACTAAAAATGTCATTAGAGCACCGTGCACTGCGTAGTTCGAATTCGGACCTGCACAGATTTTTTGGGGCTTATTGCGTTGGGCACACCAGTTAAGCAACGCAACACCAGTTAGTACTGCCATGGATGGCCACTTGGGAAACCTTGGTACTTCTAATACCGTAGCTAAAAATTCTCGCATTAGTGTAGTGTATGTGCAGTGTCGGCGTTAGAACTACACAGTGGACGGGGCTCTAATGACCTGGAAGCTCAAGGGCGCTAAAGCACCCACAAGCCAAACGAAAAATGAAGTATTAGCAGTACCCAGTGCTGCCAATGAACTCCCAGAGGCTCTTAATGCTCCCAAGGCTCTGATGAACTTGTAATTGAGGAACCCTAGGTCCCGGTGCACACATTCGATTTTTATTCATGCGGCGCTGCTGCGGCTGCGTATATCGAAGTTGCGTCTGAAAATGCCCGCAGATCCCAACGGAACCGTAACGGTGCCGCACACCCATATCCGATCACGTAGTACCTTTTGGCCTACTGAGTGCTGCACACACCCGTTCATATCGTGAGGGATTTTTTTTTTTGTTTTGCGATTTCGTTGGCGAAAAAGTGCACGCCTTCTGCAGGAGTTGCCAACAACACCAACAGAAGTCACACATACGATATACGGAGCCGGAGGTATGTGTGCACTCCCCCATTGCAACTAATGTATCCCATACCATAATTACGATACCGCTGCGGTTCCGCACGAGTAAAAATCGGGTGTGTGCTCCGGGTCTAACGACACTAAGGGCGGATAATAAGGCCATCACGTTCAACGCAATGCAGCCGCTCTTGATGTGTTAGGGTTATCAGACCCTACCCTGCCAAATGTCGAATAAAGGTATGAAGATAAAGGCTACTGGTTACAGCAACTTCAAATGTCGTGGATGAAACGTTGCTAACGTTTGTTGTAGCGAGTTGAATGACCTCCTAAATCATGTGGAAAATTCACACAAAATTCAAAATTATAAATGCTGAATATTCGTTACACTGTGTAACACTTTAAACATATACTATGGCTCGTTAAATATTCAGTAAAATTGTAAAGAATTAATTAATTTTTATCGCATCTTGTTAATTGTATAGATTTAACGTATAACGAGGTCACGTTTTCCAATTCGCAACTTCCGCCAAGATGTGTCAAAAGACATTTCCTTTTTTTGTGTTTCGAATTGACTTTAAAATGTATTCACATAATTAAATCTAGTTTTAGCACTCAGGTGGTGCCACGGTATATGAATTAGCCTGGAATTAGGTTCTCATGACGTTTATGAGCAACGGGAAGTGGCAGGCTGCCCTTGATACAGCTTCCATTTTCAGCTCCTGAACTAACACACTGATTCTGTTGATCCGTTGTCAGGTCAAACGATTTCAGTACAAATGTCGTGGGCGACCGTTTGAGTACACTGGGTACTGCGAATATCCAAATTGTCATAACAGCGCAGTGCACGGGGCTCTAACGACCATTGTACCTGTAGTTGAAAGGCCCTATGAGTACAATGTCCAAGATCTCAACATCCGGCATCAATGGTTCGGAGGGAGCGGCTTATTGCGATAGACACACCAGTTCTCGTCTGATCATTGAAGTTAATCATCGCAACCCCAGCTAGTTCTGACATTGGTGGCTTCGTGGGTAAACTGGGTACCGCTAATACCCAAACAATTTCGCATTAGTGTATTGTCTGTACAGTCTCTGCATTAGAACTACGCAGTGAACGGGGCTCTAATAACCTTGTAGTTGAAGGACCCTAAAGCACCAGCGAAACAAAAATAATGGTGTAGTATGGTTGTCCCCAGCAAGTGATGGAAATGGTACGGCAATGACGCAAATGGTGTAATATAGGCCTACTACCTAAAGAATTGGAAGAATGTCAAGGGCACATAAAGAGGAGCGTGACAACGGTTCCGGGCAAGTACAGCAGAGATGGCGGTCGGCGCTTCGTCAGTAAAAACCATAGAAACACTTTGGTTGCCTCATGCACTCGTGGTTGCAGGTCCAATCCGGTACCCTTGCAGGGCCCGCACTAAGGGGGCAACCCGGACATTTGTCCGGGGTGCCATTTTGGCTGTAAGTGTGAGAACAGAGCACGCAAACAAAGCGCTGTTTCAAGGGGCGGCAATTTGCCATTTTGTCCGGGGCGGCATAAGTGCTAGAGCAGGCGCTGACCCTTGGTGGTTTAGCTTCCTTTGGGCAACAGGCCTCATGTTAGCCTTCCGTCTGACGGAAAAGGATTCATCTTCACGCAAGCGAATTCTTTATATACACTAAAGTGACCGGATTTTCCAGAGGGCAAAGCGGGACGCGGGCTTTTGGTGAGTGCCTCCAAGTAGGGGTGGTGAGACATGCTTTCCTGAAGGGCAAAGAACAAAACTTGTGACTTCATACCTGCTGTACCTTATAGCTTGAATGTGTGTCCATCCAGCACAGGATGCATCATCATCATCATATTCTTATCCTGCCTGCGGCAGGGTCGGATCTGTGGGTTCTAGCCCTCCACCTCACACACTGCCATAGCCCTATGGACAACCTGCTCCCACGTCTGCTTCGGTCTCCCCTTGCTCCGGGTGCTGCCCACTTGCCTTTCTGAAATGGACCTAACGAGCTCCTCCTCTCCTAATCTCATGACGTGTCCATGCCATCTCAACCTATTCTCCCTCATTTTTTCGGCGTGTCCACCACTCCAAGATTACCTCTAATATACTCATTCCTAATTCTATCAGCTATCGACACCCCACTCATGTACTGCAGCATTCCCATCTCAGCTACTTGCATTCTGTTGACGTGGCTCTTCCTCACTGCCCATCACTCTGATCCATAGAGCACAGCAGGCCTAACCACTGCCCTGCAGAACTTCCCTTTCAACTTGATTGGGACCCTCCTATCACACAGGACTCCGTTTCCCTGTCTCCACTTCAAACATCCCCATTGATTCTACGGGTCGCAAGACTGGTCCAGCACAGGATGCCTGATGTTTTAATTTGATGCAGACGATGATCAGTTGCCAACCTAGAAGGATCATTCTTTGTGGGTGCTCTATACACGTATTTCATTGACGAGTGAATGTTTCTGCGAAGTTGTCGACAAAGTGGGACAAACGGGCGTCCCGCCGGGATAAGAGAGGAACGGCGGGACATGAAGCCTGAAGTCGGGACTGTCCCGCCTAAGTCGGGACGTCTGGTCACCCTATATACACTGTAACAGGGGCGGATCCAGGGAGTAATGCAGCAAATGCTCCCCTGTCAGTGCCTCACTGGGGAGCATATTTCAACTGATGCATGATTCAACTTTGCAACTAATGAGGCATTTTTGCATCGCCATCCTCATTTCTATACTGCCAGTCCAACAGTTGCAGTCCCATCTGCAGTTTGTTAAACCACTGAAGATGAGACATCATCTAAGGGGCAGCAGAGGACCTATAGTCATTGCTAGGTAGAATTATACTAGGGGATTCTGAATATTTAAAAGTATTTGGGGCGCATCTCTTTTTGAAGTGCTCCCCCTTGATCCGCTTCTGGATCCGCCCCTACACAGCAAAGACCTCGCTTCTGGAGTTGATGAAGGAAAATGCACCGACAAACAACTCAGGAGTGTAGCCCAAATGAACCTTTAGTCGAATGAAAAGTACACACCCGTGTGGTGTGCACGATGTCGCCTGCATATAAATAGAACCCTTTTTACATGAGTACCCATTTTTGTCAAATTGAAACAGATTGATGATTTGTCGGACGGAATATACGGAACTTGATGCAGCCGGCTGCCGACCTCTATGCTTCCTTGTCGTTCGTCTGGCTTTCAATAGGGCACTTCACCGACGCCAGGGGATGAGCTCATTCATCTGGAATTTCATCTAGTAAGGGTTCTTTTACGTGCAGGTGGCATCTGGACGTGGAATATCAGAGGCAATAGTCTAATCCAGAACGCTACCTGCGTGATGCAGAGGGAAATAATCCTTTCCACGCGGTGTAAATTATACATACTGTATACAGTGCTTTGAAAAAGTCTGAATACACCTACAGTTTTTCTAAAAAATAATGAAAAACTCCAAAATCATTACTTTTTTTTTTTGTAAAATACATCAATTGATACACTTATTGGGCTTTGCTACTTACAACACAGTAGTAATTTTCATTGACAATTTCGATTTCACAATTAAAATTTTCAAAATAGTCGTAATGAATAGAAAATCACCGTTGAAAAAGTCTGAATACATGGGGAGATGTTTGTAGTTAAAATTGTAATTTTTTTCTGAATTTCCCAACTTTTTTCTTTATCATCATACTTTATTTATTAACGAAGTTGTTTATACGTGTTTTGGTGAGAAAATGATATTTAGATAGAATTTGGTAGAAAGTTATCAATGATCAGCCCACTGAAAAGGTTGGAAATTGAGCCTACAGGGAGAAATTTTAGTGTGAATTGGGTATAACGGTAGCGGCTTCCATCGAAGCCGGCTGCATAACAGTACCCACCAAGACATCGCCTGCGTGTCCGTGCAGAGGGACAAAGATGACTATCCAACCTTGCTAATAGCGGGAATAGGATTAATGATTAATAGTTGTTAAAAAGTCTGGTCCTGTAAGTACTGAATCTTGCACATAGCACACACATTCTAAAATTATGTTATCTACTAAACAAGAAACTACAATTATCCACCTAATTTCCAACTTTTGGTAATATTTTTTTAGTGGACAGAATACAGACCTCTGGATTTTTAAATTACCAGCTATAAGCAGAATTTATAATATAGTCCTATATATCACAATTAACTGTAGGGAAAATCACTAGGAGTACATAATCATTTGTCCTTAACCGAATTTTAATTGATTCAACATTTTAACCATGCTTAAAGGTTGATTATAATTTTATATATCTGAAATCTAATGATAGAAATCAGTTTATTACCTACGTGAATAGTCGTAACCTCGATCACTTCCGGATGCGAGTGGTATAGCTGATTTTTTCTTTGCCTTTCTCGCCTTCAAATAACCAGAAAGAAAAGCCTGGTTTGATTAAATGAAATTATCACTGCGTTTTTTTAATTATTGATATATTTCTAGTCAACATGGATCACTAGTAAATATGTTGTTTCGATAAATAATATTGGTTACTATCACCTGCCCCCTTCCCGAAATATTATATCCTAACTGAGACATAGAAGAATTTGACATTTAAATAAACGACATGAAGAAAACTTTTACTTGGTTCTTCCCACATTTAATCAGATGCTAAATATGTAGGTCAGGGCATTATTCTGAAGACTACTGTCATGAGAAAAATTTGATATGTAGCAATTGGGGTACAACCTGTCATTGGGGGTGGGGGAATTTTGTTTGGTGTGATTAACGATGTTATAAAGACAGATTTTGGCTTTCATCACAGTCCATTGATAACCCCCTTCCCAATCCCCCGTGCTTGATGAATGATAAAATGCAACTCACTCTACTGGTTCTTAAACGTGGAATTCCTGTATTTTTTGATGGAGTCCCGTTCACCCCCGATATACATAACCGTAAATATTAATAGAACTCTTGGGACCCTACAAGAAAGGTCTTCTAAGCCGTTAGAGTCGTCTTGGAAGCAAATGTAAATTCCTGCAACGTAAATGTTTACAGTCAACTATCGAGGTCCTTGGAAGACATCAGGGAGGACAAGTCTTAGATTAGAAGATGCGAAATGCTCACGTTTTATTATGGTAACACTGCAAATGAAAGCATATTGCGTTATAGATAAAGTAAGCTGCCTGGCCAAAAGATTTACCGGTAATATCCACTCATGGGTATTACTAAGGCACATTCCCGGAAAAAAAAGGTGAACTAGGGCAAAATTCGGTGTATTAGGCCTAGTAAGGCACGTATCCACTTGGATAAAAACAGTGAGTTGGGGCAGAGTTTGGCTTTGTCGCATCCCTACAATTCTATAGGGTATGACAAAATAGTTTTGCAAGATCCTGGAATGTTCGAGTTTTGTGCTCTTACGTAAACGGAAGAATCAGCTTCTGAATTTGACCTAGCTCTCGGGAGGTGGATACGTGCCTTAGTAATACCCCACTCATTCCCTTAATTTTGAACATGAGCACATTTGTTGATAGGCCTATTAATAAAATAACCGCTGGACAGAATTTAGTAATATAGTGCCAAAAGTGAGGCTAATAAGGGGATGGTCACTTCTGACCGACACTCATGTTGCACAGTGAGTCATCATACTGCTTATGAAACAGTTGATGATTTAGCCTAGCCACAGATTCTAGGCAGATTCATATATCGCTCACTCCAATATCTGGGAAAGAGGCCACTCCACCACCACGTGTTCGTTGCGAGCTCCATGACTGCTCAAAGTTATAGAGAGAAGGTCTTAAAGCCTTAGTTGAGACTTTATAGGGGTAGAGCTAACACTCAGTTCCTTTTGTGGTTGGCAGTGTTCGTCCAAATAGGGCCCAAATGTTGGTTGACTGTCTTCAAAGAGAAGACATTCAGCAGATTGATTGCCCAGCAGATATCCAGACATGAATCCTGCTGAACATGCCTGAGATGCTCTGGTAGGGCAATTACAATTCGCCAACCACACCCGGAACCATCCTGGATATAATAACTGCTTTGGGGCAGGAGTGGATGCAGGTGCCTCAGGAGCAGGTGCAGGTGCCTGCATATGCCGCAGCATTCGCATCTCAGCCACTTGCTTCTCCACTCATGGTTCTTCTAAGCTGCCCAACACTCGGAGCCATACAGCATGGCGAGCCTAACGACCGTTCTCTAAACTTTGCCTTTCAAATTTATTGGGACCCTGCGGTCACGCAGAACTCCACTTGCCTGCCTCCGATTCAGCCATCCTGCATTAATCCTATGGTCAGTGTTGCCATATCTGACGACTAAAAAGTAGCATTGCTGTACACCAAAAGTAGCGGATTTGAAGCATTTGTAGCCCAAATAAAAATGAATCATTTTCATACTATGAACTTTTCCTGATCAAATTTTACTTTCATTTGTTCTAGGTTAGGTTAATTTTATATGGTTAAGTCTGGTTAGTTGGGTTAGCTTCTCAGGGAACTGGTGACAAAGGTGCAATTTCAGACTTACGCGATTTGTTTTTAAACAAAAAAAATTTTAGGCTAGGCGCACACTGTATAGTCAAGACTGTCTGATGACAAGTCTATGTACTATGTATTTTTTTATTAATTTTCTCGTTAACGTGCACAGCACACGCACACAAAAAACAGCAGCACGGCTCGAAAACAAAAGCCTGAAAACAAATTCAAATACAGTGAGACGTGGGTACCGACAAAAAATGAGTTAACAGTGTACGCCTAAAATGGGTACAATTTTGAAAACACTTAAACCGGTCACAAGAGAAAACTTGAGAACGAATCTCAAAGGGAAGAGCATTCCACTGCTAAAAGCAGCAGATGGGAAAGAAGCTGCACCTTACGTCCCTGCACTCAAGGTGAGACACAAAGATGAAACGCCAGGTTTTTCGGAAGCGAGGTGAAGCCTGAAAAGCAGAGGTAATAAAGTGACAGGGATGAGAAGGGAAACGAGGAGCAGCAGTAAGAGACAATAAATTACAAAAAAGAAGATAATGCTTAAAGGAGAGAAGCTTGATTCTAGACAGATAGGGAGAGACAGATTTGTGAAAAGGAATCTGAAGAATAATACCGAGAATGGAGTATGTAATTGTTAATCAGTTTTCACTATTAGCCGCCTTGCTACCCATTGGTTTTCATTGCCTGAGCTGAGCATACTGGCTGCCGCCAGACAGTCTTGACTAAAGTGAGCACCTAGCCTTAGGTGTGACGCTGTGGTGGTGAGGTAACTCAGTTGTGCGTTTTGTTTTCTGTAATGTCCACCATCCCAAGGTACCTCTAATACACTCATCCCTAATTCTATCAGCACTCGACACCCCACTCATATACCGCAGAATTCACATCTCAGCTACTTGCATTCTATTGGCGTGGCACTTCCTCACTGCCCAACACTTTGATCCATACAGCATAGCTGGCCTAACCACTGCCCTGTAGAACAAGCAGACATGAGAGCAGCTTGTCCTTAAGGAGATGATAGTGTGTGGGGTGAATGAGGACCTGGTGGTAGATTGGTGGGAGTGGTGGGCCAGAGCGCAGAGACCCGACCCTACCACAAACAAGATAGGGGTTTGTTTGTTGTTTGTTGGAGTTTAAGGTCCCGTCAACTACAAGGTCATTAGAGACCCGTCCACTGTATAGTTCTAATGCATATACTGCACAGACACTACACTAATGCGACGATTATTGGGTATTAGCAGTACCCAGCTTTCCTGAGCGACCACCCATGTCAGTACTAACTGGGCTTGCGTTGCTTAACTTCAGTGATCAGACGAGAACTGGTGTGTCCAACGCAACTCGCCGCTCCCAAGATAGGGGTGTTATGAAGATTTATAGCTCTCAGACAATTAAAGGTGGCCCAAAAAGCAGCATGTCACCCAATTTGATTTTATTGTGGCAAGGGCACTTAAAAAGCAGCCCAATTCGCTACTTGTAGCCCAATCTGGCAGCACTGCCTATGGGTCCAAAACTGCATTATACAGGGTGCAGCAAAAATAACTGACACAATTTAAAAATAATAAAAAACAGAGAATTCGAAGAACAAACATTTGGTAATTATTTTCAAAAATAGTACATGGAGTTGAGCCTACTTGCAACAGACCCATTCAGCAGTGCAACAGTTTCGTTACTTAGGATCAGTTTTTCAGAGCAATGGGGAGATAGACGTTACCAATAGGATTAACGCCGGGTGGCTGAAGTGGAGGCAGGCTAGTGGAGTCCTGTGCGACCGCCAGGTCCCGATAAAGTTGAAAGGCAAAGTTTACAGAACTGTCGTCAGGCCTGCCATGTTGTATGGCTCGGAGTGTTGGGCAGCTAGGAAGAACCATGAAAGGAGAATGCAAGTGGCTGAGATGCGTATGCTGCGCTACATGACTGGAGTGTCACGAGCTGACAGAGTACGAAATGATTATGTTAGAGGGAGCCTGGGGGTGGCTGACATCGCAGAGAAGATGAGGGAGAGGCGGTTGAGGTGGTATGGGCATGTAATGAGGAGAGAGGAGGAGGAGCTTGTTAGGTCCATTATGGGTTGGCATGTGATTGGGGGCACCAGAGGTAGGGGAAGGCCGAAACGAACGTGGGAGCAGGTGGTGCTGACGGACATGGAGAAGTGTGGGGTGGGGAGCGATATGGTGGGGGATAGGGGGAGTGGAGGAGGAGAACCTGCAGACCCGACCCCGCCACATGCGGGAGAAGGGTGAGATGATGATGATGATATTTCAAAAATTGTACATAATGCCATTTTATTTTAGTTAGTTTTCAAAATTATATCATTCAAATGGGCCCCTCTGATGTCCACACACACTGTTGAAAACATTCACGGAATCTTGTCATTACCCTGTTGATCACTTCATGAGGAATGCCAAATTATATCATTCAAATGGGCCCCTCTGATGTCCACACACTGTTGAAGACATTCACCAAAACTTGTCATTACCCTGTTGATCATTTCATGAGGAATGCCCATAACTTGCTCTCTAATTGCATCCTTAAATTGAGCAATGGAGCAAGGTCCATGTTTCCACAATGAAAGCACAGTGCCTCTCTGTTCAATTCTTTGTGGCAACTGAAAACGGCAACAAATACACTAGCCAAAGGGACTCTCCCCACCACCATAGCACCATCTTTATATGAGTAGTGGCGTTCAATAGTGGTCATTTACTTCTGCTGCACCCTGTACAACAGGAATAAAAATTTTGGCAGGTAAATTAATGCTTTGCTGGCTAAAATATTGCATGGTGTCTGATCTATTGCACAAAAACAAAAGGCAAGAGGGATATTCCAGACAGCACATGGAATAAACATTATTGGCAGTAGGAAAACAAAAACAACAATGGTTTTCAAAAGCTCAAACTTGAACAGGACATCGAATCATTATTTTCTTTCGTTCTGATTTCGGCTATGGTTCATGTCAAAAATATATCGGTTTGGTTATGGTTGTCGTTCCAGTAAAAAATACTGGTTTTTGGTTTCGCTCCAGGTATTAGTTTAAAAAAAATTAATTTGTATATTATTACTTCTTTTATAATAATAATGGGTTGATATAATAATTTATCGCAAATAGTGATAATTACTATTTGATTACAGGTATAAAAACAATCAGTAGAAATATTTGTTTATCTTTTCAGTTCGAAATTAAACAGGTGAAAAAAATACATTCCAACATATAAAAACATGAAACAAATATTGGTCACAAACTTTAGTAATGACAATCAAAAATAAAGTTAAATATAGTATGTAATGTTAATGGTATAATTTAATAAATGAAACAAAGGATTCTCTTATACATTTTTTAAAAATCATAAAAGATGATAATTGCCTGTAATTATTAAAATATCTTCTAGTTCATTTTCATTTAAATGATTTCTATTGTCCCATAAAATGAACTTTAAAGGCTTTGCCACACAGAATGTGATCGGTCGTGGCAGGCAGCGATCTCTGACCACTGCGGGAGAGCAATCTATTTGCAATGTAATAAATTGTATTAGGACAGTCACACAGAAGGTGATCTATTTTGGATCGCAGTGGGCAGTGATCCGAATGCACAAAATTACAATTTAAAGGCTCTACCACACAGGACGCAATCTGTCACAGCGGGCAGCGACCTCTGACCACGGTGGGAGAGCAATCTATTTGCAATGCAATAAATTGTATTAGGACAGTCACACAGAAGGTGATCTGCCACAGTGATCTATTTTGGATCGCAGCGGGCAGTGATCCAAATGCACAAAATTACAATTTTATCGTGCGATCCAATTGTCAGTTTGACAAAAAATGAGATGAGAAAATTGAAATGGGCACTTTGCAATGCTTCACTGATGAAGATATCACGCCCTATGTGACGTTTTTATATCGCAGACTGTTGCAACGGTCGCGTGATTTCTGCCCGCTGCAACAGATAATCTGATGACCATTATTCTGTGTGGCCAAGCCTTAAACCAGAGAAAGCCCTTTCAACACTAACTTGTGTTGCTGGAGCTCCTAAAACCACCATTGCAATTTTGTGTAATGTGGATATGCATTTACAGTATATTTTCTTTCCAAAATTCTAAGATATTTTTTTTCTGCATAATCTCTGCACATTGTTAAAACTATTCAACAGAAATTTAATGTGGGGAATCTATAAGCCTCCCTTTCTACTTCCAATTCTTTAGTTTTCAAAAATTCCTCTAACTCATCTGCAATTTCATTAGATGGGCCACTATATGATTACAATTTCTCTAAAAGGTGTAATTTGTTCCAGATATTTGACAAATGTTGTACAGCTTGTATTTTTGCGAAGTAGAAAGCAAAATCTGATAATGGGAATCTAACTAAACAGCAGTTACTACACTGCCATTATTTAATAATGAAATAAAATCCATAAAATCACTTAAAGTCAATTGCTCACTTTGTAACTTCAACATTCCTTCTGATAAATATTGAATAGAATCAACAATAATGTCTAATTTAACCAATTTGTCTTCTGAAAAATAGTAATCCAAATTACTTTCTGCTAGGGATATTATATGCTAGGGATATATTGTGCTGTTCCATCTAGTTGGACAACCCAGAACTGGTCTTTTAACATTCATATCTTTAAATTTCAAAATTAGAGATGGAATCTGCAACGTTTTTACTCATTTCTGAGCTGCAATTACAAAGGCAGTTAATTCAGCATTTTCTATAGATTCTTTAATTGCTAGTTGCAAGGTATGTACAGCACATCTAATTCCAATAAGATTATTGAAAGGAAAGTTATTACCGAAAAATACACGTTTCACAAAGTAATGACTAGTTTTATTTTCAATTTCTATAACTGAGTTTTCATCTTATAATTCAGTTCCTAACAAGTTGACAAAAGATATTGATATTAGCTGCATTGTCTGTAGTAATTGAATAACTCTGTTGAATATCTATATTGTACTTTTCTATTGCTTTTTCAACCATATTGTTAATATAAATTCCAGTATGTTTATCTTTTAATTCCATCATTCCTTGTGTAAGTAAAGTTATTCTTTCATCTTTTATTAACTGAGCCATGATTCCTAAAATTGATCTGTTTAGTCGAGTGGCTATGTCAATTTTTAAAATCATTTTATTGTTGAGTGCAGCTTTTATTTTAGAATAATGTTGTGAGCTGTCTCTGGTATTAGCAGTTTAATATTATTTGAATTTATCGCAGCATATCATTGGGTTCAAAATTCTTCTTAATCCTGAATACTCCAAGATGTCAAATGAACAGTAAGAAGTTCAACACAAGCTTTAAGAAATAGTTCTTTGTTCAATTTTACTTTCAAAATCTCTGATGTTATGAATTTATCTAACTTTGGTTATCAAGTTAAATGCTTTTCTTTTCTGAACTGCCTTCATCATGTATGTTCGAATTTTTCTCCTTATTCTGTTGCACATTTTCAAACTCATTGTTGTGATATCGTCTCAGATGCCTTTCTAAATTTGCAGCATGATCTCCCTTTATAGAAATTTTGCATATATTGCAAATGCTTTCCTTTTCTCATTGTTTATATGTAAAGAAAAGCTCTGCTGGTATTTGTTTTCTTTCTCCTCATCTTTAATTCAACAAAGAAATATATAACACATTCTCTTTATAGCTGGTAATGATATCAGCCCAGTTTTACTGTGCATTAAAAGCACATTGAAATGGTTGCTTATGCTTGGCATGAATTATAATGCAAAACGCTTTCATGTCAGGGCCTGGACTATCTTTGGATACACATTGCTCATTAGTTTATGATATAAATTAATAAAAAGTCATAAATCGATTGAAAATTTGTTATCAGCATGGTTTAGTGCCAAGAAAACACACATATACAGCACATTCTACCCTTACAACACTGTTTTGCAGTTAACCCAAGAGTATGCATGTATCAAACCGATTTGTGCAATTTTCTTAATAAATTTGTTTTTGTTACTTTAAATCACTGCTAAGCGAAACAAAAAGAAGTTTAAAAAAGAATACCTGCCTATGGATGATGATAAATAGTGACCCAAGATGTGCACCAAAACCTGTCACACAATGAAACAATTGAACGACAACTAACACTAGCAGGCTTGGGCATGAGGGAACTGAACAACACACGTTTATTCACGTTTCAACATGTTTTGAACCGCTAAGAGTGATATTTATTTTTTTTTGGTTTGGTCCCGGTTTTCATTCAGGTAAAAATAATAGTTTTACTGGTTTTCGGTTTTGTTTCGGTTCGATGCCCTGATCTTGAAAAGTGAGCAATTGGGGCTCTTTAAGCATTGCATGCAAAAGTACGTTTTTTTCTTCCAACAATTTTTTTTCCCATTAGCAAAGAAACGCTGTGGGGATTATTGGAGGGCAACGTTTATTATATTTTTCACACTGATGCTGTGGCGACTAATAGAGGGTGGCGTTTATTAGAGGGCAGCTGTTATTAGAATAAATACAGAATCTCTCACAATCAATAAAGTTATGTGTCACTGTGAAAGGATCCCAGCAGCCATCATGCCATGGTGCCTCCTAACCCTGCAGTAAGTGAGAGTGGGTGAGGAAGGTGTGACCAATTTACAATTGGGAAAGAACAACCTCCTCCCATCCTGACCACAAACATGAGGACGCCGACAATATCAGAGAATTTCAATGTTGTTTTCTTTGGTTAAGGCGCGTTCTCACTAGTCAAGTTTTGTTGACCAATTGTACTTGTTCAACAAAAGTTGAACATTACTTGAATCAATTTTCGTTCACACATTTCAATAGAAACCGATCAGCAGTTTCACTGTACAAATGGGGTTTCAGTTACATTACAAATGGGGTCAAAAGGAGTTGTGTGGATAACATTGTATTTTGGTTAACCCCCAATTGGTCCACCCCTCTGACGGGTCCACTTTTGTATATCTACAAGGGCCATAAACAAAAGACCTATTGTTCACTTGAAGAGTAATGGTCAACTAAAATGTTGATCAACTCGATTGAAACAGAGGTTTCCACTACAGTTTTCATTCAAGTTTTCTTGAACAACTACAATTGATCAACAAAACTTGACTCATGAGAACGCGCCTTTATGGGGCCACCTGCCAGGCATTGGCTATTGCCCTCTCATTGCCTATGATGCCTACATGCCCCAGAACCTATATGAAGACTACAGTCCCTGGCCTTATTAATGTGACCACTAGACATTTTCTGCATTTGTAATATTTTTGTAATGCTTATGTATACTTAGTGATATCAGCTGTTGTATACCTTTTATGGCAGACATTCCATCATCCAGGCTTCTCATGATTCATAAGCTTCTCAGAATTCATTGCTTCTCATGATTCATAAGCAGGACAAGACAGGGGTCTTTATGTGGGTCCTGGGGCATGTCAGCATTATCTCCAATGAGAGGGCGGAGCCTGATTCCAATCAGGTGGCCTGCCTGCCAGAAGACACTGGCATTGCTGTTCCCTCCTCTGATGCCGTTCTGATGGCATGACAGGCCGTCCATTGTCAATGGTGGTCCCAGTAGATTGCAGCTGGACAGTGGCATTGATAAGGGGGTGTCAGCCACCCCAGGTGACACCACTTGCACAATGACAAAAGGGGTGACTCCAGAACAGAAGATGGAACAGAGCAGCATTTTTGAAGGGAGAGGGGTAACACCATCATATCACTAGAATGGGTGATGCCAACCCTAGCAACGTCTCTGCAGCTGAATATTAGCTGGTGGCCACATTAATATGGCCAGGGACTGTAACTTCTTGCCCTAGTGATACATTGCAAGGAGCAATTGTTGCACACCCTGAAAGATGGCATATTTATCATATAGGGTGGGCAGAGCTGGAGGGAGGAAATGGAATAAGTCACAATGACAAATTCCTTGTGGTTTAAGGTGTGGATGAATTCTGGTGTCCCATGCAGAGCAGGGAGCTCCTCAGATAATACTGTACACTGGCAATGGTGGCTGCCAACGAGCTGCTTGGTTGTAAAAGCAGACTAACCGACAGTTCTACAGTTCTACCCAGCCGTTTTGATAAAAAGAGGTGTCCAAACTCCTGTTGATAAGCTGACCTATCAGCACTCGTCTTGGGAAAGGCTGCAAGCATACAGTCAATACTGGGCTCTGGCACTGACCATGACGCTACAGGGGCAGGCAGGAACACTGGCTGCTGGCCTTCACACTAGTTCAGGGGTCCCAAAAGTGTGCACCATGCCTTCCTTGGGTATTGCTAATTACCAAATACCCTGCCATGGCCATGGGCAAGAAAAAACGGAATTTACCATTAGCCAGCCATCGTTCAGAAAAGATGTTGCCAATCTGAAAATTTGAGAATCTATTGGGATTGCATTGCAACAAACTGCATGTAAATTTTCAAACCACTTTCCAGCTTATGGTAAGGTCATGGAGGCATTAACATCATTAGCAAATGCTACACAAGGACAAACTGTGGGAATAGTGTTTTATGCAACTGACTGCTGACCCAATGCTTCCTTCATTGGAGAAATTTATATCACCACTACCAGGTTGTGATCTACATACCACAAGTGCATACACTCCTTTACTACACAGAATGGTTTTTTATATGCAACTTATAAAGACTATATTCAGCATCCCACCCTGGGCAGGATTAGAACCCATTGCAAAAAGGTCACGGTGTTGACCTTCCACAATTTTGTCCTATACACTAATCTTCTCTTCCTCATTGGTGCCTTACAAAACCCCTCCCACCCACTTCACTTCATTACTGGATTCTTTGTCTCCTCCAACTCTGTTCTTTGCACCCACCACTTCCTGTTTGAGCCGTCTTCCCCATACAGAGACTTCCGAGCTATACTCTTTCCAGTCGTCACGTTTTGGTATTACAATGCACTTCCTTTGTCAATATGCTCCAGGGTCTTCTTATGTATGAACTACATTGTTTGTTTGTTTGTTGGAGTTTAAGGTCTCATCAACTATGAGGCCATTAGAGACCCGTCCACTGTATAGTTCTAATGCATATACTGCACAGACACTACACTAATGCGACGATTACTGGGTATTAGCCACACCCAGGTTTCCTGAGCGACCACCCATGTCAGCACTAACTGGGCGTGCGTTGCTTAACTTCAATGATCAGACGAGAACTGGTGTGTCCAATGCAACTCGCCGCTCCCTGTATGAACTACAGATGTCTCACCAATTGCACCCATTTTAACCCGAGATTACAAAGGCATGTTTTGAAGTTACGTGGTTACTAAACGGTAGCCTGTGAGACTACCAAAATAAATCCTTTATTGTGCTGAAAATGCATGGGAATAAAAAACTTTTTAAGGCTATTTTACATTGATACATATCTGTAGAATTGATATAAGTATAAATATTAAAGATTTTCACGTTCTATTCAAATTTCTCCCTGGGTATCCCCACACATGGCTCTTGAGCATCTTCTGCATAAACGCCTTGTCATGTGCTTCTTTCTTGATGGGCAGAATGCACATATTCTTACTTTTTTGCTCCGAGCTGTAGGCCCATATTAGTGTGGTATTAATTCCCCTAACATTTCACTCAATATGACTTTCAGCCCCTGAGGTAAACCTACCATTGCAAACTGCTTTTTCAACCATGGCTTCATTAATTGAAAACTTAGGTTTTTAGCAAAATCTCTCCTGTGCAAGGTTTTCCTTTTTTTTCTTTACAAATTGTGACAATAAACTACACAGCTATTAGTTATGCTTATGTTAATCATGTCAAAAAATACATTAGGGCCAACGATGTGTTTTTCTGCTATAGCTCATGATTTACACATCTCGCCAAACGTATCAAATGACCCCTTTGTTGAGTTATAAAACTCAATAATATTAGTTTTTTGACTGGTTGGATCCACAGTGCCTTACTCATGTGTAGTTGACAACAGGGCAACAACTTTATTTGACTTCACCTTGAAAGACACAAGAGTTTTCTCTCGATCATAACAGAACATAGATGTACCCACTGCTTGCTCTTTGGTTTCTAAGAGTTCTGCAGGGATTTCGTTTTTATTTCGTCTCATTGCCCCAACTACAGTCAAATTAAATGGTGTTTTTCAACAAGTTTGTAGCAAATGGAATTGATATAAACCAACTATCCATGGTAACATTTCTATTGCTACCATGGATTGGCTTTGTCAGTTCTTTAACAAAGAACTCAGCAAGTGGAAGGCCTCTTGAATTGGTGTACCTTCCTAGTTAAGGAATGGCATTTACCATGTACTTTGCCTTCACATCACACATCATGACAATTTTTATGAAATATTTAGCTGGTTTACTTGGGATACACATCCTAAATGGACATCTTCCTCTGAATCCCAGAAGCTGTTTATCAACAGTGACAAAGGAATCAGGCTGGTATGATGAAGTATAGTTCAAAACAAATTTATTCCAAAGTTCTATAATTGGAGTGAAATAGTCAAATTTTGGTCTTTATTTTCTGGTGGCTTTGTCATCAAAACAAAGACATAAAAGAAATTCAAAATGGTTACTGCTCATTCCAGCTCATTACATCTGTCCACATAACAGATTATTGAATAGTTCTCTCACCGGCAAATTATTTGTTTTCATAGCTGCAGAAAACAGAAGAATTCCCAGAAATGCATTAAATTCATTTGACATGAGATCAGAAGTGGTGGCAGTCTTAACACTATATTTCTCCTTCTGCACATGTATTTCATTATTTGTATGTAAAATTATTTCATTTGTTATTTCTGGGTTAAGGAATAGTCTAAAACAGGCAATGGGCAATGTAGCAGATTTTGCTGCATTCACTGGTCCTCCAACTATGTGAACAAAGTTCCATGAAGATCTCTTTACTCTTGATGTCTTCTGAACTATACACCACTTGTGCTTGCTTTTCCCACCAAAATTCTCTTCTTTGGAATTATAATTAGAGGTTTCTCCCCTGGCAGAAATGATATTGTGGTATTTAGTTGAGGTTCTATTGTTGAACCTTCATCACTAGAACTGCAAGTATCTTCATCCTTTTCAATAATATCTTCCTCTTCACTAATTTCAGCTTGAAAATAAGACCTATGTGATCACCATAGTCTTCTTTATATTGGGCAGAGGTTGATGCTTCAGCCATGATGATATAAAAATAGGTGATGTGACTACAAGATAAGTTAGTAATCAGTTACTTTATTTCTTCTGTAAAACACTTATTTATGGTTAATTTGCAAGCTGTCATTAAGCTAATTTGGTTTTTGCATACAAGAGTACACAATGCAATTATTTCAGCAAAGTTTCAACAAGTTTTCATAACAAAAGTATACTATACAACTTCCCTGCTCCTAATAATATGTATAACTCAGTAGTGTATCCAGGGAGTGCTTTCTGGCTGAAGCCCCCAAAACCTCCAGCCACTGTAGCCATAATGAAGTTGAGGAAAATAAACCTCAAATCAACAAGGACTAAGAGTAAGCCAGTGGGATTTGCAACAATTATATCTGTCCTGAAATCTGGGTGCAGCAACCACCCCCCCCCCCCCAAAAAAATGGTCTTCTGGATATGCCACTAGTAAATCTACCTTAGTCTATCTACCTCCCAGTATATGATGCCAATATGAATAAATTATTTTGCATATCTGAATCTTACAGTTGTTTGCTGTGGATACTCACTTGTGAAGAAAGAGAAAAAATTTTGTATTGAAAAATGCAAAATTCACTTTTCTAAAAAGATGTGAAGGAGATGAATTCAAACGCTTGTACTAATCACTGGTAGCCAAAACTAGCTTTATTTATAAGAAAATGGTGCAGAATTGCATACATGTCCATGTCCAAAGAGCAACCAACCATTACAAAAGATTCACTTGATAACGGCTGAACTTCCCATTGTTCAACAAAGAAAGGAATTGGAAGATATTGCAATGCAGTCCAAAGTGTGGTCATTCAATAATATTAGAAGTTGAATTCTAAGAATAATAGCAAAAAATTGAATTGCAAAGCAAATTTCACAAAACAGCTTAAAATTCCAACTGTAAAACTTCATGCATATTGTGCATATGTGGTTACTAAACAGTAGTCTGTGAGACTACCAATCTCTAAAAAAATATACTGTATATTGGTTTTAATTGTTGTGGAAAATACTGCATGGATGGTCTTACGTTATAAAATTATGAAGATACTAAAAATTTCACGAAGTTCCTAAACTTGGAAATAGGTGAACTATGATTTTCTCAAGAAGTGGGTAGTGTAAAAGTGGGTAATCTAGGGTTAAACATACTGTAAACTATTTTCTCATTATTGTTCTCTGACCTAGTATTTGAATTTCTATTATTGTTTAATTATGATGATTGTACCTAGCATACATTAATAAATACCATATTTATTCTAATTAACAGCACCCTCCCTGGCGTCCTCTGTGGCAGGGTAGGGTCTGTGGATCTACTGAACTTGCTCTGACTGGGGGACCCTAGCCAGTTGAATACACTGCAAGCAGCCATGATAGACCAAATTGGCAGTAGAGAGAATATCTCTCATTCTTAAAAATTCATTGATTTTAAAACCCCAAGGAACCTGAAGCATAGCTTCTATTCTGCCATATATCACCTGCCCTCTACAATGGCGCCCTCTTCCGGAAAGTTCTTCACCTTATCCTCATCAAGAGGATTCCATTGCTCTTCCATCTCCTTCAGTTTGAACAGATGATCATTTCTCCCCCTATATTCTGCAAGAAAAACCTGCTATCTAAAGGACCCTCATAACCTATTTTCAACAGTCTACTAAACAGCTTAATGCTATCAGATGCTCGCCTCTGACAGAGTGAGTCCCACCTTAATTCTCTGATCATGCTTGACACACTCAATCTGCAAGAGAACCAACTTAGCACAACTCTTGCTGCCCTCCTTTGGACCATTTCAATTTCCCAAGATAGGTCTTGCCTAAACGGAAACCAAATTGGACTACAGTATTCCACAATTGGCCGTACCAGTGAAAAGTAAGCTATTTCTTTTACTTCCTTGTGCTGTCCCCCAGCACCCTGCTAACCAACCGGAGAGCACGCCCAGCCTTCCCAATCAATTTGTCAGTGTGCTCCTTCCAGGTGCCCCAAGTGTTTAGGACAACTCCAAGGTGCTTGTGGGTGTCAACCCTTACACCACCTATGCTATAAGAAAAATCAACCTGCTTTTTGGACCTGCTTATTCTAAGAAAGCTACATTTGTGAAGGTTCAATGGCAACTCCCACGGGAGCGGCGAGTTGCTTTGGACACACCAGTTCTCGTCTGATCACTGAAGTTAAGCAACGCAAGCCCAGTTAGTACTGACATGGGTGGTTGCTCGGGAAAGCTGGGTACTGCTAATACACAATAATCGTCGCATTAGTGTAGTGTCTGTGCAGTATATGCATTAGAACTATACAGTGGACGGGTCTCTAATGACCTCGTAGTTGACGGGACCTTAAACTCCAACAAGCAAGCAAGCAACTCCCACTTCCTACTCCAATCACACCTCATATATCTTGTTTAGGTCTTGCTGTAGTTCTGTGCAGGAAGACAACCCGTTTTCCACCACCCTTGCGATGCATGTGTCATCTGCAAACAACTCAAGAAAGGATTTTATATCAAGCCCTATATCATTAACATAAAGTATATAGAATAACGGCCCTAGAACACTTCCCTGGGGTACTCCTGATGAAACAGGTGTTCATTTTGATGCTACCCCATCAAAAAGTACTCTCTGCTGCCTGCCTTGCAGATAGGCCTTTACCCACTGAATAACCTTACTATGAATCCCTAACTTGGACATTTTTGAAACAAGCTTGTCATGGGGTACCATGACAAAGGCCTGTTCAAAATCCAGGAATATAACATAAACCTGCTTACCCTTATCTAGAGTATTTTGAATGTATTCAATTATACAAGCCAGTTGAGTGTCACATGACCTCCCTTTCCTAAACTCATGCTTATTATCACTAAGGATGCCATTTTTCTCCAAATAACCCATAATATGTGAGAATAATATATGCTCAAAAGTCTTACATACCACACTCGTTAAAGAAACTGGCCTGTAGCACTGAGGATCTGCAGTATCCCCTGATTTGTAAACTGGCACAACGTTTGCCAGCCTCCAGCTAGATGGAAGAATGGCACTGTCTAATGATTTTCTAAAAATTTCCACAAAATAGTAGCTTACAATCCCAGAAAGTCTTTGAAGAATAAATGGAGAAATGTTATCAGGGCCTCCTACCTGTGGGGGATGCCTTATTAAAGGTACTGAAATATAAACAGCGCCCTCCAATAAACGATGCAACAAAAACCCCTTTGGAAAAAAAATAAAAGGCACGCCGCTTATTACAATAAATATGGTAAATAAATAAGAATATAAGACCACATGATCCCAAACTTCACTCATCATTTTCTAAACGATGCGCTCAGGACTTACTTCTAGTTTAAAGCCATCGGAATTGTCAGGGTTGATCTTCTAACCTGATCAAAAGAACAACCATTTTTTTAAAGTATGTATTGTCTTTGGGACTGGAATTTTGTAGTATTCCGCCAAATGGCATAGCATGGGTTTTAGACAACTGGGGCATAGTCCAAATTCGCCGCTTCCTTATTTAGATATTTAAATCCTTAGCGCCTCATTTCTTCTACTATTTTCTTCCTTAGCTCTACTTCTAGTTTAATAGGTCTCAATGGTAGGTGTGACAAAAATATGAAAAGAAATGGTTGGTTCAAATTTCAGGATATTATTACTATTTATTGTGAATTTTGCCACCTGTGGCGGACTGCTTCCCCCCACCCCCGCCACTCTACACCACTGATTCCACCTCAAGTTTTCTCTGTACTGTAGTATTTTCAGCATTCTAATTCTAATTGAATACACTGCAAGCAACCCTGTAGGCCCAATTGGCATTGGAGAGAATCACTCTCATTCCAAATTTCTAACACGTTAAACCCCCAAGGAACCTGAAGCATAGTATCTATTCTGCCATATATTGCATACCTGTTATAATGCCACCTTCTTGCAGACACTTCCTTACATTATCCATGCTGAGAGAATTCCATTGCTGAATGACCCTTTGAAAAGTGACCAGCCATGATATCATTCAATCTGAATTGATGATCACTTCTCCCCTTATACTCTGCAAGGGATAAGCTACCAACTGGAGAAACCTTGTACCTTATTTTCAACATCCCATGAAAAAGCTCTGATGCAATCAGTTACACCCTACTTCCGTGATCATGTCTGAGACACTAAATCTATGAGAGAAGTGATGGTGCACAATTCTTGCTGCCCTCCTTTGGCTCATTTCAATTTTCCAGTTAGCCCTGCCTAACGGGAAATCAAATTGGACTACAGTACTCCACAATTGGTTGTACCAGTGAAAAGTAGGTTATTTCTTTTACATCCTGTGTGCTGTCCTCATAACTCTTCTAACCAACCAGAGGGCACACCCAGCCTTCCCAAACAAATTGTCAGTGTGCTCCTTACAGGTGCCCTCAATGTTTAGAATAATTTGAAGGTGTTTATGGGTCTCAACGCTCATTAACGCTAACACCACCTATGCAATAAGTGAAATCAACCTGCTTATCCTAAAGAAGCTACATTTGTGCAGGTTTAATGGCAACTCCCACTTTCTGCTCCAATCATTTATCTCACAGAGTCCTGTTGCAATTCAGTGCAGGAAGATAACCCTTTATCCTCCACCCTTGAAATGCATGTGTTGTCTGCAAGCAGCTCAAGAAGGGATAGTATTTCAATGCCTATATCATTAACATAAATTATATAGAGTAAAGATAATTTGCCACTAGTGGCGGATCCAGGATTTTCGCCAGGGGGAGTTGAGCCATTACGGGGG
>JAAFCE010001963.1:20165456-20210909 GCA_013389805.1 Trigoniulus corallinus | reverse complement strand
CGTTTATATGTGCATGGGGGGGGGTTGCAACCCCAAAAACCCCATCCTGGATCCACGCGTGTCTGCCACAGTGGTGTGGCGGTTAGCATGCTCGGCAACTGCATCAATAGTACTAGGTTCGATACTGGACCAAGGTGGGTCGGCTTCTTTCAAGCAAGAGAGAGGTTGCGAGTGTGCCTTCTTTTGGATGAGAATTAAAACCAAGATCCCATGTGGGTGTATGATGGCACTTGCACATAAAAGAACCCTCTCTACTACGCAACGGGTAGATGAGGCAAAATTTCCAGGTGTAGGAGCTCGCCCCCTGGCGTCGGTAGCATTCCCCAACGAACACTAGGCCGACGATAAATAAGCGTAGGGGTGCAGCTTTGGCTGGCAACTGGCTGCAGAAACACCATGACCAATACTGTATATTGCTCTATGTCCATTCAGAGGGACAAGAAGGGTGCCCGACCCTGCCATAGGCGGGAAAATAGTTAGGAGTTGCTTTATATAGAGTAACGATCCCAGTAAACTTCCCCAGGGATCCCCTGATGTCGCTGGTGTCCATTCTGAAGCCTTACCATCAAAAAGGACTATCTGCTGTGTGCCATTCAGGTAGGCCTTTACTATGAATCCCAGTAGGTACTAACTTGGACATTTTTGAGACAAGCTTGTCATGGGGTACTATGACAAAGGCCTGCTAAAAGTCCAGGAATACAACATCAGCCTGCTTACCTACAATAAGTCCAGAGCTCACTGAATATAGTCCATCAGACTAGGTAGTTGAGTGTCACATGACCCATCTTTCCTAAACCCATGCTGATTATTACTAAGGAAGCCATTTTCCTCCAATTATACATCCCATGGTGGCCAAAATAATAAAAGTGGGGTGAAAATTGTGGAGTTATCCTCAATAAATGAAAACATCAATCAATGTAGCAGGCCAAATACAGTATGCTTATTATGAAGAAGTTATTCTTATACACAAATAAATTAAATCACGGACAAACATAATGAATAAATAACTGTAAGGAAACAGATTGAAAATTGAAGGTGGTCAAAAAATAAGAGTGTTAACACAAAACTACTTGTACATAATAGAAAAAATTTAATAAAACAATTGAGTCCAGGAATTACTATTTTGTTGCCTATCCTTTAGCATCAATGACAGCAGCACATCTTCTTGGCATTGAGTTGATAAGGTTTTGACAAACTTGAACAGGAATAGAATACCACAATTTTTTGATTTCCTCCCAATGTACAGTAAAACCCCGCTATAACGAATTTGTAGGGGATTGCAATCACATTCGTTATAGCCAGGAATTCGTTACAACCAGGAAAGTTGTTTTTAACCCCAGATAGCTAACCAGTAGTCTGTGATGCTACCCCCAAATATCAAGAAATTGTGGTTTTGGCAGTTCTGCAAAACATTTGGTTTCTAATCTTTGTGTACCTTCGTATTTACCCCAATGAAACATTTCTGCATGTTTTTCTTACTATTTTAATGCCCGTTGATTTAGTTTTCTTACAGTTGGTATTCTCCCAGACTACTGGTTAGCTGTAATGACTGTCCTTAAGTATTGAAGGGTAGTCAATTCTTGAGGAGTGCAGGTTATTAGGTGTTGGAAACAGAGGAATTCATGTAGGAAGTAGATAGGCAAGTAGACTGGGATTTGGAAGAGACAGCTGATACAGTGTGGGTCAGGTTTGCCAGAAAAATTAGAAAATTTGGGGAAGCCATTTTAGGTGAGGCTAGAGTAGACTCCAGGTACACTCCAGGGCAGGCAGACATAGTGGTGGAATAATGCAATAGAGGCAGCCACCAAAAAATAAAAGGCTGCATCCCATAGGTGGATAGAGATAGGAGACTATGATTCTAAAATATGCTACAGGCAGACCAAGGCCAGAATGATAGAAAAGTGAAGGATAGAAATGGTAGAGTCTTGTTTCATACTTCTGAGGTAAAGGAGTGGGGAGAGTATTTCTCCAGTCTATCTAATTCCTGCAAAGGGTAATTCCTGCATATGCTAACGGGTGAATGGGGGATCATGGGTGAGATAAGCAGGTGTGTAGGGCTAGAACCTGCATACCTGACCCTGCCACAGGCGGGATAAGAGTATGCTGGCGATGATGATGAGAAAATGAACGTTTATAATATCATCAGCCATTTGTGCATTCTGCCCTAGAATGACAAGGCATTCCTTTAAGTGGTGTTCAATTCAATATGTGATGACCACTGAGTGGAAGTTTGTGTTAAATCCATCAATGAAAATTATTTATAAGGTCCATCATTCGTTATATCCAACCAAGTTATCCAAACTTTTACAACTTTTCATCGTTGTTACCAGGAAATTCGTTATATCCCATTCATTATATCCGAAATTTTTAATATACAAACTCCTATCCTTTTGCTGGGACCTTGAAAACCATTCGTAACATCCAGGAATTCGTTGCATCCGAGATCGTTATAACGGGGTTTTACTGTAATTCTTTGTTTGAGGTTTATGTAATGGAAACTTGACTTTTTAACTCTTTCAACAGATTCTCAATTGGATTCAAATCCAGTGATTGAGATGGCCATGGTAATTTAAATATATTTTTGCTAGTGAACCAATTTGTTACTAACTTGGTGGTATGTTTTGGATCGTTATCTTATTGATACATCCAAATTAATGGCATGTTTTCCTCTGCTCAATTCGTTCGTTCGTTGGTGTTTAAGGTCCCATCAACTACAAGGTCATTAGAGACCCATCCATTGCATAGTTCTAATGCATATACTGCACAGACACTACACGAATGAGACGATTTTTGGGTGTTAGCAGTACCCAGCTTTCCCAAGCGACCACCCATGTCAGTACTAACTGGGCTTGCGTGGCTTAACTTCAGTGATCAGACGAGAACTGGTGTGTCCAATGCAACTCGCCGCTCCCTCCTCTGCTCAAGGCAGCATTATGTTCTCCATAACATCAAGATAGATTTACTTGTTCATATTTTGTTTCATCCTAAATATTGGACAAACAACATGGTATGAAAAGCATCCTGAAATATTGATTTTACCTCCACCAAGTTTTATTGCCTTAATTGTATATTTAGGAGCCATTTTTTTTGGGGGGGTCTTCTAATTTATAGTCTGCCATCACTTCCAAACAGATTTATTTTACTTCATCACTAAATAGTACATTCTTCTAATTATTTATTTATTTATTTTTATAAATAAATATGAATAAAATAAATAAATTAGGGTGATTGATGTTGCTTCTTGCAAATTGCAATCTTCCTTTAACAGTCTTCAAACTTAGCAATGGTACTTTTTGGTGATATGGCCATGCAAATCTTTCTTGTAGACGTCTTCTAACTGTCCTCACACTGATTTTAAGACCACAATTCTTTACAATTGATGTTGAGGATGCAAATGGATCCTTCAAAGCTTGATGTGTGACACACCTGTGAAGTTTATCACTTGTTTTTCTTGGGCAACCTCTAGTTTCCTTTTTGTATGGCATCCTGCATTCCTTCAACACTTTTGCAACCACAAATGGAGACTATTTGATAAGATTGTAAATTTCTTTGGATGTTTTGTGTTGACGTCTTAATTTAAGTATTAGAGATTGTTCTTCATCAGAACAATAATGACTCTGACCCATACTGCAGCAAACTGATGACTTTTAAAATACCTTTCTACTTTGATGACTCTTATTATTTTGGCCAACCTCCTATTGTGAGGTTTATATATTCCACACGTCACTCTAATGCAACTGTTTCTGTAACCTTCCAATTGCAAGCTTTCCGTCCAATTCTCACTCCACTCATTATTTTGGCCACCAAAGTATATCCCAATATGCCATATCTTCCATACAGCACTTGTTATAGAGACTCACCTGTAGCACATAGGATCTGCAGTATCCAGTGACATGACGACTGGCACAACGTTTGCCAGCCTCTAGGAGGAGGGGAACAATGGCACTGGCTAATGGCTTTTTTAAAAATTACCACCAAATAGTAGCTAAAAATTTCTGAAAGTCTTTGTAGAATAAATGGTAAAATGTTATCAGGCCCCATTGCCTTATGGATCACTAATTTATCCAAAAGCTTTTTAATTCCCTTTCTTGTAATCACAACCTTCTCCATTTCCCTTCATAATCGCCATGTGACACTGGTGGGTAACCATCCCTACTCTTTGCAAATGTTTTTGAAAATGAATCATTAAAAATATTTGCTGCTATAAGGTTATAGTTAACTAAGTTTCCTGAGCTATTCTTAACAGCTGGAACCCTAGAACCACCCTTTTCAACACTTTTTAGGTACCCCCAGAATGCTTTTGGATTTCTCCTGAGCCTTTCCCCCAAAATATTGTGATGGAAATTTGTTGTAAGCAGTCTTAATCAGTACTTCTGCCCTTTCCCTGGCTCCCTTAAAAGCAGATTCACTATCTGGATTCAGCCCCCTCCTAAATAGATTCCTGACTCGTCTCTGATTACACAAATCTGCTTTCACTTCCTGCATATACCAGTCTGGATGACCATTGTCATGCTTCTTCTTAGTAGGGATGCCCTGTCTTTCAAACCCTTCTAGAAGTTCTAAGAATCTTAGCCAAAATTCTTAACACTGCAAGCATTGAGAGTGACCTGAAAATCATTCAGCTGGGATTCTTAGTATGACCTGAACAACTCCCAATAAGCTCTATGACAGGGCCGGTCCGTCCATAGGTTCAAAGTGTGAAAAGAACGTGGGCGGCGGCCCTACTGGGGCCACCTTGGTGGAGGCAGTGGATAGCTTCCTCAGTAACTACGACAGTGGTCATTGGTTCGATACCGGACTGAGGTCGTTTGCTGGAAGAGATTCCCGAGTGCGCCTTCCATTGGATGAGAAGTAAAACGCTCTTTACTATGCAAAGGGTAGATGCAGTAGCATAGCCAGGATTTTCTGAAGGGTAATATGACTCAATAGGGTGTATAGCGCTTCGCTATATACGAGGCCCAAGGGGGGGGGGGTTAACCCCTAAACCCCCCTTTGGCTACGCCACTGGGTAGATGAGGCAATATTTCCAGGTGTACAGTGGGAGCTTGTCACCTGACGTCGATAGAATGCTCCAACAAACAGTAGAACGATGATAAATAAGCATAGGGGTTGCAGCTTTGTGTCCATTCAGAGGGACAAGATCGGTATCCGACACTGCCATAGGCGGGAAAAGGGTCAGGAGTTGCTTTTGCTTTGATGCTTCAGGAAATTCTTTCCATGTGCTGGCAAACACAAAAATGAAAATGATTTGTTTTGTTTGAGTAAAGAAATCAATGTTAACTTGTAGACGTTAAGCAAAATAAGAGAAAATACAGTATTTTGAGGGGTGGTCAAGGGCGAAGGTTGGTCAAGGTTTGCGAGTTACGCTGGGCATTCACTGTTGTCCCGTGTGGCATGAAGTGTATCAGAAGGGGGCCATCTTGGTCAATGTGACTGGCAGCGTTGGACGATGGATGCATGCTGCTGCTCGCTTGTATCATCACGTGACATGCACGCGTGCCTTCTAGTGATGGATTGTGGCCTTCAACGCTCTGGTCAGAAGAACACCTTGTTACACACGCCACAACATTACCATCCTGTCACTGGTTTGCACATTCCAGCCTCTGGCTCATTACTTTTTGAACGCACCTTATACTAAGAGGTTTGGGGATGCTGCCCAGGAATGATGACAAATGATTAATACTTCCCAAGCTATTGGAGACAATGGGATGCGGCATCCACCTGGTGGTGCGTGTGGGCGGAGTTCGATTCCAAACTTTGTAAAAGCAATGAGGCCCTATGTGGCCTTGTTTGTTTGTTGGTGTTTTAGGGCCCTTCAACTACAAGGCCATTAGAGCCTCGTCCACAGCATAGTTCTTATGCCGAGACTGCACAGACACTACACTAATGCGACGATTTTTGGCTATTAGCAGCACCCATTTTCTCAAGCGGCCACCCATGTCAGTACTAGCTGGGGTTGCGCTCCCCTGCACATATTAACAACCCAGCCTGAAGTAATCTAACAAACACTATGCAGAAAAGATGACAATATACACATCACGCCTCGCCACGGATTTACTTTTCACCCGGTGGAGGCCTAATTCATTTTTCCTCAAAGAAGTAATCTGCTTCTGCAAGACTCGATCCTGCAGCCATGGACTCCCGACCTTGTATAATTGAAACCGTAATACATGATAGACGTGTAGAAAGCCTTCAATAAACCAGAGTCTAGGTGCCTTGAACTCAAATTAAGGGCAGCGTAGTATGCTGATGACATCACTCTGATGATCCCATCTCATCCTTAAGTTACTTTTGCCCTTCTGTCTAGTGAGACCTTGTCAAAATAGCGGATTTCATACAATTTAATGAAAACTCGGTTCAAAACCTTTACCGTTACTGTCATCACCTTTCTTGTAATTGCAGTGCTAGTCCTGTAAGGTAGTGAGTCATTCATGAAAATTGTGTCCTTGAAATTTCTCTCTTAAACCACGATACGATAAGCAACTTTAGAATATAACAATATGTTTAATTTCACAGTTATCCGACCTTCATGTAGTTTTAAAACAGGTGTCTTTCAGCATATGTTGCGGGTTCAATGCTACGCCCTCACAGGTGTAAATCATACAGTGCTGTGCGTCTCATACCTGGTCAGAGCAGAACGGCAAATATAAACTGCCAAAATATGTTTTTATTTCATTTTCGGGTGTACTAGAGCAACTCTATGGCAGAGTCGAGTAGTCATACTTCATGCCTGTGGTCATTCCCACACAGTCGGTGGGGGGGGGGGGGGGCGAACTCGACGTACGTATAGAAATGCTCGTCATGTATTATGGATGCAGATTATTACAAATATTTCAGGTAGAGGAAGACCTAATCAGACATAGGAAGAGGATATATGAAGAGCTGTAACCTAGAGGACCTGGTGGGAAGCAGGCAGGAATGGAGGACTAGACTCTAACACCCGACCTTCCCACAGGCGGGACAAGGATATGATAATGTTGACATGGAAATGACTCTTTTGCTGCTTCCATTTGCCCAGTGATTTGATTGCGTGGGCAAAGAGAACAGCTTGAATGACTTCAGGACAAGAAAATAGAAATGGAGGGCTAAAATTAAGCAAGAATTTATGCAAATATTGGTAACCTGCTGTGTGGGGGGGATACGAAGTGGTGAAGTGGTATATTGGTTTTATGTATCTAGGGTCAGTATTTCAAAATAGTGACAAAGAATAAATTCAGACGAGATCCATAGGATCAATATAGGGTCAAGGAAGTGGAATAGGGCAAGTGGAGTCCTGGGCGATGAGTGGCTCCGAATAAAGTTATGATCTCAATTTGGATCTCCTATTTAGTACAGTAGTATTTAATGGAGAACGGGATGGGGAGTAAGCCAAGCAGCCATAACAGGCCGAACCCTTAGGAGGCTGCTGGCGTGAGATGAGGAGGTAGGTATATAGAATGTAGGAGAGGGGATATTCAATGGTATTAACGTGGGCTTGCGCTGCTTAACTTCAGTGATCTCACGAGAACTGGTGTGTCAAACGCAACTTGGCTGCACACAGGGGAATTTCTACAGAGCAATGGTAGGCTGACTATGTCATAAGGACCAGAGTGTTGAGTAGTGCGAAAGACAAGGAAGTATACTGAGGTAGAATGGGCATGTTATGAGAAGAGAAGGGAAGGAGCGGGTTAGGTCCATTCTAGGAATGCATTAATTGATTGATTTGTTGGTGTTGGCTGCAACTGTTACTAGAGCCTGGTCCACTGTATAGTTCTAATGCAGAATCTACACAGACACTGTTGTTATGGCGATTTTTGGGTATTAGCAGTATCCAAAGTTCCCAACCGGACGGCGGTGGGGTTGAGTTGCTTAAATTTCAGTGATCAGACGAGACCTGGTGTGTCCAACGCAATACAGCCGCTCCCTTCCAGGAATGCAGGTTGTTGGATGCATCTGGTGTAGAGGAAGGACAACGCAGACGTGGGAGGCGGTTGTACTGAGAAATATGATAACTTGGATGAGCAGGGATGGATCCAGAGGAGGGATCAATGCAGCAATTGCTCCCCTCCCTCAATGCCTCAATGGGGCGCACATTTCAATTGATGCATGATTCAACTTTGCAACTAATGAGGCAATTTTGCATTGCTATCCCCATTTCTATACTGCCAGTCCAACAATTGCAGTGCCATTCGCAGTTGGCTAAACCACTGAACATGGGACACTATCTAAAGGACAGTAGAGGACCTATTGCAATTGTTGGCTGGAATTATGCAAGGGATTCTGAATATTTAAAAGGATTTGGCGCGCCCGCTTTTTTGAAGTGCAACCCCTTGATCAGCCCCTGGATCCGCCCCTGTGGATGAGGACCTGGTGAGAGATAGGCTGGAGTAGAGAGCCAATACTTCCAGACTAGCTTCTGTCATAGGTAGGGCAAGGGTTTGCAGATGATGAGGATATCAAAGACCTCTCTTTAAGTTCGAATGACTAGAACCCACAACACCGGACCGCTGCTTAAATTTTCATTCGACGATAGAGGGGGAGCGGCTTATTGCGCTGGATACACCAGTTCTCGTTTGATCACTACTTTGGCAACGCAACCCCAGCTAGTACTGACACGGGTGGCCGCTTGGGACAACTGGATACTGCTAAAACCCAAAAATCGTCGTAACAGCGTAGATTCTGTGCAGACTCTGCATTAGAACTACGCAGTGGATGGGGCTCTAATGACCATTGTAATTGAAGGACCCTAAAACTTACCCCAGTTAGTACTGACATCGGTGGCTGCTTGGGAAAACTGGGTACCGCTAGTATCCAAAAATCGTCGTATTAGTGCAGTGTCTGTGCAGTCCCTGCATCAGAACTACACAGTGGACGGGGCTCTAATGACCTTGTAGTTCAAGGGCCCTAAAACACCAACAAACAAACAACCAACGACTCGTAGTCAAATATAAGTGCAATTGAGCCACTGAGGGACCGCTGTTGTTGGTAAATGGCTATCTGGGCAGAAACACAAACGTTAAATAATAAATGAATGCAAACTGAAAATCAAGTGATGAAAGTATGTAAATTACTACACCTAGTTGAGCTAGTTTGTAGTTGTCATTAACCTCGGACTATAATTTGGTGTGAGACAAACCGTTTCATGCAAAAAATGGAATAAAATAAAGCAGGCTATCTCTCCCTGACCTGTAGTGTTACAAATGTTCTGGTATACTGAATGATCTGCGGTTTTTCGACATATAATTGCAGTCCATTTTTTTAGACATCGTTTTTACAACTACACTCCTATTAAGACGAATTTGTAGCATTAAAATTACGGTATCCTTCACAGAACTCCTCATCCTTGAAACATCACTTTCTCCAGTGGGTTAAACTGTAAAGTTACACGACCTTTGTTTTAAAAAAAAGTTTTAATTTTAACAGAAAGAAAACATGTACACGCGACCATAAATAAATTGATTTTAAAATATCAATTCAAGGCTGGTGGCCCACGGTGTTGTCTCAAGAAATAAAGATGAGATCATTGGTTTACAAATCAAAACAAAGGCAGGGGTCAAATAACAAAAGATACTAGGTCCTTGTAACTAGTCTACGCATACTGATGTTTATTCAAGTGGATAGCACGGTTGCCTTGAAATGTAGTTTTCGATAGCCCGGGGGATAGCATACTCGGCTTCGTGAGGCCAAGGCTTTAAGACTGTTCCTGGTGTAGAGAGATCCGATTTGAAGGTGGGAGAAAAGCCAGGGTGCTTTCCTTCGAATGGGAACCACAGCCGGGGCCCAACTTAGGACAATGTTTTTCACACAGAATAAAATATACGTATGTGTAGATTTGTAAATTTATTGCGTTGGTCACGGCGGTTCCTGGTTCAATACTGGATTGAGGTGGGTTGGCTTCTTTCGGGCGAGAGAGATCCCGAGTATGTCTTCCGGTAGACGGGAAGTAAAACCGTGACCCCGTGTGGCATCTCAATGTCATTTGCGCTTGAATGAACTCTTTCTACAATGCAATGGGTAGATGAGGGGTGTCGTCAGAGTGCCCCAATGAACATCCCTGGGGCACTCCTGATGATAAATAAGCCTAAGGGTAGCAGCTTTGGTTAGCAGCCGGCCAATATATCGCCCATGTGTCCATTCAGAGGGACAAAGATGTGTGCCGACTCTACCACAGACGAGAAAAGGGTTAGTAGTGGTTTAGATTGGTAAATTTTCCAAGGGTAGGAACTCGGTGGAGGAAATGCGTTCCATCAACAATAGTCTGACCTTGAGTAAAAAAGAGGTTGTAGACTTACAGTAAGTCAGCAGTCAACTGCTTTATACCATGTTTCCCCAAAAATAAGACCTACCCTGAAAATAAACCCTACCATGATTTTCCAAGATTTGCTTCATATAACCCCTTCCTCGAAAAGAGCCCTAACAACACTCAGCTGGTCGTAAAGCTGCCCACAGAGGTTTAACATGGTTGTCAACCATGTCCTCATCT
This sequence comes from Trigoniulus corallinus, assembly GCA_013389805.1. NCBI lineage: Eukaryota > Metazoa > Arthropoda > Diplopoda > Spirobolida > Trigoniulidae > Trigoniulus > Trigoniulus corallinus. The sequence goes on along the minus strand of JAAFCE010001963.1, from coordinate 20,200,447 downwards.
TCTTTGCCATAGATGGAACAACCAAGTTGACAACCTTGTCGTAAACATCACTTTTTCAGCTGTGTGTACACTAGCAAGTTAATTGCAGAATTCCTTTCACAAGTAAAACTTACTTCAAACACTGTATACACTGCATGCAAGGTTTTTTTTTTTTGCTAAAGTACCTTCTGCAAGTAGGTGAGCTGCATGTACTTTCAAAACTGTTTGTACTTGCTTCAAATTCTAGCAAGACGGTTGTAAAGATGCCTAGCCCTAACAAGATACGTTTAGCTCCACCTGTTGTAGTGTACACTTCGCCAGTGTATACAGTTTACAGTGAAAGGGTGTAGCACAGCATTTCTCAAACCCAGGTAACTTACATGTTCCATTAATAGCGCATTACATTAGTTTCGGTGGTACACCCTTTACATAAAATATTTAAATAAATGTTTTAATTCTTATTTATCTGATAGAAAGCAACTCCTATCCACTTTCCCGCATATGGCAGGTTGTTGTTTTTTGGTGTTATAAGGTCCCAGTAACTACAAAGTCATTAGAGCCCCTTCCACTGCATAGGTCTCACGCAGACTGCTCAGAAACTACAATAATGCGACGATTTTTGGGTATTATCAGGACCCGGTTTTCCCAATCGGCCACCCATGTCATTACTAGCTGGGGTTGCAATGCTTAATTTTGGTGATCACGCGAGAACTGGTGTGTCCAATGCAATTCGCCGTTTCCCCTATGGCAGGAATGGGTACTGATCATGTCCCTCTAAATTGACACAAGGTTGTGAGAGGCTTATTGCATTGGACACAGCAGTTCTTGTCTGAAGGTAGCTTTTAACAGGTTCAGGGAAATAGGGGATCAGGTTTCAAAAGCGGACTATGTTCAGGCAAAGAAACATGCCAGGAGGACCATTGCCTTGGCCAAGTACCAGAAATATGAGGCGCTATGTGAAAAGTTGAGGACAAGGAAAGGAGAGAAAGCAGTTTTTAGACTAGTCAAGACCAGGGATATAACTAGTAAGGATGCCACCATGGCCATAATGGTTAAAGATACTAATGGTAAGGTCCTGTTCCAACCAGCAGAGGTAATCAAAAGATGGGAGGAATACTACCACAACCTCTTAAATACTGCCACCTGTGCAACAGTCACAGACAACAACCCAATCACTCCACAGGCAGTGGACAGGGCGAGCGAGGATGAAATAGTCACAGTCCTTCAAAAAATGAAAGGTCACAAAGGAGTAGGCTCCGATAAGATCCCCACCGATGTTTGGTGCATCTTGGGGATTACAGTAATTATATGGCTAGAGAAGCTTTTTAATAAGTTAGCAAATGGTGACAGGATGTCATCTGCATGGCAAGAGTGTTGGATAGTTCCACTGTTAAAGGGTAAAGGTGATGCCCAGGACTGGGGAAAGTATAGAGGCATAAAGCTAATGAGCCACTCTATGAAGCTGTGGGAGCAAGTCATAGAATGTCGCCTCAGAGACCAAACTTTTGTATGGGGAAACCAATTAAGGTTTATGCCTGGTAGTTCCACCATGGAACCAATCTTTATTCTATGAAGATGACAAAGAAGCAAATAGCAGCAAAGCAGGACCTTCATGCAGTGTTTGTTGACCTGGAGAAGACATATGATAGTGTCCCTAGGCAGGTACTATGGAGCGCTTTAAGGAAGAAAGGGGTTGATGAAGGCCATATTAGGATAGTGCAGGATATGTATGAGGGGTTCCATTGCTAGAATGAGGACAACAAGGGGAAATATTGCATGCATCAACGTGCAGGGTGGTGTGCATTAAGGGTCAGCACTTAGCCTATATCTATTTAATCTAATAACGGATGAGCTGCTGACGGGAATAGGGGAATGGACTCCTCAGTGCCTGGTATTTGCTGATGATGTGGGAAGGATTGAGGGGTCCAAATAGGATGTACAAAAGGACCTACAAGACATTAAAATAGCAATAGAAAGAGGGGGTCTTGAGGTAAACATGAAGTAGACAGAGTACCTAGCGTTGAAATTTAGTGGCCAGGGGAAAGAAGTGAGATCCGTTGCGGGGGCGAGGGTATACCAGTGATGCAAGAGTTTCGTTATTTAGGATCAGTTTTCCAGAGCAATGGGGAGATGCATTCCAATGTGACCCATAGGATTAATGCAGGATGGCTGAAGTGGAGTCCTGTGTGACTGCTGGGTCCCAATAAAGTTAAAAGGCAAAGTTTACAGAATGGTCATTAGGCCCGCTATGCTGCATGGCTCAGAGTGTTGGGCAGCTAGGAAGACCCATGAAAGGAGAATGCAAGTGGCAGAGATGTGAATGCTGCACTACATCACTGGAGTGTCACAAGCCAACAGAGTCTGAAATGATTATGTTAGAGGTAACTTGGGGTGGGAGAGATTGCAGAAAAGATGAAGGAAAAGTGGTTGAGGTGGTATGGGCATGTGAAGAGGAGAGAGGAGGAGCTTATTACATCTATTATGGGTCTGCATGTAATTGGGGGCACCAGGAGTAAGGGAAGAACAAAACGTACATGGGAGCAGGTGGTACAGAGGGGCATTAAGACATGCGGGGGGGGGAGAGTGATTTGATGGGGGATAGGCGAGAGTGGCGGATAAGATCCCACAGAACGGACCCCACCGCAGGCGGGAGGAGGGTAAGGTGATGATGATGATGACACCAGCTCTCGTCTAATCATTGAAGTTAAGCTATACAACCCCAGCTAATACTGACATGGGTTGCCTCCTTGGAAAGCTGGGTACTGCTAATATTAAAAATGCGTCACATTAATGTATTGTCTGTGCAGTCTCTGCATTAGAACTATGCAGCAGGCGGGGCTCTAATGATCTTGTAGTTGAAGGGCCCGTAAACACCAGTGAAAAAAATGACACAAGGGTGATATGAGGGCTTCTTTTTATGAAGGTCCGGTCGGCTGCAAAATGGAAACCACAGTGAAAATCCCAAATGTTTTATTTGAAACACTTAGGTACACATTCCGGCTATTCCTCTGCATATTCACCTTTCTGACTGACATATTTGTTATAGCCTGGTACAAATTTTTCTATTCCCTCATCATAGAAGGCAGCTGCCTGTCCTTTCAGTCAATTCTGTATGAGTATACTGGTCTGCAGTATACTGAGTACACTACCCTATAAAAAGTCATGGGACACCACCACTTTCATAGAAACACTCACAAATATACATATTTTAGTGCAGTAAAACCCCAATTATCTGGCATCCTTTCATCTGGCATCATGTTTCATACAACTGATTTTTCCGGATAAGTGAAGCACTCGTATATTGAAGGGCGTATCAAATGTACAGTGATTCAAAAAGGATGAATGCCCCATCAGTTTACTGCAAAATGAGCCAAAAATCCACATTTATCTCAACTTTTTTTAAAAACACATCAACAAATGAACCTACTATACATGACTTTTCCACTTACAACACAATAATATATTTCATTAACAATTTTGTTTTTACAAGTAAAATATTCGAAATATGCTGAGTGCATAATAATTGATTTAAAATCATGTCACTTTTGCACAATTTCCCACCAAGGCAATTTCCCAGCAAGGAAATTGAGCTACCTGTTAGGAGGTGCCAGGGTGAACGTTTGGGGGCCATGTTCAAAAATATTTTACATTTTGATACATTTTCATAAAGCCCGTGAGTGGGGCCAGGTTGCAGAAAACGCACTGCAGACAGCCATATAAGAGCATCCGTTGACATACTGTATATATTTTTTGAAAGGTTGTGATAAATTTGAAGTTCTGGCTCAATTTGTAGAAAAATTGATAATGTATTCACAGTATTTCAAAGCACTATTTGCATTTATGACATCTTGATATAAGAGAAACCCAGTATGTTTAGTACTGTATGTTATTTTATTACTATTAAGAGCAGTCATATATGTGAACACATTATACAAAATTCCTAATTTTTGAAGTATCTTGAATATCAGTTTGCTTCAATACTTTGCTTTGACTCACTTTGTAAATTTATTTATTTACTTACTTTATTCCTCCTTGCCTTGATGCAGACGATTAAAAGGGTAATAACATTTGGTGCACTTAAATTGGAGGGTGTCTATTTTGTTCACAAATACAAAATTGCTTTGCCAAATTTCTTCTGATAGTTCTGTAATAATTTGCAATATAATTAGAAATTTTGAACATTTCTATTTTCATAAATTGTAATTGAATACACTGCAAGCAGCCCTGATAGGTCAAATTGGCAGTGGAGAGAATAACTCTCATAACTAATTTCTAAACCATTGAACCCCCAAGGAACCTAAAGCATAACATGTATTCTGCCATTATATTGCCTACCTGCTCTAATGACACCGTCTTGCAGAAACTTCCTAGCATTGTCCTCACCAGCATGCCCTCAGTGCCTGCTCTAGCACTTATGCCGCCCTGGACAAAAAAAAACAAATTGCCGCCCTGGACAAAAAGACAAATTGCCGCCCTGGAAAAAAGGACAAATTATCAGCCCTTGATGCAGTGCTCTGTTCTCACACTTACAGCCAAAATGGCGCCCCAGACAAATGCCCGGGTTGCTCCCCCCCTTAGAGCGGGCCCTGATGCCCTGATCTCCTTCAATATTGAATGGATGATCATTTCTCCCTCTATAGTCTGCAAGGGATAACCTTCCATCTGGAGTACCCTTGTACCCTATTTTCAACAGTTTTTGAAAAAGCTTAATTCTTTCAGATACCCACCTCTGATGTAGTGAGTCCCACCCTAATTCTGTGATCATGCCTGAGACACTCAATCTATGAGAGAAGCAATGCAGCACAATTCTTGCTGCCCTCCTTTGGATCATTTCACTTTCCCAAGATATACCCTGCCTAAAGGGAAACCAAACTGTACTTCACAACCAGCCTTCCCAATGAGCATGAGCCTGACTCCTGTTGCATTGTAGCTATTGTGCAAAAGGTCAGACACCATGCAATATTATAACCAACAAAGCATTAATTTACCTGCCAAAAATTTCTATTGTGGTTGTGTAATGCAGTGTTGGAACAGTGGGGGAGCGGCGAGTTGCGTTGGACACACCAGTTTTCGTCTGATCACTGAAGTTAAGCAACGCGAGCCCAGTTAGTACTGACATGGGTGGTCGCTCGGGAAAGCTGGGTACTGCTAGTACCCAATAATCGTCGCATTAGTGTAGTGTCTTTGCAGTCTATGCATTAGAACTATTCAGTGGACGGGTCTCTAATGACCTTGTAGTTGACGGGACCTTAAACACCAACAAACAAACAAACAAATTGGAACAGTGGGGTAGGCCGGCATCCCCCCCACAGACGATTCAGCCAGTATTTCCTGCAGGCTCCAGACGCCTATCTGGGGTGCCCCCAGACAGAGCGTGTTCATTGGACCCGCGGACCCGACCCTGCCACAGGCGGGATGAGGGTAGGATGATGATGAACCAGCCTTCCCAATCAATTTGCCAGCACGCATCATTAAGCATTATCGCTGTATGCTCCAAAATGTTGGAGAAAATATGAAAAAGGACCCACAGTAAGTGTTTTAACTTTCCAACTGTTCTTTGTTCCAGACCTAAAAACGAAGTGGATAAAAGGATATACAGAGATACCTTTAATGTAACTGCAACTCCAGGGTATGTATTTATATATTTGAATGTTCTTTTTAAAGCGGCCGTCAGGGGTGCGTGAGGGGTGCCCCGGGCCATCGTCAGGCGTCTGCAATGTTAGATGGTTGGGGACCTCAGGTCCCTGGCAGGTCATCAGGTGGTGGAAATTGTGAACCAAAATGGAGGAATTTGCACAAATTCACAGGCGGGTAGACTGATGCCATTTGGTTCAGGGTCACCAGAAAAATTAGAAAGTGTGGAGGAGCCATTTTAGGACAGGTTAAAGTTGGAGGCACGTTCCAGGGCAGACAGACATGGTATTGGAATTATAAGGTAGAAGCAGCCATCAAGCAACAGAAGAAGGCGGTTTTCCACAGGGGGATGAGATAGCCAGCAGACCAGGAATCTAAAATACAATATAGGCAGATCAAGACCACAGCTAAAAAGATCTTTGCCCTACCCAGACACCAGAAGTATGAGGTCCTATATCAGGATATAGGGAAGATACCAGGGACGAGGATATTTTAAAATTGCCAAAGCCAGAGATAGGGCAGCCAAAGATATATCCCAATGATAAGTCTATGATGATAAGTCTATAGACCCACCAAATTAAACATAGTACTAAAATGGCATTAGTATAGTCTCTATAGTATGTACAGTAGTGATTTTCTTGTGAAGCATTGCACTACCTCTGCTGATGGTTGAACACACTAGGTGGTCTGATCACTGGTGTTAAACAACGCAATTCCAGCTAGTGCTAGCATAGGTGACCGCTTGGGAATACTTGTCAATGTTAATACTCAGTGAAGGGAGCTCTAATGACCGCTGTAGTTGAAAGGCCCTAAATGGTGTTTTTAAACTGTGGGTCATGACTATAGTGACGAATCACTATTGGTAATTTTGTCGTGGAAAAGCGATAGGGTGATCCACGTAACCATTTCTTGGATAAAGGAGACTCGCAAACGGAAAAGGCTTAAGCAGTGCAGTTTAAAAGAATTTGTATTAAGATACTGTATTTGTCTGGCAGGGTATAGGGCTCCACCTCATAAGTGCGTATGCCCCCCAAGCAGGCCTGGGTGACACCATAAAAACAGCTTTTTGGGATGATTTTGATGAGGTGGTGCAGTCAGTAGACAGCACAATGAGACAGGGCAGGGGTAATGAGCGACTGATTATTGGGGGTGACTTCAATGCACATGTTGGTAAGGAGGGACTGGGGTATGAGGATGTTCATGGGGGATGTGGGTATGGGGTGATCAACCTAGAGGGGCAGAAGGTCCTTGACTCAGCAAGAGCACATGGCCTTGCATTAGCCAATACATGGTTCAAGAAGAGGGAGAAGCACCTAGTTACTTTCCAGTCCCCACAGGGGAGGTCCCAAATAGACTTTTTCATGGTTAGGAAGCAGCACAGGGCAGAGATCCAAGACTGCTGGGCACTACCCAGCGAGGATTTCCAGAAGGAAAGTGGCCATAAGCTGCTCATGATAGACTTATTAATTAAGGGGACAGGGAAGCAACATTCCTGGAGGGGAGAATCAGTTGTTAGGTGGTGGAAATTGCCCACCAAGGCAGATGAATTCCAACAGGAGGTTCTTAGTCAGGTCGACTGGGACTGGGATGGGTCAGCCAGTGCCATGTGGGACAGGGTTGCTAGGAAGATTAGGAGATGTGGTGAGGCACTGTTAGGTATGGGTAGAGTAGGAGGAACATATCAGGGTAGGCAGACATGGTGGTGGAATGAGGAGGTGGAAGCTGCCATCAAACTAAAGAAGGTAGCTTTTCATAGATGGAGGGAACTAGGGGACCAGGTTTCCAAGACAGACTATGTTCAGGCAAAGAAAAATGCTAGGAGGACCATTGCACTGGCCAAGTATCAGAAGTATGAGGCCTTATATGAAAAGTTGGGGACAAGGAAAGGGGAGAATGCAGTTTTTAGATTGGCCAAGACCAGGGATAGAACTAGCAAGGATATTACCAGGGCTATAACAGTCAAGGATACAAATGGCAGGGTCCTGTTCCAACCAGCTGAGGTAATTAGAAGGTGGGAGGAATACTACCACAGCCTCCTAAACACAGCTACCTGCTCAACAGTCACAGACAGCCCAACCATCACCCAGGCAGTGGACAAGGTTAGTGAAGATGAAATAGTCACAGCCCTTCAAAAAATTAAAGGTCACAAAGCAGTAGGCCCAGATAAGATCCCCATTGATGTTTGGCACACCTTGGGGACTACAGCCATTACATGGTTAGGGAAGCTTTTTAATAAGCTAGCAAATGGGGACAGGATGCCATCTGCATGGAGAGAAAGTTGGATAGTTCCACTGTTCAAGGGCAAAGGTGATGCCCAGGACTGTGGAAACTATAGAGGCCTAAAGCTAATGAGCCATACTATGAAGCTGTGGGAGCGTGTAATAGAATGTCGCCTCAGAGACCAAACTCAAGTCCGGGGGAACCAATTTGGGTTTATGCCAGGTAGGTCCACCATGGAACCAATCTTTATTCTGTGCCAGATGATAGAGAAACATAGAGCAGCAAGGAAGGGCCTCCATGCAGTATTAGTTGACCTGGAGAAGGCATAGGATAGTGTCCCTAGACAGGTGCTATGGAGCGTTTTAATGAAGAAGGGGGTTGATGAAGGCCATATTAGGATAGTGCAGGATATGTACAAGGGTGCCATTACTAGGGTGAGGACAGCGTGGGGAAACACTGCAGGCTTCAATGTTCAGGTCGGTGTGCATCAAGTGTCAGCACTTAGTCCATATCTATTCACTCTGGTAATGGATGAGCTGCTGACGGGGATAGGGGAATGGGTCACCCAGTGCCTAGTATTCGCTGATGATGTGGGAAAGCTCGAGGGGTCCAAGGAGGATGCACAAAAGGGCCTACAGGACATTAAGACAGTAATGGAAAGAGGGGGTCTCAAAGTAAACACAAATAAGACAGAGTACCTAGCTTTCAATTTTAGCGGCCAGGGTCAAGGGGGTGAGATCCGTTGTGAGGGTGAGGGTATACCAGCGGTGCAACAGTTTCGTTACTTAGGATCAGTTTTCCAGAGCAATGGGGAGATAGACTCAGACGTGACCAATAGGATTAATGCAGGATGGCTGAAGTGGAGGCAGGCTAGTGGAGTCCTGTGCGACTGCCGGGTCCCAATAAAGTTGAAAGGCAAAGTTTGCAGAACAGTCGTCAGGCCCGCCATGCTGTATGGCTCAGAGTGTTGGGCAGCTAGGAAGAACCATGAAAGGAGAATGCAAGTGTCTGAGATGCGTATGCTGCGCTACATGACTGGAGTGTCACGAGCCTGGGGGTGGGGGACATCGCAGAGAAGATGAGGGAGAGGCGGTTGAGGTGGTATGGGCATGTAATGAGGAGAGAGGAGGAGGAGCTTATTAGGTCCATTATGGGTTGGCATGTGATTGGGGGCACCAGAGGTAGGGGTAGGCCAAAACGGACGTGGGAGCAGGTGGTGCTGACGGACATAGAGAAGTGTGGGGTGGAGGGCGACATAGTGGGGGATAGGAGGGAGTGGAGGAGGAGAACCTGCAGACCCGACCCCACCGTGGGCGGGAGAAGGGTGAGATGATGATGATGTATTAAGATACTGTATGTAGGCCTATATGTGCGTGTAGATCAGCACGTCGGTACACCCCCTGACATCAGTGTAGGAATAGCGCCTGAAGTGCAGTAAATCTGCAAAGAACTTTCAGCATTAGGTAGGCAGCCGGTAATGTAAACTACAGTACAGTAGAACTCCAATTTTCTGAACTCCGACTATCCGAATCGCTGATTATCCGAATTGCTTTCAGAATTTCAGAAAAAAAAATTAAGAGGGAACGTACTGCGATTTGGCTGCTCGAAAACGGATACCGACAGTCAAACAGCTTACTTTGACCACGATGTTCTGCAAGCAATGACTTTCATTTACCGTATGGTACACGTACATACTGTACTAATGTACAGCCCTTTTAAGTATGCTTAATACTGTATATAAAAGTGCTGTCTTTTCATTTAATTAATTAAAAGCTCTTTTCATTTAAAAATAGTTTTTCCCATTTTCAACATACAAACAGTGATAAATTAAATTAGCACCTTTTTTCGGAAAAAATCCAATTATCCGAATTTTTGATTATTCGAATGGGGTCTGGTCCCGATTGATTCGGATAATTGGAGTTCTACTGTAGAGCATTTTGCTACTGTGTTGCTGGTTCGAATTGGAGTACTGGATATGCGATCCCGGTTGTTGTTTGTTTGTTGATTTAGGGAACTCAACTACAATGTCATTAGAGCCCCGTCCACAGCGTAGTTCTAATGTAGCGACTGCACAGACACTGCACAAATGCGACAATTTTTGGACATTAGAGGTACCCATTTTGCCCAAATGGTCACCCATGTCAATACTACCTGGCTATGCGTTGCTTAACTTCGATGGTCAGACGAGAACTAGTGTTTCATATGCAATAAGCCGCTCCCTATGCAATGCTACTTTAGGTGGGAAAGTGGAGTTGGGATTATAATAATGATCCAGCCTGCTATACATCCAGGGCCAAAGGTGTACCATGGATCTAGAGTAGTTTCAACTTAGTAATGCAGTGTAGCTAACACCAATTAAAAAACAGCAAAACCTGGTTACCGAAAATGAAGCCAAGGCCAGCCCTTCTTACAGCTCCACTTGCGACTGACTGAGGCGGTGATTTTTTCCATCCGAATTTGGTAAATGTGAAATAATTTGCCAGTTGAAACCCCTTCAAATCACTTGACTTCAAAATTTGAATTTTTAATTCTTCTGATTTTCATATAAAGCACGTGATTAATTATTGGAAAGAGAATATGAAAAGAAATTTATCGATTAGAAACTGTAATTTATATACTGTATCGGTAGTGGTGGCCATGTGCCACATGAATAACCTGCCGTTTTTTACTCTGTAGAAATTGTAAGTTTCAACAGACGTAGGTATTTGTAATTTTTCTCCAGCAAGCAAATTATTTGATTTTTTGTCAGTATATAAAGCGACCTTGTCAAGGCCATAATCATTTACCGTTTTTACAGTAACAGCCTCCATTTCTATTTTAATTCATGTAATGTAAATTTTCGTGTATGCACATATTTAATGACAATACTGTAAGCCCCTAGATAACGTAGCCCGGCCACCCTCTCATACAACTACCGTTATTTGGGGGTTTTGTAATATAGAGCAGGACAACTCGGACAGTTGTTGAAGGACAGACACCTAATTGACCTGAAAGATGGCAAACAAGTACAAAATTTGGGTGGAATTTGTTAAATTTCTGAAATTAAGATTAGCTAATCCGTCTTAACCTCTATTTTAATATACACTACTCTTAGAAGGTGTATATGTACAAGGTAATGATGGGTCAAGGCAAATTACCAGTAGTTTAAAGCGTTTCAAAGGAGTCAACAAGCACGTCACGTGATCGCCAGTAGCAAGCACATAATTCACTGTTTCATATTGCAGTTAATGGCCTATCATTTAGGGGTATGCCATGGCGTTGTGTGGCACGGTATATTCAGGGCCAGCTGAAGGTTTTAAGGTGTGTTCTCACAGTCAAGTTCTTTTGACCGATTTTAGTTGTTCAACAAAAGTTGAACAAATGGCGTCAAAGGGAGTTGTGTGGCTAACAACACTGTGTTTTGGTCCATCCCTCTGTTGGGTCCAATTTTGTATATCCCCAAGGACCTTAAACAAAATACTTATGGTTAACATGATTCAACGCATGCTTCAAATTGAACTTTTCTCAAACTTTTCTTCATCAACTCAATTGAAACAAAGGTTTCCACTGTTTTCATTCAAGTTTTGTTGAACAACTGCAATCGGTCAACAAAACTTCACTCATGAGAACCTGCCTTTACAGCACTTCAGAAAAATCTATTAGTGAGATCCCAAAATATTTGCAAATTAGAGCCTTTCTTTTGAAAAATCTTCAAAATTCCCAAGTGTGGCACCCCTCCAAACGTGAGACCTCCCTCTGAGCTGGACCTGATAATATTTAACCCTTAAGGTGCGTTCACACTATTAAACTACTATTGAACAATAGCTGTTGAACAACTACTGGTAGTTGAAACCAAGTTGATGATAAGTCGTTCACACATTTCAACTAGTTGAATCAACTGATGATTCAACATTGGTGACGCTAGTTGAAGAACAAAAGTTAAACCCCTTTCAACTTTGGTTGCTTCAACTAGCCAGTTGTTCAACTATGTTGAATCAAAGTTCACATGATTCAATGTATGTTCAACTGACCATCAACTGGTAGTTCAATGGTAGTTGAATAGTGTGAACGTGTTTGTCACCTACATATATTCTATTGTGGGGTCTTTGGAGACCCCATCACGTATTCTATTAATATACATGTCAGGTATCAAATTAAATATTTTCAAGAATTACACATTATATTGGACAGGTTAACTATTACTTTTGAAAAAAAAATTATTCCATAGTCTAGAAATTGCGCCGTTTTTAATTAAAATTCAAAAAGACTGCAATACTTTTTATAGCCTTTACATATTTTGAAAAAAAAACTATTATTTATGACAATAATGAATGAACTCTGATAACAACATCATTTAGTCAACATGTTATATATGTAAGATCCAATTTAATTTAATTAGTCATTTAATTATAATTATAAGTAGTTTAGTAGTATTATTAGTATTATTATTATTGGTATTGTTTTCTTTAACATTAACATTAGTATGTAAGTTTGGTTTAAGAGTTAGTTGTAAAGCAGTGGTTTCCAACCTGGGAGGCACGGACTACTGTCAGGGGAGGCGCCAGTGGAGAGTATGAATCATTGTACTGCAAAGCAATGCAAGTCCTTCTACCGTTTGTAACATATTATTCATTTGAAACGGGCTTTTTGGCACGGGCTGCAATGAAAACTAAAAACAGTGATACCTCGACTTATGTGATGAGCCTGGGTGACATCTTCAGAAACTTCCAAGCCCATGCACTTTACAAGGGACACACTCCCCTCTACCACTGCAACTTTTGTTCCAATCCTTTAATATCCTATTCAGACACAGCCTCAGAACACAGATTCTTACAAGCAGAGGTCAAAGTCCTTCTTGTAACACCCTGCCAGGCCATATTTATAATTGTGAGATTCACATCAAAGCAGTGGCAGAACATGTGCTTGGTGAAGAATTTCTTGAAATAGAGTTCATCTGCTGGTTCATAGGCTGCATTATCCAGCATTATCGAGCAGATGCATTATCCAGGATGTGAAGGGGTTGCAGGGGTAGATAACTTTCTTGGAGATTGCTAATTACACTGTGGAACAGCCAAAAAAATACGGATACACCAATAGAGCTATTTTATGTATTTCTGTATGCTGTTCACAAAAATGACTTTTGTTTTACTGTGTGACCCTCAATTTCTTTGTAATTCCCCTTTTTAAAATTTTAGTGACAGTTGTCAATAAAGCAGTAAATGACATGCAGTATGAAAGAAATCTGACTGTACTTTAGTCTACCTATTGTCACTGGACAGCTATTATACCTAGGTAGTGCTACTAGGATACAGCTAGTGACCAGTTGATAGTGGAGTTTTGTTTCCCTCACAGATTAGTGAGCCACTGGGAACATGATTGCATTCTAATTTAATTAAATACACTGCAAGCAGCCCTTATAGGTCAAATTGGCAGCAGAGAGAATGACTCTCATTCCTAATTTGTAACCCACCTGAACCATAGTATCTATTGTCCTGCATTGCCCACCTTCTGTAATGGCACTTTTTTGCAGAAAGTTTGCCAGATTATCCTCACCGACAGCATTCCAATGACCCTTGGAGAAAGACCAGTAATACACTCTGTTGTGCAGTGATCCCCTTCAATTTGAATGGATGATCATTTCTCCCTCTATACTCTGCAAGATTTAAGCTGCCAAAGACTTTCTGTGATCATGTGTGAGGCACTCAATCTTCAAGAGAAGTGATGTAACACAATTATTGCTGCCCTCCTTTGAATCATTTCAATTTCCCTAGATAAACCCTGCCTAAAAGGGACACCAAATTGGACTACAATACTCTAAAATTGGCCATATCAGTGAAAAACTTTCCTTTGTGCTGTCCCCTAGGACTCTACTAACCAAACGGAGGGCATGCCCAGTAGTCCCAATCACTTTGTCGGTGTGCTCCCTCCAGGTGACCATAGTATTCAGAATAATTCCAAAGAACTTCTGGATCTCAACCCTCTTAATCCTCACACCACCTATGCAATAAGCAAGATCAAATCGCCTTCAAGACCTGCTTATCATAAGAAAGCTACATTTGTGCAGGTTTAATGGCAGTGACTCCCACTTTATGCTCCAGGTATACATCTTGTTTAGGTCCTGTTGCAATTCTGTACAGGAAGATAAACCTTCATCCACCACCCTTACAATGCAGGTCCCATCTGCAGATAGCCCTATGTAATTAACATAAATGCCATATATCATGTCAAGTCATATATTATTAACATAAATTATATAGAGTATGATATCTGAGGTATGATGTCCATTTGAAATTAATGTTTTAATGGAACTGCAGCCCTATGAATTACCAGAGAACCTGACGTCCTAGAGCAAAATGGAGAACAGATAAATATTCAGCATAACATATCCAATAAATCTAGCAATAAGTGAGAAATGTATTTTTTCCAAAGTAAAAATTTGTTCCTCAGTGTTATTGGTGGTGTGAAGCTCATGCATAACTCGTATTTTAGCTCACATCTCAAATCAACAAATTGACCAAGTGTCAGCTTGTATCTCGAATAACCATGCACTATTATAACCGACAATACATTAATTTACATGCCAAATATCTATTTTGGTTGTATAATGTGATGCTTGAATAAGTGGGGTAGGTTGGCATCCCCCCCACACTACCCAGCTAATATTCCTGTGGGCTCGAGACGCCTGCCTGAGGTGCCCCCAGCCAGAACATGTACAGTGAACCTGCAGACCCAATCCTGCCACCGGCAGGATAAGGGTATGATGATGATACTCTATAGATTTTTAATCTGGATTTTTGAATCTGTTTTGGAATGTTATGAAGCATAATCAACATTAAAATTGAGAAGAACAGTACTGTACTTAGAAATGTATGCCATATTGCAAAATATGGTCGTTTTTACATGGCCTGGATATAAGAGAAACTCGGATATAAGAGACTATTTTGGATTTCCAAAGTTGTCTCTTATATCCGAGTTCGACTGTAACTTATTTTTATTCATAAAATTGAATAGTGCTTGCATCTGACCCATGGACAAATTCTTGGTTTTTTTGTGTTATTGTGACCCGTCTTCAAAAACGGTTCGCCACCACTCGTATAAGATATCCAAGATTGTAGTAACTATAGAGGCATTAAGCCAATGAGTTATACCAATGTAATGCAATAGAATGTCGCCTCCACGATAGAACTAGTGTCGGTGGAAATCAGTTTGGGTTCACAATGGCAGGTCCACAATAGAACGAATCTTCATTCTAAGGCAGATGATAGAAAAGTATAGAGCAGCTAAGAAAGATCTCCATACCATCCTTATCGACTTGGAGAAGGCTTATGCGTGTTCCATAACAGGTATTATGCAAAAGGGAGTAGAAAAAGGGTTTATTCGAATAGTTTAGGATATGTATGATGGTTCCATTTTACAGCCAGGGTAAGCACACCTTGGGGAAAATACTGGGGGCTCCCCAGTGAAGTTTGGGGTGCACCGAGGTTCAGCACTAAGTCCATACCTTTTTATTCTGGTTATGGACAAGCTACTGATGGGAGTAGGAGAATGGACGCCTCAGTGCATGGCATTTGTTGACGAGCACTGTTCAACTGCACACTGCAAGTAATTGACTGCCTTCTCAATGCAGGGCATTTCCTTGTTTCTGTGAAGTATGAACCCCAAAGATATGTCCTAAGAGAGTTTTTGCTCATTAACAATACAGTACTGTACTTTGTTTTTAACTTATAAACAATTTTCACAATTTTTGTGGCAACCTGGAGCACATTACACAATATAACATAGAGATCTATGGGAAACTGTGTTCCGCACAACGAACATATCACTGGAACGAATAACGTTCGTTAGGCGGGGTACCACTGTATATAATTCTCACAGATTATGGGATATTTGGAGGAGAATGCCATCATTAGCAATAATCAGCATTGGTTTAGGAAAGGGAGGTCATGTGAAACTCAACTGGCATGTTTAATGGACTATAATCAAAAAGCTCTAGATAAGTATAAGCAGGATGATGTTGTATTCCTGGACTTTCACATGGTACCCCATGACAAGGTTACTCAATGAGTAAAGGTATACTTGGATGGCAGGCAGAAGAAAGTCCTATTTGTTTTTGATGGTAAGGCATCAGAATGGAGACCTGCAATATTTGTGGTCCCCCAGGAAGCATATTGGGACCTTTACTCTATATAGTTTATGTTCATTATATAGGGCTTGACATTAAACACTGTCTCAACAGGCTATTCTCACCAGGAGCATTCCACTGCTGAATGATCCTTGGAGAAAAGACCAGTGATATGAGTCTGTGCATGCCCTGATCTTCAACTTGAATGGATTATCATTTCTCCCCCTACATTCTGCAAGGGATAAGCTGCCAGCTGGAGGACCCTTGTACAGAATTGCAACAAGACCTTAACAAGATATCACCTTAACACTAAAGTACGTTAATGCAGAAGGACGTTAACAAGTACCTGACAGCATTAAGCATTTTAACAGACTGCTGAAAATAGAGTACAAGGGTCCTCCAGCTGGCAGCTTATCCCTTGCAAAATGTAGGAGGAGAAATGATCATCCATTCAAATTTAAGGAGATCAGGGCATGCACAGACTTGTCTTACTGGTCTTTTTTCCAAGGGTCATTCAGAAATGGAATTTTTTTCTGGTGAGAATAGTTCCAAAAGGACAGCTTTTGTCAGTTATTCAAAAGTGCAATGTTTTCTCAGTAATCCAAAAGGAGAGGTCTTCATCACTTGTTCAAAAGGACCAGGCAAAGCACAAACTACCCAACAAAATGGAGGAATTTATACAAGAAGTGCAGAGGCAGGTAGACTGGGATTGGGAAGGGACAGCTGATGCCATATGGGACTGAGTTGTGTTGGACACACCAGTTCTAGTCAGAACACTGAAGTTAAGCAATGCAAACCCAAGTTAGTACCAACATGGATGGTTGGTAGTAAAGGTTGGGTGGTGCTAATTACCCCTCTCCTACATCCTCTACATCTACCTCCTCCACCATGAGCAGCCTCCTTAGGGTTCAGCCTGTTATGGCTGCTTGCCTTACTCCCCAACCCTTCAGTGTAACATACTAACATATTACTAACATGAGTATTGAGACAGGATTGTTAGAAAACCATTTTTGGGTGGGTAGAGAGCAGGTACATTCTAGGGAAATAGGCAGACATGGTGGTGGAATGATGTGGTAGAAGCAGCCATCAAGCAAAAGAAGTCTGTTTTCCTCAGGTGGAGGGAAACAAGGGACTTGGAGTCTGAAACAAAAATATAGGTAGGTGAAGACCACCATTAGAAGCAGTGGCATAGCCAGGATTTTCTGAAGGGAGGGGATATGACTGTCGATAGGGTGAACCAGGATTTTCTGAGGAGGGGATGAGTCAATAGGGTGTATACCGCTTCGTTATATTCAAGGCCCAAGGGGGGGGGTTAACCCCCCAAACCCCCCTGTGGCTATGCCACGGGTTAGAAGGATCATTGCACTGGACAAACACCAGAAGTATGAGGCCCTCTATGATAAATAGAGACAAAGAAAGGGGAGAGAGAAGTTTTCAAACTGGCCAAGGCTAATGATAGGGTAGCTAAAGATATACCCCAAGCCATAACAGTGAAGGACAGCAAAGGTAGGGTCCTGATTTCCTCATCTGAGGTAAAGAGGAGGTGAAAAGAGTATTTCCATAACCTCTTGAATGCTGCAGGGGGAGAGGAGATCTTTGCTGCCTATCCTGCATCTGCAGGTGTGGTAGCCAGTGTAACAGAGGAGGAAGTAGCCTGGGTACTTAGGATGATGAAAGGCCAAATAGCTGTATGTCCAGATAGAATATCAATTGAAGTTTGGCATAGCCTAGAGAGGACAGGAACCAGGTGGCTAGGGAAACTTTTCAGCAGGATAGCTAAGGGAGAATGCCATCTGCATGGTGTGAGAGTTGGATAGTACCACTCTTCAAGGGCAAAAGGGATGTCGAACATTGTGGTAACTATAGAGGTATTAAGCAGTGGTGGCACGTGAAAATTAACTATGGTGGGGCTGCATGGATAAAGTTAACATTTTCTGCAGGGTGGGGTGGATTACAATTATAGTCATTACAATTATAGTACAGTGGTACCCCGCTTAACGAATGCAATTCGTTCCACTGCACAGTGGTCCCAAATCCCAAAAACCTGGCCAAAATATGAAAATCTGCATGTATGTGCATAAATGTTTGTATCCATAGTTTTTTCACCTTGCTGATTATGAATATGTAGCATAAAAGTGGGAAACATCAAAATGACATTCAATATGGTGGGTCAGATTCAAAATACCATACTTATGCTAATAAACGGCACACCATTTATTTTTTCATTCATTTTATTTGTTGCGCCGTTTATTGGAGTGCACTGTTTATTTAGCAAGGTATCCCCCATAGACAACCCAGCCAATATTCCTGTGTGTTCCAGACGCCTGGGGATCGGCAAATTGCAGTTTGAAACACCAGTTCTCGTCTGATCACTGGAGTTAAGCAATGCAACCCCAGCTAGTACTGACATGGGTGGTCGCTCGGCAAAATTGGATACTGCTAATGCCCAAAAATCGTCACATTAGTGTAGTGTCTGTGCAGTCTACGCATTAGAACTATGCAGTGGACATTGGAAGGTGCACCGGTTATTGGAGGGCGCCGATTATTAGAATAAATACAGTAATTGTCAGAGTGATTACTGAGAATTAAAACCAATGAGTAATAAATGAAATTTTATCAGTGAATATAATTTAAATTTGTAAATTTATAAATAAATATTTTTTTGCTTAACATAAAAAAAATGGTTCTTAAACAAAAATTTTAAATCATTATAAGAATTCTCATCAAATACGTTATCTGAATTTTCATCAGACTCAGCAGATTAAGTCGGTATTAGGGTTCCTGGTATAAGTAATATTGTAGTTTCGTTGCATCCTCTGAGAAAGCTTTCACTTTCTTTGGTGTCCTCCTGTCCTGGGTGCTTCCAACCACCTGCATCCCCTCAACCTATTCCCCATCAGCTCTTGACACCCCAATCATGTACCTCAGGATTTGCATCTTGGCTACTTGCATTCTATTAATGTGGCTCTTCCTCACAGCCCAAGACTTGGATTCATACAGCAAAGCTGGCTTAACCACTCCCCTGAATTATATACGTTTATAAGTTATTTCCTATTTGGATTTATAAAATTTGTCTGCTTTATTTTTAACATAAATAATATGACATTTTTGCAGTTTATACTATATTTAACAAGCACAATAAAAAGAGCAGGTTGGAGCAGTCAATTGTTTCACAATATTAATGCTAATACTGTAATGTAAGGGCCCCAATATATATTTTAGCTCAATATTGCACGATATATAACTTTTCACTTAGCTTAATGACATTAACACATGCAGATATATTACACAGAGATATTACAAAAATAAAGTGCAAAACTAAAGAATTAAAACTAAATAAATACGGAAAAATACTCTATATACTTCCAGAAATTACCTCCATTTGAAATAATGTGAATTGATGAACTCAAAAAAATCGTTGTTTAACGTTAAAGACAGATTCGATTTTATGCAGTTTAGAGGGAGACACATAGACCAAAAAAGGGTCTACTTTGAACTGTAATATCAGTCCTTGTATATGCAATATGTTATTTCTAATGGTAAGGTTTTATAGTTCAATTGTCTATCTGGACATCCCATTTTTCAAAAATCCCCAAATTGAAATTTCATTTTTGGGCTTTTGGCCACGTTTTTGCCATTTGGGACCACTGTGCACCGCCACATTCACTATGCATTGTTCGGAAAGCAATTTCCAATAGATTTCTATGTTATAGCACAAAAAATTGCGAAAATTGTTAAAAAGTTAAAAACAAGGTACAATACTGTACTGTAATGTTAATGAGCTAAAACTTTCTTAGGACCCATTTTTTGGGGCTTCACAGAGACAAAGAAATTTCCTGCATGGAGAAGGCAGTCAATTGCAATACATGCAGTGTACAGTTGAGCAGTGCTCATTGGCAAAAGCCATGCAATGAGGGGCCCATTCTCCTACTCCTGCCAGCAGCTCGTCCATAACTAAAATGAACAGGTATGGACTTAGTGCTGAACCTTGGTGCACCCCAACCTTCACTGGGAAGCTCACTGTATTTCCCCAAGGTGTCCTTACCCTGGCTATGGAATGGAACCATCATACATATCCTAAATTATTCGAATAAACCCTTCTTCTACCCCCATTTGTATAATACCTCCCAAACTACCTGTCGTGGAAAACTGTCATAAGCCTTCTTCAAGATGATAAAGATGGGGTTGAGATCTTTCTTTGCTGCCCTATACTTTTTATCATCTGCCTCAGAATGAAGATTGGTTCCATTGTGGACCAACCTAGCGGAGTACCACTGTATTACAATTATAGAATAGATATTTTTAAATTTATATAATACATCTTGCAAAAAAATAGAATAAATTTTCTCTTTGTTAGAATCATTAGTACAATTAGCAGCTTTGTATTATCGAATCTGGTCAGTGGCGACCATGGAAAAGTGAATTAGAATGATATAGAAAAATTAAAAGTATATTAAAAAGCTATTCAAATTTAAAATTGAATTCCCATTTATCCTACAGTTGTGCTTCACTTTTATACAAATAGATGGTGGTGCCCCACAAGAAAGACGGATTGGGCAGGAACTACTGCAGCCCATGAAACAATAAAAACAATGCACAAATGAACAAAATAATGAATACAAACGTAGTGAAAAATGGCAGCAAAAATAAAATAAAGGACAGCATTGAAATTCTCCAATTAGGCATTAATCATAGGCACATTATAAATAGTCAATAAATCAGCTATTAATATGCCATGACAATTTCGATTCTTGGTTTGTATGTGCATAGACGGTGCTGCCTGCTTTAGTGCAACGGGCTGGGCAGGAACTATTACAGCCCAAGAAGCGATAAAAACATCATGTGAATGAAGGAGACGTGAACGGAAAAGTTATGAAGTTTTTCATTTTTTTCATTCACTGAATCAGGGTTGTAAATTTTTCATTTGGAACCATATTTCCATACAACTTGAGAGTTTTGTGAAAGTTATAGTGGAGGGGCTGCAGCCCCACAGCCCCTATGGACGAGCCGCCACTGGTATTAAGCTAATGAGCAATTCCATAAAGCTCTGGGAGACCGTAACGGGACTTCGCCTCTGGGTTCGTGGAAATCAGTTTGGATTTACGCCAGGTAGGTCCACAATGGAGCCAATCTTTGTTCTGAGGCAGATGATTGAAAAGTAAAGAGCAGCAAAGAAAGATTTCCATGCCATCTTTATCAACTTGGAGAAGGCTGATGACAGTGCTTCACGACAGCTAACTTGGGAGGAAAAAAGGGGCAGAAGAAGGGGTTATTGAAATAGTCCAGGATATGCTTGACAGTGCCATAGCCACGGTGATGACACCTTTGGGGAATACTGGGGGCTTTCCAGTAAAGATTTGGGTGTACCAAGGTTCATCTCCGAGTCCAGTGGTGGCGAACCTGTGACCCACCATGCAATTTTAAGTGAATAGTCTCATAGTGTGTGGTGGATGGGGACCTGGTGGGCTAGAACCTGCAAACCTGAGCCTGCCACAGGTGAGATAAAGGTGTTATGATGATGTTCTCTATTTGCTACTTTATTAAACTAATTTATTCATTATTAATAATAATTTTTTTATTCATAAAATTAAATACTGCCTCACCTGACCCACGGACAACTTTTTGGTTCTTTTTTCATGTTATTGTGACCCGTCTTCAAAAAAAGGTTCGCAACCACTGACCTAGTCCATACGGGAGTGGGAGAGTTGGCCCACTCAGGGCATGGCGATTGCCGACGATATTGGAAAACTTAGTGATGTCAGAGAACAGGTAGAGAAAAGACTAAGCGATATCAGAGGGGCGATAGAAAAGGGCGTGCTAAAGATGAACATGAAGAAGACAGAGTATTCAGCTTTTAATTGGGAAGGACAGGAAAATACTGGCTACGTACGTTCGAGGGGCAAATTTATGATAAAGGTGCAAGAGGAAAAGTACTTAGAATCAACGATCCAAAGTTGAAGCGGAGACAGGCAAGTTGAGTCCTGTGTGATAAGGGGATGTGAATGAAGCTGAAAGGGAAGTTCTACAGGGCAGTGGTTAGGCCAGTTATGCTAAATGGATCAGAGTGTTGGGCAGTGAGGAAGAGCCACGTAAATAGAATGCAAGTAGTGAAGATGCAAATGTTGTGGTACATGAGTTGTATGTCGTAGCGGTAGCCCGGGGGGTGGCGGACATGGCCAAAAAAGAGAGGTAAAACAGGTTGAGGGGACATGGACATGTAATGAGAAGAGGAGCAGGAGCTCGTTAGGTACATTCTAGGAATGCAGGCGGCACCCGGGCACGGGGAGCCCGAAACAAATGTTGGAGCAGGTTGTCCATAAGGATAGGGAGTGGCGAATTGCCCAGTTCTCGTCTGATCACTGAAGTTAAGCAACGCAAGCCCAGCTAGTACTGAGATGGGTGGTCGTTCGGGATAAACTGGGTACTGCTAATACCCAATAATCGTCGCATTAGTGTAGTGTCTGTGCAGTCTATGCATTAGAACTATGCAGTGGACGGGTCTCTAATGACCGTGTAGTTGATGGGACGTTAAATACAAACAAACAACAAACAATCTATAAGGATATGGCAGTGTGTGGCGTGGACGGGGACCTTGTGAGAGGCAAACGGGAGTGGAAGGCCAGAACCCGCAGACCCGACCCTGCCACAGGCGGGATAAGGGTATGGTGATGATGAGTTACGCTGTAATAAGAAAAATGCTCGAGAAACGCGAGAAAAAAACTAGACATAGCCATTATTATGAAAGTATAACTTTGCTTAATAGGATTACATTGCAGCGAAATATTAGACGAATTTTATTTATTTGAGCTCTTTCTCAAGGAGAGTCAGTTTGTCGTTTACTTACTGTAAATCCTTGAAAGGCAAAACCTCATAAAAATATATAACATTTACGATCGTGGTTGTTACTGAATTTTTAATTTTATTATTAATTACAACTGATAATGGCGAACTTTCAAACTTTCTTTCTATCTCCCCTATTTGAAACGGGCTTATTCGACAAAAAATTAAATGTGTTAAATAGATCTGGGTATTTGACCTGTAGCAATTTATTCTTAACAATAAAATTCCATTAAAGGTTATTATTAATTCAAACAATGGTTTAAACTGGAAAGAAATTTTCGAAATTGTATCGTTTACTGTAATTGTTTTTCAAGGCAACCTCATGTTTATGACTATTGTCTAAATTTACTCCTGTAAATAATGGCGCCAGAAAATTAGGAAAATGTATAATTCCATGCCATCTTTGCGTATAATCCAAATTTTGAAAGAGTGCTGAATACTTCCTCTGGGGCAACTTTTTTTGCTACTGATTGTTGCCTTTCTGCCAATTGATTCAGATCCTAGTATACGCCCTGGGCAATTATTTGACACCATTCCCCGCCAAGTATACAAATGCATGCATTAAATATGATGTTAATGAATATTGCAAAATAAAGCTAATTGAATGAGTCTTTATAACAAACCCATTGGGATAATTCATTTTAACACTTCAAGGAATTGTAAATTATACATGCTAAGTGGAATTCGGCTTTTTAGTAATTACCAAAGTGAACATTTCACAATCAGCCATATTTGATTGCTTTGGTATGAGGTCTCGTACACGTGTTCAAAACATGATCAAATAAGTCACTTCCCCTGAGATAGGCCTACTTGAAGAAGTTTAGAAAGAAGTTTAAATTTTGTTAGCCAAAATACACTGCCAGCAGCCCCATTAGGCCAAACTACTGGTGCAGAGAATAGCTCTCATTTCTAAGTATTAAATCATTGCAAACCCTAAAGAACCATCCATTTCCTACTTGCTATCAGCAAGCATTCCACGTTATCATCCGCAAGAGCATTCCATTGCCAAATGCTCTGTGGGGAAAAAATGACCAGTAATGGAGATTTTGCAATTAGTTGTGATGAACGAAACAATTCGTCCCCTATAATTGCAATGCTACCCAATGAAAGCAGAAACGAAACAACCTGCTTTTGTTGGGTAGCATTGCAATTACAGTGAAAATCGTTTAACATGAAACTGAAGGGATCAAAATATTTTTTCATGTTAAAAGAATTTCATGTTAAACGATGCATGAAGAAAACTCATCATTGTTTTCAATGTCATCATATTTTATTAATTGGATTTATTACTAAAACTTACAAGTTATAATCAACAAAGCATTTTTGTATTGCTGCGTGCTCGATTTCCAATAAAAAAATTTTACTTGTTCAATATCTCAAAACGTAAAATAATTTACTTTAACTTTTAAACACTTAAATATAAACGATGACAAAAGGCAGAAACAGAGGTATAATAGTTTTTGGTAGCTATTTGCAAAAGTGCGTCCTATCTTCGTCAATACTGTTGACCAACTGCTTATTTCTAATTCTAATTACGTTGAAATTAAAAATAAACGAATATCAGCATGCACTAGAAGCTCACACGTGCCATAGAAGAGAAACAACTTCCATGACACAAGTGATCTTCAAGCAGTACATTCTGGTTGCTATGACAACTCCAATCTTAGAGGGAGTGGCGAGTTGCGTTGGACACACCAGTTCTCGTCTGATCACTGAAGTTAAGCAATGCAAGCCCAGTTAGTACTGACATGGGTGGTCGCTAGGGAAACCTGGGTACTACTAATACCCAATAATCGTTGCATTAGTGTAGTGTCTGTGCAGTATATGCATTAGAATTATACAGTGGACGGGTCTCTAATGACCTTGTAGTTGACGGGACCTTAAACTCCAACAAACAGCAAAAAAAATCCAATCTTAGAATGGGCATCAATGTGAAGCCTCTACAGTATAATGCAATGTTGGAAGAAGTGGGGTAGGCCAGCATCCCCCCTCAGACACCCAGCCAACACACCCTTGGGTGTCCAGATGGCTCGCTCGGGTGCCCCCAGTAAAGATCATGTGCAGTGGACTCACAGACCCAACCATGCCACAGGGAGATGAGGGTGTGATGATGATATTTTTTTGTTTTCCATTAACTTTGATTTTCCAAAAACACAATAAAAGTTATTTCAAATTATTATGCACACATGTATAATTTAAAAAAAACGTAAAAGTATTATTGTTTTTGGGAAGAAATGTGGTATTTTTTGCAGCATCTTTTTGAGAATCAAATTGTCAATAAAAACCCCCCCCCCCCCCCCCATAGTTTGAAAGGGTTGCCAATGCCTTGCCTCTACCATCCCAATAGTGACAATTATTGTTTATTTGATTAGTCTAACAAAAACTACAGTATATGCAGTATTTTGTTATCTGAGAAGGAAAATAATTTCGTGTAGAAGGAAAAAAAAATAATTTCGTGTAGGAGGAAAAAAACACAAGGAGTTAGTTATCCGATACTCCAAAAAAAATTGGCTATCAGGCACTGTTTAAAATGTTGGTTAGCACAGGCAAACACAGAAGCCCTTACCTCATTAGGAAGAGCATTCCAAGAGGGGTAGCAAACAACTGGGAAGAACCGACGTCTAACATCCCATGGTGGGAGAGAAGACACAAACAGAAAGTGGCGTGCACCCCTGACATCCACCAAAGACTGGAAGTCCTGAGTTACAAAATGGCATGGGTGTCGGAAGTTCCTAAGAGTGGCACCAAGCATCACCAGATTGCACAGCGAAAGATACTTCACGAAGGAAAGCACCCTGTGTTTTAGGCAGTAGGGCATAAGGTGGGCCATCCAAGGGCATCTAAAGATCACCCAAAGAACAGAATTGTATGCCACATGAACTGGGCCAAAGCGGGCAAGAGACATCCCGGCCAAAAAGGGGGCCGAATAATGGATAAGGCAGAGGACCTTAGCCCAAGAAAATCACTGTCAATTTGGGGATATGAATGAGGGGCTGGAGCCTGCAGAAGAGGTGCAGCAGTACATTGATTTTGGACAAAAGGGTGTCCTGCTGTTCAACGAAGGACAGGGATGGATCAAACAGAATGCCCAGGACACCCAGGGGCCTAGACAACAATGGGGATTGAGCGCCACCAGGAAACCTGGTGACGACCAGCACCTTAGTTTTATCCACGTGAATCTGGAGACCCCAAACCCCATGCCACTTGGACAGGTGCTCAACAAAGCTAGGAGTATTATGAATAACATCGTCAACAGAAAAGAATGGCACAAAGCCACCAAAAAAGTTGTCATCGGCTTAGGACCAGACACCCCACTCAGGACAGGCCAAGGGGAGCTGAGCAGTGGCGACGTTGAACGAGGGGGCCGAGTGTGGAGCCCTGAGGCACGCCTCTCACAAGGGTGCACGTCATAGATGAATAACGCAATGAAACGACCCAGCCATCAAGGCAAGAGCCAAGCAAATTGCAGATATATGGCGGTTTTTAGTAGTACAAGCATGCACCCACTGGCCAGAGTATAACAGTAAACAAGGCCAGGATGGCAAAGGAAGCTGAGGAGTTTGGACAAGTGCTGAATTGGGAGGGCGGAACACTGGAGAGGAGGGCGTCACACACGAGGTCGAACACCCACAACTTGAGGACCTTCCTGAAGGGAGGCAGGACAGCAATAGGGCAGAACCTGGCAGACGGCCCGCCCTTAGGGATCGGGACAATGAAGGCCGACTTCAAGGGTGGGGGAACCACACCACAGGACATGCAATGGTTGAAGAGATCTATAAGGATATACAGGTTAACAGGGTCCATGGCCTTAACAACGAACACAGGGACACCATCTGGAGACGTCCTGGAAGAGGACTTAAGACGGGATATATACCCCAGATGAGCAGGAAGAGATAATACATGGGGAGACGCTCCCTGGGTACTCAACTGAGGATAATTGCAATATGTATGTCATGCTAATGGAGTAGGCCAACCAACCATATTAGGCCAAACCCTTTGGATGCTGCTCAAGGGTAAGGAGGTGGTAGGTGTAGAGGATGTAGGAAAGAGGACATTTGCAGCGCCCAACATTCACTACCAACCACTCATGCTTGTAGTAACGTGGGTATGTGATGCTTAACTTCAGTGGCTTCATGAGAACTGGTGTGTCCAATGCAACTTGGCTGCACATGTTAAAAGAAAAAAAAATGTGCGAAATTACATTGTATTTTGTCTGGACCACAGTGTTATTTCATTTTGACTGATATTTCATGTTAAGGATTTTCGTGTTAAAAGGTTTACATTCTATCCGTTTCTGTTAATTTTGTGCCAACTAGTGAGTAACAGGCAAACCACATTTTGTTATATGGCAGAAGTAATGTGTGCATGTGTGAGCATTTAGCCAATCCCAGACAAGCATACACGATTCTCTCCTCATTGGTAGTATGGTAAAGTGCCCAAATATCGTCCCCCTAAGCAAAATCTTCAATTGTAAAAAAAATTATTTACAGGAAAAATAATTTAAAAACTGATTAAGTTTCTCAACTCCTTACCTACTTGTATTGCTAGTGTATTAAATAAAACTTCCATCCCAGGAACGAATTTGAGAATTCAAAGGGGAGGGCTTTAGGATCCCAGCAATAACAAAAGAAAAAGCCCTTCTCTTGAACAAACAACCACAACTACACAGCTCTGACAACTTGAACACAATATTTAAGGAGTAATCTTTAATTATCAATTCAGTCAATCAATCAATAGGTTCGATTCCACAATGTAGTAACCTTACACAAAACCTATGTTTTGAAAACTTTAACAGTTAAAAACAGAACAAAGCAACTGCATCAGAGCCAGTAGTAAACTGAATGGTTCTGAAGGCTTTCATGTGCTGTTCTGAAGGCTACAGCACTCCCCTTGAAAGTTAAAGGGGGGACGGATTTTGGGTACTCTACCATACAGTTTTATTACAACGGTTTTTGCAAACATATGCTACACAATGCAGACGTATATTCAACTGCACTAATGCAAAAACTGTGAGCATCAAGCTGACAGTACGTTTTGACGTACGTTTTTCAGACATATTCTCTGGTGACGCTAAGTAAGAAATAGAAAGAAAATGGGTGACAGTGGTGGAGGTCTCTTGGTGGCGCTCATGTATGGGCCGTTGCAGAAACGCTGCAATAAAACTTTATTTTTTTTTAAAAATTGTATGGTAGTCACGTGGTCTGTGTGA
The DNA here is from genome assembly GCA_013389805.1 of Trigoniulus corallinus. Lineage (NCBI taxonomy): Eukaryota > Metazoa > Arthropoda > Diplopoda > Spirobolida > Trigoniulidae > Trigoniulus > Trigoniulus corallinus. Next base: position 20,172,464 of record JAAFCE010001963.1, on the reverse strand, counting down.
GAGCTCACTAGGTGACGTTATCAGCTTGGCTGTGGTGTTTCCGTGAGCGGCAATTTTTCCAACTGAATTTGGCGATTTTAAGAAAATTAAGAGGATACTAATCGCTTTTTCCAAAGGAACCATCCAGGCTTCCAGGAGCATGGTAGGGCTGCAGTTTTTGGGCCCCCTTGAACAGTGTGAAGAGCTTAGCGCGGGGTCGGCAATTTAAGCCTACCCCACGCTGCTTTTGCTGTCCCATAGTGCTTCATTGCAGCGCATGTGTCGTCTGCACAGACAGACATTGTGCTGGGTGGAGTGGGGCGCCCATTTTCTTGCAGCTGTTTATTTATTTATTATTTCTTTGCTTATGTTAGTAATCTTTTATGCTTTAATTTATTGTTTATACATATGCTTTATTTATGGTTTATACATATGCTTTATTTATGGTTTATACATATGATTTATTTATGGTTTATGCAAATGCTTATATTTCTTGTTGGGTATTTTTTGGGTAAGTTGTAAGTGGTAAAGGTAGACTGCCAGGTGAGTGTGAGACCTCCACTCACTTGGCAATGATGACTTCATTAATGAGTGTCTCCTGTGGGGTTGGACGGCACCCCCTCACAGGTTGCCCTGCTACTATCACTGTGGGTTCTGGACGTCTGACTGGGGTGCCCCCAGTCAGAGCTGTCACACCAAATAGGGAGGCTAGACTTAGACTAGGGACGTGGAATGTGGGGACCCTCTCAGGGAAGACTGGAGAGCTAGTTACAATTTTGAAGCATAGGAGGGTCAGTGTTGCATTCCTCCAGGAAACACGTTGGAAGGGTAATAGGTCACGGGCCCTGGGAGAGGGATACAAACTCATCTACACAGGTAGTGAAAAGGGACAATATGGGGTGGGAATTGTGTTAAGCAGTGAACTACAGCAAGGGGTCACTTCAGTTAGGAGAATTACTAGTATGTTAATGTTAGTTTCTGTAGTCTGGCAGGGTATTGGGCTGCACCTCATAAGTGCATATGCTCCCCAAACAGGCCTGAGTGACACCATAAAAACAGCTTTTTGGAATGATTTTGATGAGTTGGTACACTCAGTAGAAAGCACAATTAGAGAGGGCAAGGGGAATGAGCGACTGATTATTGGGGGTGACTTTAATGTGCATGTGGGTAATGATGGTGTGGGATATGAGGAGGTACATGGGGGATGTGGGTATGGGATGACCAACCTGGAGGGGCAGAAGGTCCTTGAGACAGCAAGAGCACATGGCCTTGCATTGGCCAATACATGGTTCAAAAAGAGGGAAAAGCACCTAATCACTTTTCAGTCACCACAGGGGAGGTCCCAGATAGACTTTTTCATGGTCAGGAAGCAGCACAGGCCAGAGATCTGGGACTGCTGGGCATTACCTAGTGAGAATTTCCAAAAGGAGAGTTGCCATAAGCTGCTCATGATAGAATTACTAAGGAAGGGGACAGTTAGGCAACATACCTGGAAGGGAGAATCAGTTATTAGGTGGTGGAAGTTGCCCACCATGGCAGATGAATTCCAGCAGGAGGTTCTCAGCCAGGTTGACTGGGAATGGGATGGGTCAGCCAATGCCATGTGGGACAGGGTTGCTAGGAAGATTAGGAGGTGTGGTGACGCTCTCTTAGGCAGGGGTAGAGTGGGAGGAACCTATCAGGGTAGGCAGTTATGGTGGTGGAATGAGGAGGTGGAAGCTGCAATCAGACTAAAGAAGGTGGCCTTTCATAGGTGGAGGGAAGTAGGGGACCAGGTTTCAAAGATAGACTATGTTCAGGCAAAGAAAAATGCCAGAAGGACCATTGCCCTGGCCAAGTATCAGAAGTATGAGGCACTATATGAAAAATTGGGGACAAGGGAAGGAGAGAAAGCAGTTTTTAGACTGGCTAAAACCAGGGATAAAATGACTAAGGACGTTACCAGGGCTATAACAGTCAAGGATACCAATGGTAGGGTTCTGTTCCAACCAACAGAGGTGATCAAAAGGTGGGAGGAATACTACCACAGCCTCTTAAATACTGCCACCAGTGTAACAGCCACAGCAAGCAACCCAAGCAAAATTCCTCAGGCAGTGGACAGGGTGAGTGAGGCTGAAATCATCAGAGCCCTTCGCAAAATGAAAGGTCACAAAGCAGTAGGCCCAGATAAGATCCCCATCGATGTTTGGCACACCTTGGGGAACACAGGAATTGCATGACTTGGGAAGCTTTTTAATAAGTTAGCAAAAGGGGATAGGATACCATCTGCATGGCAAGAGAGTTGGATAATTCCATTGTTCAAGGGCAAGGGGGACGCCCAGGACTGTGGAAACTATAGAGGCATTAAGCTAATGAGCCACTCTATGAAGCTGTTTGAGTGAGTCATAGAGTGTCGCCTCAGAGAGCAAATTAGGGTCTGGGGAAACCAATTTGGGTTTATGCCTGGTAGGTCCACCATGGCACCAATCTTTATTCTAAGACAGATGATAGAGAAGCATAGAGTAGCAAAAAAGGACCTCCATGCAGTATTTGTTGACCTGGAGAAGGCCTATGATAGTGTCCCTAGACAGGTACTGTGGAGCGTTTTAAGGAAGAAAGGGGTTGATGAGGGCCATATTAGGATAGTGCAGGATATGTATTAAGGTTGCATCACTAGGGTGAGGACAGCATGGGGAAACACTGCAGGTTTCAACGTGCTGGTTGGGGTTCATCAAGGGTCAGCACTTAGCCCATATTTATTTACTCTAGTAATGGATGAGCTGCTGATGGGAGTAGGGGAATGGGCTCCTCAATGCCTGGTATTTGCTGATGATGTGGGACGGCTAGAGGAGTCCAAAGAGGATGCACAAAAGGGCCTACAGGACATTAAGACAGCAGTGGAAAGTGGGGGTCTCAAGGTGAACATGAAGAAGACAGAGTACCTAGCTTTCAATTTTAGTGACCAGGGGCAAGGGGGTGAGCTTCACTTTGGGGGAGACAGGATTCCAGTGGTACAAAAGTTTAGGTATTTAGGATCAGTTTTCCAGAGAAATGGGGAAATAGATTCTGATGTGACCCAAAGAATTAATGCTGGGTGGCTGAAATGGAGGCAGGCAAGTGGGGTCCTGTGTGACTGCCGGGTCCCAATGAAGTTGAAGGGTAAGGTCTACAGAACCGTCGTTAGGCCAGTTATGCTGTATGGGTCAGTGTGTTGGGCAGTTAGGAAGAACCATGAAAGGGAAATGCAAGTGGCCGAGATGCGAATGCTGCGCTACATGTGTGGGGTGACGCTAGCAGACAGAATTAGAAACGATTACATTAGAGGTAGCCTGGGGGTGGGAGACATTGCGGAGAAGATGAGAGGGAACCGGTTGAGGTGGTATGGGCATGTGATGCGAAGGGGAGAGGAGGAGCTTATTAGGTCCATTATGGGACTGCAGGTGGTTGGGGGCATCAGAGGTAGAGGGAGACCGAAGCGGACGTGGGAGCAGGTGGTGCAAAGGGACATGGAGGTGTGCGGGGTGGAGGGGGACTTGGTGGGAAATAGGCGGGAATGGAGGATTAGAACCCGCAGACCAGAACCTGCCTCAGGCGGGAGAAGGGTGAGATGATGATGATGATGATGATGAGTCACGTGGTCTGTGTACCTTATTGCGTGCGTGCGTCGACTTGTAATAAAACTCCCTAGTATTGAAGACGGCTTCGAAGGACAAGAAGGACTTTTAATTCTTGTCTTTTGCCCAGGAACGCCCACATTATGAGAAATTGCAAAATCCCTAATATGACTGTCAGTGCCATTATCTCCTTCAATTTAAATAAATTATCATTCCTATGCACTGTCAGGGTATTTGCATGTGAAAGGCCCTCTCTACTATGCAACAGGTAGATGAGGCAAAATTTCCAGATATAGGAGCTCACTCCCTGGCCTTGGTGGAATGCCTCAATGATCAGATGCGTAACCTACCCTGCCATAGGCGGGAAAAGGGTTAAGAGTTGCATTTTGTTATTAGGCTTATATTACTGTATTAATATTCAATACTAAACGGCTAGTGGCATTGCATGAGTGGCTAGTGGCGTTGGATGAGCAGCTAGTTGCATTGGACATACCAGTTTTCTTTTGATCACTGAAGTTAAGCGACGCAGCCCAAGTTAGTACCGACATGGGTGGTTGGTTAAACATTAGGTGTTGCTAATTTCCCCTCTCCTACATCCCCTTCCCACAAATCTGCTTCTCACCCATGAGCAGCCTCTACAAGGTTCATAACTTGTGTCCTAATGTGTCACTGTTGTTATCACCCAATGAAAAATAAGGTCAATGCTGAAATCATATTGAATTTAAAACCAAATTATTGTAGTTCACTGCAGACATTGTTGCATGTTATTACATAATCATAATGAAATTAATTGAGAAATACAACGCAATTGAAACAAGCAAGCTTAGTTTATCTTTATTTGAATCTCTTAATTTCCGAATCTCTCAGTCATTATGTTCCCAAATTCCCATTAATCTTATTAAAAACCCTATAAACAGGAATGGCAAAAGCAGGCTTTCAGAGATTGCACTGCAGGAAGGATCCAGTGATTACAGCATGCTCACTGCATCAGTATTTCAACAATTACAGTATTCAATCTGAAGGTCAACCTGGCTTTCAACTGCTAGCTGATAAAGCAGGTCGCTGGCCACCTTGTCCCTGTTCATCCGCCACCTTGCCCCGGATCTAAACTGCATGTGTCGACTCTTCAGAGGCGTTACTGAGGGCCTCACAAGCCCCTGGGCCAGTTTTTCCCTACAGGTGGTGGTCTAAGGCATAAATCTCCATTCCCTTTTACTGGTGGGGTGGATTAGGAATTTTTCGAAGGCAGTGTGGGGATTTGACATTGACAAGCCCTAGGCTATTTCAATTCTGAGGCCCTTTTATTAAGTTTTGAAGCCCGCTAAATGTTGAAGCCATAGGCGTCAGCCTACTTAGCCTAATTAGTAAATCCGGCGCTGTTCGAAGGCCTGTGGGCCACAGCCCGATTAATGGCGATTTTTTTAAAAAAAATTACACAAATGAGAAATATTGTAATCAGGCCTGATTGTAAAGTTGTCATAAATCAAATGCAGGATTCTCCACAGAGACTAAAAATGACTGACGCGACTGGCATTTGTTCTTGCTGGATGGCTCAACAATGTTTTATGGAATCCTTCCGTGGCGGAATCAAATCCACTGGCGGGCCGGGCCGTAAGTTGGAGATCTGTGGTTAAAGGCAGCCGTCTTCAAACCGTGTTCCGCAAACTATCTGTGGGGGTTTAGTTACCATTTAGTTATATTTTAAAATTAACGTGAAGTCCGTGAGTCGACAAAGTTTGAAGACCACTGGTCTAAGGGAATCTCCTCAAAGGTGCACAGCAGTGCATTGCAGATGGGTGCTTCGTTGAATGACTTCCACTGCAAAATCCATTGCGAGACCACCTCAGTCTGCATTTTCTGTCTTAACCCCATTGTAGTACTGTTGAACACGTCAGCATACATCTTACCCTGGGAGGGTTTGATTAGAAAAGCGTTAGATGGAGCTGTTGATAATCTCACTTTTTTGTGCCTTTATGACTGAAGAGCCTCCGCTTCCTCCCTTCGTTTTCACTTCCCTTTAGGGGGATTTTGAGGTGGTTGTGACGTTTCTTTGTCGCTGTCTTCCACCCGAACTCCTTGGGTTGAGAGTTTTGGTTTCCTCCCCCTGGGCCCTTTACTCCATTTCTTCCAATTCCGTTGAGGTCTCCTATTCTCTTTGCTCTGGTCTTCTAAACTAGACAAGCTCTGCCAGCTCTTTTGGATACAACGCTCTTTGCATGTTGGAGCTCTTTGTATATAATGTACAGAGTAACCAGTACACAGGTACTCTGCACTCAGCATTATCTGCTGTGGGGACAAGTGCTGAGCCCAATCACTCGTCCCCTTGCATAATGGGGGTGGCTGTATTGCATTGGACATACCAGTTCTTGGCTGAAGTTAGGCAACGCAACCTCAGCCAGTACTAACATGGGTGACAGCTTGGAGAAACGGTACTGCTAATAGAGTTCTCTGGCTGCGTTTCTATCCGACATATGCCACGCAATGCAGACGAATTGTAGACTGCACACAGCTGACAAGCATTGCATAGCATACGTTGGATAGAAATGCTGCCAGAAAACTCTCTATTACCCAAAAATCGCCACATCAGCATAGTGTCTGTGCAGACTCTGCATGTTGCAGCCAAGTTGTGTGTGACCAACTTGCATGTGCAGCCAAATTGTGCTGTGGCCAAGTTGAATTGGTGTGGCCAGGTTGCATCGGTGCCGCCAAGTTGCGTTGGTGTGGCCAAGTTGAATTGGACACACCAGTTCTCATGAGAAAAGAATGACAACCTTAGCAATAACCAACATGGGTTCAGGAAAGGGAAGTCATGTGACACCCAAATGGCTTGCTTGATGGATTATATTCAAAAGGCTTTAGATAACAGAAAGCAGGTTGATATTGTATTCTTGGACTTTGAACAGGGTTTTGTCATGGTGCCCCATGATAAGCTGGTTTCAAAAATGTCCAGCTTAGGGATACATAGTAAGGTTTCTCAGTGAGTAAGGTCCTATCTGCTTTACAGACAACAGAGGGTTCTGTATAAAGGTAGTGCATCTCAGTGGAAACCAGTCACATCAGGGGTCCCTCAGGGAAGTGTATTGGGTCCTTTATTGTACATTCTTTATGTGAATGACATAGGACTAGATATTAAGTCCTTCCTTGAACTATTTGCAGATGACACAGGTATAAAAGTTTTAATTTCACTTGATTAAAAGATGGCCCTTACAAGTTCATAAACAAGGCATTTTCCCATTACTAAAACAATACAAGTTTATTAACTGGCATATTCAGGTACTAAATAGTTACAAATTCATAATTAATTACTAAATAGTTACAAATTCATAATTAATTACTAAATTATTACAAATTCATAATTAATTACTAAATTGTTACAAATTCATAATTAATAAATTGTTACAAATTCATAATTAATTACTAAATTGTTACAAATTCA
>JAAFCE010001963.1:20149569-20165446 GCA_013389805.1 Trigoniulus corallinus | reverse complement strand
AAATTGTTACAAATTCATAATTAATTACTAAATTGTTACAAATTCATTGAGCTATTAATCCAATCCATTAAAGACTCATTAAGCTATTAATCTCCCTTAATAAATCATTAAAATTTCATTACAATTAAATTCAATTACTAATACGTCAAATTAAATTCAGTTACCAATCCATTAGAGATTCACTAAACTATTAATTTCCATTAATAAACTATTAAAATTCCATTATAATTAAATTTAGTTACTAATCCATTAAAGATTTATTAAACTATTAATTTCCCTTAACAAACCATTAAAATTCCATTACAATTAAATTTAGTTTCTAATCCATTAAAGATTTATTTAACTATTAATTTCCCTTAATAAATCATTAAAATTCCTTTACAATTACATTTAGTTACTAATCCGTTATAGATTCACTAAACTATTAATTGCTTTTGTGAAACATATATTTTCATCTTTCTTATCTTTATCTTGGGTTGGAGGCCTTCTGTTGTTTGGGAGCCCTGGTGAGACTTCCTGACTTCTTCGAGTCCTTGTTTGCAGTCCAGAATGCTCCTCCTGAGGTGGATCGTTGGCTGTCTTGGGGATCTCTCCTCCTTGGTTCCCTTCTTCTTGGCCTGCTCCCTGGTTCTCTCTCCTTCTTGGTCTGCTATTGGTATCTGCTGATCTGCTCTCTCCATCTTCTTTTATGCCTTTGCTATTTTCCAAAGAAGGAAGCTCCTGTTTTGGAGTGAAATTCTGTGGATTTTTTTCATCTGGAAATCATTCCTCTTCTACACTGAAGATGCCTTTTTAATCTAAAAATAATAGCTCCCTTTCATAGCATTAATTAATTTTTTAGGTCAAAATTTGATTGATGTACAGTGAGAATCAAAAGTGAACAACCATGCATGATTGTCACACATTTTTGTTTGTAAATAAAAATGCAGCTCACATAAATAAAAAATTATTTTTTTATTTTCAACTCTTAAATGTTGTTAATGCCTGGTGAAAAAAAATTGAGGAAAATATATGCAAATTATTGACAAAATTGCAATTGTGTATTGATATGCAAAATTTTAAGTCAAAAGTCAACAACAATGTATGATTTTACCCATAATTTTCAAAGCAATGAGACATAATTTTGTCCTCTGGGCAAAAAAATTCTATTCGATGTTCTATTTCATATTCTATTCCACATTCTATTCGAAAATAATATTCAATCTTGTCACAAAATGGAGAATAGAAAAGAAGTTAGTAATGATTTGAGAAAAGTCTTCATAAAACTTAGAAATGAAGGTAAAACATTTGCTAAAATTTCTGAAATTATTAATATTTCCCCATCAACTATAAAAACCTTCATGATTAAATACAAGAAGACTGGAAAAATTGAAAGTCTGCCTTGTTCTGAACTTATGCTGGTGAACGTGCAGTGGTTCGAGAAGTCTGGAAAATTTTTTTTGGCAAGTGCTGTTGCTATTGCAAAATATCATTCATTTCTCAGTGAAGTACCAGTTAGTGTCAGCACAATAAGGTGGGCACTAAATGATGCAGGATTACATGGCAGAGTACCTAGGAAGAAGACATACACATCCAAAGTGAATAAACAGAAAAGACTTGATTTTGCTACAAAATACAAAAATTTTGACTTTTCTTTTTGGAGTAATGCTATTTTTACAGATGAATCTAAATTTGAACCTTTTTGACCCAAAACAAGACAAAAAATATGGAGATCTCAAAACCAAGAATATCAACAACACAATGTTCTGCCAATGGTGAAGCATGGTGGAGGTGCAGCAATGGTGTGGGGGTGTATGGCTTCCTCTGGAGTTGGTAAAAAGAAAGATGAAAAAAGATGATTATTTGAAGATTCTGCAAGATAATTTGTTGATTAGTGTCAATCATTTAAGGCTAGGACCAAGTCGGATCTTTCAGCAGGACAATGATCCAAAGCATAAGTCCAATTTGGTGATGGAATGGTTACTGTATAACGTGCCAAAAATACTTGATCACCCACCCCCAGTCTCCAGATTTAAATCCCATTGAACATTTATGGGGTTATTTAGAGAAACAGATATGAAAACAGAAAACAGAAAATTTCCAGCATTTCCAGGCTGAAAGTGATTACTGAAGAGTGGTAAAAAAATACCAACAAAACTCACACAAACCTTGGTGGAGTCAATGCCACACCGATTATCAGCAGTAATAGAAAGTAAAGGAGGACCAACAAAGTACTAAAGTAGTGGGGAAAGAAAGTTTCACTTCTTTATCATGCAAATGGCATGTTTTGGTTGTACACTTTTGAGGCTTAAAATATGGTATGTCAATACACATTTGCCTTTTTTCAATACCTTGCATAAATTTTCATTTGATTTTTTCACCAGGTATTAATAACATGTTATGGTTGAAATTAAAAAACTATTCTTTTATTTATGTGAACTACTCTTTTATTTACAAACAAAAATGTGTTACAATCATGCATGGTCATTCACTTTTGATTCTCACTGTAAGTGGATGTTTTAATTAAGGATTTCCTTTTTTGTTGAGGGTAACATTATGATGGAAATCTTCCAGATGCCTTTTAAATTAAGATAGTTTTTTGTTAATTTAAAAAATTAAAATTGAAGATTTGCTGATGTTATTATCTGTAATAAAGCTTGATGGTTTTTTATTTTCCTTTTTAATTTGGGCATTTTTGGGGCACTTCAGGCCCTTCTTCTTAGGGCCATTTGCACAAATTAATTTGTGAGGGTCCTTTTCAATTATATCCATGTGGAGTAGTTGACAAGTGGAACAGAAACACATTTAATACAGAATGTAGTTGACGGGGCTCTAATGACTGTTGTAGTTGAAGGGCGTAAATGAGTTCCTTTAATAGGGAGTTTTATTACAACGTTTTTGCAAGCATATGCTATGCAATGCAGACAAATATTCACCTGTGGAAACGCAAACACTGTGAGCGTCAAGCTGAGTGTATATTTTGATGTACGTTTTTCAAACATACACTCTGGTGATGCTTAACGCAGATTAGGAAATAGAAATCAAATGGGTGACAGTGGAGGACGTGGATCAACACCAGTATACATATACAGTATATCGTTTCTGTTAATGATCTCATATAACCAAGAACATAACTGTTCTGTTATTTCTGGCCCAGCATCATGCATTTGTTATGCATTCGTGTTTAGCAAATGCAAGGAAGCGTCTGCTTCAAACAATAGAATAATTTAGACCCCTAAAGTGGAAGATTACTGTACCACTGACTATGGCTGTTTCAGGTTTAGTTTATTGTTTAGGTGCACTATTTCGGTTTTAGGTTCTCCCTTTAAGACTGGTTGTGGCACACAATGCTAATGAGAATAGTGCTTATGACGTCAACCACAGGTGCTAAGTGAAATTGTACCTGTTGTGGTTCTGTGGCAGGAGAGAAATCCCACTAAATTTAAAAATTCCTAAAATTTAAGGTGACCAACCGTCCTCCTCTTGTAGGTTCTGTCCTCCCTTGAAAAGTGTCCTCCTAAATGCCATCCTTTATGATGTTTTAAAACTAATGGATAGTTAGGGTAGACGTTTTAGCTTCGGTGTTTGCCTTTAGGTTCAATTTATAAACGATTTTTTAACTTTGGTTTCAGTTTTAAGTTTAATTGAATTTTTAATTTTAGGTTCACATCCCTTTTTAAAAATATAGGCTTAGTTTTTAATTTCATGTGCAGTTGCTTTAGGCTTACCTCTTAAGCTTGGTATACACTGGGCCGGCCTTAGGGCAAGGCGACCGAGGCAACTGCCTTGGGTCCCACACTGGTGTTCGAAAATAAATTAAAATATTTAATTTCATAAATTTGCGTATGGTTATGGGCTATGGCATTACAGTATTTTGATTTCATGTGAGTTTAAAGATATTAAAGTACTGCATTGTTAAGCAATCAACTTCATCAATCGACACTGTGGCCCTGGTATCGCCTGCTGCCTTAGGCCCTGAAAACTCTATAACGTTATTTTGTTAGTATTGCATGATCATGCCAGATTTGACAAAACGTTACATTTACACAGCAAGTTGGATGTATTGCATGAACTGAAGAGGTTGGATAAATCTCTCATCCAGCTGGATGCTGGATGGGCTAGAGCAGTACCACACTCTCCACATGAATGTCATCATCATGCCCTTACCCCGCCTATGACAGGTTCAGGTCTGCAGGTCCACTGAACATGCTCTAAGATCGCCCCAGCCAGGCGTCTGGAAACTTGCAGGGATATTGGATAAGGTTGTTTGTGGGGGATGCACCACATTATAAAATCAAAATAAAAATTTTGGTAGGTAAATTAATGTTTTGTTGGTTATAATATTGCATGGTGTCTGACTTATTGCACAAACACAGTGAGCCAATTTTCCTGAAAATGAAAAACTGCAGTATTGAACCATTTTTAAAGCCTTTTTCGCATCCTTCAGTGTAGGGGGAATGAATAGAGGGAGATAGTAATGGACAAGAAGATACTGTAGGAGGTATTTCTTGGAGGTCATGGGTTTAAGGCTTAAGACAGACGAACGACAATCGTCACCTACAAAATTGTCGGTGGAAATGCAACCAATGCATTTCAATGGGGATAATCAGACGAACGACAGAAATGCAACCACGACAAAAAGACGGAGCATGTTCCATTTTCTGACCGACACTGGCCGACAAACTAACTGTTTCTATGTCCATCAAAATAGATGACGACTAACAGTCTTTAGTCTGTGATGACTTGACTACAAATTTGTAGTTTGTCATCAGTCGTTCGTCTGTAGGCAGCCTAAGAGTGCAACTGCAGTGTTGACAACTGATTCAACCAGCCATAATACAATGGAAGTGTCCTGGCCATCCACTATAATGAGCATTGTTTAACATCCAACAAAATGTTCAATGGTGACACATGAATCGTCCACTATACACCATAACAAGCATCCACTATAATGGGGTTGTTTTAATGTAGGTGGTATACAAATTTTGGATGGGACAAACTACATCGTCTACTATAATGGGGCCCATTATAACGAGGTCCGACTGTATATATATATATATTTATTAAAATCAATTTCTTTTCAAGTGTGAAATGAATTGTGTTGTGGATGAGAAAATTATTTGCTGTCTGACTCCCCACGAAATAGCAAAAGTAGGGACTTGTGTAGTTTAGGAGGTACAATAGGGTCGGTAATACGGTCACCCCAAAAGTTTCAGCAAAATAGTAATAAAAATGGACAATTATAGTGTAAGTGTGCACTGCACTATCACTGCAGCTGGGAATTGAGCTTAGCCGCACTATTTCCCAGGGTAGTTCCATCGCCACCTTTTCAAGATATACTGGGTTCACATGGCCTAGATTCACTCTAGAAGAATGGGGGCCGCGAATTGCATTGGACACACTAGTTCTCGTCTGATTACTAAAGTTAAGCAGTGCAACCTAGCTAGTACTGACATGGGTGGCCGCTTGGGAGAACTGGGTACTGCTAATACCCAAAAATCGTCACATTAGTGTATAATCTGTGCAGTCTCTGCATAAGAACGATGCTGTGGATGGGGCTCTAATGACCTTGTAGTTGAAGGGCCCTAAAACACCAACAAACACCCTAGAAGAAGAAAGGCATCGAGAGGAGTCAAGAGAAAACAGCCAAACTGAGCCACATCCAACCTGAACAGACACAGCCAGTTCTTCTGTATGCTTCTGGCACAGGTGGGAACCCAGTGATTCTCATAAAGATGGGTTCAATTTTAGTGTTTGACATACACTGCAGGCCAAAAGTTTAAGAACACTTGTGTAAAACTCAAAAAATATGCAACATCAGTAAAAGTATCACAATCATATTAATGTCCTTATATGTGGTTAAAAAGTGATTTATTTGGATTAAGGAAATAGGATTTTGTAATGTTTGATCCTAAACACACTTCAAAATTGTGCTGAAGTTATTTGAATAAAAAAAGAAAGTGAAGGAATTCTTCAGGCCATGGAGTGGCCACCCCTAAAGCCTGGATTTCAATCCTATCGAATTGTTGTGGAAGGGGTTGGACAGAAAAGTATCTAGTCGGTGTCCAACTATAACAGAGGACATTTGGGATGCTCTATACGAAAGCTGGAAAGATATCCCACAATCCACAATCAACAAATATATAAACTGTTTGCCCAGACTTCTAAAACAAGTAATAAAGTGTAAAGGAGGATTTTTTTGATGAAAAATCAATTTAATGCATTTTTTTTTAAAAAATGGTGATCTTTAATTAAAATTGTCATTAGAAAATCGATTTATGTATGTATGTCTTGTATTTCAATACTGGCACTACTTCATGAATAACAGTAGTGTTTCTTTGCATTTTCCTAAAACAACACAGGTGGTCTTAAACTTTTGGCCTGCACTGTACGTCATATGTGCATCTCCTGCATGACGTGTGTCACATGTACAGTTTGTCATGAATTCCATGATTTTGAATTTATATATTCAAAATCATTCGAATTCATATTTTCGTATTTTTAGAATCTTGCCTTCTAAGTTTTTCAGTTGTTTTTCTTGATGCAGAGTAGTGCAGACGCGTTTTAATTCAGTCCCATTGAAGTTTACGTTAATTTACATATTAAATTTACATTAGAGTAATAAATATTTATTACTGGTATTTTACATTTCTCAACTGGAATCTACAAACCACACGCAATTAACAAAAGTGTTGGAACACAACGGAATATCCATCCACCACACACATACCATGTGTCCTACTCATGTAACTGTAAGCAGTGTTTGAAGTGAGGCCATTTGACCTTTAACCTTCCAGCGGTCACAATGCATCTGTGAGGCACACTACCCATTTTGTGCATTGCTGCTGATTTTTGATTAAACTTACAACCTCCTCCCTCCTTCTATCTTACTAACTCACCAAACACTACGTATTAGTGCAATTTTTGTTTGCTAAAAAGTAACATCCAAAGAGTTAGAAGGGTTCAACCATCTCTCAGATGCATTGCGAATAAATTTGTAATTTTCTTCTAAAACACTATTTTTGCATAGATTTTCAGTCAAACTGTTAAATAAATTAAATTTTTAGAGGAAATATGAAATAATGTACTAATTTTCTACAAATTTTGGCATACTTGCAGCAGGGCCTTAATGAGGGCGTGGCGAAGAAGGCGGCCGCAACTTGGGTTACTGGCAAGCAAAAGTTAGGCACTTGCCACAGGCGCTTCATACCCCCATTACAGCACTGACTTGCAGTATCGGGGACACTAGCTGGTTTTGAAAGTAGGTGGAGTTTGAAAAGTAGGCGGGGTTATTTCTATTTTACACTTTCCATTTTACCCGGCTACTAATTTTACCTAGCGATTGAGGTGAAATATGCATGCAATGAATTACACAGGGCTGCATTTTGGAAAAAAAATTCTGATGATTGCAAGAATTCAGCTGATTCTGAATCGATTTTGGCTGCTGATTTCAAATATGGGTTTAGTTTTTCTCAGGCACGTACAAATTTTTCACAAATCGCTAATAATTACTGCAACTTACATGAATTTTGATTGATTTCTTGGAAATATTATTACACAAAAGAATCTCCTTAAACTATAATAGTTTTAAGAGGAATGTTAAAAAAACAATATTTAGTCTGATTTCTTGGGCTTATAGAAAATGGATTGGTGAGGAATGGATTTGAAGTACTTTTATTCTACTTCAAAAGTTCCCTTTCTTTGACCTCCTTGAACAATTTTGGAAGTTTCTTGCACTTTCATTCGGGGGTTCCAGCAGTAGTCTGCCATCATCTTAGAATTCCACCTTCCCTGGTACCTCTGTTAAATCTCTTTAATATCTTGGTGAAACCTTTCACCATTCTCCTCACTAAAATCTCCACAGTTGTTTCGGAAATATTTCAAATGGGAGTGTAGAAAGTACAATTTAACACTCATATTGCATCCAAGTTTCTTCTACTTTTCCAGCATGGTCTCCACTAAGTATTGGTAACTTTTGCCCTTCTTGTTTCCCAAGAAGCCTTGAACAACAGATTTCAATCTAATCCATGCATATTTTTCAGTTTTATTCATAGAATCCTCAAATTGCAGGTTTGTGAATTTGAGGACCCACAAACATTCCTGCTTTAATTTTTTCTGTTGTAATTTTTGGAAACTGCTTTGCAAGATACTGAAAGCAGGTTCCATCTATGTGCAATGTTTTGACCAACTGTTTCATCAGAGTTTAATATGTAAAGGTGGAAGTAATACCTTTGTGGGCTCAATCAATAGTTTGTTCAAATATTTGTTCAAATTTTTCGTCCCTGGCAAGAGATGCTTTCTTTTTGGCCATGATTTCTTCACCCAGTGCTTATCTTTTGCTCTACTGTTCCACTCACAAAAAGCATGGCATTTTTGTATAGCCTGCTTGCTGACCAAGAAGCATGCCTATCATTTTGAAATCTCCACATACATGCCAGTTGTGCTGCTCATTTTTAATTTTCATCAACACTGTTTTCACACTTTCAAAAGACTCTCTTAGCTGGACACAATAAACTACTTACTCCCATTATAAAGAAGTATTGGCTTTAAACTCCTTTTGGAGGAGTCATTGCATATTGGATTACAAAATATTTCATGTGGCCAGGAATGCCACAGCAAAGCACTATTGAGTGTTCCTTAGCAAAGAATGGCAGTAGCTCTTGTTCTGTATGGTGATACCATAAGAAAAATGTCCCTGGTGCCAAAAGGTTCTTTTAGGTAAGTTCAAATCATCATCATCACCATCTCAACCTTCTCCTGCCTGAGGCAGGGTCTGGTCTATGGGTTCTAGTCCTCCACTCCCACCTATCCCCCACTAAGTCCCCCTCCATTCCAGATGCCCTTTAGATAAGTTCAAATCTCTCACCAAATCATTAAGTTCGGCCCACATGAATAGATGACTTATTTGGGCCCAAAAACTTCACCATGGTGCCAAATGCTATGACATCTCCCAACTTCATGCAAGGTAACTTTACTTCACAATCCTTTATTCTTCAAATTCAACCAAAAAACGTGGCCTTCTACCTTTGTAAACTCAGACACCAAACAATAATCTATACATGATGGAAAAGAACTAATTGCAGATTTGAAACCAGCATAAAACACTAGTTTCAAATCAGATAACATCATAAAGACATCAAAAATCATGCTGACAAGTGTTATCTTTGGTAAAGTACCTTTACAAAGTATCTTTACGAGCCTTTGGCTCGAAGGCCTCCTCCCTGCAAACAAGATACATATCGATTCTGTGAATGATCTCGTGTAGCCAGGAATATCCCGTTTGTACGAATCTGGCTTTTCTAGGAACTCTGCCTACTTTGGAAACTTCATAGCATCTGTGATACTGCAAGAATGTTTAACTCCACCTACTTTTGAAACCAGCCAGAGTCTCCCATAGTGCAAGTATGCCCAAATTTCCAAATTTCTTTAAACCGATTTAACAGAAATATTTTTCAATTTATGAAAATGTTGTTCACCAAGTTTTCCACATTTTTTCACCCCTGTAGAAATTTCCTCGTTTTTGATCGTTTTGTAACATATTCAAATTTAGCATTTTTTATTGAAAATTTTAATAATATTTTTAATGTAGCTAAATAAATGCTGCATGAATTCAAAACCCCAATTGTCACTACATATAGATAAATAATTAATGTTTGGCATAATTTTAGAGTTTGCATCTGTCAGATGCATTTTGATCCTTAATG
Source organism: Trigoniulus corallinus (assembly GCA_013389805.1). Taxonomy (NCBI): domain Eukaryota; kingdom Metazoa; phylum Arthropoda; class Diplopoda; order Spirobolida; family Trigoniulidae; genus Trigoniulus; species Trigoniulus corallinus. The sequence goes on along the minus strand of JAAFCE010001963.1, from coordinate 20,155,763 downwards.
TCTCATTTCGAATGCGACTACTGGATGGTTAAGTTTGGGAGATAAGAACAATGAACAGAACAAAAAGTGGCATACACGTATACATTTGAGAAATTTCAGAGAATTCTAGGGCCTGCAGATAGTGGAGTAGTTCATAACCACGGCAGTGATGAATGTTCTGGTTCTTGAGAGGATCCACAGACGGCACTGTGATGTACTGATGGTGGTGTATTATACCTATGGTGACCATATTATTTTTGAGAAAATAAAGGACATATCAAATAAAATAAAAAATACCTTATAAAATTTATAAGTTTATAACATTTATTATGATAATTGTAGCATAGAATGTAACTAACAAACATTGAGTAAAAATGTAGTAACTGATCCAAGATCCACGTGTGTACTGTCCAGAGAAAAGGAGAGTACTATTGAGCAGTGGTGGCCAACTTTTGAGCACAAAAGATCGACTTTTTATGTTACAAATGTGTTGCAATAGACTTTTTATCTCAAAAATGTGTCATGATCGACTTGTTGTCATAGGTGTAAGCTAAGTGGGAAGGAGAGGTTCAATATAGGACCCATCTTGGTCCAGTATCAAACCCAGAACGAGTGACGCAGTTACCGAGAGTGCTACCCACGATGCCACCAAGGCAGTTCTTAAAGAGTGGTGTTCACTTGCATATCGTTATGTGCACATACCAATGCTCATAGACCTGTGACATCACAAATTTGCAGCCCACACACTATGTCAGTGCACACATGAGCATTATGTGTGCTCCTTTGGAATGTAATCAGCTTTCAAGCATAAATATACCTGAAATCAAACTTTATGATCTCGAAGCATTTATGCCAGGTACTTGCACACATGTGTGTCTTGCATCCTAGGAAATTGGACTGTAAATCTACTGATCTATAATATAACGTAGTGACATAAGAAAAGTGATTTTAAATTAAAAAAGAAGGTCTTATTTCCTAATATATAATTGCAAATGCTAATAAACTGCAACAATTATGCCCATATACTAATAATTCATGTACACTAGGAATGGTTTTTCAGTGCAAGTGTAGTGGCATTCATTTCCAATGGCGTGGGGCAGAGCAAGTGTTACTTCTACATCATTTTGTCATCAGATGTATAATGACAAGCATTACACTACACACGAAAAGGGCAAAACGCTAAGTGTACACTGCACTGAAGTCAACACATTGCACATTATCAACCTGTTGGCCACCCCTGCTATAGAGAAGAGACACTCAAAAGCAAAAATGTCACATGCTCCAATCACCAAAGATGCACTACTGTGCTCTACATAGCATTGCACGACCTTTGACAACACTGGTTGTGTAAGCAGTCAATATATTATTCAATTTTTTAACCTTTGCATCAATTTTACAAAATGAAGGGCAAAACGCCTATTTTATGAAATAAATAAAGTTAGGAGACAGAGCAGTGAAATAAAGGACTGTCCTCTTTAATAAAGGACGTATGGTCACCGTAATTATACCCAAAATATCATTGCTCACCAGCAAATGGGTCTCCACAACCTTCCTAAAAATTTGAAAGCGAAGAGAAAAAATATGGAAACATTTTGTGAGCATAAAAACACGTCCAACATGTGGGATTTATTTGTTTCGTTGGTGTTTTAAGGCCCTTCAACTATAAGGTCATTAAAGCGCCGTCCACAGCATAGTTCTAGCACAGCGGCTGCACTGACACAGGGTGTTAGCAGCAATACCCAGGCTTCTTAAGCGGCCACCCATATTAATACTAGCTTGCGTGCGTTGCTTCACCGATCAGAGGAGAACTGGTGTGTCCAACGCACGAAGCCATTCCCAATATGTGGGAACATTTTAGAATATTTGCTGCTTTTAAGTTCCTGCACTCGTTTTATGGGGACGCTAAATGCTACAAAATGCAAAAGCAACTCCTAATCCTTTCACTGCCGATGGGGGTCGGGTACCCATCTTGGCCCCCGGAATAGAAACACAGGTGATATTTTGGATGGCATTTTACCGCAATCGGATGCCGATAAAAGCTGCAACCCCTATGCTTATTTATTGTCGCTCTACTGCTCGTTGGGGCATTCCACCGACCCCAGGAGGCGAGCTCCTACACCTGGTAATTTTACCTCACCTACCCGTTGCATTGTAGAGATGGTTCTTTTACGTGCAAATAGGGATCTTGCAGCTACACGCGACGTGGGCGTTTCCAAGACGAAAGACGAGAAGTGAGCAACCTTCTCGTCCGTCCTTCTCGTCTCGTCCCATCCATGGACGGCAAAATGTGAAATACACGTCCTTGTTTCTCACGACGAGTTGGCCTGCCTGCTATTGGCCAAACGCTTGCGCATGCGCAAATCACTCTTAAGCTAGCTATCTGGCATCCATTTTTTTTTTTACACGAAGCGACGGAGAGATAAAAACACCAAGAAATGAAAAATAAAATTGATAATCCCCAACACCTGTTAGTGCACATATAATATATGTTATATTCAATGTTTTATACAATGCAATAATTATATGGGACATAAAATTATTTTAAGGAGATTTTAATACATTTTACTTAACGCTTCTACCATATAGCCAAAATATGTTTTGTCTGGCAGTCACTAGATGGCACACAATTATCTGAAACGGATAACTGCATGTTGCCAAACACAAGCCGAGACGAAACATGAAAGGACGAATTTGAGACCTGAAATTCGTCTCTCGTTACGTCCGTCCCTTCTACATGCAAGATCCCTAATGCCATCGTACAACACACGAAACCTCGTGTGACACGACCCTGAGTGAAACCGAAGTCCCATATAATGTAAGATATTTGCAGGTAAAAGAACCCTCTCAACTATGGAACGGGTAGATGTGGCAAATTTTCTAGGTATAGGAGCACGCTCCCCCCTGGCGTCGGTGGAATGCCCCGACGAACAGTAGACCGATGCTAAATAAGCATAGGGGTTGCAGCTTTGATCGGTAACCTGTGAAAAACCGTAAAATCTCACGTAGTGCCCGCGGATTATACGCGAAACATAGGGTCATTTAGTGCAGACTATATGCGAGGGCGGACTATACATGAGTGCGGACTATAAATGAAACCAAGGGTTCTCAAAGAAAACTGCTCCTCATTTTCTGAACATTTATTACACTTAACAACACCACTTTACGCAGTACATTCTTATTTATATGATAATGTAATATAAAATCTTTTACATTTTAATTTCATCGTCAGAGCAATCTGATATTTCTTGTTCAAATTCATTTAATCCCATTGCCCCTACAAGTTGCGCCACTGGCTACAGTAGGAATTTTGAAGTGCGGACTATATTTGAGATGCAGACTTTACATGAGATTTTATGGTATATCGCCCTTGTGTCCATTCAGGGGGACAGGGTGGGTACCAGACCCTGCCATTGGCTGGAAAAGGGTAAGGGGTTGTTGTTGTTCCGGGCACAGTAGGATAGCAAATGTACCGATATAGAAATCACTAGGGAATTGTAAAGAAAAATTCCGAAATTATTAAGAGATATGAAAAAATTCATTCTTGAATCGTCCCCTGAAATTTCAAAATGCCCCACGTTTGGAACCACTGCTCTTGAGACTTCCGTAAAATGCTTTCGCGTGCCAAAAAACGGTCTTCTTAATTGGAATAGTGTACATCGTAGTGGGGAGTGTTGGTAGAAGGGCAACTCGAACTCCGCTACATGAAATTTACCACCAAAAACTGCTACAGAAACAAAAAACGCTGCACAGTGGAGTATTTGCATCCAAAATGGCGCCAAAAATATTTCTTCCCTTTCATGAGTCTTAAATGGATCTAAAACTGATTTGAATAATTATTTAATGTTTTGTAAATAATAACAGATAGAAAAAATTACGATTTTGCAATGAATGCCGAAGCAAAAATAGGTGCAAAAATCATTGCTTAATAATCTAATTAAAAAATGCAAATATCAGATTTAAATTGAAACTTATTGAATGAATTGCCACAATGTCTGTTCCTCATTATTAATCTGCTTCTCCCCTGCAGCTTTCTGTTGTAATATGCAATGGTGCTTCCAGTAGAAGTTCTACAGCTTCTTTTGAAAATGGGACTCTAGTCTTCTGTTGTCTTGGTCTTGAACAGCTTAAATATGGATCAGAGCTAAGCAATAATCTGTTTAAAACGTCTCTATTGCAAGCCTCTCTTGAAAACTTTCTGGTGAAGTTCTGCCTGTATAAACGGAAATGTTTGTTTCTTGCTTCGGCAGCTTCTTCAGATAGTTGCCCAATCGGTAGTAATGCATGTTGAATTACTGTGGCACCATGTGTCAAAATTTTGTGAACTGTTAGTGTCATAGGGTGCCAGCTATACAATTTCACATAAAGCTTTGCAGTTTCCACTGCATAGGCATCAAATTTTTTCACTTAAATATTGTGACAACTGGATAGAGCTTCAAGAATAACTTTAAATCTCTTAATTACATTTATATCTAATTCAGTGATTTGGGAAGCTGTTTCTGGATCAGCAAAAAATCTTCTTGATGTATTACCATCATTTGTGTTCCCAAATCCTGCTTTTGGTTTGTCCACCAGAAGACCCATTTCTTTCTTAAAAGATTGCTGTATTTGCTGTTTTGTTGCAGCTACAACTCTTTTCTCTTCTGCTGTTCTTGCTTGCCATTTTCTAATAGGTAGTTTATATGATAAATGCAAAAGAGATTCAAAGAATCTGATCCTTGCATGAAGGATGGAAAGTCCAAATTTTAGGGCTTCTGGATCCTCTTCCATTTTACTCCTTAAATTATTAAAGTCCTTTGAGGACTTTCCACAAATATAGCACATCATGGTTGATGTAGTGCCTGTCACAGCATTACAAACCTTTGCATCAACCATAGTAGGCATCAATGTGTGTTTAATGAGGATTTGAACATCATTAGTTGTTACTGCTACTGTCGTCTTCAGTCTTTGTATTTGATTTTCTATGTGCTGCACTTCCTCATTTGTTATGTCATTTGTCTCAGACACAAAGCGTATACGAATTGGCTGGCAAAATCTGAAAAATATTTGCATCACTGTCTGTATTATTTAGAAATTTTTGCTTAAATTGTGACTGCTGTGAACCATCACAGCCCCATTTTGACAACAGTTCTAAATTCTCCCTTTCTTCATCTGTAATTTGATTGATGACTTCCTCCAAATATTTGCACAATCTTCTAGCTGTATGGTCAAGTAGGTCTTGAAGATGAATTTCAACACATGTTTCAGTGACATTTATAGATTCCTCTTTAGGATAGCACTCCTTTTTTGCTTTCTTCCACAAAGAGTAGCAGGGATATATGGATTTATTGGCTCCCTGAATGATTTCATATTGATGTCTTTTAAGAGCAGCTTCCACAAATATTGATAGAGCCTCCATTGGTGTGTGCTTTTTTACAATATGATTTTGTGCAGATGTCACAACTCTTCTAAACTTTGTAGCTCTTGTCGGAGTAACAGTGATATCCTTAATAATTCTGGACACATCAGCATTACCAGCGTCACGTTGACTTATTCTTGCTGCATAGGTCAATTCCTCTGCAGATGTCTGTGCACGAAGGCTTTGTGTTCTGCACTGCTTGCTGCGTTCACTGGATTCTCCAAAGTCCTTTCTTGGACGGCCCCATTTCTTTGTTACCCAGTTAGGTACTTGAATAATAGAGTTTAACCAATCTTCATTTTTTATTAAAAAACGTTCTTCCATTCTGTTAGCAGCTGCCCACTTAGTTTTAAATTCAGGTTTGAAATATTTAATGGCATGCCTTAATGTTCCATATTCACTCTCAGGACATTTAGTAGTTGCAATCAGCTTCTGTTCCAAATATTCAAACTTTTTGTTGATATTCTTATGTGGACAGTCTTTAATTATTTCATAAAGTGATTTTCTTGTCATATCTTTCAATGAACTTGGTTTTCCTGATGACAATACAGGCAAGAATCAAGCAATTGAAAATTTGACACTGTTGAAAACATTATTTTGAGGTTATACTTCAAAAAAAGGGGCAAACTTGGGCAAAACTTTTTTTCAGCAACTGCTAGTGAAAGTAATAAGGATTGTAATGTGACAAAAGTTTTTGCTTGACAGTGTCTGGAACACCTACTTAAACACACCACTTTAAAAAGTGAGCTATAAAATTTAGTTTCAATTGCTGCCAAAGTAGATGGCAAAATTTAAAACTATATTAAAAATAAACCTGAAA
>JAAFCE010001963.1:20077329-20149469 GCA_013389805.1 Trigoniulus corallinus | reverse complement strand
GAAAGTAATAAGGATTGTAATATGACAAAAGTTTTTGCTTGACAGTGTCTGGAACACCTACTTATACACACCACTTTAAAAAGTGAGCTATAAAATTTAGTTTCAATTGCTGCCAAAGTAGATGGCAAAATTTAAAACTATATTAAAAATAAACGTGAAACTCAATATTTTATTCTATAGTACATACCTTCTGCTTTAAGATCCATAATGGTTACTTTTATAACTTAACTTTAAACTAGCCAAAACACAAATGAAATAACTGTGTAAAAGGGTCTCTGAGATCAAATAAAAAAAGGGGGAAAAGCAATGAACTTTGGAATGATAGTGTGTGGCACTGTGACTTCTAAAGAGTCCTATTATTAGCAGAAAGTGATGCAATGATCAGTATAAAGTGTAAAACTAATTTCAGTCATACCATTTGAGGGGATTTTTGATATTGACTTTTGGCACCGATTTTTTAAAAAATACTCCACTGTGCACCGGGAAATATAATTTTCTAAATAGGGAGCTTGAGTTACACGTTGTGTACAACGTACACCGGCGCAAAGCAGACGAATTCCATACTGCGCAGATGCAACATTCCTAATAGGGGCATGTGCACCTGCGCAGTACGCAATTCGTCTGCTTTACGTCGGTGTAAGTTGAACACCGACGTGTAACTAAAGCTCCCTATTAACATTTACCGTAAGTAATGGAATAGCCACCTCGAAGGTGCAATTGGTAGCATGCACAATTTACTGCGCCAGTAGCTTCAGGTTCGATGCTGGATCGACGTGAGTTGACTTCTTCGGGTGGGAGAGAAGCCCTTTATTTAGGATGAGAAGTAAAACCGAGGACCCGCGGGGTGTACGATGGCATTTGCACGTAAAAGAACACTTTCTACTGGTAAGTGGGTAGATGAGGGGAAAATTTGCAGGTGTAGGAGGTCGCACCCTGGCGTCGGTGGAGCGCCCCAAAAAACAATAGACCGTAAATAAGCATAGGAGTTGTAGCTTTGGTCGGAAACCGGCTGCAGAAAAACGCCGTCCAATATATCACCTTTGTATCCATTCAAAGGGATGAGATGGTTAACTCACCCAGCCATAAGCGGGAAAAGGCTAAGAGTTGTTATCTAAGAAATTGATTCACGCAGCCAAAAACGTCACCAACATAGCCCATGAAAAAAGAAAGGTTGTGGAGACAACAGTCGATATCGTATTCACAGTGTAGAAGAGCGAGTTGCTAGATAAACATCCAAGGCTGCTCAGTTAAATGATGGGGAGCGGCCTATTGCGTTGGACACACCAGTTCTAGACTGATCACATAAGTTAAGCAACGCCACCCTATATAGTCCTAGCATGGGTGGCCGTTTGGGAACACTGGGTACTACAGTAGAACTTCGGTATATCGAACTCGCTTATATCGAAATTCTGCTTATATCGAAGTTTAAGCGCCGGCCCCGCCAGACACAATGTTAATCAATACGAAAGATGCCCTGATATATCGAAACTCGTTTATTTCGAAATCTCGGTTATATCGAAGGTGATTTTCAGTCCCTCTGATCAGAAGCCTATGGGATATATCGAAGTATCATAAACACAGGCCTGCATAAATATAGTATTTGACTTTGGCTGACAGGGACTATAGAGCGGGTCTCACTCCATCTAGACAAGGTCTTCAAACGTTGTCGACTCACGAAACCCTTAGAACTAAAAGGTTTTTATTTCGCCACTGCAATTGAATTGGCAGCCCCCACATGAAGGCTCTGATGTACAAATGTACCCCTCTGTTTGGAAGTTTTTCCCTGGCTGAGTATTAGGTGAGAAAGGATCATACGTATAAATTGAGGGAGATAAGGGCACAGAGAGACTCATACTACTGGTCTTTTTTGACAAGGATCATTTGGCAATGGAATACCTTTCGAGAGGATAAAGTGGAGGGCTTCCTGAAAGGTAAGGCCGCCATTGCAAGTATTGTAGGGGGACACAACAATTATAGTTTAGGGTTTTAGGAGTTTTACCGAATCATTTGTAGGAATGAGAGTTAGTCTCTCCACTGCCAAATAAGGCTGCTTGCAGTGTAGTGAGTTAGAATAGAACTTCTTTATGTTGTGATCTTATTGTTTTTTTAACATTGTTGATCTTAACAATGTTAAAAAACTGTGCCTGCCACAGGCATGATAAGGGTATGGTGATGAGGATGATCTTAATATTTTATCCTAAAATTGAAATTGTAGGAAGTATAATAGCGGGACATATACATTTGTGAAAATGTAAATTTGGACTATATAATTTCCGGAATTGGATATATCGAAACTCGGATATATCGAAGTATTTTTCACGGTCCCCTGAGGTTCGATATAACGAGATTCTACTGTACTAATATCCAAAATTGTCGTAACAGCTCAGTGTCTATGCAGATTCTGCATTAGAACTACGCAGCTCACGGGGTTCTAATGACCGTTGCAGTTGAAGGGCCCTCAAACACCAACGAAACAAAAAGAAATCGGGCTAGAGGGATGTATCAAGTGCGTCTCCTGTTGCAGGAGAAATATGGCAGTGGACACATCACCCTTGTGTTCATTGATAAGGGGTGTGGCTTATTGCGTGGGGAAATACCAGCTCTCGTCTGATCACTGAAGTTAAGCAAACACAACCCCAGCTAGTACTGACATGGCTGGCCGCTTGGGAAAACTATGTACAGTTGGCTCTCTTTTTAAGCGGGTTCTTTTAGCGCGATTTCCAAGTTACGCGGTTTGCAATTCATTAAAATTTTTTTTTCTCAAATATGTATACAGTACTGTATATATGCGATCAGGAGATCGAATGTTGAAACCACTCATAACAAATCAATTTCTTAGACCCCTGTGCCCTAAAAGGCAAAGATTTAAAACAATTACCAGTGCACTGGATGGCTAACACAAAAGCCTGGGTGACAACAACTGCTTTTACAGAATGGTTCAATGATTGCTTTCTACCAGAAGTGGTAGTCTATTTGAAAGAAAAATCTCTTGATTTTAAAGTCTTATTAATTATTGATAATGCATCAGGTCATTTACAGTTAGAACATCCAAATGTTGAAATACTATTTCTTCCACCCAACACAACAAGCCTTCTTCAGCCATTAGATCAAGGCATAATTTCAACATTCAAAAAATATTCCATTAAGCGGACTTACAAATTCATATTGAATAATTTAGAAAATGAGTCCTTGACAGTAAAAGACGTGTGGAAACAATATTCTATATTTGATTGTATAATTCAAGTTGCATCTGCTTCTGCTGAAATAAAACGAGCAACTCTAAATGCCTGTTGGAAAAAGGTTTGGCCAGGATGTATTACAAGCAATACAATCATTGAAACATGAACACTTTGGAAGGAAATTATAAGTTTGACACATGCTATTGACAGAGAATGTTTTAATAATTTCAACTATGATGATATAGAAGAACTGATGGTAGATGATGTGTTAAGTGATGATGAGATTGTTGCATTAGTTTTAGATGCAGCAAATTCAGAAAGTGAAAGTGATATTAAGGAAAACCCCAACCCCTCTCACTTCAAAAATAATTCGAGATGGTCTTCATCTATGCAGCAAATTAGAAAATCATTTTCTTGTTAATGACCCCAATTCTGAAAGGGCCTTTAAATTCCAACGTGAGCTGCAGAACTGTGTTTCTGGATATCGTGAATTGCATAAACAATTAGTAGAATCATCAATGCAAAGTTTAATTATGGATTACATTGCTAAGGAAGTAAAATCAGCCTACAGTGAGAATGAAGGTTGCACAAATTTATCACCTATACCAAAGAGATCAATTGCAGAAACAGTTATTTCTGATGATGAAAGTGATTTGGAACCTGTTCACAAACGGTTCATACTCTTATCAGATAGTGATAGGGATTAAAAACATGTAAATTTAAATTACTTTCTTATAAAATAAAACGAGTTGTATTTAAATGCAATTTTATTTAAGAATTTATATAAGTTATTTTCAGCTTCTCAAAGGAATTTATTAAGAGACCCATTTTTTTTAACGTCAACAAAAAAATTTTTTTTTATGCGGTTTTACATTAGTTTTAATTCATAATTTCGGAGTTAGGCGAATTTTAAAAATTATGGAACATATCCCCAATTTTTCCATAGACTTATAAGCGGGGGTTACACGCTCAGTCTGGCATCAGTTCAGTCCATGACTGATGGAATGGATTGACGGATTTTTAAATTTTTTGATAATTTTCGTCAGTCTGTGCGTGACTGACGTCAGATTGATCATGTGAACGCCTTTCATCAGTCTGGTGTCAGTCACTGCTTGGACAGCAATGGAGACCCATGCGTTTTAACCTTTACCCAGTCTCTGGGACTAAGTGCTGGATTTACCACTATGCTCAGTAGGCTAAAGCCTATGGTCTCAACATTTAGCGGGCTTCAAAACTTAAGAATCGGGCTTGAAAAAGACCTGAAAATTGAAATAGCCGTGGGCCTCTCAATACCTATATCCGACATTGCCTGTACAACTGTTGGAACCAGAGAAAGACTTATACCAGTACAATACATGTGAAACAACATGTGGGAGGGCTCCCTCCTGTTTTAGGCAAAAGCTGGGTCACTGGAGAAGAAACAGAGGATGGCAAAGATCACAGGTGGAGAGGAGGGCTGTGGGGATCAAGTGGAGGACGTCAGGCATGTGATACTGGCATGTCCAGCGCTGGATCACTGCAGGGGAGGGTTGTGGAACCACCACATTGGAAGAGGTTCAGGCGTGGTGGGTGTTGGGGTGGAGCGGTGTTGCCTGGGTGCTGGTGGAGATCTAGGCTTATGGGTCTAGCATGAAAATTCTCACTAGCAAGGTATCTTCTTCATGCATGTATCTTGCTTTGTCAAAAACGGCTTCACCCCAGTTGGAGCATTGAGGGTGGAGTAATTGCTGCATTGCTCCCCATATGGATCCGCACCTGGTCCAACGTTGCCTTTTACTACTTGTTGCTAAACCTATTATAATTGCAATACAAGCTTTTTCCTTATTGCAATCCATGGTTTCTTTTGCGCAATCAGGGTTTTTTTAGGAGACTGATAGTCAGTCTGACTGATGGTGTAATGCCATCCATCAATCCATCAGTTTGGCATCAGTCTATTCTTGATCAAGATCATGGACTGAACTGATGCCAAACTGAGCGTGTAACCCCCGCTATAGTCTTTTTTAACGCGAACTCTTTTCACGCGATTTTCCCGCGTAAAAGGAGACCTAACTGTATCGCTAATAGCCAAAAATCGTCACGTTAGTGTACTGTCTGTGCAGTCTTTGCATTAGAACTACGTCGTGGACGGAGCTCTAATGACCTTGTAGTTGAAGGGTCGTAAAACACCAACAAAACAAAAATTTAGTTAATGTTGGCATTTTTAGATGGAAACATTTTCTGAATTAAACAGAAATTTGTTGTAGTCATGTAAACATTGTTAGAAAGATCGCTAAACTATAAAAGACATTTTCTCGAGAGGCCAACTCCCGATATATTACCGCAAACATTTTGGTAGCCTTGTACAACCTCAATGGCATTGTGGGTACAACTGCAGTCTCCAAAACCGTTAGGATCAGTGGCATCTGGAACTGTCACGATCTATGGCATCTGGAGCTGTGAGGATCTGTGGCATCCGCACCCATGGGGATCTGTCAGGCACCAGTGAGGACCTGAAACCATGAGGATTTGTGAGGTCTGAGCCATGAGGACCTAACTAAATGTCAACTTACCTTGCCAGTCTTGTTAACTCACCATCATGGCAGCGCTGGTCACATTTTTCACGGCAACAGCCAAATATGAGAATCGTTTGAAAAGTTCTCAAAATGAATTCCAAAATATAAATTTTCTTCCTTCAATTGCTTTTAGTTTTCAGGATAGTCCCTCTTTGATGTTCCAGTATTTTAGGCAATGCCATTACGGAAGTCAGATTTCTCCAAGCCTGAAAAATAACTGTCTCCCAAGGAATTTCTTTAATTTCGGGAATTAAGGCCTTCAGTAGGCCGATAACAATGAACTATGCTTACAACAGTTCTTTAGCCAACCACTAAATATTGCAGAGATGCTTCACGAAAGGTGGTCCTGAACGATATTGGTTGGTGGCAGCTCCAGTTCCAAAACTATAATCATGAGTTGATGCGTCTTTCAGCTGAAAAGTCGATTTTTTGACGTCACTGACATGAATTACGTCAACGGTACATGAATGACATCAAAGATATTACCGTGAAATGATATGAAAATTATGCAAGGGCTGCCTCAATGAACCTCCGCCGAAAATATTCCAGCGGAGACTAAAGGTGGAGATACTCACCCGGCAATGAATCTTCAACTCCTAATAAAAAGTGTCCAATGGTCGGGAATGTTTGGGTCTACGTAAATTTGACGCACATTGGCTCGAATCATCGTCATACCCTTATTCCGCATGTGGCAGGGTCGGGTCCGCGGGTTCTGGGCCCCACTTCAGCCTATCTCCACCAAGCTCCCATCCACCTCACACACTATGTTCAATCTAAATGTGATTTGGAAGCGGTTGTATTGCGTCGGACACACCAGATCTCGTTGGATCACTGAAGTTAAATAACGCAACCCCAGCTAGTACCAGCATGGGTGACCACTTGGAAACACTGGGTACCGCTAATACCCAAAAATCGTGGTAACAGTGTAGTGTCTGTGCAGACTCTGCATCAGAACTACACAGTGGACGGGACTCAAATAACCTTTGTAGTTGAAGGGCCCTAAAACACCAACAAAGTAAAGTAAATGTAATCCGCACAGAATGTGCATCTCATTTGCAACCACAAATAGGTTCAGCAAGGTTAACACACCCCAGGATTCAAATTGCGGTCTATAAAAAATTAAAAAATAAGATAAAAAATTAAAACATTGATAGCCCCATTACAAGAAAAGAGATTCACCAAGTCGTCCAAAAATCTGCCCATGTTTTTTTTTAGAAAAAAACAGGAAGAATAGCAGTAGCTTGTTTGTACAAAGCAAGCAACTACTAACCCATTACCTGCCTGTGGCAGGGTCGGGCACCCAATACTATCCCTTTGGGACATAAGATCATTCGACGGTATTATCTTCATTGAGGCATTTGCTCCACGACACCAGGGAGTGAGCTGTTACACCTGGGCAAAGCAAGCCACTACTGATCTTTCATTTGCCAATGGCAGTGTAAGGCACCCATTGGGACACATGGGCATTGGGCGGTATTTCCATCACTGGGCCACTCTCCACCGACATTAGGGAGTGAGCTGCTTCACCTGGACAAGGCAAGCAACTACTAACCTTTTAGCCGCCTATGGCAGGATCGGTGGCCATTTTTGACTCATTGGGCACTGATTTTGGACACGTGGGATACTTTTGGTTTCACTACCACCTCTTTCTCCCAGTCTGCTGAATCCGAAGTCCGTTGATTGGGGGGGGGATTGTCCATAGATGAGAGGTTCGCCTGTACTTATTTTTTACCCGTCAATGGCAGCGCAGTGTCGGGTATCCACATTTTGACCTATTGGGACACATGGGCATTGGATAGTATTTTCTTCATTGAGGCACTCTTCCTCCACCGACACCTAGGGGGATGATCAGCTACACCTGGAATATAGCAAAAATTCGGCAAAACATTACGTGTTCACTAAAATGGCGATGATGCAGGATAATAACCGGATGTAGTCACAAATTCAGAAGTAAAAACATGAGCAGGAAATAACATCAAATACAAGTCGATCTACTGAAATATTACTAGAGCTCATAATTTTAATGAAGGTTTTCAAATGCAAAATAAAACGTACAAAATAAGATGAAATATCAGCATACTAAGAACACATATTGCATTTACAGAAATACTTTAGAACTAAATGAATGCAGTTTCACTTTATTTTCGTCTATTCAAAGAAAAACAGCTTGAACCATTTGGCAGTGAAGGCTATCAAGATCCATTCTGATGATATCAAATTATACTGCTAAAATATTCATTGGTTTTTTTGTTTTGAAGTCCATCGTTTTTTAAACAAGTTTGTGGTGCAGAAAAGGAAACAAAAGCCGAATAAATGCAACCGAAAGCGTTTCTGGCTTTTTACATCAGGACATAACGTCCACTGCCCTGAAAAACAAAATAAAAACAACCTGAATATTTTACAGCTGAAGCAGTTTGCAGGGCATACCTGTGAGTCTAGTACAGCGGTTCTCAACTGGTGCTCCGCGAAGCCCTGGGGCCCCATAGCAGGATTTCGGGCATCCCTGTGGCACTCCATCTATAGTTGTAGGTGTGGTTTGCGTGAGAACAGAATTGTTTCATTTTGATTTTGTTGTTAGCGTTTTAGGGCCTTCCGACGTTAATGGTCATTATGGCCCAGTTTCATTTTGAACTTGTGCGTCTACATTTACGTAATTGTGTTCTCTATTGAAGCATGACATATCATATATTTGCTTCCAGTCATTCCTCGAATCAAATCGGGGCTCCACGAACGAACTGGCTGGCAGGTAACGGCTCCGCAACTCCAAACGCGTTGAGAACCGCTGGTCTAGTACATTATCATTATAGCCTAACCCTACCTGTCGTGGGATCGGGTCTGCGGGTTGTAGTCCTCCACTCCCGTCTATCTCCCACTAGATCCCCGTCCACCCTACATACTACCATTTCCTTACCGACAACCTGCTCCCACGGCTGCTTCGGTCTCACCCTGTCCCAGGAGCTGCTAACCACATGCATTCCAGAAATGGCCTTAACGAGTCCTTTTCACTACGTGTCCATTCAACCTCAACCTGGCCTCCTTCATTCTTTTGCGCGATGTCCACCACCCCGAGGCTAAGGGCCCGCTCTAGCACTTATGCCACCCCGGGCAAAAAGACAAATTTCCGCCCCCTTAAGAATGTACAAAGGTAGACCAAGGAAGGGGACAGAGAAGGTTTTAAATAGGCTAAGAATAGAGATAGCGCAGCCAAAGATATACCTCAAGCCATAACACTGAAGGATAGCAAAGGTAAGGCCCTGTTTCCCCCGGCTCAGGTAAAGAAGAGGTTGTAAGAGTATTTCCACAACCTCTTCAATGCTGCAAGGGGAGAGGATGACATTGACACCCATCCTACATCTTCAGGGGTGGTGGAAAGCATAACAGAGGAGGAAGTAGTAACGGCCCTTAGGAAGATGAGAGGTCGAAAAGCTACAGACCCAGACAGAATCCCCATTGAAGAGTTGCATAGTCTAGGGATGACAGGAATCTGGTGGCTAGGGAAACATTTCAATAGGATAGCTAGTGGAGATAGGAGTTAGATAGTAACACTTTTCAAGGACAAAGGGGATGTCCAAAATTGTGATAACTATAGGGTTATTCAGCTAATGAGTAATTCCTTGAAGCTCTGGGAGAGAGTAATAGAATGTTACCTCCAGGATTGAACTAGTGTCCATGGAAATCAGTTTGGGTTTATGCCATATACTGTAGGTCCACAAAGGAACCAATTTTCACTCTGTGGTAGACGATAGAAAAGTAAACGGCACCAAAGAAAGATCTCCTTGCCATCCTTATCGACGTGGTGAAGGCTTATGACAGTGCTACACCACAGGTTGTTTAGGAGGTATTATGAAAAAGGCGGGTAGAAGAAGGGGTTATTTGAGTAGTTCAGGGTGTGTATGGTTCCATAGCCAGGATAAGGACACCTTGGTGAAATACTGAGGGCTTCCTAGTCAATTTTGGGCTTCCAGGGAATTTTGGGATGCACCAAGGTTGACATACTGTACATGTACGTACTCCAGCAGCTTATGGATGAGCTCCTGACAGGAGTAGAAGAATGGGCCCCTCAGTGCATAGCATTTGCTGAAAAATATCGCAAAACTTAGTGGCTGCAGAGAACAAGTAGAAAAGGGCCTAAACAGCATTAGAGGAGCGATAGGTAAGGCAAGGCGCCTGAAAGGGCTAAAGATAAATAGGAAGAAGAAGGAGTATTTAGCTTTCAGTTGGGAAGGACAGGAAAATAAAGGTTTCATACTTTCTAGGGGCGTACTGTTGAAAACGGTGCAAGAGGAAAAGTACTTAGGATCAACATTCCAAAGTAGTGGAGAGACTCTAATGTGACACATTACACGTGACACGTAGAATCAATCAGGATGGTTGAAGTTGAGAAATGCAAGCAGAGCCTGTGTGATAGGAGGGTCCCAAGAAAGTTGAAGGTGAAGTTTTACAGGGCAGTGTTTAGGCCCGTTATGCCACAGTCACTTCAACAGAATGCACGTAGCCACAGTGGCGTTCCGAGGGTATTCTGCGCCCGGGGACATCTGTCCCCTTCCAAGAATGCAAGTAGCCGAGATGCGAATGCTGAAGTGCATGAGTGGGGAATGAGTATATCAGAGATAGCTTGGGGGTGATGGACATCGCCAAAAAATGAGGGAGAATAGGTTGAGGTGTGTGGACTCGTAAAGAGAAAAGAAGAGTACGAGCTCGTTAGGTTCATTTTAAGAATGCAGCTATTCCAGGGGTGGCGAACCTATTTCAGCTGGCGTGCCAAAAATTGAAAAAGTTATTTATCTTGATGTACTAACGTGCCAGATACTGTAGTAGGGTACCCTTACTTCCGGTTTGTTACAAGAAATGAAAATTTCCCCAATTGGTTAGTTTCATACTGGATCAGTGGTGTAGCCAACGGGGGGGGGGGTTGAAACGAATATAACGAAGCGCTATATACCCTACCGAGTAATATCCCCCCTCAGAAAATCCTGGTTCACCCTATCGACAGTCATATCCCCCCTTCAGAAAATCTTGGCTACGCCACTGTACTGGACCATGGTGGGTTGACTTCTTTTTCGGGGGAGTGGGCAGAGGTCCCAAGTGCGGCTCTTTTTGGATGAGAAGTAGAACCAAGGTCCCGTGTGGAGTACGATGGCATTTGCACGTCAAAGAACCCTCTCTACTATGCAACGGGTAGGTGAGGCAAAATTTCTTGGTGGAGCTCGCCCCCCTTGCGTCGGTGGAATGCCCCCACGAACAGTAGATCGATGATAAATAAACGTGGGAGTTGCAGCTTTGGTCGGCAACCGGGAGTTCAATATATCGCCTTTGTGTCCATTCAGTGGGACAAGATGGGTACCCGACCCTGCCATAGGTGGGAAAAGGGTTAGGAGTTGTAGATTGGTTTGGCTATATATAGTATACTCAGTGGCGTCGCTCTGGGAGTGCGGGCCGCATCCGGTGATACCACTCGCACCATGATGAAAGGGGGTGGCACAAAAACGGAACACGGAAACGGAACAGAGCAGGCAGAGCGGCTCCCTCTCCCCCCCCCAAAAAGCCGCTTCTACTGCTTTAGTGTTACCCCATTTTTCATGGTGCGAGTGGTGTTACCCTGTGCGGCCCGCACCCGCTTAGTGACGCCATTGCTGTAGGTTACCCTGTATATGTACATGCCACGTGCCAATAAAATTGTTCTGCGTGCCATAGGTTCGCCGCCACTGAGGTATTCGGAAGCACAAAGGGCATGGGACTCGAACTAGACTTGGAAGCAGGTTGTCTATAAGGATGAGGTAGTGTATGGGGTGGACGGGGACCTGGTGGACGATATACTGGAGGGGAGGGCCAGAACCCGCAGGTCCGACCCTGCCACAAGCGGGATAAATAGCAATATAATTACGCTACGCACTGGAAATTTTTAGCAAGGGAAAAATATCGATATGTGTAGTTTTCTATTAATTTGGTAATTAACACATAAATATTTTTCACAAACAGCCAAAATGCCGCCTCTAAATTTTGGCGCCCTGGACAAATGCCCGGGTTACCCCTCCCCTCTAATGACCTAGTAGTTGAAGGGCCATAAAACACCAACGAACATCAACAAGAACAGACGTTAGGTCGTGGGATGGGAGGAGGCACGGCTAAAATGCCACCCAACTTCTGAGTGAACACGGGTACTTCCACGCTACCTATACACAGTGGGAAGAACAGATTTGTCCGAATGCCTGTCCTGTTCTGGGACGGATGACGATACTTATCACACATTCTTTACCTGCTAACAGATAGGCCGTTCATCGAAAGGCCCTAAAACGGGAGGAAGGTCGCCTGACATCCGACAGTATATGGAAACAATGTTGAGGAGCGAAGACTCCTGGAATGCGGATAGGGCCATGCAGAAAGCATACTGCATGGAAAAATCAGTGATTTAGATCAAGAAAAGTGCCAGGCTCGCGCTAAGAACCAGTGAAGTCCTGAGGGCCAAAAAAAAAGGCCGAGCCTAAAAGTGATGTGTTAAACGGTTCCAAGCTGATGTCTCGAAAATAATGGTGGGTGCTTTAGCTGGTAGGTCAGGATCGGAATGCGAATCAAAGTGTGGAATTCCCTGACCTAATCAAGAAGAAACTGTCTCATGAGAAGGTATTCATAAGGGCTTCTTTCTTTCTCAGCACCGATCCTACAATCAGGCACTCACGAAGTTCACCAATTATTGAGCCAAATAGACAGATAAAGGCCGGAACGAGGAAAGAAATATGGGGAAAGAGAGGAACTGCAAGCAAACCCGCCTCTTTGGGGCAGGGGTAGTGTGCTGGACCATCAGTGGTTCCAGGTTCGATCCTGAAGCATGCTGCTTAGTATTTATGTATACAGTGGTGGCCAAAATAGTAAGAGTGAACTGTAAATGTGTCATTTCAAGGAAATATAACACAATTTTTCAATCAATTTAGATCCTAAAGTATTTTTACTTCATAAAGTAAAGCCTCAAAAAAAAAAAAAAAAAAAAAATGGACACAGTTACGAGATCAAATAATAAAGCAAACAAGAATTATAAAGGAAATAAGAGAACTTTGACATTTTTAGGTTGACAAAATAATAAGAGTGTTAAATATATTTCACATGTTCAGAATACAGAGTTCAAAGATCATTTGTAAAAATTATTTTGACGCAATATTTACTGTTCGTATTCAGTTCTGTGCAAAATGGGTAGGAGTAAACACTGTTCTGATGAAGAAAGGTGCCACATTGTTGAATTAAGAAGTCAAAATGAAACTTACAAAGAAATTTGTAAGACCATCAAACGATCCCCTTGTGTTGTGGCAAATGTTTTAAAGGAGTACAAGAAACCAAAAAAACACGAAACCAGAAGACGCCCAAGAAAAAATAGTTTAAAACTTGACAGACATGTCATTCGTGAATCCTTGAAAGATCCATTCGCTACGTCCAATACAATTAAAAATAGTTTGGGTCTTAATATCAGTGCAAGAACAGTTAGAAGACGTTTGCAAGGTAATGGATTACATGGTCATGTGGCAAGAAAAGTGCCATTGTTAAGTGCAAAGAATGTAAAAGACAGGTTACAATTTGTAAACACTAATGCAAACCGTCCTAATTGGAAAAACATTCTCTTTAGTGATGAAACTAAAATAAATCTATTTGGAAGTGATGGCAGACAGTTTGTTAGAAGGCCAAAAAATGCAGAAATGATTCCAAAGTATACAATTAAAATGGTAAAACATGGTGGTGGTAACATCAAAATTTAGGGATGCTTCTCCTATTATGGTGTTGGTCCAATACATTGGATAAAGGAAAATATGAATAAGGAAATGTACCTTGATATTATGGAGAATGTAATGCTACCTTATGCAGATGACAACATGCCTTTACAATGGGTGTATCAACACGATAATGACCCAAAACCCACGGCCAAGATAGTAACCAAGTGGTTCACCAGCAAAATATTTCAAAACTACCATGGCCGTCTCAATCACTGGACATAAATCCCATCGATCATTTGTGGAAGGAGTTAAAGGTTCGAGTTGGGACTAAAAAACATCCAAAAAGCAATTACTTTGGGAAGCAATAAATCAGGCATGGTATTCGAATCCCTGTTTCAATTTGTCAAAAGTTAGTTAATTCCATGCCTAGAAGATGTGCAGCTGTCATTAAATCGAAAGGGCAGGCAACAAAATATTAGTTGCTGCTGTTAATTTTGCTTAAGAATTTGTTTCTATTTAATTAAAAGTATAACTGTGCATTTACTCTTATTATTTTGTCCAGCTAAAAATGTCAAAGTTCTCTTATTTCCTTTGTAATTCTTGTTTGCTTCATTATTTGACCTGATAACTGTGTTCAATTTTTTGTTAAGGCTTTACTTTATGAAGAAAAAATACTTTAGGATCCTAATGGATTGCAAAATTGTGTTATATTTCCTTGCAATGACACATTTACAGTTCACTCTTATTATTTTGGCCACCACTGTATGTGTGACCCCCCAATGCGCCTTTGGTTGGATGGTAAATCTTCCAGAGTAAATTTGGGAAAAATTTAGATATAAGAGCTCGCCTATTGGAGCCTGCAAAGGGAACGTTCAACAGATCACTCATCTACCAAATACCCCAACTTCCAACACTTTTCCCGCCAATGGCAGTGTCGGGTTATCATCTTGTCCCTCTAAATGGACACAAGGGTGTTACATTGGGTGGTAATTTTCTGCAGCGGTCAACCGACCAAAGCTGCAATCCCTATGCTTATTTATCGTCGATCTACTGTTCATTGCGGCGCTCCACCGACGTCAAGAAGCGAGCTCCCACACCTGGGAATTTTGCCTCATCTACTCTTTGCATAGTAAAGACCCACCATGGTGGCGCAGTGGGTATCATGCTCGGTAACTGCATCAGTATTTAAGAGTTAGGAACTAGGTTCAATACTGGACCAAGGTGTGCTGGCTCCTTTTGGGTAACAGAGGGGTGTGCCTTCTTTCAGATGATAAATAAACCTGACGTCCCGTGTGGTGCACGATGGCATTTTCCCTTTTCCCCTATAGCAGGGTCGGGTACCCATCTTGTCTCTCTAAATGGACACAATGGTGATATATTGGCCATAGTTTTTCTGCACCCGGTTGCCGACCAAAACTGCAACCTCTATGCTTATTTATCGTCGGTGTGCTGTTCGATTTTTTTTGGAAAGTCGTCGCGTCGTGACGCCGGGGAGCGAGCTCCTAACCTGGAAATTTTGCCTTATCTACCCGTTGCATAGTAGAGTGATCTTTTATGTGCAAATGACGTTGTACACCATACGGGACCTCGGATTTACTTCTCATCCGAAAGAAGGTGCACTCGCTGCCTCTCTCTCGCCCGAAAGAAGCCAACCCACATCGGTCCAGTATCGCACCTTGAACTACTGACGCATTTAGTGAGCGAGTAACCACTGCGCTATCGAGGCGGACCTACTAAGCAACGGGTAGTAGAGTAAAAATTTCCAGTTGTAGGAGCTCGCCCCTTGGCGTCGGTGGAATGCCCCTACAAACAATAGACCGAAAATAAGTATAGGAGTTGCGGCTTTTATCGGAAGCCACCTGCGGAAAACCACCGTCTAAATATTCCAGTTGCGTTGGTCACACCAGCTCTCGTGAGATCACTGAAATTAAGCAGAGTAAGCCCACGTCAGTACCAAGATGGGTGGTTAGTAAAGAACGTTGGGTGCTGCAAATTTCCCCTTTCCTACCTTCTCACCTCCCGCGAGCAGCCTATTAAGGGTTCTGTCTGTTAAGGCTGCTTGGCTTACTCAGACCTCATTTGTGTAACATAACATACCATGTAGATATCATCCTTGTATCCATTATGACGGACAAGATGGTTATCCCACCCTGCCCTAGACGGGAAAAGGCTAGGGGTTGTTATGTAAGCAACGAGGGAATGCCCTAACGAACAGTAGACAGATGATAAATAAGCATACGGGTTGCAGCGTTGGTCAGCAAACGGCTGTGCACTCCACCCTGCCATAGACGGGTAAACGGATTACGGTAGTGTTGACTCAAATGGAGGAAGAAGGTAACAATAATTTCCACAGCGAATTTTACGTGACTGACTTCCAACGTCCATTAGGCAGCTTTTACGATTATACAAGAACGGGTGCAGAAGACTGCTTTTGCCGCGGGACGCAGTCGTGATGTCGCACATTGATCGACACTTGAATTTTCAAGCATGGCACATGCGCAGAGGGGGTGAAAGCAATACACCGTATCGGCACAGTTGCCACCCACATTACGTATTTTTGACAAATGCAGAAAAAAATGTTGAAGGTTCTTAACCCTTATCCTAAAGCTTTTAATATACATATACCACAAAAATGTTGCGACGTTTCCGAAATATTTTTTTGTTGAAGAGGAATTATTCAACTTCCTAAGTAGAGGTTTACATTCCTGAAACGCATTCCAGTTAAAAAAACTGCAAGAAGTTCGACAACTGTTAGGAGATTAAATAAAAAGAAAATGAAGTTGAACCTAACATGCTTTATGCTGCATCGTTAAAACTTTAAAAAACTCCACATCTTCAAAATTCGGTTATTCAAACTTAAAAGAAATTATCCTTCTGCGGTTCCATTCTGCATCCAGAAATGGTAGCCCGAGTCTATTCAAGAGATTTACTATCACCAGGGAGGTGGGTCGCCTGTAAAGTTTGCACCAATTCTGATAAATATCTCATTCCATGTAGAAAGGGTGCAGTGGCGACGTGGTACATACCATATGTTGTTGTTTTACGGCCCGTCAACTACAAGGTCAATAGAACCCCGTCCACTGCGTCGCTACAGTATAATGCAGAGACGTCACAGACACTACACCAATGCGACGATTTTTGGGTATTAGCGGTACCCAGTTTCACCAAGCGGCCACTCATGTCAGTACTAGCTGGGGTTGCGTTGCTTAACTTCAGGGATCTGACGAGAACTGGTGTGTCCAACGCAATTTGCCGCTCCCTGGCACACGCCATCCGGGACGACAGCTTCACTTCCCATCCAACGGAAAAAGTGGCCTACGTACTTTGGAATTTCCTTCGAAAGCAGTAACCTCTGTTAGGATTGAAACCTGCATCCGCGGGTTCAAACCCCAGCATTCCAACAAAGGTGTTCGGTGGTGTACAATCCACGGATTTTGTTTCGTTGGTGTTTTTGGGTCCTTCAACTACAACGGTTATTAGAGCCCCGTCCACTGCGTATTTCTAATGCGGAGTCTATACAGGCACTACGCTGTTACGACGAATTTTGGATATCGGTGTTAGTAGAACCCAGTGTTCCCAAGCAGGGGCGGACCTAGAGTTTGCGGGGCCCAAGGCAGCAGGCGATAGAGGGGGCCCCAGTGCCAAGATTAATGAAGTTGATTGCTTACCAATGCAGTACTCTAATGTCTTTAAACTCACGTGAAATCAAAATACTGTAATGCCATAACCCGTAACCCTATGTAAATTTGGCAAAATAAATATTTTAATTTTTTTTCGATACACCAGTGGTATCCGTGCAGACTCTGCATTACAACTATGCAGTGGACGGGGCTCTAATGACCATTATAGTTGAAGGGCCGCAAAACACTATCAAATCAATCAAATCCATTGTGGGTCACTAAGGTTATCAATCATTAGCAAGTGCCCATTTCTCGAACCTAGTCCTGACTGCATTCCTGGGGCAATCACGTATATCACACTTCCAGTTCCTATTCAGTAACAATTAACAAGGAAAGGACGGAATACATTATCTTTATAGGGAAGCCCTTTTTCTCTGTAAGTCAGTATGAGCGGCTTATTGCGTTGGACGCACGAGTTCTCGTCTGATCTCTGAAGTTAGGCAACGCAACCCCAGCTAGTACTAACATGGGAAAACTAGGTACTGCTAATACCCAACAACCGCCGTATTAGTGTAGTGTCTGTGCCGTCTGCACCAGCACTAAAAAACCAACGAAACAAAGAAAACTGTAAGACAATATTTCTCCGCTTGACATTAACCCTGGCTACGAACTAGAGTGGCGTGAAGTCCAGTAACGGAAGTACCACTATACCGCAATTAAACTCTTGTTGATAACATTTTCATATTTACCGCCCTTTATGAGTTTCCTTAACATTCTGTTCTCTACAACGTACCCCTGCGGCCCTTTACTGCCATCTTTCGGTCGCGAGTGTGAAGGCGAATGGAAGCAATTTTTAACTGAAATCCACACAGAAGCAACTAACACTTACTGGCCCTCTACCCTGTCAATGGTCAAGCGCCCGCTCATCTTCCAACGGAACAGGAATTTTACACAGCTGGCTGCCAATCTAACGCTGCAACCCATATACTTATTGGTCGTATACTGTTTGTTGTGATCTTTAACGCCTGGGATTCATCTTAAGGTCCAAAACTATATTGGTCATTAGGGCCCAGAATTGATACCAATGTAGAGTCTATACAGGCTCTAGACTGTTACAACAAATGGGTACCAGTCTTACACAGTGTTCCCGAGCGGACAGCCATCCTAGTACTGTCTGGACCTGCACTATTTAACTTCTGTGATTGGCCGAGAACCTGCATCCAACGCAATGCAGGTGCTGCTGTGTTCACTGGGAAATTCAACCGACTCCAAGGGAGCAAAGTCCTACATCTGGAAACTTTGTTGAACTACCCACATATTTTACTCCATATAGTAAGGGCTCTTTGGTGTGCAGGTTAGGGAGTAATGGTGAAATAACTTACTGTGTTAGGGAGATTTAATACAACGTCCATGCACGCACACAAATAGCGTACACTAACCAAATGACTAGCATACGTTCACATATAACGTGAAGGAAGACTTGTTCACGTCAATATGCTAAAAAACGTTAACGTTTTGCAATGCATGCACATATCGATTTTTGTCTGCTTTCGTTGGTTACCATCTGAAGTGACCCATAGGAGTAATGCAGGATGGCTGAAATGGAGGCAGGCAAGTGGGGTCCTGTGTGACCGCTGGGTCCCAATAAAATTGAAGGGTAAGATTTACAGAACCGTCGTTAGGCCAGCTATGCTGTATGGGTCAGAGTGTTGAGCAGTTAGGAAGAACCATGAAAGCCAAATGCAAGTGGCCGAGATGCGAATGCTGCACTACATGAGTGGGGTGTCGTGATCTGACAGAATTAGAAACATATACATTAGAGGTAGCTTGGGCGAGGAAGACATTGCGGAGAAGATGAGAGGGAACCAGTTGAGGTGGTGTGGGCATGTGATGAGAAGGGGAGAGGAGGTGCTTATTTGGTCCATTATGGGACTGCAGGTGGTTGGGGGCACCAGAGGTAGAGGAAGACCAAAGCGGACGTGGGAGCAGGTGGTGCAAAGGAAAATGGAGGTGTGTGGGGTGGAGGGGGACTTGGTGGGGAATAGGCGGGAGTGGAGGAGTAGAACCCAGACCCGACCCTGCCCCAGGTGGGAAGCGGGTGAGATGACAATGATGATGATTCGTTGGTTACCATAAATGGGAACCCAAAACTGTCTAATGCGCACTTCATTTCCCTAAAAATTGGATGCAAAGTCTGGGCACAAGTAAAGAATATTGGATCATCCTTTGAAAGCAAGGAAAGAGACAGGTTTGCTTATTAACCTCATTTAACTTCTATTAGACGTTCTTTTGAGTTAGTTAAGTTGCACATGCTCCACAAATATAATTAATAGCCAATATTCCTGTGGGTTCCAGATGCCTGGCTGGAGTGCCCCAGTCAAAGCATGTTCAGTGGACTGACAGACCCAACCCTGCCACAGGTGGGATAAGGGATGATGAATTCAGTGCCTTTAATAAACAGTGTGCCATTTATTAGAGGGCGCTGATAATTAGAATAAATATGGTAACTGGGAACTGGTAAACGTAGTTTATTATACATGGGTATTGAGATTTTTACACTAACCTGAATCTTGAAACTTGGGATGCATATTATGCACCAGTGTATTATATTCGAGATAATATGGTACTTATAATTTTAAGGTTCCCAGTTTGATCACCATCACAACAATACATGAGCCCTGAATGTGCTTTTTGTGGATTGGGACAAAGCCTTCTAGATAACAAGGCCTTTGCAGTGTGATGTCACACAAAGTAGTGCTAGCACGCTATGTGAAGGACCACATTGTTGGTGTTTTAAGCAGTTTTTTAAGTTGGTATTCTGATTTTTTTCCACTTAAATAATTTTCCCATTTAAATTATATTAAATTTGGAGTATGTTTAAATGAAATGCTACATAATTGTGTTGGGCCTGGGTGCAAGAAAAACTACAGAAGTGTACCAAACGTTCAAGTCTTCAGTTTTGCAAAACCCTCAGAAATGGTGACAAAATGGATTACAGCTATTAAGAGAAAGGATTTAATATTGACTAAACAGCAAGGCAAACAGACTTAATATTTAATTAGTGGTGAAGCAGGGGTACTAATAACAGTTAATATTAGGTCCCACATTATATATGGTAGAAAATGTAATTTTATTCCACCAATATGCTTATAGTATATAAATTAATTTAAGTATTATACTTGTAATGCATTACACCATGTAGTAATGTATTACACATATTATGTTGTGCATATCATTACAGCTAAGACTATGATAGGTGAGGTGTTGCATACATATTTAAAAAAAATAATCAAAGGGTTAGAAACGTTAGGTATACATGCTATTTGCATAACAGGATTAAAAAATGTATTTTATTCTTTTATAATCCCCCCTGCCCTAAATTATCAATAGTTTCCCTTCAACCAGTTAACAATTTTCACCTTTCCTTTCTTTATGACTCAGTTCACATTTTAAAGTGTGTGAGAAGCAATTGGTTTAACCAAAGGAGTACTACTCAGGTCATGATATGACCAGATTGTAAATTTTTTAATGCCACAACAGGAAAGATCCTTTATGCTAACTTTAGTGCATTAAATAATCTTAATGCCCTTAAAGATGACAGATTAATAAAGTACTCACATAATTTATCCCCAAAAGCTTTATCTCCTACTAGTTTACAACATCAAAATGTGAAATTAGTTTTAAAATTTTTTAATGCATATGTTATTGAAGCATGACAATCCATTGAGGCAGATAAAAACCTTACATGCATATAAGGTGTGTCTCATAATTATAAAGACACTATGAAAATACTGATGTCTAAAATAACCAGTTGTTATTTTTATATCAAATGAAATTGTAAAAATTCTTATACAGTATAAAACAACTATAAACATTTAAATGGATGCTATGTCAACAATTGATAAAAATAATGAAGAAAAGTGAAACAAACACAAAAAGAACTGTCTCATATTTATAAAGACACTGGAAGTAATAGCCAATAAACTTCCCCTGTTTCACAATAACTTTGTAAATCTGGTTAGGGAATGTAGTTATACATTTTTGAAATTTATATAGCTCAAGATTTTCCCAATTGGAAATGACTTCAGCTCGCAGTTCATCACTGGAGTAATACTGCTTGTCACCAGCATACATGCACAAGCTAACATAGCCCAGACGTTCTCCAGTGGGTTCAAATCTGGTGAAAGGGAACACCAATCCATTACTTGAACACCGTTGTCCAAAAACCATTGCCAAGTTGATTTTGCAGTGTGAATTGGGGCATTGCCCTGCAGAAATTCAAACAATTGGCCTGCAGTCATCTCAGCAAATTGTCTTCAAGTACATCTTGTATGCAAGGGCATTCAGTCTACGTTTGGGATAGGCTAAAGGTGTTTTCCCAT
The DNA here is from genome assembly GCA_013389805.1 of Trigoniulus corallinus. NCBI lineage: Eukaryota > Metazoa > Arthropoda > Diplopoda > Spirobolida > Trigoniulidae > Trigoniulus > Trigoniulus corallinus. The sequence goes on along the minus strand of JAAFCE010001963.1, from coordinate 20,128,039 downwards.
TTAATGCAAATGCACCCTACACCATTAACGAAGCACCATGTTGCTGTCATTTAGAGATGTTATCATCAGCCCTGACGTCATGCCAGTAGTGAGCCCATCCATCCAGATCAACCAAATTGAACTTTTTTTCATCACTGAAAATCACCTTCTGCCCATCATTTACCCAGTGCATGTGTTCTTCATCTCACTGCAGTTGCTTCTCTTTGTGGCACTCTTTCAGTGGTGGTGCTGTTTTCTTTTTCAGTATAAAAGTTATTTTATCTGTTTAACAGCATGGCCAACAGTGTCTTTTGAGGCATTAATATCTGGGTGACTGGCTACTGATTGCAGTGATGATGATCTCTCTTGCAACATCTGACAAATGGCTCTTTTCTGCCAGGGTGTAAGCTTTGGTGGCCTACCAGGCCACTTTTTTGTGCCATAATGTTGTCCTAATTTAAGATAGTTACAACATTCTTGGAGTGGTTTAGGGCTTTAACAATTGCCCTTATTGACTACCCAAAAGCCTTCATTGTGGATATTTGTCCTTTTTGAAAATCAGTGAGACACACACCTTTACGCATTGTGATGTATATTAATTCAGTGAGTTGAAACATAATTAATGGTGGCTGTCATATACATTTGCATACTATGACTTCTATTACTAATTATTGTCATCATTAACATTACAATTCTTAACATTTAATTGGGTGTCTTTAGAAATATGACAGTTCTTTTTGTGTTTTTTTTTTTGCTTTTCTCTATTAATTTTATCAATTGTTGACTTAACATCCATTTAAATGTTTGTAGTTCATTTATACTGTATACGGATATTTACAATTTAATTTGATATACAAATAACAACTGGTTATTTTAAAATTAATATTTTCAGTGTCTTTATAATTATGAGACACACCTTACAATTTAGACACTTGCACCATCATTGCAAAAAAAATTATAATATTGATAGGCAGATGTCTAGAAGATGCAAAACTCACAAAATTAAGCACCCTAATCTGCAGTAATGTAGTGTGTATTTTTAATTTGCATGTTTCTAACAAAAAATTGGATAAAAAATAAGTCATTTGCATTCTGTCTATTTAGTTAAAGCAATATTTACAAGCACTTTAGAATTTGTTTGATATTTTATCAATAAATAACTTGTTACTTTGTTGTGAATGGGCAAGTGTGAGCAAGTTGGCAGTAGGTCTTAGCACTACTAAGGATGACGTCACAAATTGGTGAAAAGGCCTTGTGTTTAGGAAGTGTTGATTGGGATGGAAAGCCACAGTCCCATTCATGGAGTACAACCCTTTCTACACAGAATTGGTAAGCAAAATTCCCCGATTTAGAAGTTCGCCACTCTTTGCTTTGATAGCACTAACTTTAGCAATCAGCAATCTATAGGGGCTTTATCTCTTGAAATGCTACAAGATAGCCAGGGTTTTGAATAAGGAACAAGCAATCCTGCATGACGGACCTTATGTGTATCCACCCGGACTCCAACAGACGGGTCCACTGAATCCATCTGGATTCCAACAGACGGGACCACAGAATCCATCTGGACTCCAACAGACCAGGCCATCATTATCCATCCGGAATTCTTTAGCATTCGCCTAAACTCTTGAAAGTGGGACTTATTCTCTACCACCCATTCATCCTGAATCCTGTAAGCGGGAAACTTAGTACCCATTCAGGATCCTGAAAACTGGAGATTTCGTATTCATTCAAAGTCCTGACATTTAATATCCATCAGATACTTGTAGACAGGACCTTCAGTGTCCTCCAAAATTCTGCAGGTTGGATCTTTAATATCCATCACAGCGGCTGCATTGCGTTAGAAACCAGTTCTCGTCTGGTCAATGAAGTTAAGCAATGCAGCTCCAGATAGTACTGGCATGGGTGACTGCTTGGTACTGCTAATACCCAAATTGTCACAACAGTGTAGCGTCTGCGCAGACTGCATTAAAACTAGGTAGTAGGCGGGGCTCTAATGACCATTGTAGTTGAAGGGTCCTAAAACATCGACTAAACAATTACAGTAGAACTCTAATTATCCGAATCAATTGGGACCAGACCCCATTCGGATAATCAAAAATTCGGATAATTGGATTTTTTCCGAAAAAAGGGTTTAAATGGGAGAAAAAACTTATTTTTAAATAAAAAGAGCTTTTAATTAATTAAATGAAACGACAACACTTTTACCTATTATGCGTACTTAAAAGAGCTGTACTTTAGTACAGTATGTACGTGTACCATACTGTAAATGAAAGTCATTGCTTGCTGAACATCTCGGTCAAAGTAAGCTGTTTGACTGTCAGGATCCGTTTCCTCGTATTTTTTTTTCCGAAATTCTGAAAGCGATTCGGATAATAGGAGTTCGGAAAATTGGAGTTCTACTGTACTATCCATCAGACTCCTGTAGACAGGACCTTTGGATTCCATTACTCCTGTAGGTAGGACCATGCGCGGATCCAGGATTTTCGTAGACGGAGGGGGTGAGCTAATACCTGTGCAATCTCACATATATGCGAATATAAGTTTATATGTGCATGAAGAGGGTTGCAACCCCAAAAACCCCATCCTGAATCCGCGCGTGGGTAGGACCCTTGTATACCATTACACTTCTGTTTTTGTTTGTTGGTGTTTTAGGGCCCTTCAACTTTTTAGGGCCATGATGCATAGACTGCACAGACACTACACTACTGCGACGAGTTTTGGGTATTAGCAGTACCCAGTTTTCCTAAGCAGCCACCCATGTCAGTACTAGCTGGGGTTGCGCTGCTTAACTTCAGTGATCAGACGAGAACTGGTGTGTCCAACGCAATTCGCTGTTCTACACTTCTGCATACAAGACCTTTAGTATTCAGACCAGAACTCAGGCGGCACCACCTTAGCTTAGGCGGTACCATCACAATTTCAGAACTGTGTAGCTCTCAGATGACCTAGCCCTGGCACAGACAAGAAGAAAATGTGTAAGGTGGAATTTTTCACGGATTCCCCTACGTGGAGACAAATTCCAAATATGGTCAATTCCAGACGAATTCGGCGCATGTCTTTAATTAGGCACAATGTTTGGAGAACAACAGGGTAAACTCAATTTTTGAAAAGCGGAAACTTAAAGAAACACCAACGACTCTAAGTACAGGAAGTACAAAAAATTCGACAAAAAATGAAAACCGGAAATCATCCTTTTCAAATTAGCTGTCTTTTTTGTCATTTGGGGAGTCGCCACCTTTATGGTAAACACCATTTTTAGCAACACTTATACGAAACCTACGACCTACAGGCGACTGCAGTCACCGACACCCAGATTCTCTACCACAAAGGTCCAAAGGTCAAAGTGATATTAGAAATTCTATTTCAGGAGAAGGTGTCAACTTCCAGACGGGGGACGTGCCGTCAGGACTCCTGCAATTAGCATTCAAGTGACAAGAGTGGTGCGAGTGGAGGGACTTGGTAGCAGTAAAAGGATACCTCAAAGACAGTATCTAGGCTGTCATTAAATCTAAACCAGTGATTAATTCCTCGTGACCCACAATGACTTGAAATACCATCAAATGATTTTATCATCATTTCCGCCTATGGTCGGGTAAACAATTGTCTGTTTGGAATGAGGAGTGCAAGGACGAACTAAGCCTACTGGACGGCTGACGACATCGCCACCAATAATGCACTGGCAGGGGCAGTGGACTGTGTAACTGAGTAAGAAGCAGATAGGGCACTTAGGAAGATGAAAGGTCGAAAAGCTGTAGGTCCGGCTGGAATCCCCATTCAAGTATGGCATAGCCTAGGGAGGACAGGTACCAGATGGCTAGGAAAACTTATCAATAAGGTAGCTAGTGCAGAAAGAATGCCATCTGCATGGCATGAGAGTTGGATAGTACCACTCTACAAGTGTAAAGGGGATGTCCAAGATTGTGGCAACTATGGAGGTATAAAGGTAATGAGCCACTCCATGAAGCTCTGGGAGAGAGTAATGGAAAGCCACATCCAGGATAGCACTAGTGTCTGTGCAAATCAGTTCGGGTTTATGCCAGGTAGGTCCACAATGGAGCCAATCTTCATTCTGAGGCAGATGGTAGAAAAGTATAGGACAGCAAAGAAAGATTTCCATGCCATCTTCATCAACCTGGAGAAGGCCAATGACAGTGTCCAACGAAAGGTTGCTGGGAAGTATTACAAAAAAAGGGGGTAGAAGAAGGGTTTATATAAATAGTCCAGGATATGGGAGCCTGGGGGCCTTCCATTGAAAGTTGGGGTGCACAAAGGTTCAGCACTTAGTACACATCATTTTATTCTGGTTATGGACGAACTGTTGATGGGTGTAGGAGAATGGGCCCCTCAGTGCCTGGCATTGCGGGTGATATGGGAAGAATTAGTGAATGGAGAGACCACATAGAGAAGGGACTAAATGATATAAGAGGAGCAATGGAAAAGGGAGGGCTAAAGCTTAACATGAAGACGGCAGAGTATTTAGCTTTCAATTGGGATGGTCAGGAAAACCATGGGGACATACACTTGAGGGGCGAACTGGTGAAAGTACTTAGGATCAACTATTCAAAGCAGTGCAGAGATAGACTCGGATGTGACCCATAGAATCAATGGGGGTGGTTGAAATGGAAACAGGCAAGCGAGGTCCTGTGTGACAGGAAGGTCCCAATCAAGTTGAAAGGGAAGTTCTACAGGAGAGTAGTTAGGCCAACTATGCTATATGGCAGCGTTTCCCAACCTGTGGTACGCGAGTTGCTGGTTGGTGGTACGTGAAAAATAATCAATAATGGCAGGCATAAAAAGTAAGAAAAAATAAATCATGAAAATATAATAGAAACGCTTTTTCCTATAATTCATAAAAATTATTCTAAATAATAATATACAGTAAAGTTGTTAATATGTATAGTCAATGATTGGCAATTTCCTTAACAATATTAATATTTGAGGGAAAATTTTTGGACGAATAAAGCGCTTTCTTTTATCAATGGGGGGGGGATTTTTGTGGAGGGTCCCATTTTGAGTTCTAGAAATTATGGCCACCCTATAAAATTTATAATGCAAAGAAAATTAGACTATTTTTCAAGACTATTTTGTCATTGGCATGGCCAATAGTGGAGTACTTGACCTGAAGAAGGCATATGATAGTGTCCCAAAACAGGTACTATGAAGTGTTTTAAGGAAGAAAATACTTGATGAAGGCCATAGTAGGATAGTGAAAGGATATTTATGAGGGTTCCATTGCTAGGGTGAGGACAGCATGGGGAAACACTGCATGTTTCAAAGTGCAGGTTTAATGTGCATCAAGGGTCAGCACTTAGCCCATATCTATTCACTCTAGTAATGGTGAGCTGCTGACGGGAATAGGGGAATGGGCACCTCAGTGCCTGGTATTCGCTGATGATGTGGGAAAGCTTGAGGGGTCCAAAGAGGATGCACAAAAGGGCCTACAAGACATTAAGACAGTTATGGAAAGAGGGGGATCTTAAAGTAAACATGAAGAAGACGGAGTACCTAGCTTTCAATTTTAGCAGCCAGGGGCAAGAGGGTGAGATCCGTTGTGGGGGTGAGGGTATACTAGTGGTGCATGAGTTTTGCTATTTAGGATCAGTTTTCCAGAACAATGTGGAGATAGATTCTGACGTCACCCTGTTTGACTGCCCAGTCCCAATAAAGTTAAAAGGAAAAGTTTACAGAACGGTTTCTTTGCTTTATGGCTCAGTGTTGAGCAGTTAGGATGAACCATGAAAGGAGAACGCAAGTGGCTGTGATTCAAATGCTGCACTACATGACTTGGGTGTCACAAGCCGACAGAGTCTGCAATGATTGCGTCAGAGGTAGCTTGGGGGTGGGAGGTGGTATGGGCATGCAATGAGGAGAGAGGAGGAGGAGCTTATTAGGTCCATTATGGGTATGTAGGTGAGTGGGGGCACCAGGGATAGGGGAAGACCAAAACAGACGTGGGAGCAGGTGGTGTTGAGGGACATGGAGACATGCGAGGTGGAGAGGGACTTGGTGGGGGATAGGTAGGAGCGGAGGATAAGAACCCTCAGACCCGACCCTGCCACAGGCGGGAAGAGGGTACAATGATGATGACGGCCAATAGTGGAGTACTGTAGTCCAATATGGTTTCCCTTTAGGCAGGGGTTGTCTTGGGAAATTGAAATGATAGAAAGTAGGGCTAAAAGAATTGTGCTGCATCGCTTCTCTCATAGGTTGAGTGTCTCAGACATGATCACGGAATTAGGGTGGGACTCTACATCAGAGGCGGGTATCTGACAGCATTAAGCTTTTGCACAAACAGCTGAAATTAGGATATGAGGGTACCCCGGGGCAGCTTATCCCAGTGAGGATATTGTAGGCTTCTTCAAGAAGGTACCATTATAGCAGGTATGCAATATTTGGCTGAATAGATGTTATGCATCAGGTTTCTTGGAGGTTCAATGGGTTATAAATTAGGAATGAGTGATTCTTTCCACTGCCAATTTGGCCTATCAGGGATGCATACTGTGTGTATTCAATTAGAATTAGAAAATAACACATTCACAATAACAGCATTTCACAAAATACAATCATTTTTATGAAGTGGTACAATTTAGCGTGATGTACTACGCTTAGTTTTTTCAGGACAATGCAAAGTTACATTTTTTTCAATAGATAGGGGTAGTTTTAACTATCGCATCGCATAGCTCTAAAATAAATGTGAAATTTTGATATACAGTCAAACTCGGATATAACACACACCTTTGGGACTGCTCGTGTCTGTGTCTTATAACCGAGTGTGTGTTATAACAGAAACAATGCTAAATGATGCCAAAGCTATGTTAACTGAACAAAAATATGCTAATTTCAAGATAAATTCAACCTAGACTAGTCGACCTAGACTTGTATGTGCACACACTTGCAGTCAGCTGCAATTTTGCCAGATTCAACACTGCTGAGAATTTTATCCTTTTACCATCATCATCTCACCCTTCTCTCACCTGAGGCGGGTTCCGGTCTATGAGTTCTAATCCTCCACTCCCGCCTATCCCCCACCAAGTCCCCTTCCACCCCACATGCCACCATATCCCTTTGCACCACCTGAACACACGTCCGTTTTGGTCTTCCTCTACCTCTGGTGCCCCCAAATGCCTGCAGTCCCACAATGGACCTAATAAGATCCTCCTCTCCCTCCTCATCACACGCCCATACCACCTCAAACCCTTCTCTCTCATTCTTTCTGCAATATCTGCCACTCCCAAACTACCACTAACATAGTTGTTTCTAATTCTGTCAGATCATGACACCCCACACATGTATCATAGCTTTCATATCTCAGCCGCTTGCATTTGCCTTTCATGGGTCTTTCTAACAGCCCAACACTCTGAGCTATATAGCATAGCGGGACTAATGACAGGTCTGCAAAATTTGCCCCACTTGCCTGTCTCCACTTCAGCCATCGTGCATTAACGCTATGGGCGATATCACAGTCCATTTCCCCATTGCTCTGGAAAACTGATCCTAGATAGGAAAACTCTTGCACTATATAGCCTTACGTAAGCTGTGGGGTATGCCATCTAGTTTCATGTTACAGCTGTTTGTCATATCGGAGGTCTCTCACACGTTAAAAGTGCTGTAGGGACCAAACCAGTTGTGTGTTATATGCAATATCCGAGTGTGTTATAGCCAATCAATTTCTATATACTTATGCATTAGCGCTGGCTGGGACATTCCCTTGTGTGTGTTACAAGCCAAAAAGTGGTATAACCAGGGTGTGTTATAGCGAAGTTCAGCTGTAACATGTTCCTATACCTAAAATTAAAAATAAACCCTCAAAACTGCATTAATGAGTGTGCACCAATGGCCCAGGGCTAAAGAATGTTGTCTCAGGTATGGAGCTCAGCAAATTGTCGCTCTTAGCTGCTCCAACTAGATAACTTGGAGCACAAGCCAAAGTGTCACGATCCACGTTAGCTCAATGCTAGCTAGTTGGAGCGGTTAAGAGCGACAATTTGCTGAGCTCCATACCTGAGACATCATTCTGTAGCCCTGGGCCATTGGTGCACACTTATTAATGCAGTTTTGAGGGTGTAATTTTAATTTTAGGTATAGGAACATGATATATCAAAATTTCACATTTTTTTAGAGCTATGCGATGTGATAGTTAAAACTACCCCTATTTATTGAAAAAAATGTAACTTTGCATTGTCCTGAAAAAACCACTGCCAAAATTTCTGAACTGTTTTGTGAAGTGAATGTCCCCCTCCCTCAACTATAACTTTTTCCTGACCATTTTATCCCATATCTCCTGTACGGAATAGTGTTGGGTAGTGAAGGCAAGCCATGTAAATAGAATGCAAGTAGCAGAGATGCAAATGCTGCTGTACAGAAGTGGCGTGTCGAGTGTGGATAGAATTAGGAATGCGTATATTAAGAGGTAGCCTGGGGGTGGTGGACTTCGCCAAAAAAATGAAGGAGTATTATCTGAGGTGGTAAGGGCACGTTACGAGACGAGGGGAACAGGAACTCATTAGGTGCTTTCCAGGAATGCAGGTGGTCGGCGGCATCCGGGGTAAGGGGAGTTCAAAGCAGACGTGGGAACAGATTGTCCGAGGGGACATGGCAGTGTGTGGGGTGGAGGAGGAACTAGTGGGAAACAGACGGCGGTGGAGGGCTAGAACCCGCAGAGCTGACCCCCCCCCCACAGGCGGGATAAGGATTTGACAATGACCGATTTTGCACTTCTCCATCATTCGTAACATTCTTTTCTTATTTATGGCTATTCTGAAGCTCATTCATCATCACCATCTCTGCCTGAGGCAGGGTCGGGTATGCGGGTTCTAATCCTCCCCTCCCGCCTATCTCCCACTCTCCTGCTGCCCCCAATCACCTGCAGTCCCAAAACGGACCTAATAAGCTCCTCCTCTCCTCTCCTCATCACATGCCCATACCACTTCAACCGATTCTCTTATCTTTTCCACAATGTCTCCCTTCTAACGTAATCGATTTGTAATCGACACCCATACATGTAGTGCAGCATTCGCATCTCAGCCACTTGCATTTGTCTTTCATGGTTCTTCCTAACTGCCCAACACTAAGCTGTATAGCGTAGCGGGCCTAACGACGGTTTTGTAAAGTTTGCCCTTCACCTTTATTGGGACCCGGCGATGCACAGGACTCCACTTCAGCCAACCTGCATTAATCCTACGGGTCACGTCAGAATCTATTTCCCCATTGCTCTTGCACCACTGGAATCCCCTCTCCACCACAACGAATCTCACCCCCTTGCCCCTGGCCACTAAAATTGAAACCTAGGTACTCAGTCTTCTTCACGTTCACCTTAAGGCCCTCTCCTTCCATTGCTGCTTCCATGCCCACATCATCAGCGAATACCAGGCACTGAGGGGCCCATTCCCTTATTCTCGTCAGCAATTCTGAAGCTCATTAGGTTCCATAATATAATGGGAATGTCATATTCCTACCTTCTCCCCTACTTCTTTCTCATCGGAAGGAAGTCGCACTTTGGGCATCTCTCTCGCCTGAAAGCTCTTGCCGTTGGGCATCTCTCTCGCCACCTCGGCCCAGTATCGAACCTAGAACCTGTTACAAAGCTACCGAGCATGATACCCACTTCGCCACCGAGGCGGAATTTAGTAAAAATTGGTATGGAGAAAGAGTAAAATACAACAGCAATTTATGTCCTACATCATCATCATACTCTTATGCCCACTCACCAGGTCCCGTCTACCCTACACACTACCATATCCGTACATACAACGTACTCCCGCGTCTGCTTTGGTGCTTCACTGCCCCAGGTTCTTCCAACTACTGTGCCGGTATTCCCGTAATGGACCTAATGAGGAGCTCCTCTCCTCTTCCCATTATACAATTTGGCTTCTACAAAAGGGAAAACACCATTGCAAAATCATGAGTAATTCACATGAGAGCAGGAATGTTCAAAAATGACACGGTGCCCAAAATGAGGTTAATATGGGGTATGGTTACCTCTAACAGACCCACAGGTTGCACACCATGTCTTCATACTGTTTACGTGAGTAACAGAGTCCCTGAGGCAGCAACACTATTGCACCAAAGCAGCTCTTAGCTACAGGATGGTTTTGGGGGTAATTGTTGAACTCCAATTGTCCTTCTAAGTGAGGGCATCCCAGGTATGTTCAACAGTCATATATCCATCTGGCTTGCAAATCAATCTGCTAGATGCCCTCCTTTTGAAGACTGCCATCCAACGTTTGGGCTCTATTTGGACAAGTATTGTCATCCATAAAAAAGAAACAGTCAACTAAACCCCTCAAAGGTCGCACGTGATATTCTAAGATCTCTCTATACGTCTGAGTAGTCAGTGAGCCTGTGTCAAAATCGTGAAGCGGTGGGCGGCCATCCAACATTATGCCAACCCACACCGTGGCAATTTCGCCACCATAGTAGTCGTTTTCCCTATATTGGAGTGGTGATAGCGATTCCCAGGTTCTCGAGTCTGTATATAGGCTGAATCTTGACTAGCCATTAAAAAGAACTGATTCGTTGGTGTGTTAGGGTACTTCAACTACAGGGTCATTAGAGCCCCACCACTGCATAGTTCTATTGCAGAGAACTCAGGTAGACACTACACTAATGCGACGATTTTTGGGTATTAGTGGTTCCCAATTTTCGAAGGGCCCACCCGTGTCAGTACTAGCTGGGATTGTGTTGCTTAACTTCGGTGACCACACGAGAACTGGTCCCAAAAAGAGAACTGAAGTTGGATACAAAGCTGATGTTCTCTACACCATGGGAACACTGTACTGTACGTCTCTGATGTTCTCTACGTCATGGAAACACTGTGTACTGCTAATACCCACATCGTCACAACAGCATAGTGTCTGTGCAGACTCTGCATTAGAACTGCAGTGGACGGGGCTCTAATGACCATTGTAGTTGAAGGGCCCTAAAACACCAACTAACAATGAACGTGTATGTCTGGAAACTACAGTTGCAATGGCATTAGAGAGCTCACGAGAGAGCTGTGTGGTTGGGCTCGTTTGGCGCCTGGCTGGAAGTGCCAAATACTGATCCGACTTGGCTGCTGCGGCTCTTGGGCGTCCTTGCCCAGGCCTTCACCTACGCGCCACTATTTTTTTAATTTTCAACACCAGTGTATGCAGTAAGGGTATTTTAAGTGCAGATGACATCGCCCACTCGAAGCACAGTTTTGCATACCATCCGACGAATGGCGCACTGGAAGCCTCTCGCTTGCCCATAGAACCGCCGACGCAGTATTCCTGTACGTTACTTCTGCCCCACCACGAGTCAGGCTACAGCAGTTTAATTAACAGCTCTAAAACTTTTCCTGGGGCTCAACCTTGGGGTAGAGAGGAAATACCTTAGTATAGCATATTAGTCCATTGATATTGGTCCTTTGGAATACTATTAACCAGAAAAGTCTGGCAACCATATACTCTGAAATACTTTTGGCGGATTGGAGTGGGTTGGGTTCCAGCATGATGACCAGGACAGCCGAGTTTAACTCCCAGGTGTGAAGGAGACACCTGGATGTCTCGTGTCTTTGTGGACTAAAATTCAAAATGTATCCATGGTGCCACGTGGAGCAAGAAGAATTGAGCCTTCAACCCAGAAGCTCAGCGAGGAACGTTCCCTTACATAATCAACTGCTAATTACCAATAAACAACTTTAAAGACAACGGCAGATCAAGGACGGCATTGAAGACTGTTTTGGAACTAGAACAATGACTTACCTTCACAATGGCGTCTCCTTTTTCAATGGCAAACCGTTAGGCCTTGGAGGATGATGTTCATAAGACATGCTCTTAAGAGGCTGTTTATGGGCAAGTTGCACATTTGGGGAGTGATTACCGTTCATGCTCGACACTCCCAAACCAACACTTCCTGAGCCACGGTTGCTTTCTCGTCCTTTACTACTTCCTGTCACGGGTAAGGCAAGTCCTTTGTAGTTAGGATTGGTAACAATTCCATTACGACGTAATTTCGTCTCAGGCGAGTAGAGACCGCTGCTAGCAGCTGCTACGTGAAACGAGGCAGAGCAGGGTGACGACGGTAAGGGAGGTAGAGGTCCTCTACTACTGCGCAATGGGTCATCGGAAAGCCTCGAAGACGAGCTTCTCATGGGAACTGCTGGACAACGGATGGCGCCCGTTCCATTATCACAAGGGCGCAGTGGTTGATACACGTCAGAAGATGTTACCGACGCTGCAGCTTTAGGACTAGATGAACACATTTGGGAGAGACAACGAAGACCCGAATGCGGATCAACGAGAGGAGACTGGGCCGGAGTACTGCTTGGACTTTGCAGTGGTTCACCAAGGGGTGACAACAGTCGACTAACTGGACGGTTCCGATTCCGGGTGCATTGTTGTAGCTGCTGAGTGAAGGACAGACATCCTTGAGAGGTGCCACTAGGTCCAGGAACCTCCGACTGCGACTGACACCCTTGTTTAGAATTTTGTGACGACTTAGTGGATGTTGTGAGATTTCCCGAAGATTTGGACGACGATGGATTCGACGCAAAAGAACGCCGCTTTTCCATAGTGGACACAGGAGACGTGACGGGAGATGTACGAAATCCCGGTGGGCATAAGATGGCACTACATGGTTTGGTTTCAGCTGTAGAACCTGAAGCCACTGAAGTAGTACTTCGGCTACCAGGAAACCCAGGTGAGCGTGAAGAGCTGCCACCAGAAGAGCCGCCATATTCTTCTAACAGCCTGACTACATTAGTATGTCCACATTTGCTGGCCACCCGAGCAGGACTACGTCCAAATTGGTCGACATGACCAGGATCAGCACCATGTTCCAATAAGGTTCGAACCACATCCTCATGACCTTCTTGGGCGGCTATGCACAATGCAGTGGCACCCTGGTTACAAGTATGATCCACAGTAGCATTCTTTTCCAGAAGTATCTTTACTACTTCTGCATGACCCTGCCAAGAAGCTAATTGTAAGGCCGTACGCCGATCATGATCTGTGGAATCAACCGCGGCGTTATTAACAAGCAGCAGGTCAACCATTCCTCGATGATCCTGCCAGGCTGCAACATGAAGTGGGGTGCGCCCTTCAGGATCCCTACCTTCAACATCTACACCACATCTGCATCCTAAGAGGAAAGCAGCCATGGTCACTCGGTTCTCAAGGGCTAATAGGTACAAGGTAGAACGCCCGTCAGCATCAACATAATTAGCATCAGCACCGTGCTCCGTCAGGTAGGCCACCACATCTCGATGGCCTTCCAAAGCGGCTACTCTAAGCGCCGTCTTGCCATCATGTGAGCGATGGTCAATGATGGATCCACCTTCTACCAAAGCTCGCACTGCCGCCAGATGTCCTTCCTGTGCAGCCAAAATCAGGGCATGCTTGCCGTCATTATCAACTTCATTGATGCGAGCACCAGCTTCCACCAGCGCCTCGCAAACCTCACGATGGCCCTCAAAGGCTGCATAGTGCAATGGTGTCCATCCAGAGTTATCACGATGCATTTCGTCCAGACCTCGGTCTAAAAGCTGGCGAACAACGTCCACATTACCCTGAGCTGCGGCCAAAGACAGAACAGTGCGTCCTTCGCCATCAATGGCGTCAACAGCAGCACCGAAGAACAACAAGAGGTTAACAATAGACGCATGCCCCATGGATGCAGCCGCAAACAGCGGCGTACGATTGTTTTTGTCCACGTGATCCACGTCAGCGTCATATTCCAACAGCATTTCACAAACTTCCCGATGACCTTCAAAGGCTGCTACTAGAAGTGGCGTCATGCCATCTTGGTCCTGATGATCCACTTCAGCACCGTGTTCTAAAAGAATGTCCACTACACGAGAGTGTCCTTCGCTAGCTGGTACACACAGGGCTGCTACCGATAAAGCCGTTCGACCATCCTGGTCTTCATGATCTACAGTAGCTCCATGTTTCAGGAGTTGTTCTACAATGTCGCCATGGCCCATGTAAGCAGCTGCAATGAGCGCAGTACGGCCCTCGTTGTCCACTCTGTTGACGCCGGCACCATTTTCTAGAAGCTTGCATACAACTTCTTCGTGACCACCCCAGGCTGCTGCTCGCAAAGCTGTCCTCTGGTCTGCATCTGCCAAATCGACACAGGCGCCATGTTGCAACAGTAACACCACTACTTCTGTATGGCCACCCCAGGCTGCTGATCTGAGTGGAGTCCAACCATCGCTATCTGCATGGTCAGGGTCAGCACCAGCTTCCAGTAAGACTTGAACGACATCCGTATGACCTTGGCGAGCAGCCAGATTTAACGCCGTCTGTCCATTCTTGTCCACTTTTTCCACTTCGATACCATTGGCAATAAGCAGAGATGCCAACTGAACGTCATTGGCACAAGCAGCGTTGTGGAGATGAGTTCGTTGATTGCTGTCAACGGATGACAAGGTGGCACCACTAGCAAGAAGCTGTTCCAGAGGATTCAACTCCCGCTTTTCACACGTTGAAACTGTGCAAGTAGCTTCGGATTCACCTCCCGGAGATGGCAAGTCCGTTCTTCCAAACTGAGATCCAGCTTCTAGTAGCAACCAAGCAGTCTTTTGATCTTTGGGCCAAAGAGTTTCTGGAGATGCTTCGTCAACAGGAGCTCCACTCATAACTATCCACAAAGGCAAGAGACCAGTATCCAAAGGCTTTTGTAAAGTCATTCGACTTACATGCCAGGCGAAATCCTGTACTTGAGTTGATGACAAGGAAGGAGCTCTCAGAGTTGAACAGAGAGCCAGTAGGGCATGGCCTTCGGTTGCGTCACACAGATATTTCTGAGTGCAGTGTTTGACATCTAAAAGCCATTCAGCAAAACTATGATGGAATAAAATTCTGGAACCATCTTTGCCAGTCAGAAGTAGTTTGCTTAGCATAGTTATCCTTTTATTGAAGTCCTCCTTGGTCAAAGTCGGAGTTTTGATCCTGGCACAAATAAACAGATCTTCAACAGGTACAGGTCTTCTTGCAGCCAAAAGAACATTTAGAATGGGGTGGACTTTAGCAAACTGCTTTCTGCTAAACAGGCGTTGGCATAACCAAAGATAAAGTCCATTGAGAGTTCCCGGAATTTCCCGAATTTCTCGCAACACAATGAAGTTCTCAGTTACACCATTTAACACTGTCTCCAGGTACAAGAAACAGCCGTTGCTTTTGATGTGCAATTGATTCAGCATTTCGGCTGTCTCCCGACTTAAGTGTTGTCGCAGGGATTCCTCTTGATCCAGGCGAGACAATATGTACTGCTGGGCATCCCGAACCACATGTGATTTATGCAGGTCATCAAGGCTGATTTTTCGAAATCCGGTGAATAATTTGTTGACAGTTTTACTCTGTTTTCTTGACGAGCAAAACAAGAGCAGCCACTGCGGAAAGAGCTGATGATGATTAGCAAGAAGTTCTGCAATGGATCGGCTTATCATCCGCCCTCCATTTCCAGTGCTAGTTCCATTACTTGCACTGCGATCGTCTGTTGAAGATGGCTGCAAGTGCGATTCATCAATGGAATCGACCAACAGGAAACAAGTCTGCTTGGGTGGATCTAACTCCAAAATTGGAAACAGCACTGCTCTCTTGAAAGCTTCATCAGGATCCCGTTCACACTCGGAGGTTTCCAAGGCTGCCTGAATATCTGGATCTTGCAACTTGCTGCTGTAGCCTGGAACTAATTCTGACTCGGACAGTTGCTGCACAAGGCTCGTTACGAACCTGGACACTGACAAAGTGTCAACATCATGGGCCTGACAAAAATAGTGAGCCAAAAGACGTTTTTGCAACATCCTCTGTCTTCCGTGGTTGGATGTGGGCCACACCATCTCGCAGCATAGCACCGTCTTGCCACTGCCAGCACCGCCCATAATCAAAGCTCCACATGTTTTTGATGCCAATCTGGTTTCCAAGCAGTGGTGTATCTTGGCGAAGGCCCACTCCCGGCAGAAGAACCGCTTGCCCTGCATTAGGGAATGCGTCATGCTGCCGGTTAGGTGGCGCCTCCTACTCTTGAAGGACTTAATTTCTGATTTGGAAATCCTGAATTCGGATTACAGGAACAATCTAGGCCATGACGAGAAGAGAATTAAGTCTCCGGCATCTGGAAATAGAGCAAGAAAATTCATGTTTAGCGCCATGGATAGCGACCGGAAATAAGCACATCACCATCTGGGACACATCTTGGGGCATCTCTACAAGGCGTCACACCGCACTCAAGGAATCATTACTCCTTTACAGGGTATCCACAATAGTCTCGGGGTCAAACCCACCTCCCCTGCTAGGACTTGTTGATATGCTGTCCATCTGCTAAAGATAAAGAATGAGTGATGTGCGTCGTTATTCGTTCCAAGGCGGAACAAGCACTCTGATGAAACCGCTATGTCCATCTTGTGTAGGTAGGCGCCGAAGTACCTATGCTCATAGGAATTGAGTAACGTCCCAGACGAGTTTCGCAATATAGTGTATGCAGAGCAAGAGCACAGAATGGTGTCACAGTGACGCCACAACAATTCAATTCTATAAACACGTACGGCGTCATTTGTCAGCCTCATTTAAATATTTCGCTCTTCACCGTTATCCCCTTCCTCTACGTCATCGCGGAAGCAAGTAGTAGCTTAATAGCATACTTTCCATATACTCTACAGGTTTTGTATAAGTGACTGTTTCCTTAATTTTGTGTTAAATAAGGGAACAAATAGGAAAAATAATCGTCGGTAGATTAAAAAATTCATTAAAATTTCACATATTTTACCAGCAAATAAATCAATAGTAATTTAATTAATGGACATACTTTAGATATACAGTACCGCAGGGCTCACTCTAGCGCTTATGCCACCCTGGACAAAAACACAAATTTTTGCCCCTTTAAGAATGTATAAAGGTGCTTATTTCAAAACGTACTATTAAAAAAGTTACTTAAACAAAGGTACATATTTTTTCATTTCCAATAAAAATCAAATCATTTTTATTTCAATTTTAATAAAAGCATATTGGGCTGCACATTGGAGCAGTGCTGTGTTCACATGCTAATGCTATTCTGTTCAGAGACGTGTACTGTATGTACTGTGCAGTATGTTCAAACAAGTTGAAGCAGTGCCCTTTCAAAATCTACGTTAATATTTCAATAATAGTGTAAATATTTTCAAGACCACAGCTAAGAAGATCATTGCCCTGGAGAAACACCAGAAATATGAAGCCCTCTATGATCAGATGGAGACCAAGGATGAGGACAGAGAAGATTTTAAATTGGCCAAGGCAAGAGTAGGGCCCTGTTTCTCTCATCTCAGGTAAAGAAAGGGTGGGAAGAGTATTTCCACAACCAATTCAATGCTGCAAGGTGAGAGGATGCCATTGACACCCATCCTACAACTTCAGGAGTGGTGGACAGAATAACAGTGGAGGAAGTAGTCAGAGCCCTTAGGAAGATGAGAAGTCAAAAAGCTTTAGACCCAGAGTCCCCATTGAAGTGTGGCATAGTCTGGAGATGACAGGTATCACGTGGCTAGGGAAATGTTCAATAGGATAGCTAGGGGAGATAGAATGCCATCTGCATGGCATGAGAGTTGGATTGTGCCACTCTTCAAGGGCAAAGGGGATGTCCAAGATTGTGGTAACTATAGAGGTATTAAGCTAATAAGTCCTTCCATGAAGCTCTGGGAGAGGGTAATAGAATGTTGCCTCCAGAATTGAACTAGTGTCTGATGAAATCAGTTTGGGTTTATGCCATGTAGGTCCATAAAGGAATGAATCTTCAATCTGAGGCACATGATAGAAAAGTATAGGGTAGCAAAGAAAGATCTCCATGCCATCCTTATCAACTTGGAAGAGGCTATTTATTGACAGTGCTCCACAACAGGCTGTTTGGGAGGTATTATGAAATAGGGGAGTAGAAGAAGGGTTTATTCGAATAGTTCAAGGTATGTATGATGGTTCCATAGTCAGGGTAAGGACACCTTGGGGAAATACAGGGGCCTTCCCAGGGAATTTTGTATGCACTAAGGTTCAGCACTAACTCAATGCCTTTACATTCTGGTTATGGACGAGCTGCTGGCAGGAGTAGACATAAGCAATGTAATTAGTTATGCACTGTACATTTTTAGCAAACGACAAAAATGGATATGTGAAGTTTTCTATTAATTTGGTAATTAACACATCAATATTTTTCTCACACAGCCAAAAATGCCATGTCTTAATTTCGGCGCCCTGGACAAATGTCCGGGTTGCCCCCCCCCCCCCCCCCAGAGTGTGCCCTGAGTTCAGCGTGTATTTGTGAAGGTAATCGTTTTTCTAATTATTTTAAATAAGGAGAAAAAGCAAAAAAATTATAATAAGTCGATTCAGAAATACAGTAAAACACGTTTATAACGTTCATGGCTAAAGTGTCTCTTTGGGCTGGTGCCGGCAGAGCGTATGGCTTTTTAATGGTAGAGGGTCATGGATATAGCGTTTGCGTTCATGGTTATAACGTTTGCAAGGCCCTGGTGGGCAGCCAAGTTGTTCATATCCTATCATGGATATGAAAAACTTCCAACCCGTATGTGCACAGACGATTCAACAGACCACTGTACATGAACAGGCCATTCAATCTTGCTAATGTGTGGTTTTAGTAGTAATGACACAAGCGACCTAGAATTGAGGAACTTGTGTAGAGGACAGCCAAGATACCAAGAGGATATGTATGCCTCAACATCCAGAGACGGGTGGCAAATTGCATTGGACACACCAGTTCTCGTCTGATCAGTGAAGTGAAGCAACACAACCCCAGTTAGTAATGACATGGGTGGCCACTTGGGAAAACTGGGTACCACTATTATCCAAAAATCGTCGCATTAGTGTAGTATCTGTGCAGTCTCTGCATAAGAACTACACTATGGAAGGGGCTCTAATAGGTACCCATAGAGAGGTTCTACTGTATTATCATTGTGGCTCAGAGCCAAGGGCCGAACCATGTTGCAGCTCAGTGTAAACTGCCCAAACTACACGGATGTTAACATTGCTTGTCCTTGCTATTACAGACCAGGTTTGCCCAGGATTGCAGTGCCCATTCTTTTTTAAAAAGAAACAGGCGAGTATACTGCATTTTCTCAAATATGGGTGTGTATTTTCAGTGCCACAGCTTAAGATTTCCCCCTAACGACGAGCTCCTATACCAGGCAAAATTATCAATCTCAACAACTATTTCATTCCATGAAACATGTCGTTCAGAAAACTTCCCAGGTGTAAGAGCTCACCTCCTGTCGCCTGTAAAGTATCCCAATGATCAGTGAAAGCTGCTGTATTGCATAGGACACACCATTCTCAGCTGATTACTGAAGTTAAGAAACAAAACCCCAGCTAGTACTAGCATGGCAATACAGGGTACTGTTATTATCCGAGAACATCCTATGCAGTGGACGGGGGTCTAATGACCATTGTAGCGGAAGAGTCCTAAAACACCAATGAAACAAAAGCCAATGAACAGTAGGCCGATGATAAATAAACATAGGAATTCCAGCATTAGACTGGCAGCAATTGCATAAAAAATACCTAGCAGATCCTGTATTTGGCCACATGGGTACCCAAACCCTGAAAAAGGTGGGAAAATATTTGGTGAGAGATCTTCTTGAAGAAAGGGTTCTATTACATCATAAACACAACATGGGGCCACAGTTATGGTGGAGGGGAGAGGAGAAAGATGATGAAAGAGGCGTGATATTCAGCAATTAAAGAAGAGAAATACAGTAATGAAGCAGTAGGGAGTTTTGTGTTCCCGTTACGGGAATAGAAAATATAGTATTGAATACGGGAAAATTGCAATGCGGTAGAAAACCTAAAAAAGAGTTTTAGGCCGCTCGCACACACAGCCACTTGTGGCGGCTGCTAGTGGCGACCACACGTTGTGGACTGCGTTTCTAATTGGAATCAAATAGGCTCAGCGCAGACACAGCGTTTGCAGTATCACTACTGAGCCACGAGCTGCGGCAGTCGCCGTATCTCGCTACTTGTCGCCAGTGGCGGCGTTTTTTCCTATTGCCGCAGGCACGAGATCTCGTGGCTGCCGCCTGTGGCAGCCACAGGTGGCCGTGTACAGCGACTAGTGATCGCCACTAGTGGCTGCTGCAAGTGGCTGTGTGTGCGACCGGCCTTAGTTTTGCGTTACACATAGTGGGGCACGCACAGTGGCGGCACCTACTGGTTAAGGTCCCCAAATCTATCGCCGCCATTTTTTTATACAAGAATGCGGCACGCGCATGCGCCAGAAATTCCCGTATCTGGTTTGCGTACAACGTGAACAAAGCCCTGTTCACGTAGCTCCGGGAAGAAAAAAAACGCTTACTTTTTGCGACACATGCACAGATGCATTTTCGTCTGCTAACATCGTTACCGGTAAGCAGTTGATGGCAACACAAAACTCTCTAGTAAGAAAACTTCTTTCAGATGGTGGCGCCATCAGCTTGTGCAAAAAAAAAAAAAATGAACGTTGTAAAAATTCACATCTTCAATGTATTAGCCTTAACCTTCATTGGGCATTCGGCAATGAAACACTATTTTTTCGATCTCTCGCCTTCTGTACCCCTCTTTCCTCTCTTCTCTCCTCCCCTCTCCATTATGGCACTTCCATTGAAATGTGACCTTCTGTTTTGATAGGGGTCCTAATTTCTCCATAGCTGGCTGCCAACCAATGCTGCAACCCCATACTTATTCATCGTTGGTCTGCTGTTTGTTGGGCCACTCCACCGGCGCCAGGGGGAGCAAGCTCCTCCCCTGGGAATTTTGCAAAGCAGCGATGGCCCTTTTACGTGAAAATGACATCGTACACCACACGGGGCCTCAGTTTTCATTCTCATTCAACGGAAGGCACACTTGGGGCCTCTCTCTCGCCTGAAACAAGCCCACCTCGATCCAGTACTGAACCCGGAACCAATGAGGCAGTAATCGCGCACACTACTTTCTGTGCGCCGGAGGTGGTATATATTTCCTCCACAGTCAGTGGAGGAAAATATTTCCTGTTATGAACGGCTGTCAACAGATGCTTTGAAATGTCTTCAATATGTGCAGCCAAGTTGCGTTGGACTCACCAGTTCCCGTGAGATCACTGAAGTTAAGCAGCGCAAGCCCACGTCAATACCAACATGGGTGGTTGGTAAAGAACGTTGGTGCTGGAAATTGAGCCTCCTCTTCACCTACCTCCTCATCTCCCGTGAACAGGTTCTGTTATGGCTGCTTGGCTTACTCCCCAACCCATCAAACTAATCCAGAAGGCTGAATTTCTAAATGGGGCGTTTTTTTGTTTTGTTGGTGTTTTAGGGTCCCTTAACTACAAGGTCATTAGAGCCCCGTCTACTGCATAGTTCTAATGCAGAGACAGCACAGACACTATGCGAATGCGACGATTTTTCGATATTAGTGGTACTCAGTTTTCCTAAGCGGCCACTGATGTTAACGGTTTACGGAAGTTTCGCCCCCGACATTTCGCCCCTGGGTACTTTTCGCCCCTTGGATGTTTCGCCCTTGGGAAGGTAAATGGCCGGTAAACGACGTAAACGCAAACTTAAAACGTAAAATTCACGTCGTCAAAGTCTTTTAAGTGATGTTCGTCTGCTAAATTGTACTTAAAAAAATAGCGGCAGCGTCGTGCTTAAAACTACCAACGTAAAATTTGGCACATGCGCGTGTCGCTACCTAAAACACATCGATTTGTAGGGCACTAGTGGATTTTTAAATTAGACTAATAACCTTTTTTTATATTAGATGGTAAAGTGAATTTCCAGATATTTAGGCTATGCCTTTCAGAAAGTCTATTACATTTCTATCGTTGATGTCCTCCATAATGCGTAGCATTCTTGCCGAAATTGCTTAATTTTCACCTTACCTATTCCTTGAAACACTCAGAAAAAGGTCCGAACGAACAATGCTGCTTTTCTAGGTAATAACAGAATAACAAAAAAAAAAAAAAAACGGTCAAAATAAGGTAAAAATCAAGGGCTGGCATTGACACAAGGGTCAGTTGGCACTAGCCCTTTTTACCTTACCTAAAACGGAATAACAAAAAATAACAAATAAACGGCTATTTGCCCTCCCAGGGGCGAAACGTCCGAGGGGCGAAATGTTCGGGGGCGAAATGTGTGGGGGCGAAAGCTCCGGGGGCGAAAAGTACCCAGGGGCGAACGTTCCGGATCCCGATGTTAACACCAGCTGGGGTTGCGTTCCTTAACTTCAGTGATCAGACGAGAAGTGGTGTGTCCACTGTAATAAGCCGCTCCCTATATCTCTCTTCCCACTCCAGAAATGACCTTAAGTCAAAAGTTATGTTACATCACATACACCACACGTGGCCATCCGATAGAAGGTGCAATGAAGATCGCCCTCTCACTTAAAAAAACCCTTCTACTGTACCTCGGGCAGCACTGATTCTGCAACGATGAATTCACGCAGTTAACTACTGAGCCAGCGAGACAGGCGACACTATCAGAGCAGCTTTATATTCAACCAACACTCTCCTTCCTGTCTGAATCCCTTTTTGGTGTTTTTCAAATCTTGTTTGTTTTCCGGATACTTCACAGAGAGACCTCTGATGTCAAACGGAAAATAAGAAGGAAAAAATCTTCATTCTGCTTGTTTGTTTAAGGTATTAAGCTGATCTCAGACGACAAAAGAAACCCAGTGAATATCATGACACATAGCGATATTGAGAGTGACGACGCAATTATCACAAAAAGTGCAATTCAGTGGATAGAAAAACAAGCAGACACCACGTTAGGCAACCTCACAACCCCTCAATGGTCTTCAACCATTTCCGGTTGCAAATATTAGCGAGGGCGACAGCTAGCATTTTTCAAACGACTGATTGCGACTTCCTGTAGATATGCATACAGTGACAACGTGTCAAGAATTTCAGTCCTACATCCCCCAATTGCAAAAGCCATCACCATTTCGTCAGAGATTTGAACCCTTCTCCTCTTAAAGATCAAAAATAGGCAGAGTAAAATCAATCTAATTTCAGTTTTTCAGGTCATTTGATGAGGGCAATTTTAACATACGGAATTTTCGATATTTTATTACCTGCCATGGTTCGATACAGAGACGACTTGGCATTATCAGGCGAGAGAGGGAGAGGTCCAAAGTGCGCCTTCCGTCAGTTGAGAAGTAAACCCGTGGCCCCATATGGTTTACGACGCCACCTGTACGTAAAAGAAAGGGGGAGCGGCGAGTTGCGTTGGACACACCAGTTCTCGTCTGATCACTGAAGTTAAGCAACGCAACACCAGTTAGTACTGACATGGGTGGCCGTTTGGGAAAACTGGGTACCGCTAGTATCCAAAAATCGTCGCATTAGTGTAGTGTCTGTGCAGTCCCTGCATCAGAACTACACAGTGGACGGGGCTCTAATGACCTTGTGGTTGAAGGGCCCTAAAACACCAACAAACAAACAATGTACGTAAAAGAACCTTCTTTACTATGGAATGGGTAGATGAGGCAAAATTCCCAGGTGTAGGAGCTGGCCGGGATGCCCCGACGACGAGAAGGTGGCTTTGGTCGGCTAGCCAGCTGCGGAAAAATATATCGTCGAACAGATCACCCATGTGTCAATTCAGAGGGACAGAGATAGATACCCGATAATGAAATTGGCGGGAAAGGGCTAGTAGTTGCTTTACTTTTTTGTCAGACCCGCCTTGGAGCCAAGAAGAAGTACGACAATGGTTATCCAGACTGGTACACCCAGGAAGTGAGGGCAGCTTTGCGTAAGCAGAGAACAGTCGGGGATGTATCTAGGAGGGGGCTGAATTCAGATATTGAGGCTGCCTTTAAGGAAGCCAGGAAAATGGCAAAAGTACTGATTATGAATGCATACAATAATTTCCATCGCAATATTTTGGGAGAAAGGCTCACGAAAAATCCAAAAGCATTCTGGGGGTACCTAAATTAGTGCAGAAAGGGTGGTTATAGGGTTCCAGCTGTTAGGGGTGGCTCAGGAAACTTAAGGCCTGGATCACACGGCAACCTATTCGATACGATATTTCTCTTACACGATTTTATCGAATACGAGACAGTTTCACATGGCGACTATTCAATTCGAGTTTTCACGTATAGAGGGACACTGCAGGGAAGCACAGATAGTAGGTGAACTAACAGTCATCACGAATGCACGCATTCAAGGGGTCCACTTATTACAGGCCTGGGAGCGGCTTATTGCATTGGACACACCAGCTCTCATCTGATCACTGACGTTAAGCAACGCATGCCCAGCTAGTACTAACATGAGTGGCCGTTTGGGAAAACTGCGTACTGCTAGTACACAACAATTGTCGCATTAGGGTAGTGTCTGTGCCGTCTCTGCATTAGAACTACGCAGTAAACGGGGGTCTAATGACCTTTGTAGTTGAATGGCCCTAAAACAGCAACAAACAATTACAGGGCAGTGGTTGAGCCAACTATGCTATATGGATCAGTGTTGGGCAGTGAGAAAGACTCAGGTCAACAGAATGCAGGTAGCTGAGATGCGACTGCTGCAGTACATGAGTGGGGTGTAGAGAGTAGATAGGATTAGGAATGAGTATAATTGAGGTAGCGTGGGGGTGGTGGACGTCACTGAAAAAGTGAGAGAATGGATTGCAGTGCTATGGGCACGTAATGCGAGGAGATGAGGAGCTCGTTAGGTCCATTTGAGGAATGCAGGTGGTTGGAAGCATACGGGGCAGGGGAGACCAAAGCAGACGTGGGAGCAGGTTGTCCATAAGGATATAGCAGTGTGAGGGGTGGACGGGGAACTCGTGGAAGATAGATGGGAGTGGAGGGCCAGAACCCACAGACTCGACCCTGCCACAGGCGGAATAAGGGGTTGATGATGAGGCAGGTGCACAAGCATCCCACATTTCAAAATCTGGAAAATTTTTTTTGCTAAAGTTCCTTTTCTGACTTAGGACAGGGAAAAAGTTTGGTCGTGTGAACAGCACAATAGCAAAATAAGTGCCACTGCTTCTTGTATTCGAGAATATCGTATTCAAGAATCTCGCATCTCAGTGACAAGTTCGGTCAGTATACGGGAAAATTTTTTTCTTGTATTAGAGATTTCCCCGCATGGCCTCCATCTGAACAATCCCATATGGTTTTAATTGTCACTTCTTTATTCGGGAAAAACTCGTATACGGTATAAGGGAAAAACATTGCCATGTGAACGAGGCCTAAGGCGCGTTTTCGCGATTCACTAAGTCGCTTTTGGTCACATTGTTTCAGAAACAATGCGTTTTGGCGGGGCACACTCTGGTTTGGTCAGTTGCTTTGGTCAACTTTGGTCAGACCAAAGGATGACCAACGTGACCAAAATAAAAGCATGGTCTGTGCGTTTGGTCAAAGAAAAATAAAAATGGCGGCATGCTCCAACCAGTTGTAGCAGGTGATGGAAGGTACCGATAATTAGTTTACATTATACAAATCTGTTTTTTGTATTAATTTTTCATTGTGGGGGAGAGGGGATTCCAGGAGTGAAAGAATTTCGTTATTTAGCATCAGTCTTCCAGAGTAATGGGGAAATAGATTCTGATGTGACCCATAGAATTAATGCAGGATGGCTAAAGTGGAGGCAAGCAAGTGGGGTGCTGTGCGACCGCTGGGTTCCAGTAAAGTTGAAGGGTAAGGTGTACAGAACTGTCATTAGGCCCGCTATGCTGTATGGCTCAGAGTGCTGGGCAGTTAGGAAGAACCATCATCATCATCATCTCACCCTTCTCCCACCTAAGGCAGGGTCGGGTCTGCGGGTTCTAATCCTCCACTCCCGCCTGTTGCCCACCAGGTCCAACTCCACCCCGCAAACCTCCATGTTCGCCTGCACCACCTGCTCCCACGTTCGCTTTGGTCTCCCTCTACCTCTGGTGCCCCCAACCACCTGCAGTCCTACAATGGACCTAATAAGCTCCTCCTCTTCCCTCCTCATTACATGCCCATACCTCCTCAACTGATTCTCTCATCTTTTCCGCAATGTCCCCCACCCCCAAGCTACCTCTAACGTAATCATTTCTGACTCGGTCGGATCTAGACACCCCACATGTAGCACAGCATTTGCATCTCGGCCACTTGCATTTGCCTTTCATGGTCCTTCCTAACTGCCCAGCACTCTGACCCATACAGCATAGCAGGCCTAACAACGGTTTTGTAAACCTTGTCCTTCAACTTTATTGGGATCCGACGATCACACAGGACCCCACTTGCCTGTCTCCATTTCAGCTATCCTGCATTAATCCTACGGGTCACATCAGAATCTGTTTCCCCATTGCCCTGGAAAACTGATCCCAGGTAGCGAAACTCTTGCACCACTGGGATCTCCTCTCCCCCACAGCGAATTTCACCTCTTTGCACCTGGCCGCTAAAATTGAAAGCTAGGTACTCAGTGTTCTTCATGTTCACCTTAAGGACCCCTTCTTCCATTGCTTCTTTCATACCAGGCACTGGGGGGGCCCATTCCCCTATTCCCATCAGTAGCTCATCCATTACTAGAGTGAATAGATATGGGCTAAGTGCTGACCCTTGATGCACATTAAACCTGCACTTTGAAACATGCAGTGTTTCCCCATGCTGTTCTCACCCTAGTGATAGAACCATCATACATATCCTGAACTACCCTAATATGGCCTTCAACCACACCTTTCTTTCTTAACACACCCCATACTAACTGTCTGGAAACACTATCATATGCCTTCTCCAGGTCAATGAATATTGCATGAAGGTCCTTCCTTGCTGCTCTATGCTTCTCAATCATCTGTCGGAGAATGAAGATTGGTTCCATAGTGGACCGACCTGGCATAAACCCAAATTGATTTCCCCGGACACTAGTAAAGTCCCGGAGGCGACGTTCTATGACTCACTCCCACAGCTTCATAGAATGGCTCATCAGCTTTATGCCCCTATAGTTTCCACAGTCCTGGGCGTCACCTTTGCCTTTGAACAGTGGTACTATCCAACTCTCTTGCCATGCAGAAGGCATCCTGTCCCCCTTTGCTAACTTATTGAAGAGCTTCCCTAGCCATGTAATTCCTGTGGGGCCCAAGGTGTGCCAAACATCCATGGGGATCTTATCAGGGCCTACTGCTTTCTGACCTTTAATCTTCTGAAGGGCTCTGACTATTTCTGCTTCCCTTACCCTATTCACAGCTTGTGGTGTGAGTGGCTTTCTGCCTGTGGCCATTGCACCAGTCTGCATTTAAGAGACTGTGGTAGTATTCCTCCCACCGTTTGATAACCTCTGCTGGTTGAAATAGGACCCTAACCTTGGTATCCTTTACCGTTATGGCCCTGGTAACATCCTTACTAGTCCTATCCCTGGTCCTGGCCAGTCTAAAGACTGCATTCTCTCCTTCCCTTGTCCCCAACTTTTCATTTAGAGCCTCATACTTCTGGTACTTGGCCAGGGCAATGGTCCTCCTGGCGTTCTTCCTTGCCTGAACATAATCTCTCTTATAAACCTGATCCCCTACCTCTCTCCACCTATGGAAAGACTCCTTCTTTAGTTTGATGGCAGCTTCCACCTCCTCATTCCACCACCAAGTATGCCTGCCTTGGTAAGTGCCTCCTATTCTACCTACACCTAACAGAGCCTCCCCACATCTCCTAATTTTCCTAGCAACCCTGTCCCACATGGCATTAGCTGACCCAGCCCAATCCCAGTCAACCTGGTTGAGAACCTCCTGCCTGAATTCATCTGCTTTGGTAGGCAACTTCCACCACCTGATAACTGATTCTCCTTTCCATGTAAGATTCCGGGCAGTTAGGAATAACCATGAAAAGCAAATGCAAAAGGCTGAGATGCGAATGCTGCACTAAATGTGTGGGGTGTCAAGATCTGACAGAATTAGAAACGATTACGTTAGAGGTAGCTTGGTGGTGGGAGATAGTGCAAAGAAGATGAGAGAGTAGGTTGAGGTGGTATGGACATGTGATGAGGAGGGGAGAGGAGCTTACTAGGTCGATTGTGGGACTGCAGGTAATTGGGGGCACCAGGGGTAGGGGAAGACCAAAACGGAGGTGGGAGTGGGTGGTGCAGAGGGACATGGAGGTGTGTGGGGTGGGGCGGGACTTGGTTGGGGATAGGTGGGAGTGGAGAGTTAGAACCCACAGACTCAACCCTGCCTCAGGTGGGAGAAGGGTGAGATGATGATGATGATGTTTTTTGTATTAATTTAGTAATGTTTTAGTTTAGGGAATTCATTTTTTTAAGTTTATCAAATTTTTTTTTTAAGTTTAGTGAATTCGTTCTTTAGTTTAGTGAATTCGTTCTTTAGTTTAGTGAATTCGTTCTTTAGTTTGTGATTAGTTTAATTTAGTGAGTTTTGTTTTTATTTTAGTGAATTCGTATTTTTTAGTTTAGTGGATTCATTTTTTTTTTTTTATTTTAGGGAATTGTTTTTTTTATTGTATTGGATTTGGTTTTAAGTTAAGGGAATTCATTTTCTTAAGTTTTATGAATTCCTTGTCATGGGTCTCAAAATGTCTGACCAAAGCGTTTTGGCGATCCCCTTTGGTCCGTTCTTTTGGTCAGACCAAACATGAGATTGTGGTCAAACCACAATTGACCAGGTCAATCGCCAAAACGCACCTTTAGTTAACGTTAGCTTTATAGCAGCAAATATTTTTAATGATTCATTTTCAAAAACATTTAAAAAGAGTAGAGATGATTACCCACCAGTGTCAGTTTGGGATTCTCAAGATGAAATGGAGAAGTCGTCATTACAAGAGAGGGAATTAAGAAGCTTTGGATCAATTAGTGGTCCATAACGCTATAGGGCCTGATAACATTTCTCCATTTGTTCTACAAAGACATTCTGGGATTGTCAGCTACTATTTGGTGATACTTTTTAAAAAGTAATTATACAGTGCCACTGTTCCCTCCCCCAGGAGGCTGGCAAAAATTGTGTAGTCTTCAAGTCAGGAGATACTGCAGATCCAAAGTGATACAGGCCAGTCTCTTTGACGAGTGCTATATGCAAGACATTTGAGCATACAGTATATTATTCTCACATATTAAGGGATATTTAGAAGAAAATGGCATCCTTAGTGATAATCAGCATGGGTTTAGGAAAGGGAGGTCATGTGACACTCAAATGGCTTGTCTGATGGACTATATTCAGAGAGCTCTAGACAAGGGTAAGCAGGTTAATACATTCCTGGACTTTGAACAGGCCTTCGCCATTGGTACGTCATGACAAGCTTGTTTCAAAAATGTCAAAGTTAGGGATTAATAGTAAGGTTATTCAGTGGGTAAAGGCCTATCCGAATGGCAGGCAGCAGAGAGTCCCTTTTTGATGGTAAGGCTTCAGAATGAACACCTGCAACAACAGGAGTCCCCAGGTAAGCATACTGGGAAATAGGGCTTGACATACAACGTTTCTTGATCTATTTGACCACAGTGTTATTTCATGCTAACCAATATTTCATGACAAGCGTTTTCATGTTAAAGTGATTTCACAGTATATTAACCACAAACCTGGCCACAAAATAATATAGTTCACACATTCTACTTTAACATCCATAATGGTTGATTTATAACTTCACTATATCGAAGACAAAACACAAATAAAATGTGTGTAAAGGGGATCGGTGCAAAGAAGAAATAGAAGGGAAAAAAACATTGGACTATCTATTTGATAGTGTGAGGCACAGCGACTTCTAGGAGTCCTAAAATTAGTACAGTATGATGTATTGATCATTATCAAGTTTGAAAATCAAATCAGTCACACCATTGGAGGGAGTTTTTGTTAGTGACTTCTGGTGTGGGTTTTATGCAAAACACCCCACTGTGCATCATTGGTGCATTCTACCGACGCCATGGGCAAGCTCCAACAACTGGGAAATTTTGCCTCATCTACCTGTTGCATAGTAGAGAGTGTTGCTTTATGAGCAAATGACATTGTACACCACATGGGACGTCGGTTTTACTTCTCATCTGATAGAAGGCACACTCTGGGCTTCTCTCCCGCCTATCGAACTACTGATGCAGTTACTGAGCGCTCTATGCAATGGGAGATGAATCAAAATTCCCAGGTGTAATAGCTCGCCCCCTGGCCTCGGTGGAATGGCCCTACGAACTGGAGATCTATGATAAATAAGCAAAGCGGTTGAAGCGTTGGTCAGGACTTGGCTGCGGACAAACACCGTCCAATATATGACGCTTGTGTCCAAATCAGCGGGGAAAGACGAGCGCACGACACTGACATAAGCGGGAAAAGGGTTAGAGGTTGCTTTTTTGTGACGGGCGGGCAAGGAATGCTGAACTACTACTCATCCAGGACAAGTGGATAATTGTATTCGCCATAAAAAAAAGGCATTCCTTTCTCACTATTGTCGCGGCGCAAATTCGTCATTATGAAGTCACTTGACAGGCGCCACCCGTCTCGGTGTGAATATGATTTCCAAAAATGAAATTGTTTCCATTGCTACTGTTGACTAATATTTTCATCATCGTACAGTATGTCGCCACTAACTTTTTGCAACGATTCATATTGCAGACGAATGACCTATTCATGGCTCTAGCCTCGTCGAAGGCCTTTGTTGAAACATGGCGAGTACTCTATTCTCCCATTTGGCTCCCCGACCCCCACTGTTGGTTCACTTCCTCCCTAAAGGTTATCCACACCTAATCATATTATCAGATTGTGATAAAGCCCACCGCCATGGCTTTAGTATTGCAGGTTAAAGGTGGTTTGGAGGCATGAGCCCGACACCTGTTGCACTGTAGTTATTGTGCAAAAAGGTCAGACACCATGCAATATTATAACCAACAAAGCATTAATTTATCTGCCAAAAATTTCTATGTTGGTTCTGGAATGCGGTGTTGGAATAGTGGAGTAGGCCGCCATCCCCCCACAGACAATTCAGCCAATATTTCCTGCGGGCTCCAGACGCCCGGCTGGGATACCCCCAGTCAGAGCATGTTGACTGGACCCGGAGACCCGAACCTGCTACAATGGGATAAGGGCATGATGATGTTAAAGGTGGTTTGGCTTCTTTCAGAGGAGAGACAGATCCAAAGTACACCAGTCAGATGGAAATTAAAACCAAGTTTCCGCGGGATGTGCACGACCTTGCCCTCATGGAGAAAATGGGTCGACGTTATTTCCAGCGTTATGTGGGCTGCCGTCATGTCCGCGTCATTTATAATAGCTTTTCTTTGTTTTGTTGATGTTTTAGAGACCTTCAACTACAATGGTTATTAGAGCCCTGCCCACCGTGTAGTTCTAATGAAGAGAAACCGCGGCACCGTGTGGTGTACAATTTCACTTGAACGTAAAAGAACCCTCTATCGGTCCTATGCAACGGGTAGATGCCGCAAAAATCCCAGGAGTAGTTTTGGTTTTGTTTTGTTAGTGTTTTAGGGCCCGTCAACTACAAAGTCATTAGAGGCCCGTCCACTGCATAGTTGCAATGTAGAGATTGTAGACTCACAAGACTAATGTGACGATTATTGGGTATTAGCAGCACCCAGATTTCCCAGCGGCCACCCATGCCATTACTAGCTGGGGTTGTGTTACTTAACGTCAGTGAAAAATCAGACGCTCCCTCCCAGGTGTAGGAGCTCACACTCTGGCGCCGGTGGAGTACCCCAACGGATAGTAGGCCGACGACAAATAAACAGGGGTTGCAGGTTTGATACTGGATCGAGATGGTTTTGCTTCTTTCAAGTAATGCCTGGTTCCGTATACCCACGCGCTAACGCTATTACCGTTGAATCAGACGACACAGCACAAAAAATGGTGACGTCACACTGCTACTTGGGGTGTCGCAGAGCAGCTATGCGTGACGGTAGTTGAGTTGACCAGTGGTCAACTCACATAGCGTTCCGCACGTCACGCTGCGTTCCGATTGGCTGGCGGTTGAGCTGTCTGCTTGAAAAATGGCGGAGGATAATGTAAGACATGACGGCGGCGTGCGGTGACTCCAAATAAAGCGCTGCACTTAAGGAATTGCGCTGGCGGTCCTTCATAACGCACTAGCACAAAACGTCATCAAAATGTCATCAGTGGCGACGTGATTAGCGTTGAAGTGTGGTGATACGGAACTAGGCATAAGAGTGAGATTCTGAGTGCGCCTCCCATTAAATAAATCACGGCCTCGTGTGACTTACCGATGTCACATTTAAGTAAAGAACCTTCTGTACTATACAACGGGTAGCTAAGCAACTCCTAACCCTTTTCCTGCCTATGGCAGTAAAGGGTACTCATCTTGTCCCCCTGAATGGACAACAGGGTAATATAAAGGACAAATGTTTTTCTTTCCGCAGCTGGCTGGCAACCAAAGCTGCAACCCCTATGTTTATTTACCGTCGATCTACTGATCGTTGGGGAATTCCACCGACGCCAGGGGGCGAGCTCCTACACTTCGAAATTTTGCGTTATCTACCAATTGCGCAGTAGTGTACTCGTTTACGTACGAATGCCATCGTACACCATAAGGGACGTCGGTTTTACTTCTCACCCGAAAGAAGGCGCACTCGAGGTCTCCCTCTCGCCCGAAAGAAGCTAGCCCACCTCGGTCCAGTATCGAACCTAGAACTACTGACGCAGTTACCGAGCATGCTACGCCACCGAGGCGGGTCTATTATCGCCCTCGTGTCTATTTAGCGGGACAAATTGGTTACTAGGCCCTGCCATAGGCGGGAGCGGGGTTAGGAGTTGCTTTATTCCTTGCCATTCAGTTCATTCAGGGAATCTTTGTCACCGGAAATTAATTCGTCAGGCATCCGGAAACAATAGGTATGCCAAATATTTCTGCGACAACTCGTTCATGGCACATCTCCTACAAGGTTAGTGGGACAACTTTTAGTACCTCATACGAATTGAGCATTAAAATTCTTGCGTTGGTGCAGTTTGGTATCTCGCGCGTCGTCACCATATTTTTAAGTATAGTTGCGAGCTTCAACCGTTTGAGTTATTTTCAAGGCGTCGACCTCATCATGACTTGTTGGTTACCACCTAGAACTGCTGCAGGCTAGGTCAAAATGGGGGGGGGGGGTACTTTTACAAAAAACCGCCCATTTGTTAGAACAGCTGAAACGTTTTTTGCTCGTTTTGTTTATTCTAAGTAACACGTTCTGACGTGTCAGTGAAGGTGAAAGAGACTTCCAGATGCCAATCACAGGTTATCGCCTGAGAAGTGCGCAATTCTGAGAACACTCTTAATGGAGAGAACCCTTCAGCGTTTCCTTCCATAAGGGTACTCAAAAAAAACTCAGGACAGAACCTGTAGTTATCTTCATTTCAACTCCCAGGGCAGCCGGCTGCCTATCTAATGCTGCAACCTCTTGCTTATTTAACGTCACCCTATGCTTTTCGTCATAGAGGCAGTTTCATTTATTGACGCCAAGGGCGACCTAATATACCTACAAATCAGCTGAACTACGCTTATATTTCGTTCCACGTAGTAAGGGATTCATCGACGTGCAAGTATCATCGTACTCCACAGGGGATGTCATCACAGCTTTACTTCCGTCCCATCTGACAGAAAGCGCATTTGAAGATTCCTTCTCCCCTTTAAGAGGCCATTTGCTTCCGACAGGAGCGATTCTGCACTCATTGGCTGAGTTTCTAAATTACCCGAGTCAAACTCGAGTTACTCCGGAGTGACTCCAAAGCGTTTCTAAATGGCTTACTCCGAAAGCCCCGCGTTCCTAAATGCGTTTTTTCACGTTTTAGAGTCACACTAGAGTCACTCCGGAGTGACTCTTTTTGACTCCACTCAAAAAGGAGGAGTAAACGGAGTGAAAGCAGTCGACAGTTAACGAACGCAATCTAAGCAGACGAACAATTAGGCATATAGAGTAGGGTTGCCATAATTGTCGGACCAAAAACGTTCCTTAAAAGTATTTTTTCAACAAAATAAGAGTTTTATTACAACTTTATGATAAAAAAAAATAGCATAATAGATAAATGGTGGTCGAACAGTCAGTTTCACTGGCAAAATGCGATGTTTTCGTGGACGCGTCAGTACCAAATCTTGGCATGTATATGCGCAGTACTGAATGCAATGATATCAGAAAATAATTGTCCTGCATGCAAAAATTTTAAATCGACCTGGACAAATGACTGTCTGACATGGACACAGACCTACGGGATAGCGGGACATATACAGTAACCCATATATATATATATCTCCCGCTAATAGGGTTGTACATATATATATACAGTATATATATATATATATATATATATATATATATATAATGTCAGTGTGAATGAATTAAACAGTGTTCTGGGTGGACAAATGAAGATCTGGGGGCATAACGAGAAAATTATCGCCTGTCATCGTCAAATTATCGTCTGCCATCGCCAAATCGTCTGCCATCTTTGTAAATTTTGCTCTTGTATCGTCCCTAAATGCATGACACCGGAGTTACTCCAGCGTTACTCCTGTGACGTCAGCAGTGACCCGAGTAACTCCAAAGTTACTCTAACTGGAGTAATTTAGAAACTCAGCCATTGACTAGAGGAGTCAAAAACGCTATTCACTGAATCTACCCCGAGGTACACGTCACCTGCTATATCGACCGGATGTGCAGGAAATTAACGTGCGCAGTTTTCATCTGCTCTAGTAAAACAGGGCTTGACTCATGAGGTGTTCTGAGTGTAGCTTCTATC
The DNA here is from genome assembly GCA_013389805.1 of Trigoniulus corallinus. Classification (NCBI taxonomy): domain Eukaryota; kingdom Metazoa; phylum Arthropoda; class Diplopoda; order Spirobolida; family Trigoniulidae; genus Trigoniulus; species Trigoniulus corallinus. Next base: position 20,093,481 of record JAAFCE010001963.1, on the reverse strand, counting down.
GTTGTAGGAAGGACGCTTACTTTTCATCGGCCCAGAAGTATAACTGTCACCTACTCGTCTTTTAAACAGAAGAATTACATAAATTTTCGTCATTTATACGAGCATGTGAGGAGACCCGCCTCTTTTTTTCAGTTTAGTGAATTCGTCTTCTTTTATTTTAGGGGATTCGTTTTTTATTGTATTGAATTTGTTTTTAGTTAAGTGAATTCATTTTTTTTTATGTGCCGTGGGTCCCAAAATGACTAACCAAAGCGTTTTAGCGATCCCTTTTGATCAGTTCGTTTGGTCAGACCAAACATGAGATCGTGGTAAAACCATAACTCGCCGAAAAAGCGCTTCATGTTACCCACACTTAAAAGAAGTCTTTTTCTACTGCCACTAACCTATTTTGGCAGGTTCGTGGGAGCGGCTTATTGCATTGGGAACCACAGTTCTCGTCTGATCAATGAAGTTCAGTAATGCAACTCCAGCTAGTACTGACATGGGTGGCCGCTTGTGAAAACTGGGTACTGCTAATACCCAAGTGTAGTGTCTTGCGCAGTCTTTACATTAACACTATGCAGTAGACCTGGCTCCACTAACCTTGTAGTTAAAGGGCCCTGAAACACCATCAAACGAATCACTGGCAGGTTCAATACCCAGTTTTGACCTATTCGGGCACATGGGATAACACAAGGCTGAATTTTGAAAAAAAAAATTTCTGATGACTGCAAGAATTCAGCTGATTCCGAATCGCTTTTGGCTGCTGATTTCAAATATGGGTTTAGATTTTCTCAGGCACATACAGATTTTTCACAAATCACTAATAATTACCGTATTATCTCGAGTATAATACGCACCCCAAATTTCAAAATTTAAGTTAATGTAAAAATCTTAATTCCTATGTATAATACGCAGGATAAGTTTGCCAGTTGGCTTAGCATTGTTGTTAACATACATGAAGTCCTAAAACAACTTCTAATGAACTTCTGGTATTGAAATCTACATAATCACATGGTTGGAAACATAACTAGGCCTACATGCAATATTTTGAAAGCATCAGGTTACCATTTTTCTTTATGCATGCATATTGTTCCTCTGAAATTGGTTGAAATTTTTATTCCTATGTATAATACGCACCCAGACTTTGCACCCAATTTTTGGGAAAAAACTGCGTATTATACTCACATGAAGTTTGATTGACTTCTTGGAAATATTATTACACAAAAGCATCTCCTTAAATTATAATAGTTTTAAGAGGAATGCCAAAAAACAATATTTAGTCTGATTTCTTGGACTTATAGAAAATCGATTGGTGAGGAATGCATTTGAAGTACTTTTATTCTACTTCAAACTTCCCTTCTTTGATCTCCTTGAACATTTTGGAAGTTTCTTGCACTCTCGTTCGAGGTTCCAGCAGTAGTCCGCCATAATATTAGAATTCCACCTTCTCTGGTACCTCTGTTCCATCTCTTTAATATCTTGGTGAAATCTTTCACCATTCTCCTCACGAAAATCCCCAAGATTGTTTGGGAAATATTTCAAATAGGAGTGTAGAAAGAGCAATTTAACACTCATATATTGCATCCAAGTTTCTTCTACTTTTACAGCATGGTCTCCACCAAGAATTGGTAATTTTTGCCCTTCTTGTTTCCCAAGAAGCCTTGAAAAACAGATTTAAATCTAATCCATGCATATTTTTCAGATTTATTCACAGAATCCTCAAATTGTGGGGTTGTGAATTTAAGGACCCACAAAAATTCCTGCTTTAATATTTTCTGTTGTACTGTTTGGAAAATGCTTTTCAAGATACTGAAAGCAGGTTCCATCTGTGTGAAATGGTTTGACCAACTGTTTCATCATAGTTTAATATGTAAAGGTGGAAGTAATACGTTTGTGGGCTCAATCAATGGTTTGTTAAAAATATTTTTTGTCCCTGGCAAGAGATGCTTTCTTTTAGGCCATGATTTATTCACCCAGTGCTTATCTTTTGCTCTACTGTCCCACTCACAAAAAGCATGACATGTTTGTATAGCCTGCTTGCTGACGAAAAAGCTTGCCTATCATAATGAAATATCCACATACATGCCAGTTGTGCTCCTCATTTTTAATTTTCATCAACACCTTTTTCACACTTTCAAAAGACTCTCTTAGCTGGACTGAATAAACTACTTACTTCCATTATGAAGTAATGACTTTAAACTCCTTTTGCAGGAGTTAATGCAGGGCCTCCACTCAGAAGAAGCACATTGGATTTCAAAATATTTCATGTGGCCAGGAATGCCACAGCAAAGCACTATTGAGTGTTCCTCAGCAAAGAATGGCAGTAGCTCTTGTTCTGTATGGTGATACCATAAGAAAAATGTCCCTGGTGCAAAAAAATTTTTTTTATTTTAACCTAGAACCAAGAACTTCTGATGCACTTTTAGATAAGTTCAAATCATCATCATCTCACCCTTCTCCTGCCTGAGGCAGGGTCTGGTCTATGGGTTCTAATCCTCCACTCCTGCCTATCTCCCACTAAGTCCCCCTCCATTCCAGATGCCCTTTATATAAGTTCAAATCTCACCAAATCATTAAGTTCTGCCTGCATGAACAGATGGGGTCATTTGGGCCCAAAAACTTCACCATGGTGCCAAATGCTATGACATCTCCCAACTTCATGCCATTAACTTTATTTCACAGCCTTTTATTCTTCAAATTCAACCCAGAAATGCAGTCTTCTACCTGTTGTAAACTCAGACGCCAAACAATAATCTTGAAATATAGCATATCTCAGCACATCATTAAAGCAGATTTGTTGAAAAACTATACGTGATGGAAAAAAACTAATTCCATACTTGAAATCAGCATAAAACGCTGGTTTCAAATCAGATAACATCATAAAGACATCAACGGCATGGACGACATGTTAACACAGCAGGCTTCCACCAAACCCTGCATCGCCCGAGAAAAGCCAAACTATGCCGATCCAGTATCCACTCTGGAACCACTGACATTCGAGTGGAGCACACCACCCCTGGGACACCACACCAAAAAGAAAAAAAGAATCCTTCGAACAGGCCCCCTGGTGTCGTCGTTAGACTTCCGCTGCCAGGCCTACCGACTAAAACACCTACCATTGTCGATTAGATGCTAACGCCAGACCCGTTTAACACAATACTTTTTCTGCTCTTAGGGCTTCACTGGTTTTTAGGGTTAGTCTGGATCGCTCCTCGATCTAGCTCACGTCCTCTCCGACTCAGATGGCCACACCAGTTCTCGCTAGCAATGACATGGGTGGCCACTTGGAACAACTAGGTTGTTGTTTGTTGGTGTTTAAGGTCCCGTCAACTACAAGGTCATTAGAGACCCGTCCACTGCATAGTTCTAAAGCATATACTGCACAGACACTACACTAATGTGACGATTATTGGGTATTAGCAGCACCCAGCTTTCCCGAGCGACCACCAATGTCAGTACTAACTGGGCTTGCGTTGCTTAACTTCAGTGATCAGATGAGAACTGGTGTGTCCAACGGAACTCGCCACTCCCGAACAACTAGGTACCGATAATACTCAAAAATCGTCGCATTTGTGTAGTGTCTGTGCAGCCTCTGTATTAGAACCATGCAGTGGACGGCACTTTAATGACCTTGTAGTTGAAGGGTCGTAAAGCACCTACAAAACAAAAATTAATGAATGTTGGTAGGTTGAAGGGCCTTAAAATACCAACGAACCAAAAGGAGCAAGATGGGTACTCGACCCCACAGGCGTATCGAGGGAGGTGTGAAGGGGGACAGATAACCCTGGGCGCAGAAGACAGGGAGTGCTAAATGCGGTTCGCATTAAGTTTAGAGGGCGCAGAATACCCTCGGAACGCCACTGCTCGAACCTGCCATAGGCGGGAAAAGGGTTAGGAGGTGCTAAGATGGAGGTGAAGGACGGCACACGGGCAGGACAAAAGTGATGATAAAATTCAGTTTGAGGCCACAATTTTTTGGTGTAAACAAAAACACAACCTTGGGCTTCAGCAGGTTAGTTTTTTTATCGGGAAAATGTTCAGTTTGCATGTAAAGCCCACGCATTGCTTTCTTTAACCCTTAATTTATACAACTTGCAGTTTTACAAATTGTTAGATAGCTGTAATTAGTATTACCTTGGTATAATCAAACGACGTTGCCTTAATGAACTCATTCAGCTTTTAGTTAATTAATTAGTCATATCTTCGACCAATTATCTTATCGCCACTAATGTTACCGACTTAGCAACACCGGTTTCTTGTCAATTATTAATGTACATTGATGATTTCTCAAATCTCTATTTGAGTATAAATGTTATAAATTCGATTGATAATTAATAAGAGATAAATATATTATTTAAAATTGAAACTTCATCAAAGCAACCGTTAGATGATTATTGTAATGGGTTTTACCGTCTGCACATTTGGTTTCATTGGTGTTTTTATGGCCTTTCAACTACAAATGTCATTAGAGCCCCATCCACTTCGTAGTTCTAATGGTGAGTCTGCGCAGACTCTACGCTGTTACGACGATTTGGGGTATTAGCAGTACCGTGCCAGTAGTGTTTGGCGCCTGTGTGGAACAAATTAATTGGCGCCCCCTATATTCCACTCCCTGATGTTAAAAGATCGCTACAATAAACTTATATATTTCAATATAACACACATGTGTCACAGCATCACCTAGAAATGGTGATTTAGGAAGGGAAAAAATAATGAATAGTGTCTTAATAGTCTAATGAGTAATGGCGACACAGGTTGTGGTAGATCAGGGGGTCGGGTCTAAGAAGCAAGTAGAGGGCTAGGGCGCCTTTAATATCCTGGCGCCTGTGTGCATTGCACACGTTGCACACTGTGATGGCACACCTCTGAGTATTAGTAGTTACAATGTTCCCAAGTGGTCACCAATGCTAGTACTATCTAGGGGTGCGTTGCTTAACTTCAATGGCCAGATGAGAACTGATGTGCCCAGCGCAATACAGCCACTTCCCCGTCCACTTTGCAACTCCGAACCCATTTCCCACTGATGGCATGGTCGGGTACCCATCTTGTTCCTCTGAATGGACACCGACCGGTGGATGACCAAACCCCCCATGCAACGCCTATGCTGGCCCTATGGGACACTCCACCGACGCCATAATGGGCGACGGCTTTACTTTTCATTCGAAGGAAGGCCCACCTTGATTCAATATGGAACCTGGAACCACCGGCGCAGTAATTGAACACCTTACCTCCCTCGTCACCGAGGCGAGTACTAACAGCAAAAAAAAAAAAGAAAACAAAGATAAAGCAGAATCTTTTCTTGTCTATGGCAGGGTGGAAAACCCATTTATCCCCCTTTGGGATGGCAATTCGGGTACTCGTTTAAGGGCTATTCGTAACGTTGCAACCGGAATAGTGGCAAACCATGCAAAAGTCAGTGTTTATCCTTCATAGGAATAATTTCGGTCACCGACGCCGGCGAGTTGGGGGCACGAACTCCTAGACCTGTACATTTTACTGAGCCACACGTTTATTTTATCCCATGTAGAAGAGGTTATTTTACGTGCAGTGATACGTAGCATATGGAACCATTGCTTAGCTTCCCATCCGACGCGACGGAAGCCGGACGTTTTCAAAGACGTACCGTTATGCAATGGATTTCAAGGAGCAAGAAATAAATGAACGAAAGACAGTGACAACAGACGCTGAGAAAGCACGGTTGCCAAAAGGGCTTAGCAGCAATTTGTTGAATGGTGATAAGACTAGTTTTCTTAGTAATACATTGGTATGTCGATAGCTCATGGCATCCAGAGAATTTCCGCAAAGCCAACGACTGGGTTTAATTACCTTTAGATGCTAAGAAATGACAACTGAGGCATTGCTCCTCAAGAGACAGCTACGAACCTGTGAAAAATTAAAAACCAAGCCTGTAAGCGGCACCTATTCTCAAAATCAGCGCGCCGCAGTCGTCACCTTCTGCACACCCATCTCGAGTGCGATTGTCAAAATTACGTACCACTCCTCAAGAAGTTATGAATTCTTCAACTATGACAAGGAATTTCAAATTCAGTTCTCATCCTAATGAGGTAATCAAGCTTTGAGGGTGTTAAGTAGCGCCTGTCATATCTGAAATCCGAACACGGGCCGAGACAGTTACCCTCCAAATATTAATGAAACAACGTGCTGCACTATCATATTTGGTTTGTTTGCTTAGTTTGGAATCTGCCTGTTTACTCTGAAGGCCATTCACTAAAAAAAGGGAGGAGGAAAGCTGATATTTGGGAATGGTCACTAGCTTATCCCCTAGTGACTAATAAACAGCTCCTGATCCCCAGAGTGGCTGTACTGCGTTGCACACACCACTTCTCGTCTGATCACTGAAGTTAAGCGAAACCCCAGATAGTACTAGCATGGCTGACCGCTTGGTAACACTGGGTACTTGCGGTCATTCCTGTCAGGAAGCCCTCAACTTAATCCTCTCCAATGGTATTCAATTGCCAAATGGTCCTTGGCAAGAAAAGTAGACCAGCAGTATGAATCTGTGCCCTTATCTCCTTCAATTTCTATGAATGATCATTTCTCCCTTTATACTTCCAACCAGAGGTTTATTGCACCCCATCAACAGCTGTTTGATAAAAAGAAGAATGCTGTGAGATACAGTATATGTGTGTCCCATTCTAATTCCCTCATCATGTCAGACACTCTCCCTGCGAGAAAACCCGTGGAGTACAATTCTTGCTGCCCTCCTTTTGATGCTTTCAATTTTCCAAGATAAGTCCTTCCTAAAGGGAAACCAAATTGAAATAGAAGCCTTTTCTTTTACCTCCTTTGTGCTGTCTTCGAGGAGCCTACTAATCAGACGGGGGAATTAACCAGACATCCCAATCAATTTACAGTGCGGCCAAGTTGCGTTGGACACACAGTTGTCATGAGATCACTGAAGTTAAGCAACGCAAACCCACATTAGTAACAACACCGGTGGTTGGTAGGGAACGTTGGGTGCTGCAAATTCCTACATCCCCTACACCTATCTCCTCCTCACCCGCGAGCAGCCTCCTAAAGGTTAGGCCTGTTATGGCTGCTTGGCTTACTCCCCAACCCGATAGTGTCACGTAACATAAAAAATATGATTCTTTCAGGTACCTTGACTATTTAAAAGGTTCACAACCCTCTCAACCCTCACGCCACCTATGTAGTAATCAAAATCAACTAGCTTCCTAGATCTAGATATCCTACGAAACCTACACTTTTGCAGGTTTAAAGGCAATTCCCATCTTTCAAATCAGTTAAAATATTATCTAGATCCTATTGTAATTGTATCATCTCCAAATTCAGTAGTTCAAGGAAGAAATTAATATCAAGCCCCATGTCATTCACATAGAGAATGTACAGCAAAAACCCAATACACTTCCCCGAGGGACCTCTGACGTGGGTGGTTTACATTCAGATGCACTACCCTTGAACAGGGCCCTGTCATCTACCCAGCACATAGAACCTTCCTTACCCACTGAATAACCTTACTATGTATCCCTAAGCTGGAACATTTTGAAACCACCTCATCATGGGGTACCATGACAAACGCCTGTTCAGAACTACGCAGTGGACGGGGCTCTCATGACCGTTGTAGTTGAAGGGCTCTAAAGCACCAACAAAAAAACAAACAAATCCAGATCTCCACCGCCGAATGCAGGGCAAGATTGTTGGATTCGAGGAGGGTGGAGGGTTGAACCGGATAGATAATTGGTCCTAAGCAAAAAGCCTGAAGAGTCACAGAAGAAAGTCGGGCACCCCGAAAGGCCAGTCCGATCCTTGGCTACGGATACACATGTAACGCGATTCCCAAGCGGCACCCATGATAGTACTAGCTGGGGTTTCGTTGCTTAACTTCCGTGATCAGACTAGAACTGGTGTGTCCGCCGCAATACAGCCGCTCCCGATGCAGCCAACCCAACTTGATCCAGTATCGAACCTAGAACCACTGAGACAGTATTCTAGCATGCTACCCTGGCAGGTTTGATGATAAATAAGCAAAGGAGCAAAACTGCCATTCAACGGATTGTTCGTGTTCCAATGGGGCAAAAATTGGCGCCAGAGGCGCGCGACGATAATGACCTAGGGGCCAATGGTTTAACCCTTTAGTTCGCCATAGTCTGCTATTCTAAAAAAAAAACCTCACCAGTTCATTTCCTTCTAGTGTCTACAGGCAAGGACATGTGATTATATGCTAATGAACTTAAGCCGCCATTATGACATCATAACTGAACTTACCATACACAATAGACGAAGTTTCTTTGTCGTCACGCCTTTCAAGAGAATCTGGGAGAACCGGAAACAAGTCTGGCAAAAACAAAACAGGTCTGTGTTTTCAACTCGGCCTTTTTTTCTTGCTCTTTCAAAATTTGCAACGAATTTTGAAGTCAAATGACAGTAGCAGCCGTTTCATATTAACTACATTTAAACATAAACAACCAAAATGATGATGATGACCTTCTCTCAACATTCCTGTAGAAAAAGGCCAGGCAGATGTTTGAAGTTTCTTGAAACTTTACGAACGTGATTCAAGTGGCATTTCCAATGTAAATTTGATAAAACTCCACACACCCATCGGTTGTCTTGGCACTCATTCAATCCACCAATTATTTCTTTTAGTTGGCCTCACGCATTTTTATCCTCCCAACATTACAAAATCTGATTTTGAAAAATTAAATCTCATTTGGTAATCACTCTCCACCCATCTACAAATTCTATCAAACAAAAACGTCACTTCCGAGGCAAATGGTGGACACAACGACCAAAAACATGATTCACGTCGCAACGGCGAACGTTAAAATTGTCAGTGCAACACACATATTTTTTATTCCGTTGGTGTTTTATGGTCATTCAACTACAATGGGCAGTAGAGCCCCGTTCACTTTATAGTTCTAACTTCTAATGCAGAGTCTGCACAGACATTACGATGTTACGACGATTTTTGGGTATTAGCAGTACCCAGTTTTCCCAAGCGGTCACCCATGCTAGTACTAGCTGGGATTGAGTTGCTTAACTTCAAGTGATCAGACGAGAACTGAGAACTAGTGTATCCAAAGCATAGAGCCGTTCCCTACAACACCCACACTACTAAATGAGAATGGTGTCCCAAGTGTAAAATTCTTACCGGTATTCCATGATATTATGTGAAAGGGGTGTGCCAAAAACCCTGGTGGCGACTTCTTACCGGTAGTTAATAGTATTCAGCGAATGAGGTGCCAAAGACAGAGTGGTGGACATAACTATTCAAAAAACATTATGCCACGAGATAATTCCAAAAGTACATCCAATGGTCAGTCTTGCCACTGCAGTACACAAACTACTTAGTGTACCTAGCGTCGTTGGTTCCGGTTCCAGGCGAGTGAGCCCCCAATGGCCCCTGTGAGTGAATGAACAAGTGATAGGCACAACTGCTAAACCAAGTGAGTGAAAAGCGCGATACACAACACATTGATCCATACGACAATTTCAGAAGGGTGTCCCCAATGGTCAGTTTATCCACTGCACAGACTTTCTGAGTGCCCTTAACGCCGCCCACTTAACACGATTGCCCCAAACGAGTGGAATGCCCAATGTCACTTGAATGCCAAAGAATCGGCAAGTTTCCAGCGGTCAGTCATGCCACTGCTACACAACTAAAGAGTGACCTAAGCGTCGGTATAGCACAAGTAGCCGTTGGTCCAGTGAGGATGAGGTGCCCAATGCTACCTGCCCGACAACGAACAAGTAATGGACACAACTGACCAACCAAGTCAGTGAAGACACGATACACGACACATTAATCCATCCGACTTCAGACAGGTATTCAACGGTCAGTTTTGTCACTGTGACACACACACTATTGACTGAGTACTTCTAGCATTCATATAATGTCAGAAAATTACCCGTCCTAGTAGCCCACTGAGTGGTTCTTTTACGCTCTGCACGTAGAACTCCAACCTGCCTAATGAGGGCTGTTTCCCGCGCTTTTCCAAGTGAAGCTTCGGACCTGAATGGCGCGCATAATGTCACCTGAGCATCAAATACCCTTTCTACACGGAAAAGAAACACCAAAATCAGAAAATTTTGCAAGGTGAAACAGATAGCCCCCTAGCGTCAGTAGATGACCTTCAGAATTGAGGAGCTGACGTTAAATAACTGAATAAACTAACTCTGAACATTAATTATTGAAGTTGTAAAGGCCAACCACTTGCACTCGTGGGCGAACACACCTAGAGAGTCTAACCTACTTTTCTTTAATTGTTAGATACAATTCACAGTTATAGGGTGACGTTAAAATCATTTCTCTGTTGCGTGGCGAACTCACCAGTACGTTTGTTCCTATCCGGAAATCGGTGAATTACTTCTGGCAGGTGGACATCTCTTGCACCCCTTTCAATAAACCAGAGTGAGCTCTTTATTCAGAGCTCAACTCTCTGAACACTCCCGTGGCTAAGTGAAGGGGTGAGTTTTGAACCGCCTCTGTGGGGCGGTTTTAATTCTCATCCGAAAGAAGGCACACTCGCGGGACCTCTCTCTCGCGTGCTACCCACAACTACATAAACTCAAATATAAGTATAGATTGGCAAAATCTCCAGGTGTAGGAGTTGTTCCTTCTGTCGTTAGTGGAGGAAAGCGCCCCAACGATGAAAACTGGGCCGCCTTTAAATAAGGATAGCGTTGTAGCATTACACTGACACCCTGCCCTGCTATATTCGGCAAAAGGGTTAATAATAATGGATATGATGTGGAGTGGGCGCGCATCAGTCGCTTCAAATTAGATCGTGGCTCGACCAGCTGGCTTCCTTCAGTGAAGGGGAGCGGCGAGTTGCGTTGGACACACCAGTTCTCGTCTGATCACTGAAGTTAAGCAAAGCAAGCCCAGTTAGTACTGACATGGGTGGTGGCTCGGGAAAGCTGGGTACTGCTAATACCCAATAATCGTCGCATTGGTGTAGTGTCTGTGCAGTCTACGCACTAGAACTATGCAGTGGACGGGTCTCTAATGACCTTGTAGTTGACGGGACCTTAAACACCAACAAACAACAACAACAAATCCTTCAGTGACTCATGTGGTGCGTCCAAAGTAACCTTACTAAAGCAAATCTTAACCCCTTTCCTGCCTATGATAGGGTCGGGTACCCATCTTCTACCACTGAACAGTGTTTTTCCGCAGCAGCCGTACAAATAACTCTTACCTGTTGATCGAAAAACTTTCCAGATTTAGGAGCTAGCTTCCTGGCATCGGTAATCGGAATTACTCCTGCAAAGTGGCGTTTAATAATCCATAGGTTGCGGTTATTTGGTAGGCCACCAACTGCGTAAAAATATCGTCCATTTGTGTATGTGCTGTTCCAACGTGGTAATTGGGTATCCCACCCAACATCAGGCTAGGGAAAGGTTAGGTAAGAAGTAGAAGGACATGATGATGACATAGAAAAGGATTTTATGCAGACACACTAATCCCGCCTCGGTGGCGCAGTGGGTAGTGTGCTCGGTAACTGCGACAGTGGCTTAAGTTCGCTACTAGACCGAGGTGGGTTGGCTTCGTTGGAGCGAGGTAGATGCTCCAAGTGCGCCCACCTTCGGATGAGAAGTAAAACCGAGATCCCGCACGGTACACGATGGCATTTGTACGTAAAAGAACCCTCTCTGATAAGCAACGGGTAGATGAGGCAAAATTTCCAGGTGTAGGAGCTCGTCCTCGTGACGTCTGTGGAGTGCCCCGACGAACGGTAGACCGACGATAAATAAGCCTATGGGTTGCAGCTTTGGTCAGCAACCGGCTGCGGAAAAACACTGTCCAATAAAGCACCCTGGTGTCCATTCAGAGGGACAAGATGGGTGCCCGACCCTGCCCTAGGCGGGAAAAGGATTGGGAGTTTTTTTGACATTGCCGGCACACTAGGTAGGGAACCTCTGCTAGAACGCGCCTCGGTGGCGCAGAAGTAGCATGCAGCGTGTAGATCGGCAAGATTGTCATGTGTAGGAGTTCGCTCCCTGGCATCTTTGATAGTCCGACGATTAATTGACAGTCAGCTAAGTAAACATATCGCCTAATAGATTACCCTTGTGCCCCAGAGGGGTAAACGTGGATACCGGCCCCTGTCATTGGCGGGAAATACCGTATTTATTCCAATAACAGCCGCCCTCTGTTAAACGCCGCATAATCGCCGCAGCGTTTTTTCGCTAGTGGTAAAATATTTTTGGAAAGAAACAGTGGGGGTAGGCCGGCATACCCTCACATACATCACCATCATACCCTTATCCCGCCTGTGGCAGGTCCGGGTATGCGAATTTTAACCCTCCACTCCCGTCTATCTTCCACCAGGTCCTCATCCCCACACACTGCCAATACCTTTACAGACAACCAGCTCCCACGTCTGCTTTGGTCTCCCCCTACCCCGGGTGCTTCCGACCACCTGCTTTCCTGAAATGGACCTAACGAGCTCCTCTCCTCTTCTCATTGCGTCCATACCACCTCAACCTATTCACCCTCATTTCTTCGGCGATGACCACCACCCCAAGGCTACCTCGAATATACTCATTCCTAATTCTATCAGCTCTCGACACGTCACTCATGTACCGCATTACCGCAGTATTGGCATCTTGGCTACTTGCATTCTATTGACATGGCTCTTCTTCACTGCCTTACCCTCTGATTCATATATAGCATAGTTGTCCTAACCCCTGCCCTGTAGAACTTCCCTTTTAACTTGATGGAGACCCTCCTATCACACATGACTCTGCTTGCCTGTCTCCACTTCACCCATCCCCCATTGATTCTATGGATCGCATCAGACAGCCGTAGCCAATATTCCTGCGGGTTTCCAGACGCCTGGCTGGGTGACCTCAGTCAGACCCGACCCTGCCACAAGCGGGATAAGGGTATGATGATGATGATGATGATGACTGCCAATATCGTCGACAAAAAGCTTACAAATTATACAAACGCCGCCCTCTAATAAGCGCCGCACCAAAAACGCCACGAAATAAATAAACGGCGCGGCGTTTATTGGAATAAATACGGTAGGTTAGTACAGTAGTTGCGTTTGCTCCTTGACTGCAATGTCTGCTTTGCATTACAGAGATTCTCATCGACCTCTTCTACAGATGAATGGCAAATTGCTCTAAGAAGTGAGCCTTCAAGGTCTACAAAAACTGCGTTTCAGACGTACAATATCCAAGGCATCAACACAATTCCGTCATCATCTACATAGGCAGGAGTTTGCAATCAATAGTATTTGGTGGCAGTCTTAACGTCTCCTTTTAGAAAAAAACACATCTCATGTCTATTAAGGGAATAATTTGGGTGTTCCGCCTTACTCAACACAAATTTATCGTGATATAATTTATCTAGAGAAAATATTTAGTTAAACCCTTCTACGGGGAAGAAGAAGAAATGGGAGGAAGGGTTTATGAAAACAAACAAGTGCAAAAAATAATCCAATCATTTCAAATCCCTAAAATTTCATAAGAATGCCGGAAACTAAATGCATATTTCAACATTTCTGGGGGAGCAGCTTATTGTTTTGCGCACGCCAGTTCTGGTCTCATCACTGAAGCTACGCAACGCAACCCCAGCTGGTATAAAAATGGGTGGCCGCTTGGGAAAACTGGGTACCGCTAATACTCCCAAATTGTCGCATAACTGTAGTGTCTGTACAGTTTCCGCACTAGAACTATGCAGTGGACGAGGGATCTAACGACCTTGTAGATGAAGGGTCCTAAAACACCAACGAAACAAAAAATTTACATTTCTGCAATGGTGGACTAGAAGGCAAGAATTCTCGATAACTTCTTTCACCGGCCCTCTGATGTACAAAGAGAAAACTAACAGCTGCACTGACAAATGCGGAAGAGGTGGGACTTCTTGAATCCATTGTTGTATTCTGTAGGAAAGTCAAGGCTTAGTTGCCAGTGATTTGATCACGTAAAGTTATCGTCATCCGTAACTGTTCGTTAACCTCTTTATTGGGGCATTAATTCCTCTGACTTCATTGGGACATTTGCTCCTCTCATTTCATTGGGGCATTTGTTCTTCTGACTTTATTGGTGAGCTCCTACAGTTCCTACACTCAGCTCTATCCCATTGCAAGATATGGCGATTTTTTGGACTTCATTGTGGTATTTGTTCTTCGGACGAGTTCTCCTACAGTTCCATTTCTGCTTCGTATGTGTTTTAGGCCCCTTCAACTACCAGGTACCAATTATTTTTATTGGGGCATTTCTTCATCTGACTTTATTGACTTCACCTGACTTTATTTGTTCCTTGAAATTCATTGGGACCATCGGCTTATTGCGTTGGGCACACCACTTCTCGTCTGATCACCAAGGTTAAACCACGCAACCTCAGCTAGTACTGACATGAGTGGCCGCTAGAGAAAATTGGGTACCCAAAATCGCCAAATCGCCGCATTGGTGCAGTGCCTGCGCAGTCTCTGCATTAGAACTACACAATGGACGGAGCTCTAATGACCTTGCAGTTGATGGGCCGTAAAACACCAACGAACAACAATAAACGTCGTAGGGACATTCGTTCCTTTGAGTTCATTGGCGAGCTCCTGCAGCTCCTACATCGATCTACACGTTGCAAAGTTCTTTTACGTACAAGCCTCATCGAACACAACACACGAAGCTATCCGTCGGAAGGAACACTGACCACCGACGCGAAATGAACCCTTTCTGCAGGGAGTCGAACATAAGTAGAGAGCCCTGTATAGCAGGCCGTTCCCTACTAGCGATGGAAGAAATGCGCCCCAAACAACAAAAATGGGGAAACTGATTACCTGATCGTGGAATAGGTGGGAAAAAGGGCGAGGACAGCTGTATCGAGTGATGCCTGAAAAACGCCAAAAACTCTGGAATGATTTCCTTCCTGAAAATTAACTAATAAAAGAAAAGTTGTGTGCTGGCAGGAAGCTCATGACGTGTCTGGCAAAGTTGTTGAGAGATGACTGAAGAGTTAACCTAAATATTGTTCAAGGGAGTAAGATACCGACCGGAAGTTCACCATATGGAAAACTGAGTTATCGACGTTAATTTAGAAACCCAACCAGCAATGGTTGACCTACAGGCCGATATTCTAAAACCACCAAATACGTAAACAAATCGACAGATGTTGCGCCACAAGACAACGTACACTATTTACATCACAGGTAAGAACGGATGTCAACCATCATGGCCGAAAAAGGTACACGCAAGAAATCTGTTAAAAAAGTCTGACATTTCCACTGAAGTAGTCGATCAGTTGCGGGATCAAAGGAAAAAGTAACTACTAACCTTTTTTCCGCCTATGGCAGGATCGGGTACCCATCTTGTCCATATGAATTGGAGCGGTTGGGGTGCCTCCAGTCAGAACTCACACAAATTATAATTATAGGGGTTAAGCTGCAGTTAGGGACCAGGAATGTGGGGACCCTCTCAGGGAAAACGGGGGATCTAGATGGAAGGGAAATCGATCAAGGGCATTGGGAGAAGAATATAAGGTCATATATACAGGTAATAAATAGGAATGAAATTTGGGAGGAGATTATATTGAGTAATGAGTTATAGCAGTTAAGTGCATAAACAGTAGGTTGATGGTAGTAACAGCAGTATGGTAGGGAGCGTTGGACACACCAGTTCTCATCTGATCACTGAATTTAAGCAACGCAACCCCAGTTAGTACCAACATGGATGGCCGATTGGGAAACTAGGCACCGCCAGTATCCAAAAATCGTCGCATTAGTGTAGTGTCTGTGCAGTCCCTGCGTCAGAACTACACTCTGGACGGGGCTCGAATGACCTTGTAGTTGAAGGGCCCTAAAACACCAACAAACAAACAAGCAGTCTGGTAGGGCATTAGGCTCCACCACATCAGTGCATATGCCCCCACCCCCCCATGCAGGCCTGAATGATACAATAAGATAGCAATAGAAATAACTCAGTAGAGATAACTCAGCAGTAGAAATAAGTAGAGATAACTCAGCAGTAGAAATAAGTAGAAATAAAGGTACATGTACACGGACAGTGTTTTTGGTCAGTAATTCAGTGTCAGTGTTCTCAGTGAGGTGTAAACACTTGTCAGTAAGCACTGCCATCTGGTAGTCAGTTGGCTGACACGCACTGACAACAAAAATCACTGCCCACGTGTAAACACCGCAATTTCTCACTGCCTCTTCCGACTGACAAAGAGAAATTCAC
>JAAFCE010001963.1:20063348-20077319 GCA_013389805.1 Trigoniulus corallinus | reverse complement strand
AGTGTTAATGCACTGGCGAAATAGAAAACAAAGAAATACTAAGTTTGGAGTGTTCAAAATGAAAAAATCTTAAACAATGATGTGAGAAAACATCAATTTGGACAAAATATACATCTTTGCATTTATTTTAATTTTATATATATATCTTTGCAAAGGCAAACTAGTGACCATGCTAGATAGTTAGGGCAAACGACATAAACATAAGACTGAGCATACTTAAAATTTTTTACGTTTACGTTTTACATAGCTATTAGTTAGGGTATGTGAATTTTTAGTCGTGTTGCCCGACTGGTGCACAACACTGTGGCACTTGCCAAATAATGAATTACTCCTACAAACCACGTTTACTCTGCATGACACCTGTACTTCGTGGTGCAGCAGTATATGAGGGGCAGCCTATGTTATCACGGCATATTCTAAACAGTTGAATCATTGATACAATTCTGTTTGGGGACATGCTTAAATTCCTAAATATCTGAAAATTCATTTCACCATCTAATTAAAAAAATTATATTAATTATAAAACCACTAGTGCCCTGTAAATCGACGTAATTTAGGCTATATTTTTACCGACTCCATTTGAGTTTTAAAATTCGGACATAAGGTAGCGACACGCACATGCGCCAAATTTTAGGTTCGTCGTTTTTAAGCATCGACGCTGCCGCTATTTTTTATGTACAGTTTAGCAGACGAACATCATGTAAACGACTTTGACGATGTGAATTTTACGTTTTAAGTTTTCCATCTATGTCGTTTGCCCTAACTATCTATTATATTCACAGCTGTGAAAGTTAAATAATTGTAGCGGCAGTTGGACTCATGGCACTGACATGGCTTCGTTTTCTTTGGCAATGTAAACAGCTGTCAGTGAGTGATCACTGGCTCACTGACGTCAAATGTACACTGCCGACGCTTTCACCAGTGACAACACTGACATTTAGAGCTCATCGTGTAAACAACTGCCAGTGCACTGATAGTTTTTATGTCAGTATACTGACCAATGACGCTGCCCGTGTACATGTACCTTAACTCCCAGCGAGAATTTGATAGGGATTGGCCAGGAGGAATGGATGAGGTTATTATCACTAGGGTGGGAAAATTCGTTGCATTAGTGTAGTGTCTGTGTAGTCTCTGCATACGAACTATGCTATGAACGGGGTCTCTAATGACCTTTTAGTTGAAGGGCACTTAAACAGCAACAAACAACAGAACACCTGCAGTCCCATAATGGAGAGAATAAATTCTTCCTCATGACATGTTTCCCACCCCCAAGCAACCATTAATGTAGTCGTTTTAGATGTTAATGGCTCATGACACCCCAATGATGTTGCACAGCATTTGCATCTCAGGCACTTGCATTCTCCTTTCATGGTTCTCTATGACTGCCCAACACTCTGTCCCATACAGCATAGCTGTCCTAACGACAGTTCTGTAAACTTTGCCTTTCTATTTAGTGGGACCCGGTGATTGCACAGGAATCCACTTGCCTGCACTCCACTTTAGCCATTTGTATGGAAAAATACTATAGAGGCTAAATTTATTTTCATAAATTACTAAGCAAATTGTTAATTCGGGGACATTTTCCGGGACGCATATCCATTTGGGACGCAGAGCTGAAATCCGGGACGAATGGTTACCATACCCTATTCCCGTCAGCAGAACATCCATTACTACAGTGAATAGATATGGGCTAAGTGCTGACCCTTGATGCTGGCCTTCATCAACCCTTTTCTTCCTTAAACACTCCATAGTATCTGTCTGGGGAAACTATCATATGCCTTCTGCAGGTTAAGTACTCCACTATTGGCCATACCAGTGAAAAAGTGTAATTTTATTTGCATTATAAATTTTACAGGGTGAACATATTTTCAGAACTCTTTAAAATCGGAAGCTCGTGTTGCTCGTCCAAAAATTTTCCCTCAAATATTAATATTCTTAAGGAAATTGCCAATCATTGACTATACATATTAACAATCTCTACTGTATAATATTATTAATTAAAATAATTTATGAATTATAGGAAAAAACGTTTCTATTATATTTTCATGATTTATTTTTATCTCCGCCATTATTGATTACACTGAACAACAAATTTTTACTTTGGAAAAAATACATTTCTCACTTAATGCTAGGTTTATTGGATAAGTCAAGCTGAATTATTGATCTGTTCTCCATTTTGCCCTAGGACGTCAGGTTCTCTGGTAATTCATAGGGCTGCGGTTCCATTAAAAAATTAATTGCGAATGGACATCATACATCAGATATCATACTCTATATAACTTATGTTAATAATATAGGACTTGACATGATATAGGGCAGGGGTGGCCAACAAAGGCGATCGCGATCGACCGGTGGATCACAACGCCAATTTTGGTTGAATGGCTTATGATGTGTTGACTTAAAACCCGCCTCGGTGGCATATTGGGTAGCACGCTCGGTAACTGCGTCAGTGGTTCTGGGTTTGATACCGGACCGAGGCGGGTACAGTATCGAACTTCCTCCATCCGTACTTAGCCTATGCTTATAAAAACAACTCGACCGCGATGTTAAAAATGATCTTATGTGCAGAAAAGTTGGCCACCCCTGCTATAGGGCGTTTATGTTAATGACATAGGGCTATCTGCAGATGACACCTGCATTGCAAGGGTGGTGGATGAAGGGTTATCTTCCCGCACAGAATTGCAACAGGACCTAAACAAGATGTGTACCTGGACCATAAAGTGGGAGTCATTGCCATTAAACCTGCACAAATGTTGCTTTCTTATGATAAGCAGGTCCTGAAGGCGATTTGATCTTGCTTATTGCATAGATGGTGTGAGGGTTAAGAGGGTTGAGATCCAGAAGTTCCTTGGAATTATTCTAAATACCGTATTTATTCCAATAAAAGCCGCCCTCTAATAAGCGCCACATCATCAGCGTGAAATAAACAATAGACGCCGGCCTCCAACAATCGTCACTACCCTTGATCATCATCATCATACTCTTACCCCACCTGCAGCAGGGTCGGGTATGCAGGTTCTAGCCTACCACTCCCACCAGGTCCCTGTCCACCCCACACACTGTCATATCCTTATGGACAACCTGTTCCTACGACTACTTCAGTCTCCCCCTGCGCTGGGGGCTTCTGACCACCTGCATTCCTGAAATGGACCAAACGAGCTTGTCCTCCCCTCTTCTCATTTCGTGTTCGTATTTTTATTTGTCCATTTTTTGACGATGCCCGCCACCTCAGATATACTCATCTGTAATTCTATCAGCTCTTGACACCCCACTCATTTGCTGCAGCATTCACACCTCAGCTACTTGCATTCTATTGATGTGGCTCTGACTCACTACCCAACACTCTGATCGATACAGCTTACCCGGCCAGCCTAACCAACACCCTGTAAAACATCCCATTCAACTAAATTGGGACCCTCCTATGACACAGGACACCGGTTGCCCATCTCCACTTCAACCATCCACCAATGATTCTATGGGTCACATACAGTATATTGCTATGGAACGTTGATCCTAAGTACTTGACTTCTTTCACGTTCTTTACCAGTTAGTCCCTAGAAAATATGTCCCTGTTATTTTATGCCACGTCTATGAGGGCTCACAAAATTAATAAGCGCCGCCTTCTAATTAACGCCGCCCTCTAGTAAGCGCCGAACCAATAACGCCTCGAAATAAATAAACGGCGCAGCGTTTATTGGAATAAATATGGTACTATGGTCACCTGGAGGGAGCACACTGACAAAATGATTGGGAATACTGGACATATCCTCCGATTGGTTAATAGAGTCCTAGGGGACAGCACAAAGGAAAGTTTTTCACTGGTATGGCCAATTGTAGAGGCCCTTTTAAGCAGGGTTTATCTGGGGAAATTGAAATGATTCAAAGGAGGGCAGCAAGAATTGTGTTACATCACTTCTCTTGAAGATTGAGTGTCTCACACATGATCACAGAAAGTCTTTGGCAGCTTATCCCTTGCAGAGTATAGAGGGAGAAATGATCATCCATTCAAATTCAAGGGGATCAGGGCACAAATAGACTTGTATTACTGGTCTTTTTCCAAGGGTCATTTGGCAATGGAATGCTCTCAGTGAGGATAATGCAGCGAACTTTCAGCAAGAAAGTGCCATTAAAGTAGGTAGGCAATGCATGACAATAGATGCTATGCTTCAGGTGGGTTACAAATTAGGAATGAGAGCTGCTTGCAGTGTATTCAATTAAATTAGAACGCAATCATGTTCCCAGTGGCTCACTAATCTGTCAGGGAAACAAAACTCCACTATCAACTGGTCACTAGCTGGCCAGTGACAATAGGTAGGCTAAAGTACAGCCAGATTTCTTTCATACTGTATGTCATTTACTGCTTTATTGACAACTATCACTAAAATTTTAAAAAGGGGAATTGCAAAAAATTTGAGGGTCACACAGTAAAACGAAAGTCATTTTCGTGAACAGCAAACAAAAATTCATAAAATAGCTCTATTGAGGTTTCCGTATTTTTTTTGGCTGTTATACAGTGTTATTTTTCGCATACCACCAACCAGCAACTCGCGTACCACCAACCAGCAACTCGCGTACCACAGGTTGGGAAACGCTGGTCTAGATGGAGTGAGACCCGCTATATAGTCCCTGTCGACCAAAGTCAGATACTATATTTATGAAAATTCGATATGCCCCATAGGCTTCTGATCAGAGGAACTGAAAATCAGCTTCGATATAACCAAGATTTTGAAATAAACGAGTTCGGTATATCAGGGTATCTTTTGAATTAATTAACATTGTGTCAGACGGGATTAGTACTTAAACTTTGATATCGGCAGTATTTTGATATAAATGAGTTCGATATACTGAAGTTCCACTGTCCATGGGTGAATGCTTGGGAAAACAGGGTATTGGTAATACCAAAAATTGACTGCAGAGACTGCACTAGAACTATGCAGTGCACTAATGATCATTGTAGTTGAATGGCCACAAACCAACAAAGAAACCAAAGGATAAAATGCAGCCTATTTGGAAGTAATCGATATTCGAATATTTTAGAAATTATATGAATAATATTCGGGGAAAATTTAGAGAGATTTGCAACCAAATATTTTGCAAATGTCGACATTATATGGTGAATTCAGCAGTGAGTGCAGTTGATGGTATGCTGCACAGCTCGTTTACGGAGATTTTTAGAAATATTGCTTGTATGAAATATGTTCGCAACAAATATGGGAAATTTTAGTTACTACTTCCATGTACCCACTTGGCGATCATTTGATTACCAAGTGTACTCCATCATTTGACAGAATTCAGTTTTATTGCTAATATATTTCTTGAACCATCACCATTCAAATTTCATGGAGCATTAAAATTGTGTTACCCAACTTTTTCAAGTAAGTGATGTATAATAAATTTAATCATTAAACCTGTATTCCGCCTGTGGCATGGTCAGGTTCTAGCCCCACACACTACCTATAGTTACGAGCAAGCTGTTCCCACGTCAGCTTTGGTCTCCCCTTCCCCAGGTGCTTCCAACCACCTGCATTCCTGTAATGGACCTAACGAGCTCCTCATTACATGTCCATACCATATCAATCTGTTGTCCTTCATTTGTTCTGCATTGTCCCCCACCTCCAAGCTACCCTTAATATTCTCGTTCCTAATTCTAGCAGCTCTCGAAACCCCACTCATGTACAGCAGCATTTGCAGCTCAGCTACTTGCATTCTATTTACGTGACTCTCCCTCACTGCCCATCACTGCTCCATATAGCATAGCAGGCCTAACCGCTGCCCTATAAAACATCCCTTTCAAATTTACTATAGTTATATTTTAAGACATTGAATGCTTTGTTATTTTTAAAATTAAAATAAATTAAATTGATTTTAAAATAATTTTATTCCTTTTATTATATATGTTATCCTACTCATTGTAATTATCCTTGAATTAGATATTCGAGTAGTGGATGAAGCCGGATATTTCGAAACTCTAGCCCATATCCATTCACTCTAGTAATGGATAAGCTGCTGACAGGAATAGGGGAATGGGCCCCTCAGTGTCTGGTATTTGCTGATGATGCGGGAAGGCCTGAGGAGTCCAAAGAGGATGCACTAAAGGGCCTACAAGACATCAAAAGAGCAAAGGACTGAGAACTGAGTAACTAGCTTTCAATTTTAGTGGCCAGGGGCAAATGGGGTGAGATCCACTGTGGGGTGAGGAGATATCAGAGCACTGGGAAGATAGATTCCAATGTGACATATAGGATTAAGGCAGGATGGCTGAAGTGGAGACAGGCAAGTGGGGTCTTGCGCGACCAACAGGTCCCAATAAAGTTGAAGGACAAAGTTTACAGAAATGTCGTTAGGCTCACTAAGCTGCATGGTATAGAGTGTTAGGCAGCTAGGAAGAACCACAAAAGGCAAATGCAAGTAGCTGATATGCGAATGCTGCACTACATGAATTGGGCGTCACAAGCTGACAGAATCCATTACGATTATGATTACGTTAGAGGGAGGCATTGCAGAAAAGTTGAGTGTCGGTTGAGGTGATATGGGCATGTTATGAGGACGGGAGAGGATTAACGTATTAGGTCCGTTTTGGGACTGAGGGTGATTGGGGCCACCAGGAGTAGACGAAGACCAAAACGGATGTAGGAGCAGGTCGTGTAAAGTGACATGGAGGCAGGCAGGATAAGGGTGAGATGATGACCAGTACCTTCCATCATCTGTTAAAACTGGTTGGAGCATGCTGCCATTTCCGTTTTCCCTGAGCAAGTGCATTGACCACGCTTTTAATTGGTTATGCTGGTTACCCCTTTGGTCTGAACAACATTGACTTGAGCAACTGACCAAACCGGTTTGGGCATCGTTTTAAAACAATGTGACCACAATGGGCCAGGTAAATCACCAAAACGCGCCTATAGTAATGGGAGAAAGTGGAGAGCAGAGATGAGAAGAGAAGTGGGAAAGGGGAGAAGAGAGAGGTGAAATGACAGACGATTGGTTTAACCTTTTCAGTTCACAGCTGCTGTTGTTTGAAAGGAATCGCCCGCCTAGACAGGGACCGACCTTGTGATCAGTACCAAATGAAATATTAAAGCAGTTTTGCTGCTTTTGGTAATTTTACGCATCAGATTTTTGGATATCCACATATCGACACCTTCCCAGTAAAACAGTGTAAGCGACATTTCATAAATTTTACAGGAAATACCAAAAACGTCTTATTTACATATTTATTGTTGGTTTTTGAAATTGTAACGTTTATTGCAATGAAAGCGAGCTATGCAACTTTTAAATTAATTTAAACGCAAAAGAATTAGTGATTTCAATAAATGTTTTAAAATGTTCTTTGGGCCAGTATGTGAAGGCTTTGCACTTAAGAATTGGCACTTGCAATATATTTTTACTGGACAACAAATCAGAGTGCTGTTTTAATTTTATAAACGTGCCTATTGTAGACATTTCTAGACTTTTCAGGGATGGTTACAATGCTTTTGCAGCAGATATTTGAAAAAATCAAATTAATTCGCTAAAGAGCACACCATTTTAAGGGAAAGTTTAAGTGCCAACTTGTATCGTAAGTACCATTGACATTGAAGAAATAACTTATTAACACACGCTAAAACTAATTATAGTATTAATAAAGGCCTAATGTGTAGAATGAAAAAAAAATGTCGCTTTCGATGTTTTACCAGGAAGGTGTCGATATAGAACTTTGTCACAAGGAAATAGTTATTTTCCATCTGTTTTTGTATGCTTTACTTATGAGTATAGTTGGAGGTTCGGGCTTCTCTAAGTGGATTCTTTTTCATTTCGTTGGTGTTCTAGGGCCTTTCAACTACAACGGTCATTAGAGACCCGTCCACTGCGTAGTTCTAATGTAGAGTCTACACAGACACTATGCTGTTACGACGATTTTGGGTATTAACAGTATCCAGTGTTCCCAAGAAGTCACCCATACGAATACTAACTGTGGTTGCGTTGCTTAACTTCAGTGATCAGACAAGAACTGGCGTGTCGAATGCAAAAAAACCACTCCCCTCGAAATCGAGTACGATACATGACAGGCCCATGTGCCTTCTATCGAATGGAAAATTACGTCTTTTGCCGTGTGATGTGCCCGAAGGCACCTGCACGTAGAACAACCCTTTCGAAATGGATTAAGATAAGCATCGGTGCATCCCCTTAGTGTCGAAAATAGATCAACTTTGCATAAGCGAAGTTGCAACACTACGTCCGCAGCCAGCTGCTTAAAAAAATGCAGTCCAACAATTCGTTTGTGTGCTTCTGGTTTCAATGGGGTAAATGGACCCTCGACCCTGTCATAGGCGGGAAGAGGGTTAGGCATGACAAATTAGGAGGAAATTAATAAACTGATAAATGCAATGCATTGTAGGCATTTCGAAAGACGGTAATGAAATGAAAATATGTAGGGCGTCGGAGATTCTTCCATCAAGACGCTTAATAGCCTCATTTAATTTTAATTAAAGTTCCTTTGGCAATTGAATTCTCAAGAAATGAATACGGGCACAGTCAAATATTTCAATTACGTCGAAGGGGAGAAACGAAATACCGCAAATATGTGCGAGAGAGTTGCAATCTGTAGTAAGGCTTAATTAATATGGCAAAACTACTACAATTACGTACTCGCCATAGTGTAATCATCGCCTAATGACTCAAAATTTCCACCCCACTTCAATTAAAATCAAAGACCGAAAGTAAACATCTCGGCTTAATTAACCTTGCATATCGTCCGAAGTGGTAACGAGATGCTGTGGCATTTGGCAACACTCATGCCATACTATTGTCCAATAGTTCAGTCCAGAATCTGCGTTCTTTCTTCAACTAAACGTCCCTTTCCGGTTTAAAGAAGAGCCTGTGCCTTCCCTTCGCATTTTTCTTTTATGTTCTTGGCGAACGACCTACTTCGGTGAAGAAGAGGGAGAGATAGTGTTCTCTGCATCGAGGTGAGTTTGTTTCTTCCGGGCGCCAGAGAGTTTTCTGTATGTCTGGTTGGTGTTTTAGGGCCTCTCAACTATAATAGCCATTAGAGCCCCGTCCACTGCATAGTTGTTAATGCAGAGTCTGCAAAGACACTGACCATTTGGGTATTAGCAGTGTCCAGTATTCCCAAGCGGTTACCCATGCTAGTACTAGTTCGGGTTGCGTTGCTTAACTTCCGTGATGAGGCGAGAACTGGTGTGTCCATCATCATACAGCCGCTCCTGAGAGAGAGAGAGACAGACAGAGAGAGAGAGAGAAGACCCAAGTATGCCTTCCGACGGAGAGGAGGTAAAGCCGTGATCCAGGTGTTGCACGACGTCACATGTAAAAAAAACCTTATCTACGAGCAACTTGTAGATCAGCAAAATTCCCAGGAGTAGGAGCTCAAACCCCTGACTTTGGTGGAAAAAAAGTGACCACTAAAGAAATATAGGCTGACAATAAATAAGGATAAGCGTTGCAAGATTATGGTGGCAGGCGGCTGCGTTAAAATATCGTCCAACAGAAAGCCCATGGTTACCCTTACCATAGGCCAGTGGCGGCAAACCATTTTTGAAGACGGGTCACAATAACACGAAAAACAAAAAAAGTTGTCCGCTGGTCAGGTGCAAGCACTATTTAATAAATTATTGATAATATCAAATAATTTACAAATTAATAATAATAAATTGTTATTTATTAATTATACAGGTCGGCGATGAAAAAATTGTCTTCAAAACAATTATTGTTTATTACAGTTTTAAGGATGCTGATTACTAGAAAAATAATTAAAATGTTCTATCACGTACAGTTTAATAAAAAATTCAATGTATTCATGAACTTATTAATGTTAGATGGTCTATATATGGTAAATACAAGCCAAGAAATAGTATGCTATTATTTATGGTGGACTATTGTTTAAGTGTCCCTTGGACAGGATAGTTTGGCCCATGAAATAGGTGGCTGAAGGATGATAGGGTTGTTGGCCATTCATAAAGGAAAGGGGCAGTGATGGATCCAGCAGCAGATCAAGCGGGAACACTTCAAAAAAGTGCACCCCAAATACAGTATTTTTAAATATTCAGAATCCCTCACTATAAATCTGGCTAGCAAGTACAATAGGTCATCTGCTGCCCCTTACACAATGTCCTATCTTCAGTGGTTTAGCCAACAACAGATTTGATTGCAACTGTTGGACTTGCAGGATAGAAATGCGGAAAGCGATGTAAAAATGCCTCATCAGTTGCACCCCATTGAGGCGCTGAGGGCTAGCAAGTGATGCATTGCTCCCCACTTTGGATCCACCCCTGGAAAGAGGCATTTGTCACTGTCTAGGCAGCTGGTGTTGGGCAGATCAAACAAAACACTATTGCACTGGTTGGTGGAGGTTGTACATAAGGAAATGGTGGTGTGTGGGGTGGATGGAGGCCTGGTGAGAGATAATTGGGAGTGGAGAGATGCAACTCAGACATGACCCAGCCACAGGCAGGGAACGGGTATGATGATGAATGGATGCGTGTGGTATGGTCATGTGATGTGAAGAGGAAAGAAGAAGCATGGGGAAAACCAAAACAAACTTGGGATTAGTTTGGAGGTAGGTTGTAGTGGTAAGGGTTGATCAGGGGAAGCACTTCAAATAAGTGCACTCCAAATATTTTTAAATATTCAGAATCCATTGTTACAAATCTAGCTAGCAATTCAACAGCTGCTCTACTGCCCCTCAGGCAGTGCCCTCTTTCAGTGGTTTAGCCAACTGTAGACTGCACTGCAACTGTTGAACTGGGAGTATAGAAATGGGAATAGCAGTGTGAAAATGCCTCATCAGATACAAAGGTGAATCATGCATCAGTTGAAATACGTGCCTCATTGAGACACTGAGGGGGGAGAAATTGCTGCATTGCTCCCTCTCCTGGATCCGCCACTGTCTGGAACCCACCCCTGCCACAGGTGGGATAAGGATATGATGATAAAGCATAAGAGATTACCGTTGTGTGGGACAGCAAATGCATGAAACAGGCGTATTCAAATGTTCTACACAATGGATTGTTGGGTTGTTATAGAATCGAAAGGCTGGCTGCCTATGGTTGAAAGATTATAATAAAACAATAGATAAAGACCATCCACGGGCCGTCATGCATAAAGAAATATATAACTTCAGAAATACCTGCATGTTAAAACATGTGTGAGCCTCAATTCCATTTCATTCAATATGGGTACACATGTTATTGAACAATGTGGAACTTTCTGGGTATTGACATAAGGGTTAAAAAGTGATCTCAAGGAACTCCACAAGAGGAAAAATAAATCATTATGTATTCAATCATTACTAGACCTATAACATAAATGTAAAGTATGTATTTGTGGAGTGATAAAATGAAAAGTGAAACATCAAAATACTGCAATTTCCTTTATTTCTTCCAAACTATGAAAATGTTTTGAGAGAAAACCTTACGTGATAGAAAAAAAAATGAATTGCGTTTTTGGAATCAGCACACCTAATAATATAAAAATCAGTTATCAAAAGTAAAACAATTTTTAAAAAGTAATTTTTTGCAGGCCTGTGTCATTAATAACAGTAAATAATGTTTATTAACGTACCAAATAGAGACCATCATCATCATCATAACACCCTTATCCCGCCTGTGGCAGGGTCGGGTCTGCCAACAGACAACTTCCTCTCACGAGGATAATTACGACGATAAACTAGACATGATTCATGCTCGGGTAACTTAAAATTGCATGGTGGGTCACAATTTCGCCACCGTTGCCATAGGCTGATGATTTTGGAAGTTACTACCAGAGACGTACAGTGCTTTGAAAGAGTCTGAATACACCTACATTTTTTTTTCTATAAAATGAGCCAATTCTTTGAAATTATCACTTTTTTTTAAAAAAAAAACAGTTCATTAGGCATTGCGACTAGCAATGCAAAAGTATTTTTCAATGAGAATTTCGATTTTATAACTAAAATATGCAAAATATTCCTGGTCCATAGAAAATCAGCGTTGAAAAAGTCTGAATACACTGAAAATTATAAATAGAAAAACATAGGTGATTAACATTTTGTAGGATATCCCCTTTGAGTCAATTACAGTCTGTAAACGTCTTGGCATGGAATCCACCAATATTTTTGTGAACCTCGATTTCATTTTTCCATTTTTTGCAGACTAACATTTTTAAATGGCGGTTTTGCTGCTAATTTCATGTTTTCTCATTTGCCTCTCCAAATCAGCCCACAAGTGCTCTATTGGATTGAGGTCAGGACGTAGTGGGGCTTGTATGCAAGAAATGAGTAACATTTCTAGAATGTAAAATCCACTACTGGACAATATTTGAAGTCATTTAAAGCACCAATAGTCATTCAAATATTTTGGTCATTGTCTTACTGGAAATGGAAATCTTCCAATGCTCATTCCCATCTTTTGCACATTTTGCAGCAAATTTGTCTTTAAAATATCAAGATTAACATTTTTGTACATGAATTCATGAATAAATACAAAATTTCCAGGATCTGCAGATGACATGCACCAAAAAAGACTTCCGTCTATCCCCCACAAAGTCCCCCTCCACCCCGCATGCCTCCATGCCCCTTTGAACCACCTGCTCCCACGGCCATTTTGGTCTTCCTCTACCCCTGGTGCCCCCAATCACCTGCAGTCCCGTAATGGACGTAATAAGTTTCTCCACTCCTCTCCTCATCACATACCCGCGACATGCTCACCTCATACCACCTCAACCAATTCTCTCATCTTTTCTGTGATGTCTCCCACTCCTAAGCTACCTCTAATACCGCATTTACACATTCGCGAATAGGACGAGTCGAATGACGAGGCGAGACTTTCGTCGAAATGTTCGCATTCATACTTTTGATGAAGAACGACTGTTCACACATTCGCCGAATGTCTCGTCAGATGGTCATTCTCCAATCACCTCGTCGCTAGCGCCCTTTGATTCGTATTGTCTCGACGGCTGGTGATTCTCAAATCGCCTCAGGTCACTCGCGCCCTTTCACTCCTGTCAAAAAAACCGCTTCCAACACGAGCGCCACGAATGGCGAGGCGAACCACGAGGTGAATGTCGAATGTGGTGTTCACACATTCGTCGAACATGCTCGCCTCGCCACTCGCCTCGTCGTATTCGCAAATGTGTAAATGCGGTATAACGTAATCGTTTTGGATTCGGTCAGATCGTGACATCCCACTCATGTAGTGTAGCATACGCATCTCAGTCACTTGCATTTGCCTTTCGTGTTCTTCCTAGCTTCCCAACATACTGAGCCATAAAGCATAGCTGGCCTAACGACAGTTCTGTGAACTTTGCCCTTCAACTTTATTTGCACCCGTAAGCCGCAGGACCCCACTACCCTGTCTCCATTTCAGCCGTCCTGCATTAATACTATGGGTCACGTCAAAATCTATCCCCCATTTCTCTGGAAAATGGATCCTAAACACCGAAACTGTTGCACCACTGGTAACACGCAACCCCACAACGAATATCACCCCCTTCCTCTCTTTCCACAGGTGTCGAACATAAGAGCGATATTTTTTTCGGTTCGGTTCTGGTTTTCGTTCTGAGCAAAAATAACGGTTTTAGGTTTTCGGTTTCGTTCTGGTTCGATGCCCTGGTATTTTCAACATATTAGCAATGGATGCATATGATTTTCCATCACTTTTAAGGTCTAAAATAGTTTTTCTCCCTGCAGGCTCAATTTCCTTCCTTTTCAGTGGGCTGATCATTAATAACTTTCTACCGAATTCTATCTAAATAATTTTTCTCACCAAAACACGCATAGTCGACTTCGTTAATAAATACAGTATGATGATGAAGACAAAAGGTGAGAAATTAAGAAAAAAAAAGTTTTTACACAGACTTTTTCAACACCGATTTTTTATTCATTATGACTATTTTGAAAATTTTAATTATGAAATCGAAATTATCAATTAAAGTTACAACTGTGTTGTAAGTAGCAAAGCCCAATAAGTATCAATTGATGTATTTTACAAAAAACGT
>JAAFCE010001963.1:20029499-20063338 GCA_013389805.1 Trigoniulus corallinus | reverse complement strand
GTAGCAAAGCCCAATAAGTATCAATTGATGTATTTTACAAAAAACGTAATAATTTTGAAGTTTTTGATAATTCTGTGGAAAATCTGTAAGGTGCATTCACACTTTTTCAAAGCACTGTAAATTTTGCCCTTTCGATTTATGCAATCGAAAGCTTCCAATTAAAATAACGAGAAAGATATTCATTAAATAAATTTATGAAGTTCTTTACCTTGATTTCAACACGCCTAATATTTCGCGAATCACTTTCATTATGTCCAAACGATTTAAAAACAATAGCATGTGCAGCAAGCCCTGGAACGAGTATTTTGACGACGTTATACCGACCGAAGCGCCACATTTCATCTGCTACGAATGACGAAATCATTCCTTGGGTTAAACTGCACTTTTACCGCAGTACCCAGCTTTCCCGAGCGACCACCCATGTCAGTACTAACTGGGCTTGCGTTGCTTAACTTCAGTGATCACACGAGAACTGGTGTGTCCATCGCAACTCACCGCTGTGTACATGTAAAAACCTGCACAAACGTGTGTATCATCGCATCACTTGTTCTTCAATTGTCTTACCAGGTATGTGCAATGAGTCTCTGAATATTTTACATCTTGGGTCAACCTGTAAAGGCCGGGATAAGAGTATGATGATGATGAAAAAGCAATTACAGAAAACGGGAGTGAAGAATTAGAACCCGCAGACCCGACCCTGCCATAGGCGGGGTAACGGTGTGATGATGACCAGTTTAGCTATTGGTTGAAAAAACTGTGACCTTCAGTTGACCTTCGTGATATGCTTGCCATTTTTGTGAGATGGCCATTGGTCCGATTTGCAGGATTTTTTTTAAAAAGTTTTCCCATGATGGGCTGGATAGGCCCTTTGTGGGGCACGTACAGTCAATCCAACCCAGGAAGGCATTCGAGGTTGGTTGATTTTCTTTAAAATGGGGGATATAGCTTTCTGATTCAAGAGGGGTAGGGAAAGTGAAGGTGTGACATTGAGAGAAAACCAACAAGGGGTATCGTCTATTGTTATAGTCATTTGACCATTGTCATTTGTTTTAAGAAACTTCTTTTTCAGTGAATAGCCTGGAAGTGGGGGACATTGGAGAAAAACTGTGGGAGAGTAGATTGAGTTCGTATGGACACGTAATAGGAAGAGGTAAGGAGGAACTCGTTAGGTCCATTACAGGGATACAAGTGGTTGGAAGCATCCAGGGCAGGGGAAGACCACAACAGATGTGGGAGCTGATTGTCTATAACGATATGGTAGTGTGCGGGGTGGTTGGAGGCCTGGTGGGAGATAGACAAGAGTGGAGGGCTAGGACCTGCAGAAGAGACCTTGCCACAGGGGGGATAAGGGGATGGTGATGATTTGTTTGTTGAAGAGTTCAAACCTGATCACATATAAATCCTAATGAGCAACTCCTAACCCTTTTCCCACCTATGGCAGGGTCGGGTACCCAACTTGTCCTTCTGAATGGACACAAGGGCGATATACTGGGTAGTGATTTTCTACAGCCAGTTGCCAACTAATGTTGCAACGCCTACTGTTCACCTGGGGCATTCCACAAGGAGCAGCTTATTGCATTGGCTCATCTGATCATGGAAGTCAAGCAATGCTAGTTAACCAAGGCCAATAAACAGAGCAGGGGTGGCCAGCTTTTTCAGCAGGCAGGCCAAATTTAAGAAATAATATTTCCTGCCAGCCCAGGAACCTAATTTTTTTTGATGAATTCAAGTAAACAAACAAGCGTGCTGCAGCTCTGACCACATTGTCACTTCCAAGTATGTGAGGTGGTGGTCAAACGCTTGCCTGGTTGATGTTGACTCCTGATGTAATGTTGTTTTGGTGATATGTAACATGATTTTATCTTCACCTGACCTAGCATGACACCCAGCGGGCCACATGAGGGCCACAGCCCTCATGTTGGCTACCCCTGGTGTAGTCTCTGCATTAGAATACAGAGTGGGTGGGAATCTAATGACCTTGTAGCTGAAAAGCCCTGAAAAACCAACTAAGGGGGCAAGCTCCTACACCTAGGAATTTTGCCTTAACTACATACTGCATCATAGAGAGCGTTCTTTTCCATGCAAATGCCATCAAACACCACACAGGATCTTGGTTTTACTTCGTATCTGAAGAAAGGTGCCCTCAGGGCCTCCCTCTTGCCCTAAAGAAGTAAACCCACCTCACTGCAGTATCGAACCTAGAACTACTGATACAGATACTGAGTGTGCTACCCACTAATAATTTACTGTGTATATGATCAGATTCTTATTCTGCAGAGATCCCTTTAGCTGAAAATTAGTTTTCTAAAATCACTGTCAAAGGCCAAATGACCTTAAACAAAAGGCGATATCCCTTGCTAGTTTGTATTCGATGTTTTTAACACGTTCACTTCCCCTTTCCCCTTAATTAGAAGACTGTATCCCCTATTTTAATGAAAATCGACCAACCTCGAGTGTTTCCTGGGTTGGACGGACTGTAAAGGTCATACAGGGCACGTCCAAAGGTCGTTTCGGGGGAGGACAGACTTAGGCCTCTTTCACATGCAGCGTTAGCTACCGCGCGATTTTGTAACGCGCGTTGGGGAAGACACAGAGGTGAATAGCTGCTTTTACATGGAAACGCGCGATTTTGGCTAACGCGCGTAGCAACGCACGATTCGAGAGTTCAGCGATTTTCTAGCGTTAGCGTTCGCCTCGAAGTACAAGGAACCCAATTGACCTTTTCATATCACCGCGCGTTTTCACTGTAGGTT
Organism: Trigoniulus corallinus; assembly: GCA_013389805.1. NCBI lineage: Eukaryota > Metazoa > Arthropoda > Diplopoda > Spirobolida > Trigoniulidae > Trigoniulus > Trigoniulus corallinus. Next base: position 20,060,585 of record JAAFCE010001963.1, on the reverse strand, counting down.
TGCGGTCCACCTCAAAATCGCTTTCATGTGAAAGGTTGTAACGCAGCGCTAAACGCAACGTTAATCGCTGCATGTGAAGGAGGCCTTAATATATACTTAGTATACACAGCATATGAATTGTAACCAAAACCAGAACCAAAAAAATAAGGGCTCGAAGCCCTGGTGTTTACTGCAAATGTGGCAAACCTTGTCCTCCCTACTAATTTTTAGTTTCCACAAGACTTACTTTAAATAATCATCCTACCCTTCTTCCGCCTGTGGTAGTGTCGGGTCAGCGGATTCTAGCCCTCCACTCACGTCTATCACCCAGCATGCTGCATTTGGCTATGTCCCTAAGGGCAGCCTGCTCCCACGTCTGTTTTGGTATTCCAGTGCCACGAGTGCTTCCAAAAATCTGCATCCCCATAATTGTTCAATTTGACTCCTCCTCATCTCATTAAGTGCCCAAACCACCTCAATCAGTATTCCCTCATCTTCTCCAAGATGTTCTCCACCCTCACGCTACCACTAATGTACTCATTTCTACTTTTATCTGCTTTCGCTACTCCCAGTTCTCGTCTGATCCCTAGTGTTAAGAAACGTAACCCCATATAGTACTAACATGGGTGACCGCTTGGGTACTGCTAACGCAGCAGACTCTGCTTATCCCAAAAATCGTCGCATTAGCATAGTGTCTGTGCAGTCTTTCCATTAGAACTACGTAGTGGACGGGGCTCTAATGCCCTTGTAGCTGAAAGGTCCTACAACACCAACAAACGAAACGGATACCTATCTTGCCCCTCTGAATGGACACAAGGGTGATATACTGGACGACGGTTTTCCGCAGCCGGCTGCCAACAAAAGCTGCAACCCCTATGCTTGTTTATCATTGGTCCACTATTCATTGGGGCACTCCACCGACTCCAGCTCTACGCCTGGAAATTTTGTCTCAGCTACCCGTTGCTTAGTAGAGTGGGCTATTATACGTGCAAATGCAAACATACACCCCCACACCTCGAATGAGAAGTAAACCTCGGTTTTACTTCTCATTCGAAGGAAGGAGCACTCTCGAGGCTTTCCTCTCGCCCCGAAAGCTAACCCACCTCAACGGAGTTTCAAACCCCTGGAACCACAGGCGCAACCAAGCCGCTCCATCAAGGCCGGTCTACGTGTTATTCCTAACAAGAAAATCTTTGTTTTTCAGATGTAATCAATGGATTGTGACATGCATTTGGCCGATGCTGTCCAATAGATAGCCGGTGGGGGTTCTCGGTTCCAAATCGAAAAGACCTTCCATAGGCGGCAAATGATGACAATAAAGCAGCCAAAATAACTGACAGTAATGTTTTGCAGTAATTCCCCTAAAGTGCATGAGGCAAATGGGACTTCAGGGTGGAAACTTGTTGGTGTACTTTTACTGTCCACAGGATGCGATTGCATTGCCTGTCCCCCCTCTGTCCCGTTAATCCAAGTACTTTTACCGCTTAAGTATAAAATTCGCCATTTTCTTACATCAGCTTCTTTTCACATTCCATAACTCAACTTGCTAATGGATTAATTAGTTACAATTTTCAATTTTCACCTCGGTTTCACGATTCTTCGTTACAAATGTGCAAATTTCAACTGTGTTGTTGTGTAACGGAGGGTAATTTGCAACAACATTGTAATTAGAAGGTCAATGGACCATTCCTCAGACACATTCTATTATAGTATTCAATTACCTTAAATGCCGTGCAGGCTTAAAATTTTATATATGATAACGATTTCAGTTCAGTCGAAATGGATAGTTCTTTCAAGAGACGGTTCAAGAAACTGATGGGTCATCATCGTCATTAATGCGTTGTCCCCATTCCATCCCATCAATAACCCTTTCCCACCAACGCTAGGGCCCGGTGCTTATATTTCCAAAAAAATAGGAAGTTTGAGAATATGGCAAAAGCATCTGATGAGAAGAGGAGAATAGGACTAGGTTTAGTCCCGCATTCACAATAACAAAATGGGTCACAGGCTTGTACTGAAGCAGCAAAATGGACTCACAGGCTTGTATTGAATTGGGAAAGGGGCACCGACGAAACGGCTCATAGACTTTTACTGAAGCAGCAAAAGGACTCATTGGGCTTGTTTCGCATCGACGAAAGAGCTCATAGGCTTGTACTGACCGACGAAAGGGTCCATAGGCTTCACTGAACCGACGAAAGGACTTATAGTCCGGTAGTGAACTGACAAAGGGCTCATAAGTTTGTATCGAACCGACGAAAGGGTTTATAGGCTTGTATCGAACCGACGAAAGAGTTCATATACAGTCGAAATCGTTTATAACGCCACTGGATATAACGTACAATAGAATTTAACGAACAAAATAGTCAGAACCATGAAATGAAATACAAAAAGGCATTAACGCTGCTTACAACGAACAAATCGGCTAGAGCAAACACATTTCAAGGAACAGTGCCTGTTGAAATATCCGTTACTGCATACAGCGTTTCATCTGAGTTCTGCCTTTGTACATGATAGCATGCAATGACAATAATTCTCCATTGTGTTGTTCGTTGTGGCAATGAGATGATACCAGCAGAGCAAGAGTTTAGCTACGGTATCTAGGATCGGTGTTCCAGAGCGATGGGGAAATCAACTCCGACGTTACCCATGGAATCAATGTGCTGTGTGACCTCCGAGTCCCAATTCGAGCAACAACGCATGGACGGTTTGCGGGACGCAGTTTCCGTCGTGGTTTTTAGAAATAACAGATCAACAACCATAAAACCACGCTGTTGTGAAGTTTCCGCGTCCTACTGCGGTGGCTATAAGCGGCAGGCAGAGGGGGTGGGGGTGTGAAAGAAGGGTTTATTTCAATACCCTAGGATATGCATGATGGCTCCATAGCCAGGGTAAAGACAGCTTGGAGGAATACTGAGGGCTTTCCAGTAAGACTTGAGGTACACCAAGGTTCAGCATTTAGCCCATACCTTTTCATCCTGGTATTGGACGAACTGCTGACGGGAGTAGGAGAATAGCCCACCTAGTGCTTGGCATTTGCGGACGATATAGGAAAACTTGGTGACTGCAGAGAACAGATAAAGAAGGGACTAAACGATATTGAGGGGCAATATAAAAGGGAGGGCTAGCGATAAACATGAAGACAGGGTATTTAGCTTTCAATTGGGAAGGACAGTAAACTAACTGTGACGTACGTTCGAGGGGCAAACTGGTGACAAAGTTGCAAGAGGTAAAGTACTTAATATCAACGTTCCAAAGCAATGGAGAGATACTCTGATGTGACACGCAGAATCAATGGGCAAGGGTGGCTGAAGTGGAGACAGGCAAGCGGTGTCCTGTGTGATAAAAGGATCGCAATCTAGTTGAAAGGGAAGTTCTACAGGACAGTGGTTAGACCAGCTATGCTATATGGATGAGAGTACTGGGCAGTGAGGAAGAGCCACGTAAATAGAATGAGAGTAGCCCAGAATCGAATGCTGTGGCACATGTGTGGCGTGTCAAAAGCTGATAGAATTAGGAAGGAGCGTATGTGGAGAACCTGTGGTGGACATTGCCAAAAAAATTAGGGTTAATATATAAAAAATATGGGCACGTCATTCGAAGAGGGGAAGAGGAGCTCGTCAGGTTAATTCCAGCAGGGCATCGAACCGGAACGAAATCGAAAACCTAAAACCGGTAAAGCCATTATTTTTGCTCGGAACGAAAACCGGAACCGAACCGAAAACAAAATATCGCTCTTATCGGTTCGACAACTGTGGAAAGAGGGGAGGGGGGGCTTAAGGTGAATATGAAGAAGACTGAGTACCTAGCTTGGAATTTTAGTGTCCAGAGGCAAGGGAGTGAGATTCGTTGTGGGGTTGGGTGATACCAGTGGTGCAAGAGTTTCGGTATTTAGGATCCATTTTCCGGAGAAATGGGGGACAGATTCTGACGTGACCCATAGTATTAATGCAGGACGGCTGAAATGGAGACAGGGTAGAGGGGTCCTGCGCGACATACGGGTGCAAATAAAGTTGAAGGGCAAAGTTCACAGAACTGTCGTTAGGCCAGCTATGCTTTATGGCTCAGAGTATTGGGAAGCTAGGAAGAACCACGAAAGGCAAATGCAAGTGACTGAGATGTGTATGCTACGCTACATGAGTGGGGTGTCACGATCTGACCGAATCCGAAACGAGTACGTTAGAGGTAGCTTAGGAGTGGGAGACATCACAGAAAAGATGAGAGAATTGGTTGAGGTGGTATGAGGTGAGCCTGTCGCGGGCATGTGAAGAGGAGAGGAGTGGAGGAACTTATTAGGTGCATTACGGGACTGCGGGTGATTGGGGGCACCAGGGGTAGAGGAAGACCAATATGGCCGTGGGAGCAGGTGGTGCAAAGGGACATGGAGGCATGCGGGATGGATGGGGACTTGGTGGGGGATAGACGAGAGTGGAGGATTAGAACCCGCAGACCCAACCCTGCCTTAGGCAGGATAAGGGTGAGATGATGATGACGATGATGGATATTTTAAGTATAATGTACTGTATTTTAAAATGTTTAATATATATTAATTTTTTTTAATTAATACTCGGAGTGAAACCGTAAACCAGAAAAACCGTTATTTTTTTACTGGAACGAAAACCGTAACAGAACCGATATTTTAGATAGTTAGGGCAAACGACGTAAACGTAGACGTAAAACTTAAAACGTAAAATTTACGTCGTCAAAGTCTTTTACGTGACGTTCGTCTGCTAAACTGTACATAAAAAATAGCGGCAGCGTCGATGCTTAAAACGACCAACGTAAAATTTGGCGCATGCGCGTGTCGCTACCTTATGTCCGAATTTTAAAAATCAAACGGAGTCGGTAAAAATATAGCCTAAAACACGTCGATTTACAGGGCACTAGTGTTTTTTTTAATTAATATAATATTTTATTATATGGTGAAATGAATTTTCAGATATTTAGGAATTTGAGCATGTCCCCAAACAGAAATGTATCAATGATTCAACTGTTTAGAACAGTGATTCTCAACCACTGTGCCGTGAGATCCACGAGGGTGTGCCGCGAGGTCGGGTACCCATCTTGTCCCTCTGACTGGACACAAGGGCGATATATTGGGCAGTGTTTTCCCAAATTCCTATGCTATTTATTGTCTTTCTACTGTTCGTTGGGACATTCCACCGAAGACGGGGGGCGAGCTCCTGCACCTGGAAATTTTGGTTCTCTACCCGTTCCATATAGAGAGGGTTCTTCCATGTGCAAATGCCATCGTACACCACACGGGACCTCGGTTTTACTTCTCACCCGAAAGAAGGTACACTCAGGGCTTCTCTCTCGCCCGAAAAAAGCCAACCCACCTCGATCTAGTATTGAACCAAAAACTACTGACACAGTTACCGAGGCAAGTTTTTGCATAGGGTTAGGCTACAACTTATATATTTTCTTTGGCGTTTGTGTACCTAGAAATGTGTCGTTGCTAGTGTGCCGCCAAATTTTGAAATTAGTAAAAGTGTACCGTGGCGAAAAAAAGGTTGAGAATCACTGGTTTAGAATATGCCGCGAAAACATAGGCTGCCCCTTAAATACTGCTGCACCACGAAGTACAGGTGTCCTGCAGAGCAATAGTGGTAGTAGGAGTAATTCATTATTCGGCAAGTGCCACAGTGTTGCGCACCAGTCGGGCAACATCATCATCATCATCATCATAATACCCTTCTCCAGCACAAAACTGGGTCGGGTCTGCGAGTTCCAATCCTCCACCCCCGTCGATCCCCGACCAGGCCCCCATCTACCCCACACACACCCATGTCCTTTTGTACCACCTGCTCCCACGTCCTCTTTGGTCTTCTCCTCCCCCTGACGCTCCCGATCACCTGCAGTCCCATGATGGACCTAACTAGCTCCTCCTCCCTCCTTCGCATAACATGCCCATACCACCTCAATCTGTTTTCCCTCATCTTCTCCGCGATGTCTCCCACCCCCAGACTACCTCTAACATGATTGTTTCGGATCCTGTCGGCTCGTGACACCCTGCTCATGAAGCGCAGCATTCGCATCTCCGCCACCTGCATTCTCCTTTCATGGTCCTTCCTCACTGCCCAACACTCTGAGCCATACAGCATAGCTGGCCTAACTACAGTTCTGTAGACTTTGCCTTTTAGCTTTATAGGCACCCGGCGGTCACACAGGACCCCACTTGCCTGTCTCCACTTCAGCCAACTTGCCTTAATCCTATTAGACACGTCCGAGTCTATTTCTCCATTTCCCTGGAACACTGATCCTAAGTATCTAAACTCCTGCACTGCTGGTATCACCTCATCTCCTGAGCGTACCTCGCCTTCTGGCCCCTGACCACTCCAGTTAAAAGCTAGGTATTCTGTCTTTTTCATATTCACCTTCAGGCCCCCCCTTTCCCATTGCTATCTGGATGTCTTGTAAGCCCTTTTGGGCATCCTCGTTGGACTCTGCAAGCTTTCCCACATCGTCAGCAAATATCAAGCACTGTGGGGCCCATTCCCCCACTCCCGTCAGCAGCTCATCCATGACTAGCGTAAATAAGTATGGGCTAAGTGCTGACCCTTGGTGTACACCCACCTGCACGTTGAAGCTTTTTGTGTTTCCCCAAGCCGTCCTCACCCTAGCGATAGAGCCCTCATACATATCCTGCACTATTCTGATGTGACCTTCATCTACCCCTTTTCTTCTTAGCACATTCCATACTACCTGTCTAGGAACGCTATCATATGCCTTCTCTAGGTCAATGAATATTGCATGGAGGTCTTTCTTTGCTGCCCTATACTTTTCTATCATCTGCCTTAGAATAAATATTGGCTCCATTGTAGACCTACCAGGCATAAACCCAAATTGATTTCCCCGGACCATAGTGCATTTTCTGAGGCGGCCCTCAATGACTCTTTCCCAAAGCTTCATGGAGTGGCTCATTAGCTTGATGCCTCTATAGTTTCCACAATCCTGGGCGTCACCTTTGCCCTTGAACAATGGAACTATCCAGCTCTCCCTCCATGCTGATGGCACTCCGTCTCCACTTGCTACCTTATTGAAGAGCTTTGTTAGCCACGTTACTCCAGTGGCCCCCCCCGGGTATGCCAAACCTCCATGGGAATCTTATCTGGGCCTACTGCTTTGTGTCCTTTCATCTTTTGGAGGGCCCCAACTATTTCTTCCTCTGTCACCCTGTCGACTGCCTCTGAGGTGCCTGGGTGGCTCTCAATGGTCCTTTCCTGGTTGGCAGCATTTAAGAGGCCATGATAGTACTCCTCCCACCTCCTGGTTATTTCTGCTGGTTGAAAAAGGACTCTACCACTGCTATCGTTGACTGTTATGGCCCTGGTAATGTCCTTACTTGTTTGATCCCTGGTCCTGGCCAGTCAAAAAATGTTTTTCTCACCTTCTTTTGTCCCTAACTCATCATATAGTTCCTCATACTTGTGGTGTTTGGCCAGGGCAATTGTCCTCCTAGCATTTTTCCTTGCTTGAATATAGGCAGTCTTTGAACCCTGGTCTCCCATGTCCTGCCACCTATGGAATGCCACCTTTTTAAGTTTGATGGCTGCTGCCACCTCCTCATTCCACCACCATGACTGCCTACTGTGAGGGTTGCCTCCTACTCTTGCCATACCAAACATTATTTTTCCACATCTCCTGATGGTTCTGGCAACCCTGTCCCACATGGCATCAGCAGACCCTTCCCAATCCCAGTCTACCTGGCGAGAAATCTCCTGCCTCAATTCCTCTGAGTTAGCTGGCAACCGCCCCCACCTAATAACTGGTTCTCCCTTCCATGCATGCCTCCTGACTGCCCCCTTAATTTGAATCTCCAGCATGAGCAACTTATGCCCACTGGCTTTCTGGAAATCTTCACTGGGAATTGCCCAGCAGTCACAGATCTCTGCCCTATGTTGCTGCTCTACCATGAAAAAGTCTATTTGGGACCTGCCCTGTGTGGAATGAAAGGTGATGAGGTGCTTTTCCTTTTTGTGAACCATGTATTGGCTAACACAAGACTGTGTGCTTGGGCTGACTCCAGGACTTTCTGGCCTGCATGGCTGACCAGGCCATGACCACATCCCCCATGGACCTCTTCATATCCCAACCCATCCTTACCCACGTGGCCATTGAAGTCCCCCCCAATGATTAGGCGTTCAGTTCCCATGCTCTGGTGGATCCTGCCCTTCACTATCTGAACCTCTCTATCAAAAACCTGCCAAAACTCATCTCTTATTGTGTCACTCAGGCCTGCTTGGGGGGCATATGCACTGATAAGGTGGAGCCCAATGCCCTGCCAGACTACTGTTACTAGCATCAACCTGCTGTTGATGCACTTCACTGCTGTAACCCCCTGCTGTAACTCATTGTTCAGTATAATCCCCACCCCATTTCGTCCCTCTTTGCAGCCAGTATAAAGGAGTTTATACCCTTCTCCCAACGCCCTGGATCGATTTCCCTTCCATCTAGTCTCCTGCACAAAAGCTATGCTAATAAATCTGCACTTAAGGGTATCCACTAGCTCCCCTGTTCTCCCTGAGAGGGTCCCCACATTCCAGGTCCCCAACCTCAGTTTAACCCCTTTTGCAGTTTGCTTGACAGCTCTCACTGGGGGCACCCCAGTCAGACGTCTGGAACCCGCAGCATTAGTGACAGGGCTACCTGTGGGGGGGTGCCGTCCTACCCCACAGGACCCCACAGTCGGGCAACAAGACTTAAAATTGACATGCCTTAACTATAGCTATGTAAAAATTTTTATGTATGCTCACTTTTACGTTTACATCGTTTGCCCCAACTATCTATTTATTTGACGTGAACCGTAACCGAAACCGGGAACAAAAAAATAACGGTTCGATGCCCTGGAAAATAGGTTGAATTGGTATGAGCATGTGATGCGAAAGGGGGTGGAGGAGCTTACACGGTATATTATGGGACATTAGGTGTAGGGGGAGACCAAAGTGAACGTGGGAGCTGGTTGTACAGAGGGACGTGATTGCATGGGGGGGGGGGGGTAGATGAAAGTCTGATGGGGAATAGACGGGTGTGGAGGATTAGAACCCACAGATAAGGGTGTGATGATGAATACACACAGTATGTATCTTACAATAGTTATAATATAATGGGGAGATTGTTTGTCCCATAATCAGACGAAATTTAAGTTGCGCACGCTCCACAAAGAAAATTAATTGTTCGGAGCATGCGTAACTTAAGTGTCGTCTGCTTATGGGACGAATAGTTATCGGTAACGGTACGCACAATCTCCCTACTGTAATCAATATAACACCGTTAACAAGGATCCCCTCATTATAAACAATAGTATCGCTTTTAGCGAACATCAGCTACAACGTACAAAAACCGTCAGTCTCTTGAAGTTCGTTATAAATGATTTCGACTGTACTTGTATTGAAACAACAAAAGGACTCAATGGCTTGTATCAAATCGACGGATGGGCTCATAAGCTAGCATCATACCCACGAAAGCGCTCATAGGTTTGTATCGAATCGACGAAAGGACTCATAGGCTTGTACTGAACCAATTAGATTGAATACCCAGGATCAATTCCTGCCTCGACAAGTTTGGGTAGTTTTCTTTGTCCCATTGGACCACATGCGAATTTTTTTGAAGACGGCTACCAACCTATGAATAGCATCAACCACCCATTTTGCTTCACTGCGTTCTCTTCCTTTACTGACGCCAGGCAGGAGCTCCTTTCCTGAGAATTTCGCCGATTTACTGCTTGCATAGCAGAGAGAGTTCTTTTACGTGCAAGTAATATTTTACACACTACTTGCTTGGTTGTTGGTGTTTTAGGGCCCTTCAACTACAAGGTCACTAGAACCCCGTCCACAGCATAGTTCTTATACAGAGACTGCACAGACACTACACTAATGCGACGAGTTTTGGGTATTAGCAGTACCCAGCTTTCCCAAGCGGCCACCCATGTCAGTACTATCTGGGGTTGCGCTGCTTAACTTCAGTGATCATATGAGAACTGGTGTGTCCAACGCAATTCGCCGCTCCTTACACACCACAGGGGGTAATGACTTCACTTCCCATCTGATGAAAGGTTCACTGGGAACCTCTCTCTGTCGTCCAAAAGAAGCCAAGCCACCAAGGGTCCAGGATCGAATTTGAAACCATTAATCCAATAGTCGAGGCCACATAGGCGGGCCATTAAACAAAAAAAAAATCCTGATTGCCAAAAAACTGTAATTTCTACGCACACATTTTGTTCAGTTTTTTAATGATTGCCACAGACCTAATCCATGATGGCATCATTTAGAACCAGTGGAGCGATCGAAGCCAGGCGCCAACAGAATCGATCCGTTTCTCTTTCCCAACACCAAAGCGGAAATGCGTACATGTACTCCATCCTATTATGGCTCGCTGTCATACCTAGTAGGATGAAACTAACGAAAGAGTCATCTACCTGAAACATTTGCTGAGTTGGATATCAGTAATCTGATTCCAGCATGTCCCCAGACGGCGCTAAGTTAGTCAAGAAAACGACCGATTCCAATCTCCACGACAACACATCTAAAAGCTCATCTAACCAATCGACATAAACTAAACTTCTCAGCACAAGAAGAAGGTAGAAATCCTAACAGATTGAATTTTTTATACCATCGTAAATATGGTGATCGTAACTATCTCCTCTTTTCTCATCTTCCTAACACTGCGAGACAAATACTAACGAGGTCATCTTTTATTTCTTGCTGATTACAAATCAGCGCAGTTTCAAAGTGGGACACAGTAAGGCGATAAAAGCAACTCTAACCCTACTCCCTTCGATGGCACGGTCGGATACCCAGGGTCTTGTACCTCTGAATGGACAAAAGGGTGATACTGTATTTCAGTCCGTGTTTTTCCAGAAGAGCGGCTTATTGTCTTGGACACAACAGTTCGCGCCTGATCACTGAAGTTAAGCAACACAATCCCAGCTAGTACTGACATGGGTGGCCGCTTGGGAAAGCTGGATACCGTTAATACCCAATAATCGTCGCGTCAGCGTAGTGTATGTCCAGCCTCTGCATTAGAACTACCCAGTGGACGGGGCTCTAATGACCGTTGTAGGTGAAGGGCCCTAACACACCACCGAAAATGGCCTTCAACTACAAGGTGATTATGGCGCAGTTCACGGCGTAGTTGTAATGCAGAAAGTCCAACGCGATAAGCCGCTCCAGTACCAGAGGTGGTTACGTTGCTTAACTTCTGTGATCTGATGAGAACTGGTGTGTCCAACGGAATACAACCGAACCAGACCCAACCGAAAATTACCAAACAAAACCGAAACAGACCTTACTAAGCTAAACCAAGCCAGGCCTATCCAAACCTTACCAAACTGAACAGAAACAGACTTAACCACACCTTACGAAACTAAATCTAACCTCACCAAACTTAGCCTTACGAAACCCTACCTAACCTTATCGACCCCAACTTAAAATTACCAAATCTTACCGAACTATAACAAATCCAACCTATCCGTCCATACCTAACCTTACCAAACTCAACCTATCTTTACCATCCTTAAAATAACTGTTCCAAACCCACTTAATCCTACCAAACCTAATCTTACGAAACTTAATAGGGAGCAACGCAACCCCTGCTAGTACTAAATTGGGTGACAGCTTGGGGAAACTAGGTACTAATAATAACCAAAAATCGTCGCATTAGCGTAGTGTCTATGCCGTCTATTAGAACTACGCAATGGATGGGGCTCCAATGACGTTGTAGTTGAAAGGCCCTAAAACACCAACAAACCAATCGAAACCTAACCTTAGCAAATCTAACCTAGCCCACTACAAATAGCTACATGCGAATGGCACTACTTGTTGCTGTCACTCGTTGGTAATTTAGGGCCCTAAAAGTACAAGGTCATTAGAGCCCCGTTCTCTTTGTAGTCGTAATACAGAGACTACATAGACACTACACTAATGAGACGATTTTTGGGTATCAGCGGTACCAAGTTTTACCAAGCGGACACCCATGTCAGTACTAGCTGAGGTTGCGTTGCTTCACTTAAGTGATCATACGAAACCGGCCCCTCCCCGGCATTACTTGAAGAATATTCCTAAACGTGATCATCACCTCCGTTTTAATAGTTAACGTCGACTGACTTCCGGTCTACTGTATTTGCATTTGGCCTTCCCTGAAAAAGATCTTAAGCATCTTGCATTTGGAAACACACACACGCAAGTATACACTCCATGAGGTAGTGGCTCCACCGCCCATCGACGTAAGGTATTTTTCGCCATAGCCAGGATCGTACCTGCACTCACAGAAGCCACAGAGCAGAATGTACTTAATCTGTGAACCATCAACAGGGTAGTCAAACTAATTCTCCTATTCGATTAATTAAATAAGGTCTTCTGCAGCATTGCGTGGATGGCGACAAAAGGTTGGCGCAACATTTCAAATATAATAATCATTCTAAACATCCCGAGTCGTAAGTAGAGGAACAAGTCCTATTTGGCAAACAATACTAAACGAAATTATTTATTACCCGACCTCCTCTAGCACTCGGAGCAGGCGGAGTAATGTCAGGTTGGGCCATCCTCAAATGTCACCACCACCCATCATATACCACGTCAACATGCAACATGACAACATCGATTGATGAAATGAGTTTTCTAATAGGAAATTCAAGTACGCAAATATTAGTCTTTCAGGAGTGGAGTCCTGTGTGACCGCCGGGTACCTATAAAGCTAAAAGGCAAAGTCTACAGAACTGTGGTTAGGCCAGCTATGCTGTATGGCTCAGAGTGTTGGGCCGTGAGAAAGGAACATGAAAGGAGAATGCAGGTGGCGGAGATGCGAATGCTGCGCTTCATGAGTGGGGTGTCACGAGCTGACAGGATCCGAAACGACCATGTTAGAGGTAGTCTGGGGGTGGGAGACATCGCGGAAAAGATGAGGGAAAACAGATTGAGGTGGTATGGGCATGTGATGCGAAGGGGGGAGGAGGAGCTGGTTAGGTCCATCATGGGACTGCAGGTGGTTGGGAGCGTCAGGGGGAGGGGAAGACCAAAGAGGACGTGGGAGCAGGTGGTACAAAAGGACATGGGTGTGTGTGGGGTGGATGGGGGCCTGGTCAGAGATCGACGGGGGTGGAGGATTGGAACTCGCAGACCCGACCCGGCTTCGTGCTGGAGAAGGGTATGACGATGATGATGAAATAGTCTTTCAGGGTGGAAAGGCGGGATATAAGGACATAGGGTTCGATGGGAGTGACCACTTCCAAATATTGAATAACGGTAAAATACATATATTCAGTAGTTCAAGAAGAGGAAACGTGATTATTACCTTCCAGTTTGACACCAAATTATAAAAATGGGGGAATTATTGTCACATCAGGTCATGGTATGGCTTAGTGGATGGCAGAACTGTCGCGACCAGGTCTTCCCCTATCTCTAGAACCTTGGTGCATGGGGTCCCACAGGGCTCGGTTTTGGGGCCAATTTTGTTTAACCTTGCCACTTCTGGATTACCTGAGGTGTGTCGGGGTTGGCAACTTTGGTCCTTTGCCGACGACAATTACTTTGGCATGGAGCTCGCCCCTGATCGATTGCAGGACATTCCTTTCCTTATAGATACACTCCTCGCCCATCTCTCAAGTTGGTACAGTACTTTGGGTATGCAACTGAACCAAGATAAGTGGAATGTAATTATGTTTGCTCCTCTTGCTGTCTCATCACCACTAATATTGTCCAAACCTTTTATTAGGTTGTTGGGTGTATTGGTTGATGGGCAGTTGATATTTATTTATTACCGGGATCAGCTCAGAGTAAAACTTCTTTCACTCCTTGCGATATTCAAGCGCCTCAAACCTGTGTTAGGTATCTCCCGTCTGTTGGCATTGTTTCATGCCAAGGTCGGAGCTTCACTTAGGTTTTCAGCCCCGTTTCTGGCTGGGCTTACGAAGACCCAATTAAGTCCTCTTTGAGTGGCCTATAATGCTGTTCTTAGAGCAATTTTGAGACTTCCTCCATGGGTTAGTGTTAAGAGGTCCTGTTCTCAATTTAGTATTCTCCTGTTTGATTTGTGGCTTAAGTATTGCCAGCTATGCGTTGTGGCAGGTGCACTGAGGAACTCTCGGCATCCCTTGCATGATATTTCTATATTTTTCCTAGCTGATGCTGCTGTCCGGCATACCTGTCGTTTCTTGTTTCGCTCATGTTTTCCCTTTAGGGACTGTAGGTCTAAATTGTTCCCTGTTGTAATGTTCCAGCACTGGAATAGGCTTCCTTATGCAGTCAGGTCTAGTGTGTTTGAGTGTATTCAGCATAAATGCCTCTCTACCTGTAGACATTTCAGTGCTAAATTGTTTAATTGCCTTTTGTCTAGTTATATCTAAATCGTGTTTATAGTTGTGGAATGTACCATTGGTATGTGAATAATACATAGTAATAATAGTTGACTACTTGACGTTGGGCTCTAAAACTCGGTAAGCCACCAACATTCTTCATGCAGAAATCATTCCTTTACATAATGCTAACACGTACACAGTACAAAGGGTCCTGGTTTTTACATCCCACCTGACGGAAGCTGCACTTCAGGCATCTATCACTCTAAACAGAAATCACCACATTCAAGGATCGACCCTGCAACTGCGAACTCACATTTTTTTCGTTTCGTTGGTGTTATAGAGCCCCGTCCACTGCATAGTTCTAGTGCAGAGTCTGCACAGACACTACACTGTTATGACGATTTTAGGGTATTAGCAGTAACCATTGTTCCCAAGCGGGTCACCCATGCTAGTACTAGCTGGGGCTATGTTGCTTAACTTCAGTGATCAGACCAGAACTAAAGTGTTCAATGCAACGCAGCACGTTTAAGAACCCTTTCTACACCAAAACGTGAGATCGGTCAAATTCCCAAACAAGGAAGGGTTGTGACACACCTATGCGGGGCAGCGATATTACTTCCTACTAAGAAAAGTAGAGGGAGCGGCGAGTTGCGTTGGACACACCAGTTCTCGTCTGATCACTGAAGTTAAGCAACGCAAGCCCAGTTAGTACTGACATGGGTGGTCGCTCGGGAAAGCTGGGTTCTGCTAATACCCAATAATCGTCGCATTTGTGTAGTGTCTGTGCAGCATATGCATTAGAACTACGCAGTGGACGGGTCTCTAATGAACAAACAACAACAAATCTCTTTCACTGTTTCTGCGTCTTTCTCTAGCTGGTTCCTGTCTCTCTCTCTAAATTTCTGTTTCTCTCAGGCTGGGTATCTTTCTCTGTTTCTCTTTCTGTGTGTATCTCTCCAGTTAATTCTGTTTCTCTCCCTCTTTCTCTGCCAGTGTCTCTTACAAAATCGGGCCTGTGACCAGATACCTCTTCCTCCTTGTAATATACGAACTCCTGTCAAGTCACTCATCCAATGGATGACTGGGATACTTCAGATACCCCTGCCACTTGAAATAAATACCCTGCCATAGCCAGTGTTAGGACACACATAACGCTCCATGACAAGGCGACATGTAGCTCTAACTCCCAGATGAGCAATACAAATGGATGGCATGAAAAACTGGCAGATGTAAGGACTTTGGGATAAGTGATCATGGTCGTACTCATGAAATATCACAAAGGCATTGATATTCAAACCAGGAATTGGCGTGGAATGAAACGGGAATGCACTGAGATTCTTTCATAAGTATCAAACCTCAGGATCCCCTTCTTGAGCAGTTCAGAGTTGCTCAACATAAACGAGGCCGAAAGAAGTTTCCAGAGTTGAGATGCACTCAAGAAAGTGCATCAGCCATGATGTTTTGTGAGCCTTTCATGTGCTGTATGTCTGCCATGAAGGCAGAGATAAATTCCAAATGGCGAGATTCCAGTTTTGGGAACTGTTGAATGGATGTTGTTGTTTGTTGGAGTTTAAGGTCCCGTCAACTACGAGGTCATTAGAGACCCGTCCATTGTATAGTTCTAATGCATATACTGCACAGACACTACACTAATGCGACGATTATTGGGTATTAGCAGAACCCAGCTTTCCCGAGCGACCACCCATGTCAGTACTAACTGGGCTTGCGTTGCTTAACTTCAGTGATCAGACGAGAACTGGTGTGTCCAACGCAACTCGCCGCTCCCCTGTTGAATGGTCTGCACCTTCTCTGGAAGAGGAGAGATTCCCTGGGACGTGATGCAGTGCCAAGTTCCTGCTTTCTTGTGTTGAGTAAGGTTTGTGTTGTGTTGTCAAGTGTACTTAGTACGTTAAATAAAATAATAATAATAAATATGATCATAAAAATTAATAAATTCAGCAAATTCGACAGGCAGTCGACACCGACCGTACAGTTGAAAAGCAAAAATCTAACTCTCTTTAACTGCCTTTTGTAGTTCCAGAACTTCCATAGTGGTTAGCACGCTCGGCAACTACGCCAGTAGTTCTAGGTTCGATACTGGACCGTGGTGGGTCGGCTTCTTTCGGGCGAGAGAGAAGCCGTGAGTGTGCCTTCTGTCAGATAAGAAGTAAAACCGAGGTCCCGTGTGGGTGTACGATGGCACTTGCACGCAAAAGAACCCTCTCTACTACGCAACGGGTAGACGAGGCAAAATTTCAAGGTGTAGGAGCTCGCCCCCTGACGTCGGTAGCATTCCCCAACGAACACTAGACTGACGATAAATAACCGTAGGGGTGCAGCTTTGGCCGGCAACCGGCTGCAGAAAAAACTATGACCAATATATCACCCTGTGTCCATTCAGAGGGACAAATGGGTACCCGACCCAGCTTTAGGCGGGAAAAGGGTTACGAGTTGCTTGGGGTTGCTTTACTTCGAAAGGAGAATAAACAGGTTAGGAAACAAAAAGTATTGGGTGCTTTTCATCCAGTGGAAAGTGCAATCGGGGAATCTTACTTGACCAAATCAATGGAGCGGCGAATTGCGTTGGACACACCAGTTCTCGTCTGATCACTGAAGTTAAGCAGCACAACCCTAGCTAGTCCTGACATGGGTGGCCGCTTGGGAAAGCTGGGTACTGCTAATACCATAAAATCGTCGCATTAGTGTAGTGTCTGTGGAGTCTCTGCATCAGAACTATGCTGTGGATGGGGCTCTAATGACCTTTGTAGTTAAAGGGCCCTGAACCACCAACAAACAACAACAACAACCAAATTAATGTAACCAACCTTGGGTCAGTATCAAACCTAGAACCACTAATGCAGTTACCAAGCTCAATACCTACTGTGTTGCTAACGTGGGATTACTAAATGCACATTAGTTTATTAAAAAAACAGATATCTATAATGAGGGTCATTTTTTTTTTAATATAACGATGAATAACAGGTTTTCTTAAGTCTTAAACAACCGCTAATATGATTGCAAGTGCTGTATAACACAGTAGTTCAGGAGGCATATTGTATGTGGCAAGCATGGTAATCGAACTGTTTTTTTGGAAAATTCTATAATTTTGAACTGTGCGAAGTGTGGCAAAATCTCTATCAGTTTTAACTGGATATATTTCTCTCAGTTCGAACTGAAGATAAAACTGAACGTGTATGGGGGGGCCTTAAAGGAGAAAGATGACGTCATGCTGGTGATGCGGGAAATTCGTAGAGCCTCACCAGACAATGACGTCACTAACAAAATGGCAGGCTGGAATGGCTGCTACACCAACATTGAACTCGTGACATATGAGGTTCAACTAACCAGCGAGTTATCAATCAGCTTTCGAGAAGGTGCAAGGCGACTTGTTCTTTGATGAATAAATGACATACTGTAATTCACACTATGAAGGAAAGGACCTTAACCCTTCCGTCAGGTGCATTTAATCTCATAGATGAAGAGCCCAGTATTTCATTTACATGTGCAGTTTTTCATTGGCCCCGCCAATGAATAAATGCTAAAACTAAATTATATTTTGCAGTTCCATAGGATTAGGAGCATATATAATCTGTTAGATGAATTATGCCTTTGACGTTCGTTTGCTGATTTTTTTTTAATTCTTTAATTGCACCATCTTACCTAGTGATTATTTCCAGAAGGAAAATGGCCATAAGCTGCTCATGATGGAATTACAAATGAAGGCGGCAGTTATGCAACATACTTGGAAGGGAGAATCAGTTATTAGGTGGTGTAAATTGCCTACCAAGGCAGATGAATTCAGGCAGGAGGTTCTAAGCCAGGTCAACTGGGACTGGGATGGATCAGCTAACGCCATGTGGGACACGGTTGCTAGGAAAATCAGGAGATGTGGAGAGGAACTGTTAGGTAAGGGTAGAGTAGGAGGAACTTATCAGGGTGGGCAGACATGGTGGTGGAAGCTGCCATTAAACTAAAGAAGTTAGCTTTTCATAGGTGGAGGGAATTAGGGGATCAGGCTTCCAAGACCGACTATGTTCAGGCAAAGAAAAACGCCAGGAGGACCATTGCCCTGGCCAACTACCAGAAGTATGAGGCCTTATATGAAAAGTTGGGAACAAAAGAAGGAGAGAAAGCAGTTTTTAGACTGGCCAAGTCCAGGGACAGAACTAGTAGGGATGTTACCACGGCTATAACAGTCAAGGATGCCCAGGGTAGGGTCCTGTTCCAACCAGCAGAGGTAATCAAAAGGTGGGAGGAATACTACCACAGTCTCTTAAATACTGCCTCCTGTGCAGCAGTCACTGACAGGAGCTTAATCACTCCACAGGCAGTGGACAAGGTGAGTGAGGATGAAATAGTCACAGCCCTTCAAAAAATGAAAGGTCAAAAAGCAGTAGGCCCAGATAAGATCCCCATTGATGTTTGGCACGTCTCGGGGACTACAGGAGTTACATAGCTAGGGAAGCTTTTTAATAAGTTAGCAAATGGGGACAGGATGCCATCTAAATGGCGTGAGAGTTGGATAGTTCCACTTTTCAAGGGCAAATGTGATGCCCCGGACTGTGGAAACTATAGCCATTCTATGAAGCTGTGGGAGTGAGTGATAGAGTGTCGCCTCAGAGACCAAACTAGTGTCCAGGGAAACCAACTTGGGTTTATGCCTGGTAGGTCCACCATGGAACCAATCTTTATTCTAAGACAGATGATAGAGAGGCATAGAGCAGCAAAGAAAGATCTCCATGCAGTATTTGTTGACCTGGAGAAGGCATTTGCAGATGATGTGGGAAAGCTGGAGGGGTCCAGAGAGGATGCACAAAAGGGCCTGCAAGACATGAAGACAGCAATTGAAAGAGGGGGTCTTAAAGTAAACATGAAGAAGACGGAATACCTTAATTTCAATTTTAGCAGCCAGGGGGAAGGGGTGCGATCCGTTGTGGGGGTGAGGGTATACCAGCGGGACATGAGTTTCGTTATTTAGGATCAGTTTTCCAGAGCAAAGGGGAGATAGATTCGGATGTGACCCATAGTATTAATGCAGGATGGCTGAAGTGGAGGCAGGCAAGTGGAATCCTGTGTGACCGCCGGGTCCCAATAAAGTTGAAGGGCAAGGTTTACAAAACGGTCGTTAGGCCTGCTTTGCTGTATGGCTCAGAGTGTTGGGCAGTTAGGAAGAACCATGAAAGGAGAATGCAAGCGGCAGAGATGCGAATGCTGCGCTACATGACTGGGGTGTCACGAGCTGATAGGGTCAGAAATTATTACGTCATGGGCAGCTGAAAAAATGGTGCATCGCTGAAAAAAATGAGGGATAGGCGGTTGAGGTGGTGTGGGCATGTGATGAGGAGAGAGGAGGAGGAGCTGATTAGGTCCATTATGGGTTTGCGCGTGATTGGGGGCACCAGGGGTAGGGGAAGACCAAAACGGACATGGGAGCAGGTGGTGCAGAGGGACATGGAGGCGTGCGGGGTAGAGGGGGACTTGGTGGGGGATAGGCGAGAGTGGAGAATAAGAACCCGCAGACCCGACCCCGCCTTGGGCGGGAGGAGGGTAAGATGATGATGATGAATTGCACCACCTTAGGGTGACACAAGTAAATTAATTTGATGTGGAATTTAATGCTTTACTTTGAAATTAATTTTTTACAACAAAAACCAATAGATATGCCATCAGATCTACCAACACCAGCAACATGTAAAATATGTGAGAATGCCATGTTGAGAAAACTCTCTTTTTGTACACTTTTGAAATTTTAATTCCAATAGCGGGTTTTTTGGTATAATTTCTAGTTGTAGAAGTTTATTAATGCCCTAACATGTTTTCTTATTGCGTTGCAAGTTTTCAAAATATATATGCAGTGAATGTATTGCCCAAATAACAAAATCTCATGGATAAATTGCGCCCTTCTGTGGTAGAAATGCCTATTCTACAGAAAGAGCACTAGAAGTGAGCTTCTTAACACAAGTCACTGGAGTCCTCAAGGATTGCCATCGAGGCACGAGCCAAGCACATCAAAACCCTTTGTTATCAAAGCGCCGTTAAAAAGATATCAAAAGTTGGTAATAGAACGAGCACAATTTCGAAGAGCGAAAAAAGTATACCCTAAGGTGTCGTTGGTCTCAAATCCACAATAGTTTCAAAAAGCGTAGATTATTTTTATTTGAAGGGCGCAATAGCTGAATGTTGACAGCTGGAGGCAGTTTCGAGTGTTATAGTGAAATGAAAGAGTTTCACGGAGATGCAATCAGCGTGTCCCGATTTGGCCTCCATGACGATCCCTGTTGTATTTAAAGGTCGTCGACTTTTTAATTCAGCCAAAAACATTTTGCAGCTGCTAGAACTGAGCAATCACGACTTCATTTCTAATCCTTTTCTCTTCTATAGCAGGGAATTGGATATCCACTTGTTCCGCAGGAAACTGGAACATATAGGTGACCTATTCGGCGGCAAATGCAACCACTGGTTTATTTAAAGGCAACTCCTAACCCTTTTATTGCCTATGGCCGGGTCGGGTACCCATCTTGTCCGTCTTAACGGACACATGGGTGATAGATTGGATGGTATTTTTACACAGCCGGCTCCCGACCAAAGTCGCAAACCATATGCTTAGTTATCGTCGGTCTACTGTTCGTTGGATCTCCCTACCGACGCCAGGGGGCGAGCACCTACACCTTGGAATTTTGCCTCATCTACGCGTTGCATAAAAGAGATGGTTCTCTTAAGGCCCCACACACGATCAGTTTGATGTGTGCAAATCGATGTGTTCAGTTTGCTGTGAAGGAATGAATTGCCCACACACGGTCAGTTTGGTGTGTCACATACTTATGTTCCTTTTCGTTAAACGTCATGTGACGCCATTTGATTTTCCACATCAACCAGTCATTCTACAGTTACCATGGTGCAATTTTTTAAAGATGACGTTTATCCATGTTTGGGCATGCGCAGAACAAAAAAATGTGAACTGACGTCACGCTCACTTCTAACTGACGTCAGTCCGGAATGACACACCGATGTGATAAAATTTCTTCACACCGTCAGTTAAGATTTTTGGTGTTAGCAAAAACTTTTTTGCACACACACGTCAGTTTGGTGTGTCAGTTCGGAATGCACACACCGAACTAACACACCAAACTGATCGTGTGTGGTGGCCTTAAGTGCAAATGCAATCGTACACCACACTATACCTGGCGTTTTCTTCTCATCAGACGGAAGGGGCACTGGGGGAGTTTCGCGCACGTGAAAGAAGCCAACCCACCGCCATTCAGTATTGAACATGGAACCACTGACGCAGCATTCGAGCACGCTACCACCTGCGCCACGAAGGCGGGTCAACCACTGTATATTTAAAATCGATTTACCGTCTTCGATGGGACACTGGTAGGAAACCTAGCGACGCCAGTGGTTCAACGTTCAATGCTGGACCTAAATGGTTTCGTTTCTTTCGTGAGAGACACGTTGTCTGGTGTGTAGAATGTCACGTGCACGTAAAACAATCCCTTCTATAACAATGTCGAAAACCCTTTCTCATCGTCGCACTGAGTCACAGGAGCGATCTGCTGGACGATAGGCCAATTTATCATTGGAGCGAGATCTCCTACACCTCGAAAGTTTGCTGATCTACACATTGCATGTAGAAAGAGTTGTTTTGTGTTCAAGTGACTTTGCGCACACCACACGATATCGCAGCCTTATTTTCCATCCAAACGAAGGCGCACTGCGGGTCTCTGTCTCCTTCTCTCTCTCGCCCGCAAGAAGCTAATCTACCTCGATCCAGTATCGAAACTGGAACCACTGACGCAGTAATCGAACACACTATCTCTGCCCCCCACCGAGTCGGGTAAGTAATCCAACGAATTATACTGTAGGCCGAGGGCAGGCGCAGATCCAAGGGGGGGGCTGGGGTTGCAACCCCCCCCCCCTAAATTTTGGGCCGACATTGACACTGAGAAATGAATATTGCGTTTCCAATCGCTGCCTATGGCTCAACCCCCCCCCCCCCCCGACGAAAATCCTGGTTCCGCCACTGGTCGAGGGTAAAAAAGCAAGAGTTTGCAGCATTACTTCAACAGTTGGCGAAGTAAAAATAGCGTCCTAGGGGTTATTCTTGAGTTTTCGGCTGCACTGAGAAAAATGCACCGACGTAACATAAAGGAGAACGCGGAAGTAAATTTCGATAGAATTGTAGTACCGTAGATATAACGTGATTGGATATCCACGCATTTGATATTAAGCAAAATAAACATTTGTTGCGACTCACTTCAAATGATCATATACATGTAGAAACATTCGTTCAGTTTTTGAACATTTCATTTCTGATCTGCATTCCAATATCCACCTTAAAATTTAAACCTGGAGAAACGTTTCTAAACATTCGTGAACGCTTTTAAACAATCTAATTAATGCCCATGAACCATTTTTGAATTGTATTTGATTATGATCCAGTTACCTCCTGCGAATGTGAACAGTGTTTGTACTTCAAATGGTGGCTATACGAAAGGTACTTTGAGCGTTTGTGCTAACACAAACGGATGTTCTCGAACAACTGTTATGTGTGGTTCATTGTGATGTCTCTACCTAAAGGCTGGTTCAGTGGCAAGCGCAACTAGCGAAAAGAGCCCGCGCGCAACCAACAAAAAGGTGACGTAGACAGTGTTGCCAGATTGGGCTACAAGTAGCGGATTGGGCTATTTTTTAAGTGTCCTTGCTACAAAAAATTCAAATTGGGCGGCACGCTACTTTTTGGGCTACCTTTAATTGTCTGAGAGCTATAAATCTTTAAAATATGCTACTTTGTTATAGTTATATATAAAGGTGTAAAGCAACCAGCATCATAATACCCCTATCTTGTCTGTGGTAGGGTCGGGTCTGTGCGTTCTTGCCCACCACTCCTACCAATCTACCACTAGGTCCTCATCCACCCCACACACTACCGTATCCATAAGGACAAGCTGCTCTCATGTCTGCGTTGATCTTCCCCTGCCCCAGGTGGTTCCAACAACAAATATTCCTGGAATGGACCTAACGAGCCCCTCCTTTCCTCTTCTCATTACGGGACCATACCACCTCAACTTACTCTCCTAATCTTTTCCGTGATGTCCCCCACCCCTGGCTAACTCTAATATACCCATTCCTAATTCTATCAGCTCTCGACACCCTACTCATGTACCACACCATTCTCATTTTGGCTATTTGCATTCTGTTTACGTGGTTCTTTCTCACTGCCCAACACGTTGATTCTGACCATTGCCCTGCAAAACTTCTCTTTTACTTGACTGGGACCCTCCTATCACACAGAACTCCACTCATCTATAGCGGGGGTTAAGCGGGCGTTACACGCTCAGTCTGGCATCAATTCAGTCCATGACCCCTCCCCAGTCTCTGGGACTAAGTGCTGGATTTACCACTATGCTCAGTAGGCTGAAGCCTATGGTCTCAACATTTAGCGGGCTTCAAATCTTAAGAAACGGACTTGAAAAAGGCCTGAAAATTGAAATAGCCTAGGGCCTCTCAATATCTAATTCCGGCACTGCCTGCAACAATGCCTGTACAACTGTTAGAACCAGAGAAAGACTTATACGAGTACAATACATGTGAAACATTATGTGGGAGGGTTCCCTTCTGTTTTGGGCAAAAGCTGGGTCACTGGAGAAGAAACAGAGGATGTCAAAGATCACAGGTGGAGAGGAGGGCTGTGGGGATCAAGTGGAGGACGTCAGGCATGTGATACTGGCATGTCCAGTGCTGGATCACTGCAGGGGAGGGTTGTGGAACCACCACATTGGAAGAGGTCCAGGCTGGATTGGGAGAAAAAGGCAAAGGCGTTGCCTGGGTGCTGGTGGAGATCTAGGATTATGGGTCCAGCATGAAAAATCTCACTAGCAAGGTATCTTCTGCATGCATGTATCTTGTTTTGTCAAAAAAATGGCTTCACGCCAGTTGGGGCATTGAGGGTGGAGTAATTGCTGCATTGCTCCCCATATGGATCCGCCCCTGGTCCAACGTTGCCTTTTACCACTTGTTGCTAAACCTATTATAATTGCAATACAAGCTTTTTCCTTATTGCAATCCATCGTTTCTTTTGCGCAATCAGGGTTTTTGAGGAGACTGATTGTCAGTCCGACTGATGGTGTAATGTCATCCATCAATCCATCAGTTTAGCATCAGTCTATTCTTGATCAAGATCATGGACTGAACTTATGCCAGATTGAGTGTGTAACCCCCACTTAGAATCTAACCATTGATTCTATGGGCAACTGTCGAATCTATCTCCCCATTATTCTGGACCACTGATCTTAATTACTTCACTTCCTGTACCTTTATCACCAGTTCCAACAGAAGCTAACCCAACTAACAAGACCTAACCATATAAAATTAACCTAACCTAGAACAAATAAATGTAAAATTTTATCAGGAAAAAAATCATAGTAGGAGATTGATTCATTTTTATTTGGGCTACAAATGCTTCAAATCCACTACCTTTGGTGTACAGCAATGCTACTTTTTAGTCTTTAGATCTGGCAACACTGGACGTAGACCAGTCATCAAGACGAACTCCGCGTGTACTCGTTCAGTGGTAAGCGGCAGATGGGACGCCCGCTGGTTGATTTTGGTAATGTCCTCTAGGTGGCGTAATGAGCAAACAATGGTGTAAAGGCATAATGGGCGTCGTCTACAGTACAACCAGCCAATCATAAGTGCGCGGGAGCACTGCGCTCTGAAAGCAGTTGACTACTAGTCAACTGAACTTTTACTCCCATTCCTCAACTCCCTCCCTACATAATTACGCGCCGACGTCATCTGTTTCTGTGTTGCTTCGTCTGCTCACGCGGTATCTGCCGCTCTTGCGCGTGCCACTGAACCAGGCTTTAAGTAGGTAGTTTGTACCTACCTAAAGTACCTACATAAGGTAATTTGTGCATGGTGCTTCGCTTTCGCAAACATCATCGAACATTTTGCACAATCTGTGACGGTTCTACTTCAGGTTCGAACTTTCATAATGGCACAGTTAAAACTGACACATGAAAGAACATTTGCTACAGTTTGCTGCGCCTGCATAATTCCAATGAACACAGTAACTTG
Source organism: Trigoniulus corallinus (assembly GCA_013389805.1). Lineage (NCBI taxonomy): Eukaryota > Metazoa > Arthropoda > Diplopoda > Spirobolida > Trigoniulidae > Trigoniulus > Trigoniulus corallinus. The sequence goes on along the minus strand of JAAFCE010001963.1, from coordinate 20,035,240 downwards.
TGTTGATTTATTTACTTATTAATGTTCGCCACGAACAATCATCAAAATTATACAATAATAGAAATCCAAATACTAGGGCAGAGAACAATAACAATAAAAAAGTTTATGCTTAAAATGGATGCAATTTGCCAGACATTTGTAGTTCGTACCTAAGACCGTGGCGCGCATTGAGAAAGGAATGGAATTACAATAATGAAACATTACGACTTGAAGGAGCCTATTTGAGCGTCACTGTATGGGAAAGACGGCTCAAATAGGAAACGACGGGTGTGGCGGACGGAGTTGGAGCAGACAATGAATTCAGTAATGAAGTGAAGTGGGTGGGAGGGGTTTCATAAGGCACCAAAGAGGAAGAGAAGATTAGTGTATAGGGCAACATTGTGGAAGGTCAGCACCCAGACCTTTATGAAAGGGGTTCTAATACTGACCTAGAGTGGTATGCTGAATGAATACCGGTATAGTGCAAACAGCTATATTGTAGGCTAGATATAGGGCAGTGGTGGCAAACCTTTTTTTAAAGACGGGTCAAGGCCAGTGTACACTTGGCGTTTTTAGTTGTTTTCATGCATAGCGTATGAAAACAACGCTTGCTCCGCCCCTATGCCATTGCTGTACGCTTATAAATGAACGCTTCTACGCGTGCGCCTAAAAACAGATGATAGTGCACACGTGGACGTCGTTTTTCAAGCGTGCAAGCAGAATTTTTTGTAGAATGTTGTAGAGGGCTAAATAAAACTAAGCTACTGAAGGTTTCACAACCCTAATATAACCATAATTGATTTTTTTCAAAACTTTCCTAACTTTTAAAGGTTAATAAAATGCATATTTGAAAAATAACATGCTTCACTATCCACTATGATATGCAGTAAAGTAGAAATATGCTTGTGATTAGGAAATATAATAGTTTTAAAATTTATTAATATAAGAATATAATATAATATAAGCATATAATTTGTATTTACAAACTTAAAAAGCCTTAATTTACCTTATAAATCCCTTATTTTTCACCTTAAAAATAACTTCAGAATTGTATTTCGGTAAAATTGTTTTAAATATGCTAGAATGCGAGCCGCACATATGTGCAACTTTCAAGCGTAAACGCCTCAAAATCAAAAATTTTTGATTTTGGGAATGCGCGTAAATTTATGCTTGAAAGCCGCTTACGCTCACAAGTAGCGTACAGTACGCTCATGTGTGCACCGGCATAGTAAGCTGGCTGCAATTTCATGACGTCAGAGGCCTTCGCGCGTAAGAATACGTGCATAAAAAAACCGCCAAGTGTACACCGGCCTTTACAATAACACAAAAACAAAACAAAAAGTTGTCCACGGGTCAGGTTCAAGGTCTAAACACCATTCAATTTTATTAAAGTAGCAAATAGAGACAACCACCATCATCATAATATCCTTATCCTGCGTGTGGCAAGGCCGGGTCTGCGTATAGACAACCTGTTATCACGTCTGTTGTTTATGAGACGATAAACTAGATATGATTCACACTCGGGCCACTTAAAATGAATTTTTGGAAGGCCAGCAAGAAAAGAACAGGAGAAACTGAAGAAAGAAAGAACTTTGCATGGAAAACAGTAATGAGCTTGGTAGTCATAAGCCAAGGCCATAAGCGACACGGAAGATTACAGATCATATTAATCTTGATGACTAAGGTAGTAGAGTGGCCACGAAAGGATAAGGAGGTATCATAGGTGACCCCAAAAATCCAAAGTGGAGAAACATAATCCTGAGGAATACAGGAGCGCATTTTAGCTGAGAATGCTAGGCATTTTGTCTATTTAGTGTGCAATTTCATATTATGGGTGGAGTTCCATTGAGAAAGTTGGAGAAGAATGACAAAGACCAGGGAAAGGACCAGAGGAAGCTGGTCAAGAGGGATTGAAGGTCCAAACAGGTAAGTCATCGGCATAGGACTAGAAGCCCCAGTCTTGACATATGCAGTGAAGGGAGGCAGTAGCTACATTAAAGAAGAGGGGGCGTGGCCTTGAGGTATGCCACAAAGGAGTTCTTGGGTATCTGGTAAATGCCTGATGGAGGCAGTCCGGCATTCCAGAAGACATAGGATAAGGTTAAAAATAAATTTTCTTTTAATAGTGTAGTCTTTCGGATGAGAAGTAAAACCGAGGTTCCGTGTGGGTGTACGATGGCACTTGCACGTAAAAGAGCCCTCTCTACTACGCAACGGGTAGATGAGGCAAAATTTCCAGGTGTAGGAGCTCGCCCCCTGGCGTCGGTAGCATTCCCCAACGAACACTAGACCGACGATAAATAAGCGTAGGGGTGCAGCTTTGGCCGGCAACCGGCTGCAGAAAAAACTATGTCCAATATATCACCCTGTGTCCATTCAGAGGGACAAATGGGTACCCGACCCTGCCATAAGCGGGAAAAGGGTTAGGAGTTGGAGTTGCTTTAGTGTAGTGGATAGAGAGGAGACAAGAAAGACATGACCAACAGAGTCTATACTGCCTTGGCTACGTCTGTATTAAATACAGTAGTACGTAGGCATTGCCTGAGGCAAGAGCTAGTGAACATCTAGTAAGAAGCATTCTTTCCGATTTAACGACTGGTGCTGCACTAATGTGTCTTAGCTCAAAATTTGATTCGAAACCGAGGGTAACTTGGCTTCCTTCTGGCGAAAGAGTGGCCACGCGTGGTTTGTATCCTTACAATATGTACGTGTAGTACGGGAAAATGTCCATGTGTAAAAGCTCGCCCGCTGGTGTCAGTGATAAAAAGTATACCAAAGGAGAATGATGCTCAGCACAGGTAACTCACTAAGATTACTGAGTCAGTGACTCCAGGTTCGATCTTGATCCGCAGTGGTTCGCTTTGCTTCAAGAGAGGTCTCAATGCGCTTACCGTTGCGGGAGTGGATGTATTACGATGGACACACCAGTTATCGCCTAATGACTGAAGTTAAGCAACACAACACACGCTTGGGAAAAATGGGTACTGCTAATATCAAAAAATCGTCGTAACAGCGTAGTCTATGCAAACTCTGCATTACAACTACGCAGTGGACGGGGCTCTAATGACCTTTTTGTTGTTGAAGGGCTCTCAAACACCAACGATGCAAGGAAAGTAAAGCCATTGCCCCGTGTGGTGTGTAAAATGCCACTTGTACGAAATAGAATCCTTTCTGCAAGAAATGTGCAGCTACTGTTTCCCCGACAATAAGCCCCTGTCTTATTTTTATTTTGGCCCCGAAAACAGCACTAGGGCTTATTTTCAGGGAATGACTCATTCCTTACACGCACAAAGATTCCATTTATTTATGATAAAAATGTTAAAAGTTTCTAATTTTATCACGAATTATTACAAAAGAATCATTTTCTAGTCACCTGATGATAAATGACCATTACGATTTATTCTCTGATTGGCTATTTGATGAAAAAAAACCATTGCGTTTGTCTTAAGAGGCCCACAGACATTCAATTTCGTTGTCAACCAAGTCTGAATGACGCGGTTAGGACAACTAAACCTTTGGCCCAGGCTGGTTGTGTCTTTCGTATCCACCTCTTTATGACACACAACATATACCCCCGCATCGTTTGCACAGTGGGTAGCATGCTTCGTAACTGGGTCAGTGGTTCTAGGTTCGATACTAGACTGAGGTGGATGGGTTTCTTTCGAACGACAGATGCCCCGAGTGTGCCTTCCTTTGGATGAAAAGTAAAACTGAGGTCCTGTGTGGCGTCCGATGGCATTTGTAAGTAAAAGAAGCCTTTCTACTATGCAGTGGGTAGATGAACCAAAATTTCCAGGTGTAGGAGCTCCCTCCCTGGCGTCGTCGGAATTCTCCAACGAACAGCAGACCAACGATACATAAGCTTAGGGGTTGCAACTTTCTCCGGCAACCGGCTGCCAAAGAACACTGTAGAATATATCACCCTTGTGTCTTTTTCTTTTGTTGGTGTTTTAGGGCTCTTCAACTACAAGGTCACTAGAGCCCCGTCCACTGCATAGTTCTAATGCAGAGACTGCAGAGAACTGATGCAGAGACTGAGAACTGGTGTACCTAACGCAATAAGCCGCTCCCACCCTTGTGTCTATTCAAAGGAACACGATGGATACCGAAGCCTACAATAGGCGGAAAAGCGGTTAGGAGTTTTCAAAACGATTGTTCTGAATTAGTTTGTGGGTTGGGGAGTAAGCCAGGCAGCCATAACAGGACGAACCCTTAGGAGGCTGCCCACGGGAGATGAGGAGGTAGGTGAAAGGACGAAGGAGAGGGTTCTTTTGCAGCACCCATCATTCTTTACCAACGACCCAAGTTGGTATTGACGTGGGCTTGCGATGCTTAACTTCAGTGATCTCACGGGAACTGGTGTTTCCAACGCAACTTGGCTGCACTGTGGCAGAGTTGAGGGCATGGTTGACAACCATGTTGATCCTCTGTGGGCAGCTTTACTTTCTGTTATTAGGGCTTATTTTTAGGGAAGGGCTTATATTACGTACATTTTGGAAAATCATGGTAGGGCTTATTTTCTGGGTAGGTCTTATTTTCGGGGAATCACGGTAGGCGAAATTCCCATGCTTAGGAACTCGCCCCTTGGTATCCGTGAGTACAAGACAGTAGCGAACAAAAAATGGTAAAGGGGTTGCCAAACTGTATTGATAGCCGGCTACATAAAATAACATTCAACAGCTCGCTCATGAGCCCTAATGAGACAACAGACCCTGCCATACGCAGGAAAAGGGTTAGAAATGGCACAGTTGAACAGCCTTACAAAGGCAAAACCACACTACGCAGTCTCTAAAGAGATGGCACTCATTTAGAAAAAGCACTCATAAGGCCCTTACATTTTTCCGGAAACGAGTGACTTCCGCAATGTACAATTAAGGCCCCTAGCCATAATAATTTATTACACCCCGACGCTACTCCAAACTGATTGCAGTTAAGAGAATCATTGAGAGCTTTAGCTTCACAGCTTCCTGTCCAAAATCACAACAATGATCACTTCCGGAACACCCTCAAATCATGTTACCATAAAATCTCATGTAGTGCCCACGGATTGTACGCAAAACATAGGGTCATTTAGTTCAGATTTTAAGCGAGTGTGGGCTATATATGAGTGTGAACTATAAATGAAACCAAGGGTTCTCAATGAAAGCTGCTCCTCATTTTCTTAACATTTTATTAGGGGAGAAGGTAGGAATACGAGATACCCATTACATTTTGGAACCTTGTGAGCTTCAGAATAGTCGTAAATAAGAAAAGAATGTTACAAATGATAGATAATTTCATGTGAAATATCCTGTATAAATATAAATACAACAGACCTAATGTAAATTTTTAATTTTCCTTTTGTTTGGAGAAGTGTAAAATTGGTCATTGTCAAACTGGGGTAGTAATATGAGATACCACCACTTTTATGGAATTAAATATTTTTACGTACAACATTTAAGGAATTAACCATTTTTACATACAACTTATAAGGAATTAACCATTTTTTCATACAACTTTTATGGAATTAACTATTTTTTTCCATACAACTTTTATGAATTAACTATGTTTACATACAACTTTTATGGAATTAACTATTTTTACACACAACTTTTATGGAATTAACTATTTTTACACACAACTTTTATGGAATTAACTACTTTTACATACAACTTTTATGGAATCAACTACTTTTACATACAACTTTTATGGAATTAACTATTTTTACATACAACGTTTATGGAATTAACTATTTTTACATACAACTTTTATGGAATTAACTA